>VDFB02353493.1:369500234-369665304 GCA_007258455.2 Sequoia sempervirens
ACATTAGGATCAAAATGACACCTAGTGAAACCTGAAACAAGCAAGAAGGAATCCATCTTGGCATACCAAGCTCTAGGAGCTTGTTTGATCCATATAGGGATTTTCTCAGTTTGCATACTAAGGATGAATCCTGAACATAGCCCTATGGTTGTTCCATGTAGATTTCCTCTTCTAGATGTCCATGAAGAAATGCACTCTTAACATCCATTTGATGTACTTCCCATCCATAAGAAGCAGCAATAGAAAGTGTGAGTCTAACTGAAGTCATCTTAGCAATAGGTGCAAAGGTTTCAGTTTAATCAATACCTGCAACTTATGAAAAACCTTTTGCAACGAATTGTTCCTTATACTTATCAATTTACCCATCTGCTCTATACATAGTTCAATATATCCATTTGCATCGAACTAGCTTCCTTCCCTTAGGAAGAGAAGTCAAATCGTAGGTGTGATTTCTAAGTAAGGAATTATATTCCTCATCCATAGCACTATCCCACTCAAGTATGTTTGATGCCTGTCTAAATGTCCGAGGATCAGAAACTATGGCAAAGTAGGCATGAGGCCCCCCATGAAAATATGACTCAATTTGTTTTTCACTAGCTAAATCCCGTGCTCCTAAATTTGCCATATTAAGTGATTGAGAAGGAGGTGAATCAAGTCCAAATATGTCAAACTCCAATGAAATCCTAGAACTAGATGAAGATGAACCCTCATCACTGCCCTCACTATCATAGCAAGAGGAATTTGTATCAAGAACCTATTATGAATGATCTGAATCATCAAGGTGTAGTAAGCCTAAGTTGGAAATGCTAAGTATAGAGTCATTGGGACTCTCATAAAACTTAACACTTCTCTTAATGAACAACTCATGTGTAGTAGGGTGGAGTAGATGATAACCCTTAACACCATCTGGATATCTAACAAAAATACAATGTTTGGATTGAGGATCCATAGCCTTGCATTGTTCCTTTGGAATGTGTGCCATAGCTGGAGACCCAACAACTTTGAAATGATCAACTGATGGTTTTGTTCCTTTCAATGCTTTATGAGGTACCCTGCTCTGAATATAACATGCACAATTGATAGATTCTGGCCAGAATTTTGGTGTAAGCTCTTTATGATGAATCATGAAATTAGCCATTTCTTTTAATGACCTATTCTTCCATTCTACAAATCCATTTTGTTGGGGAGTGTAAGGAACTATATGGGGTATGTGCAAGATCATCATGGAAAAAATAGGCCCTTAAATGGCAAAAAATTCAAAAAAATCAGAGTTAGGCAACTTGACGTAAAAATTTGAATAAGTTATCTATATTATTTCAAAAATATGTAAGAATAGAATCTGTAGCAAATTGAATGTAGTTTCTAAAATACTATGTTTATTTTTATTTTTTAAATAATCTATTTGGTGAAAATTTGAAATTTTAATGCAGTAGTACTTCAATTTCAGGGAAAAAATAAGAAGTAGGTGTTTGTCTGACCACCTTAACCACAATAAAATGATAATATATTTTTATAAGATTTTAGACATAAGTATAGGACTGATGTCCAGATGTGATGCATATTTTTTTGTAATTTTTTTCCAAGTAAATAATTAATTATGAATTTTTTATTACAACTTTTAAAAAATATAAAAACTCGTATGTCCAACCACCTTAACTTGGTCAAAACTTTATGAAATTCAATTTTTATTTTTTTAATCCTACAGTATGTTAAGCATAGAATGTGATGCATGTTTTGGATTCCAAAAATGTGATACCTTTTGAAAGCTATAGATGTTTTTCAATCAGCCTATCAATCAGGACTTTAGTAATAATTCAAATAGAAAATGAATAATAATTATTTATTAAACTCAAAGTAAAGCATAATTTATATTGGTGGAAAGCTAAAAATCTCCTTCAAAAACCCTTTTCATTTCATCAATTTTGGGTTAAAATAAAGTCATCAACCACATACCCTAAAAATACTCATCATATCGCCACTTTTTGGCCCATCATGATCCTGCACATACCCTATGCTGCAATTCAATCCCCTCTGATGTGCAAAATTGCTCAAACCTATTGTTAACATACTCATGCCCATTATTTGTTCTTAGTATTTTGATGGATTTCTCAGATTTCTTTTCAACTAAGGCTTTGAAATCTTGAAAGCATTCATAGACTTCAAATTTTTGCCTAATGAAGAAAACCCAAGTGTATCTAGAGAAGTCATCAAGAAATGTAAGAACATATCTTGCCTTAGTGAAGGATGGGTGTGGAAATGGTCCTGAAAAATCACTATGAACAAGTTCTAAGACTTGTAATGCCCTCCATGCTTTACCCTTGTCAAACTTCTGTTTTGGATGCTTTCCTAGTACCTAACCTTCACAAAGCCCCTTAGAAAATTTGACATTTGGCAAACCTGTTACCATGTTTTGTTGATTGAGTTGCTTGAGATAGTGATAGTTTAAGTGGTAAAATCACTCATGCCAAAGCTTGCTAGTGTCATTAGAATGAGTGAGAAAATCTTTTGGAGGAGGACTATAAGAAAACTAGAAAAACTATACAATCTTAATTGATGGTCTGCTTTTCTTGTAGTTATCAAATTGTTGCTATTCAATTCCCTGATTTCAACCACATTTTGAGAAAATTCAACTATCATTCCTTTTCCTAGAT
The DNA here is from genome assembly GCA_007258455.2 of Sequoia sempervirens. Taxonomy (NCBI): domain Eukaryota; kingdom Viridiplantae; phylum Streptophyta; class Pinopsida; order Cupressales; family Cupressaceae; genus Sequoia; species Sequoia sempervirens. The sequence continues at coordinate 369,502,886 of VDFB02353493.1, forward strand.
GAGTGATTTGATACACAAAAAGAATATTATTTGATAGTGAAGGTACACTTAGAACTTTTTGAAATGTTCCACCTTCAACTTCAATAGACCCTCTTCCTTTAACCAATGCTAGAGTATCATTGCCTAATGTGATTGAAGACATGCCACATGATTCCAAAGATGAGAAATCAACTTGTGATGATCCCATATGATGAGTAGCACCTGAATCTATAATCCAAGATGATGATGAGGGTGAAGTAGCAACTAAAGCTTTGCACTTTCCCTTCTCTTTCACCTTTGAATTATCCTGATTTGATGAAGATGTGTTGAATGAATCTAGAACCCCTATGTTGTTCTTCTTGAGAAGATGAGTAAGGTGGTCTATTTGCTTCTTCATGCATTCATGTTCTTCATGATTAGGCTTTTTACAATAGGCACATTTAGGTAACTCTTTATTTGATTTATTTTTCTTATAGTTTCCTTCAATTTTATCAATCTTGTTATCAACTTTGTTGTCTTTCTTTTGATCCTTAGAAGATTGATCTTTCTCATTTGCTGAAATGAGTGCTTGAGATTTAGTAGTCTTCAAATTTCCCATTTGTATTAACTTATCTTGCTACCTTGTTAGATCAGCAATGAATTTATCAAGAGAGGGCATAGCTCATGAAGTTCCAAGAGCACTCTTTGTAGAGTAGAAAGTTGATACAAAAATAGAGTGTTCAAGACCTAACTTAGACAAAATTGATAGTATTAACTGATCATCTTTCTTATCAATACTACATTCTTTAAGTTGCAACCTTAAGGACTTGAATTTAGTAAAAAAGTCTTGAAGAGAAACAAAGTTTCTTGGACTTAGTGCTATGAGCTCATTTTCTAGCTCATGACCCCTAAATTCATCTATCTTGCCAAATAGCTTATCAAGACCTTCCCAAATTGCATTGGGTGTTTTCAAGGACTAAATATGAAATAGTAATTCAGGTGATACATTAAGACATAAGAAACCAAAAGCTTGATCTCTTTTGTTAAACTATTTTTCCTTATCCTTAGCAGTGGTAGGTTCTTTATCTATATTCATTACTACCCTATACAAGTCTCTATTCATGAGTGAAATTGACATATATGTTTTCCAGTCATGATAATTAAAAGGCATTAAGGGTTGAATAGTTACATTAGAATCCATTTTACCTTAATTGCTTGTTGTGAGTGGAAAGAAAGAAGTAGAAGTACTTACAAAAGTGAAAAAAAACACACACACAAGACCCCCCTTGATTATTTTGATCCCCTAAATTTGACACTTTATAAAGGAGTGTGAGTAAAGAATCCAAGAAAGGCATAAACATGCACTTTATCGAATGAGTGTGATTTTATGCCCATTGGATTTGTGGTGAAAAAATAACCACTTTTACAAAATACGACACTCAATTTCGAGTTGCCCAGAAAAAATTATAGACAAAGAAAATTTTCAGCCTTTACAATTTGCATCCAAAGAAAATTGTGACAAAATTTTTGAGAGAGAAAAAAATAGAATGGACTTAAGCTTGAATAGATTTCGGTGGGATTTTGGGCAAAATGTTGACTGTCCCTCTTATATTGGCGTTCCTCTGTTGCGCGCCTCTGATTCCAACACTCACCAGCCCCAAATTGGACGATTTTAGAAGGGAAACGCTAAACAGACCTCCAAAGAGCATTGTTTGCCAAACAACATCGACTGATAGATTTCAAGCGCTATTGGCAGCGATTAAAAAATGTTGGCAGTGATTAGAATTGAGGTGATTTATGCCCCTTGGAGTCAAACACTACGTGGGAGTTCCTGTGTGGATGTCAATCACCAAAGAAATTGTGCCAATCTGGATGTTAATCACGCCCCACAATGTGAGTAGTGCCACACAAATCATGCCCACTGTGAATTGCCAAATTTGAATCATGTGAGATCTAACCTCCTACTCCTACTTCAATCACAAAAAAATTAGAGACAAGAGGGACAAATGGTGGTGGGGAAGACTGTGTGCGGGCAGTTCTTTCTGGAATTCGTCAACTCTTGGTTGTAACGCATTTTCATGATCACAATATAAAGATTATCCGCCTCCATTCAAATGAATGGTGAATATGGCAAACTCTCCAAATGGGTGGTGCGTATGAAGCCTACAGGCAGATCAGATCTGCAAAAAATGGTAAAACAAGGGAAATTGAAATTTCCTTTCAGTCAAACTTTGACTCTGGTTTCACCAATGCGGCCTGCTCGAACCCTCATCTGCTCTGATACCATGAATGAGCCTGCAAGATCAAAGAGTTATCAACAAACACAAGATGAAAAAGAAACAATGATAATGTATTCAGCTCAGCCCAGAATAAAGAGCTCAAATCCTCAATATATAGTATGAGGATGAGCAACTATAAGCCACAAGAACTCTATGCAAGGGAGAGGTGTCAAGAGGGATTGGACACCACTCAAGACACCTCAACAACCTTGACACCTCATAGAGAATGAGTCAAAGGGCAACTCAACCACCTAACTAGGCTTAAGTTAGCCAACAAGAGTAGAATACACTAACACTATCATTTAGTCACTCATATTATTGTTTATGCCTCACATGGTCTATATGTTGACCAAAGTGAGTGCAAATTATATATTTGATCCCTAGTCTCTAGTAATTTTGTATTTATACCCTAAAATGATATATAAGAAAGAGGATTAGAACATATGTTGTTGATTGAAATTTAGTATATAATACACATATCAAATAAGAAAACCATATATACACCATATACACACATCAAATGTCATGAGCCATTATATACAAACTCCATTAATATGTGTTACATAGTCATTTTTTCTTAAATACATATTCATCTCTCATACAATATTCTCTCATATTATTCTCTCTTTCTCAGAACGTCACCAACTCATTGGTACTTACCCAAGAGATCTAATGCCATCCACAAATTAAGAAATAAAAAAGACTCTCATCCCATAATTAGTACCTAAAACACCTTAGGCATAGTTTCCAACCAAAATAATTTAATAATTTAGCATTAAAAAAAGTTGTAACAAGGAGTTCATCTTAATTCACATTAGAATACACCATTATTTTATTGACTACATAAATAAGACACATTAATTCACAATGTAAAGGTTAAAAATAGAATTTTTATAATTTTTTCATCTTCCCATTAGTTATTTAACCTGCACACTCACTACAACACCAATATATCCAATATATGTATACTAGAGGCATCATAATCAAGATTTATCATATTAAATCTAAATCTTTATAATTTAAAGATGAGAAAAAGTAATATGTAGAAATGAATATCAAAGATTTAAGTTAAACCACAATATATACAATGACATAGTAGTTAAATAACCACAAAACCATCAGCCAGGTTGACCAACTAAAATGACTAATTATTTAATAAATAAATTCTTAAAATCTCCCCTTATTACATCATATGCTCAATATAACAAAGCAATAAAGTCCAAAATATTCAAACTTTACAATTGCAAGAGATTTGGGAAATAGGCCTGAAAGGGAGTCCACAACAAGGGAGAATGGAGGGCATGACGCTTGGTGTGATGGCCGGTCGCTCCAAACACTCCAAATACCAACTTCACTCACATCTCATCGACCTGCGTAGGTATTTGCTGGGCATTGCAACCTGTATGGAGGTCGATGGAGGACTCATGGGAGCTGAATCAATATACAACCAACCATTAAAGCACCGATTCGATCCTCCCAAATAGACACACTCTGAATCTCAGTTGAATATGAAAGGATGTCTTCTCTTAAAAGGATTGTTGCCGTAGGATTTAACCAAAGATTCAGAGGAGGCTTCAACTACGCCTAGTTCTTTCTTGATTAGGTATAATGAAATACAAAATGATCTGCTTCCAATTCAAAGTAGGTAAAGCTGGTGACCACCAGTTCAACCTGCGTCAAATAGTGGGCATAGATGTGGATATAACGAAAATACCTAAATAAAATACCAAGGCCGCCAATGCAATGTATGGTGCAGAGTATGAAAGGGTTTGTCTTTTCCTAGGCGTGTGGTACAAGAGGCCGCTTGGGACCTTTTCATGTGCAAACAAAATTGAGCCCCAGTATGTGAATGAAATGGGGTGTTTGCAATGAAGATGGTACTTGCAAAGAAATGTCACCTCTGTGTAGAAACCCCATGAACTAGAGAAAGGGAATAACCCTTCAAACTGCACAAACAAACCACAAAATCCTCGAAATATGTCGAATAGGCCAATCTTCTTGAGATTATAAAGAGCAACCTGCAAATATGCCAAAGTGGCTAAAATTTCCTGCAGAGGGAAGATTGGCCCTTGCTTGAAAAAACTCAATTTTTCTCTTTTTGTAAAATAGACATTGAGATAAAAAAACTACAAAAATAGGAAAATTACTAAAATTGACAAAACAAAAGGTATTTTTTCATTTCCCTAGCCTTCTAAACACAATGGCATTATCAATTTGACTCTATGACGCTCCGTTCATAGGGCTATGTGTGTAATGTATCATTCTTAAATAACACCAAATAAATCATTTATGACATTATGAATATAGAATTCAAAACACAATATGATTAGCTATTTTCTATCATAGCTCACATGTCAAAGTAATGAGTTATATTCAATCCCATAGGTCAAAATGTCGGGTTATATAGTTTGACTATGCTAACATTGCCAATTAGTCAACTGAAATTTGTATCAAGTAGTACAAGTACAATATTCAAAAGATGTAATTCCATGTAATTCCACTTCAATGCTCTCCTCAACTTATGGATGAGAATATGGTTCAAGTGCTTTTCCACACAACCACAAAGCTATGCTTACACAAAATTCTTCCTAACTCAAAGAATACCTGACCTTGCATGGAATACTTAGCAAGAAAAAATGATATGCAAGGTGGAATCTAGTACGTGTCTAACATAACTACATGCATTTCTATCCAAGATTAGAACATGCAAGATCAATGTTAGAAAATGGTAGAGTCACATCATAAAATTAGTCTATTCAATATTATGGGCTACAAAAGCTTGGCCAAGCATACGCTATATACAACAACAAAGTGATAGATTTTGGAAAAAGAAAAACCTATACTCTCTGTTATTCCACTTTCAACACTCATCGTAGAAGGAAACCTTCTATATACAAAATGAAGCACCCTTCTCTTCTAACATTTAGTTTGCAAACATACAATCTGGTTTACAATAGGTTATCTTAACCAACTTTCTTATGATAATAAATCAAAAATTCTACGAGCACAATCTTCATATGATTCATTTAGGTAGTCCTTGAAATTAAACAAATTCTTGCAAAGTAAACTAAATCAGATTTAATGTTTTCTTTGTACATTGTGTAACAAACATTTAATCATTTTAACATGATCTACATTCAATAATTAAATGAAACATTCATGCACATTTCACAACACATGCATCAACATACTAACACAAATATTTCCTTTCCTTTCTCTCTTATAGAATGAATCATACATTATTCAAATAAAGAAATATGTTAAAAGAAAGTATATCACATGCATGTGTATATACATAATTGCTCTATGTATATACACATTTATGGCTTTCGATTATAGTATTAAAGTATGTGTATACATTCTTTTATTAAATAGAAAATAAACATATTTCGCACAAAATATTATGTTTCCTTCTCCTTATAATGTGTAGAAATAAATATTACTATTATCTGAAAACCCATTATCCTTTCATTTAGGAACTTTAATCCAAACATATAGTTTAAGGATTCCATGTGTATTACTTGTGATCAAGAATAACCTCCTTCATAAATTTCACAATCATTTACACATAAAGTAAAGAACATTCTTATTATTCATTTAATACTTTTTTTTCCCTTAATTAATTATTTCTAATCATTTTTCTAGAGGTACTATCATTTGTTTGATAACAATTTAATAAATAATTCTTGTGTTCTATCCTTCAGACTAAATTGCAAAAATTATTCAAAATCTTCCAATTTAGGATAAGAATCAAGTTAAGGATACATGGAAGTCAGTGATTCATGTGAAATTTTTATTCTGGGACTCACCATAGTTGTTTATGAACGTGGGGTTTTTTTTTGGAAATGCCCCACTGTTGGTTTACACTGCTAAGCACAAACAGTGTGACTGACACTTTACATGCCCTTCACTTTATCAAAAGTTTGAGGATATGATATGATAAAACAATGGGTCGAACTAATGCAGGAGAATCTAGGGTGTAAAATAAATATTGCATCAACAAAAAAGAAAATGTGTTGTTTCTTTTCAATAAGGGCTAAATTCGGTAGGGTTACTATTTTTAGTAAGTTTCCATTTATGCATCGGTTGGATATGAAATCTTACACAGACTTATAGAATGGAAAATTGAAACCAATGGTGAAGAAATCACTTCAAGATAATTTTTCATTTGAGAGATCAAAACTTCAATTTTTGAAAATCTTGCTAAAATATTCAAAGTCAATTTTAAGGCACTTAGAGGCTCCAAATAGGCTTGAAAATTGGTGGAAGACAAAAGTGGTTTTTCTGATGTGCCTTCTTGAGATCTTTCTAAAAATATATTTTAATTGAAAATACAACAATCGGATCAAAAGTTATGACCCCGCAAAGCTGTCCTACCAAAGTTAATAAAATTTTGTTCAATATCTTGAGGAAGTTACACTTTCTAGAAGATTCAAGGGTGGTTACACCTTCCAAATAAAGGATGTGAATGGGGTGATAGAAAAGAGGGAAAAACAACATAGTTGGTGGCTTTGATTTTTGGATTTGTAGGTTTATGTAATCAGAAAGCCCATGTGATGGCAATTATAATGTTGTAATTTCATTTTCATTTTAGTGATAATAGAAAATCTTTGCTTCCTTCTTGCATTTTATTTGTGCAATTCTTTGTTGTTGTTGTGAGTTTCATATTGTAAGGTGAGTACCCTTCATCAAGGGGTATCAAAGCAAGATTTCTTGAGTTTGTAGGTAGATCATCAAATGTAAGACAATTTGCACCAAGACTTGAGTTGTGGGTTTGTGAGAAAAGATGTCTCCATGAAGAAATTGTGGTGGAAGAAATATTAGGGTAATAGAAGAGGGTTTTAGAGCCCTCAAGAGACAGGTTCAAGCACTGTAAGAGGAGTTGTGTAGAGGAGACGATGTCAGACGAAGAGATAAAAGTGAAGACGAGGTTGAAAATAAAGAGTCATTTGAAGAAGAAGCATAGGATGTAATGGATCTTGGAGAAGTCAAACTAATTAGGGCCATTTCCAAGATTGGAAATAGGTCGAAGATAGAAGTTCTTAATTTTTTCAAGAAACTTAAATCCAAAGGAGTTGATTGATTGGGTCAATGACATGGAAGATTATTTTGAGTATGAGGAAATAGAAGATCTAAAGAGGGTCAAATTTGCAAAGGCCATGCTAGTATATGGTGGAAAGAAGTCCAATTGGAGAGAATAGAAGAGAAAAATAGAAAATAATGAGATGGGATTGGATGGTGGAAAAATTGAAGAGACAATTCATTCTTGTGAACTATGAGCTAGATTTGTTGAAGAAAATGCAAGGGTTGAAACAAGCAGGAAAATATATTAAGGAGTATACAAAAGAATTCTACCAAGTCCTGATCAAAAAAGGTCATTTTGAGGCCAACAAGGAGAAACTTTCCTATTACATAAATGGGTTGAACCCAAGTATCCAAGAAGAGTTTATTTTGATGAGGACGACCATGATTAAAGATGCATATTGGTTTTACCTAAAGGTGGAAGAGAAGCTAAACAAAAGGTTCAAGAGCAAGCAAAGAGGTTGAGGTGGAAAGACTAGTGGATGGTCATATGGAGGCCGAAGTTAAGATGAAAAGAAGATTGAAAGATCCAGTAGTAGTCAAAACCAAAAGGGAGATAACACCTACCATCCTCGTGATCAAAATAATGGAGACCAAAGAGGAAGAGGAGGCTTTCGTGGAACCTATTTTCAATGTGGAGAAAAAGGACATGGAGCCTACGAGTGTCCTCAACATCAAGGGAGGACAAATAGAAGACCTGAAGGTAATTCTCATATTGCCCATCTAGACGAAGGTGCTCGATCTTCACATTCTGAAGACATTGAAAGAAGAGAGGCCCTTGTTGTTAGAAGAGCCTTGCTAAATGAGGAGGAGGAACTAGATCAAAGAAATAACCTATTATGCACTTGATGCAAGTGTGAAGGTAAAGTGTGTAATGCTACCATTGATGAAGGTAGCACTGATAATCTTATTTTAGAGGAAATGGTTACTAAATTGCAGTTGGAGAGGAGAAGACATCCAAAATCATACCAAATTGCATGGTTACAAAAGAACCATAGGGCATTGGTCAATGAGAAATGTTTGGTAAAGTTTAAGATTGATAACTATCAAGATGAGGTTTTGTGTGATATTATACCCATGGATGTGTGTAACATGTTGTTAGGTAGACTGTGGTAGTTTGATTAGTGAGTGGTGCATGATGGACATGCTAACACCTATTTCTTGACAAAGGATGGTGTTCGTCATAAGTTGAAACTTCTGAAGGAGGTAGAAGAAAAGATATGCAATAATGCAAGGATTTGTTTGGTTTATGCAAGAAAGTTCCTAGAAGTTCAATGTTTGGTAAAGTTTAAGATTTTAACTATCAAGATGAGGTTTTTTGTGATTATACCTATGGATGTGTGTCACATGTTGTTAGGTAGATCATGGCAATTTGATCGGTGAGTGGTGCATGATGAACATGCTAACACCTATTCCTTGACAAAGGATGGTGTTTGTCATAAGTTGAAACCCCTAAAGGAGGTAGAAGAAAAGGTATGCAGTAGTGCAAGGACTTTTTTGGTTGATGGAAGAAAGTTCCTAGAAGATATGAGACATGAGCATATGTGTTTTTCATTGATCCTTAGAGTTGATAAAGAAGATACTAATGAGGTACCTGTAGAGGTTTCAAATCTATTGAATGGGTTTCAGTATATTGTTTCTGGTAATGTACCTGAAGTTTTTCCTATAGTAAGGAATATTAGCAACCAGATGGACTTGATTCCTAGAGCCAATTTTCCAAATAAGGCAACTCATTAGATGACTCCAACAGAGAGTGAAGATTTAAACAAACAAGTGCAAGAGTTGTTGTGAAAGGGATTGATTAGAGAGAGTTTGAGTCTATGTCTAGTACTTGTAGTACTAGAACCAAAGAAGGATGGGGAATGGAGGATGTGTACAGATTCTAGAGCCATCAACAAGATCACCATCAAGTATAGATTTCCCTTACTGAGGATGGATGACAACATGGATTGTTTGAGTGGAGTTGAGTACTTCATGAAGATAAATTTGAAGAGTGGTTCTCACCAAATCTGAATTATAGAAGGAGATGAATGCAAGACAACCTTTAAGACCAAAGAGGGCTTGTACGAGTGGTTAGTTATTCCTTTTGGGTTAACCAATGCACCGAGTACATTCATGTGGCTCATGAAAGAGGTACTGAAAGAGTTTTTGGGTAAATTTGTCATTATTAATTTGGATGACATTTTAAACTTTAGCAAGACATTGGAAGAGCATTTGATGCATATCAAAAAAGTTTTTGAGAAGCTAAGAGAGAAGTTGTTGATTAATTTGAAGAAGTGCAGTTTTGTGAAGAGAGAGTTGGTGTACCTAAGATTTTTTATCTCAACAAAGGGTCTTAAAATGGATCCAAAGAAGGTGAAAGCCATTGTTGAATGGACTACACCAAGGAGTTCTACGAAGGTGATATATTTTCATGGTTTGGCAAGTTTTATAGAAATTTTATCAAATGTTTTAGTAGTATTTGTGCACCTTTAACTCAAACAATTAGAGGAATAGAAAACAATTTAAGTGGACTACAAGAGCAGCTAAGAGTTTTGATATGTTGAAGAAGAAAGTTACAGAACAACCTGTTTTGGAACTTCTAGATTTTAAGAAGGTATTTCAGGTAGATTTTGATGCTATTGGTAATGCCATTGGAGTTGTTTTGAGTCAAGAAGTAAAACCCATTTCTTATTTTAGTGAAAATTTGAATGATGCAAAGAAGAATTATTTTGTTTATGATTAGGAGTTTTATGTTATAGTTCAGGATTTGAAGAAATGTAGACACTATTTGTTACCAAAAGAGTTTGTTTTATTTACTGATCATCAAGCTTTACAATAAATTTTTTTGAAGCATAGGAGTGGAAAATCTAATAAATTTGTAGATGTTTTTAGTAGGAGGTAAACTTTGTTAATAAAAATGCACATTGAAGTTGTTGGGTTCAATGAACTCAAGAGCTTATATCTTGAGGATCCTAATTTTGTAAAGGATTGAAGAGCTTGCAAGGATTCTATCACTTTGGATAGGACTAGATGGTTGCATTTTACAATTTAAGATGGTATGTTGTTTTGAGGGAATCAGTTGTGCATTCCAAGGATTTACATGAGAGAGAGCTTGATCAAGGAGAAACACAATGGACGATTAGCTAGAAACTTTGGTCGTGTTAAGACCATTTCCATTGTTTTTGAGTGATACTATTGGCCATGGTTGTAGCAGGATGTAAAAAAATTTGTGCAAAGTTGTAGAGTATGTCAAATGGTGAAAGGAACAAGTCAAAATACTAGGTTGTATCAGCCATTACCTACACCTGAGAGGCCATAGGAGGACATTAGTATGGATTATGTTCTTGGTTTGTCAAGGAAATAGAGAGGGCATGACTCCATATTTGTGGTTGTGGATAGATTTTTGAAGATGACACACTTCTTTCTATGTCATAAGACTAGTGATGTTCACGTTGCAAAATTGTTTTTCAAAGAGGTGGTGAGACTACACGGTCTACCCAAGAGCATGGTTTCAGATTGAGATACCGAGTTTTTGGAGTATTTTTGGAGGATATTGTGGAAGAAATTAAAGACTGGCTTGAAGTTTAGTTATGCACACCATCCATAAACTGATGGATAAATGGAGGCGGTGAATAGGAGTTTGGGCAACCTGCTAAGATACTTAGTAGGAGACAAACCCAAGGGATGGGATTTGATTGTACCACAAACAAAATTTTCTTATAACAATTCTATTAATAGGAGCATTAGTAAATCACCATTCCAAATTGTGTATAGGAGTAGTTCAAGAACCTATTTTGATCTGAGAAAGATAGATAAGGGGAATAAGAGTAGTGTCGAGGCTGGAGATTTTGCTGAGCACTTGAAGATTTTGCATGAAGAAGTGAATAAACATATCAATAAGATGAACTTGTAGTATAAGGATAAGGTAGATAAAAAAATGAGGTATAAGGAGTTCCAGGTAGGAGATGAAGTCATGGTTCATTTATGAATGGAGAGGTTTCCAGTTGGTACATACAACAAGTGAAAGATAAAGTTTGGACAATGTAAAATCCTGAAGAAACATGATTCAGGAAATGCATATGAGGTAGAGTTTCCTAATAAAATTCATATTTCATATGTGTTTAACATTTCATATTTAACAGAATATCATGAAGGAGGAATTGATGAAGAAATAACATAAGCAAAGTGGAATATTCCAGTACCTACTTTAGAAAAGGAGATAGAAGAAATTTTGGATAGTCGTGTGGGTAGAAGCACATGAAACAAGCAATATGAAAAGTACCTGGTGAAATGGAGAGGAAGGCATGTTGAAGATTCATCATGGTTATTTGAGACTGAGGTTAACCATCTTGGTTTCCCTCTAATTCATGAGCAGTGATAGGGTCACTTTTCAAAATTACCTCAGGTGTCTGATGTAGGAGCATCCAGGGTCTAAGAGCAATCTTGTATCAACCAAAAAAAATGTGTTGTTTCTTTTTAATAAGGGTTAAATTTGGTAGGGTTACTACTTTTAGTTAGTTTATATTTATGCACAATTGGATATAAAATCTTATACAGACCTCCGAAATGGTAAATTGAAGCCAATGGCAAAGAAATCACTTCAATATCATTTGTCATTTGAGAGAAATTAAAATTTCAATTTTCGAAAATCTTGTTAAAATATTTGAAGTAAATTTTGAGGCACTTAGAGCTCCAGATGGGCTTGAAAATTGGCGGAACTTTTTTTTTTTGCTTGATGCACTTTCTTGAGAGCTTTTCGAAAATATATTATAATTGAAAATCCAATGGTCAGATAAAAAATTATGACCCCACAAATTTTTCCTACCAAAATTAATAAAATTTTGAAATATCTTCTTGAGAAAGTTACACTTTCCAGAAGATTCTAGGGTGGTTACACCTTCCAAATAAATGATGTAAATGGGGTGATAGAGAAGAGGGTAGAGCAGCATAGATGGTGGCTCTGATTTGCAGATTTGCAGATAAAAGTAATTAGAAAGCCCATGTGATGGTAATTGTAATGTTCTAATTTCATTTTCATTTCAATCATAATAGAAAATCTTTGCTTCTTTCTTACATTTTGTTTGTACAATTCTTTATTGCTATTGTGAATTTCAGATTGTAAGGGGAGTACCCTTCATCAATCTTGATATGGATCTCATCTTTTAACTCCTACCTATTTTCAATTCCTTTAGTAGGTTTCCCATGCTTTGTGAGTAGTATGAAATATATTATTTTATGTTGTATTCTCTCTCCTCGGTAAGTGTAATCGTCTATATAGTGTATGAGATTGATTTGATATGTACTTTCCCAAAAGAGTCCAGCTCCAGAAAGTTATAAGAAGCTGTGAGTAATAGAAGAATGCTGGTGTACGTATGAATGAAGCGAAGCTCAAACAGTCTATATAAAATTTCATTCTGATCAATATAAATCTCCATATTTTTTTCCCTCCCCCTTGATCCTTCAGCGACAAAATACAAACTATGGTGATTTTGTTATAATAACCTACTGCACCTGTCGGGGCCACATCTCCTCTTTCCTAATCTCCACGCCTTTCTTCTACTTTTTGACCTATGCCCTCTTCACATGGGTCTCTATCTTACACACATGCCTATGAAAGTTGATTCTGATGAATGATGCACTATTTGAGGTATAGTTATCTTACTGTCCTCCATGATGCCTAGTCATTTGCTTGATTTTCATTGAATGTACTATAGTGGAAGTACGCTCACATCTAGGTTGTCTCCTCAAAATAGTTGAAGGCAATGATTTGAAATAAGAGTGATTTCCATAAATAGTTTTTGCTTAGTGGCATAGACGTTCAGCGCCAAGATAGACAAAGCCGCCTCTTCTCACATCCGTAGCCACATTCATATTCAATTTGATAGCAATTGTCATGCCCGCCGATTATCTTCTTTTCTTCTTTTTGTCACGTGGTCAGTATAGTCTTCAACCTTTGCCTTCAGCGCAGCCATGTAGCATCTCTTTCTTTAACTTCCCTTGCACGAGAGGAACCCGTACTTCTATTGCGCAAGTATACTAACGCCTATTTCTTCAATATATCATGCTTGAATTGCTTGGATACACTCTAAAGAGAAATTTGTATTTATTGAGCACACCTTTTTCATTTCACAGATGTCCTTGCAATGGTGTTAAATGTAGTCCCATGGATAAACAGCACTTATTCTATAAAATCCCTCATTGAACACTTTTTAACTCCAAAGGGACATAATTAGCAACTGCTCTAATACCATAGTGAAGGGTAAATTCTCGATTACTCGATATCATTGATTAACAGAAAACAGGTTTAGAAAACAGGTTTATACAAAGGAGAAAAAGTAGTAAGGAGAAAATGCAGTTGCATAACCGCATAACCATATATTGTTAGTTTCGTTGGTTTCTAAACAATGTAATAGGCTAACAATGGCAACTCATGTTGAGGTTTGAATACCACACGAATCCTACATTCATAACCACTTCCATCTCCATACATACAAACTAAAGTAAATATAAGAAAAGAGAATGACTTATCTCCAGTGAAATCCATCTTTCTCCTACAATCTTTCTTCTCCACTCCGAGATCTACTCTTCTCTATCATAAGTACTCCCTATATATAAAAGCCATAATGAAACTAAATCAAGAACCCCCCAAGAAAGATTATAAACAAGGAATTCCATGCCACTTGCTCTCATTTGACACATGACCTCCAACTCAACCAATTCCTCCATATCACATTATTACAATATGTTCATACGTTTTAGACTTAGGTTACAGGAGTGTACTTGTGAGCTAATCTTTATGTAACTCTCCTAGGGAGTGATCCCACATGTGTGGAGTTTTGAGATGGGGTGTAATTGATAAAACCCCTCATACAAGATGTTAGACTTAGGTTAGAGGAGTGTACTTGTGTACTATTTTTATGTAACTTTCCTAAGGAGTGATCCCACATGTGTGGAGCTTTGAGGTGGGGTGTAATTGACAAAAACCCTCATACAAGATGTTAGACTTAGGTTAGAGGAGTGTACTTGTGTACTATTCTTTATGTAACTTTCCTAGGGAGTGACCCCACATGTGTGGAGCTTTGAGATGGGGTCTAATTGACAAAACCCCTCATATAAGATCCTAGGAAGTGGATATTGGATAGTAACAAGTCAAACTTTTCTCTTTCATGTCGGGTTACATCAAATCTTTTCCAAGGGTCTTTAGATGGGTTAAGTATGCCCAAAGCTCAAGATTAATTCATTGTCCCAACATTGAGTCAAAAATAAATATTTAAAACTATATAAATAACAAAATGTTTTCTAACAAATACTAAGCCATAGAAATAAATGATGTGAAATATGTACTAAGAAAACTCATGGCTAGAAGGAAATGGGTAGGAGTTAGCAAATTTTGAAATTTGGATCTTAAAATTTTAGGGTTTAGATCCTAAGGTGTGAGATTGATCCCACACTTTAGGATTAATCTAGGGCATTGAAATAGTAATATCTAACTAGGGAATACATTTTAAGGTATGGTGGGAAATTATAAGTATAATAAATATTAAATACATATAAATACATGCACATGTATAGATGAGAAGGGACCAAGTGTGGGAGAATGTGTAAAGATGGAAGAATAATGGTATGAGGAATGAGCTTGGCACAAAACTATGCCATTTTTGGATATATATCCTTTTAATCCATTCTTTTAATGTGTACACAAAACTAATCTCAAATCTTACATAGTTGAATTTTGAAAAAAAATCACTTAATTTGGAACATCACAAAAAGCTACCTACTTGAAAATGAATTACCTTAGGAGATCTATAATGAATAGTTCAGAGGGTACAACACTTGTTAGAGGTTTCATAAATATCATAACATGTTAAATGAGCTTGAACTTGCAAAAAAGTCAATGATTATGTGTGTTTGAGTTCGAGTGACATTGAGATTTTGTGATCTATTAAAAAGTTGTAATGCTTCACCATTATGTGCATCGCCTAAATATTGAGTTCTAAGTAGATCATTCATGACCATGAGCAAAGGGTTCTTATGAACTACTTCTAATGAAATATATATTGATGAATATTGACTTAAATCTCTTGTTAATTCTTGCATGTATAATTCACTGAGGATATTTTTGTGGTCTAAGGCATACTCCATGTGATTATCAATTCATTTTTATTGTAAAAATATAACCATAAATTACTCTCTCCATTATGTTGTTGATATTTCAATAGAAAACAATCATATAGAACAAAGATACCTTACACTTAATATAAATAATTTAAAAACATAATTAATTAATTGAAAATAAAAAATAAATCATAGTGTATTAACTATATTTAACAAAAATTAATTTTAAAAAATAATAAAAAGGTTATAATTGAATTATAACATATATTTTAACCATTAAAAATATACTATTTCTCTAATTAAATCTGAAAATTGTCAAAATTATTTTTATGTAAATCATTCTAATTATTAAACAATATCACTAATATAAGTATAATTCTTTTCCCATTAAATATAACCAAAACCAAATTCATTCTTTCAAATAGCAAAAAAAAATACTTCTTTAAAATATTTGACTCTAGGTGAATAAGAAATTCATTTCAAATTTTTACTTTTATGTTTTGACTTCAATTACTATTAAAAAAAATGATAGGTTTAATGTTTAGATAATTATCATCTGTTAATATGGGGTATATAAATTTTAATATATAATTTTAATATATATACACATTAATTTACATTTGGATAGGTTCTATTACACTTTTCTTTGTGATAGAGAAGATTGGGTTTGGTAAAAAATAATAAAAATTTAATTTTGTTGTAGTGAATAAAATTATAAAAAGGGTTAGTGTGTTTTGATTTGAATTGTAAAATATTTTGTTCATATTCTTCTATTTCATTATTTTTAATTTTCCCTTTCATTCAAAATGGGGCACATGCTAAATCAATTCTACTAATTATTAGATGGTTTATTTATTAGATATTTCTTTTAATGTCATGCTAAAATGTCTTATATTTTTGTTGAATGATGAAAATATGGTAGTACATTAGAAATTGATGAAATGGATTAACAATTATTGAGAAAATATTTAAGTAAATGTACTTGAAATTTCTACAATCAAACAATGTTTGTTGTGTATATATTAGAAAATATATTATTACATAGATTTACACTCTATACTTAAGTACAAATGTAACTAATTATTGATATACAATGCAAATATATTTGAAAAGTATCAAAATATTATTAATATAATTTAAGAACCATTAGAAAAAATCATTAATTTAGAAAATTTCTATTTTAGTTATATTTACTTATTTAAAATAAGGTGTATAAATGTAAGTTTATCTTTTATGCATTTATAGATGCAATTATAATTATCTATTTATCTAATACATCAACGCATGTTGAAATTATTTACACATATATACGAGGGTTCTCCAAGATTATTATGGTCTCTAAGAAAATTTAAATTTGTCTAAGCTACTTAGGAAATTAAAAATAAGTGTGTATAATCAACCTTGTTTACATTTTACATCTTTCCTTTATCAAGGATTTATAGGTATAGGATTAATTAGGATTTTCATTAAATGTCATCCTTTGTACCCTTGAATGAATTTGAAAATCCATCAATGTCCCTCCAAAAAAAACTTACCCATTTATACATACAGTCAAAATACACCCTTTTGCAACATGTTGGTATATCTTTCTCATAAAATAAAAAATCTCTACTTAATTGTTCCATGTGCAACTCAATGAGTATGCTTGCGTACTCCAAAGCTTGTTCCATCATGGTTCTAGGGTTATCTCTTATATAACAATCTAGCCAAGAAGCATACTTTCAATGCTCTTCTTGTTCCTTCAATAGGAAACATAATCATTTAGAACAAGATTACCTTACATTTTTATTAAATATAGAATTTATGGATAATAAGATAGGTGTAACTAAATATAGTTAATATATACCTTCAAATATTTTTCATCATCAATTAATCAACAACCCATTACTACATCATATTCAAATTGACTGATCCTTTCCAAAATATCATTAGGAAGAAATGTGTTAATTAAAAGCATTGGAAATGGTGTAAACACAGGTACAGTTGAAGAGTTAATGGCATTATTTAAATATTCATCCAAAGTAGGGTGGTAGTCATTAGCAATCCATTTTGCATCTTGCCATTCTGCCAAAATAAGATTTGTCCACTACAATAGAAGATGTATGAGATACATTGTAAGATTTACAAGCATTTTCCACAATAAAAGAGATATTTATTTATATATTTTAACATCAAATGTTTGAATATAAAAATTTGATCTAGTAACTTACATAATCTTGCATCCACTTGCGTGCATGAGGGCCATGTATTTTCTCTGCTTCATCAACTAATTTTATATATGTTTTATGAGAGAATTGCAAACTAATTTTCATATATTGGGGAAGATGATCCACCATAGACATATCCCAACTGAGTGGCATGAAATGAAAGTCAATTTATTCATTTGTTAAAGTAAAATGATAATCAAACAATATTTATGATTATTATTTTGAGGCCTCACAAATTAATAACAATTAAGTATAAGTTACTAGAATGCATAATAACTAGTATTTGCACCTTTGTAAAAGAAGATTACTACTTGTGTAATTTTTTAATTTCTAGTAGAACGTAATGCTAAAAGTTGAAAGAAATATAGTATAATTATAAATATAAATAGAAAGCACTAGACTTACTTGATCAAAGTTGTCTTAAAATGTATGAGCTCATCAATGGTTCCGTAAGTGTCAAAAATGTCATCAATGATAGTAATCATGACACCCAATTTAGCAAATCCAACTTGAGTTAAAGAAAATTCAAATTCATACAATCCACACGCATATGCAAAATAATATTCAATGTGTCAATGTCGAAAAAAATCAAGCTGATTTACACTTGCTTCGCTCCACCATCTACATATTTGTATTGCCACATACACATTATTCCAATATAATTAATATTATTAACAATGTAACATGACAGAATGGATTTTTGCATTAGGCTAACTCAGATATATTACTTGGATATGATTTTGAGCTCATTCTGATGTTGAGCTTGTAGTATGTTGAAATATAATATTGTTGCTTCCAAAATATTTTGGCAAATCTGATTGGGAATCTTGGAAGAAAGAATTAAATTCAGCAAGATAAGTTACCTTGGCCTTTTTATTATTATTGACTATGACTATTTGGATCACACAAAAGATGACTCCATAGACAATGAAAAGTGGGACATTATATATTTAAGTTCCATCTATCATATGTGAAATAACATAAATGGATCTTCACATTTCTAACCATATAAAAAAAGTTTTTGCAAGAGAAAAGATTATTTGTACTCACCTGTAAACACCCTCCATTGACATCCAAGAATTGATATCTTGTCTAAATATTTGAATGGAGTTCCATGCTTCCCATTGCGGATTTCTGGATCTCCAAGAATACATCATAAAGTATTCAACCTGCAGTTTTTTAAGAAATTATGTATTTGTTAATATAAATATGGAAAAATCATATTATAATAACTTGATAAAAATTGAATGTAGTAAATGTAGCGCTTACCTCTGTCAAAAGTTGGCTCTTTTCTCTTATGTGTTGGCTCTGTGCAAGTGTTTGTTGAAGGTATTGGGAGGCAAATGATTTAGCCTCTTTCCTAGGAAATCTAGGAAATTAGTTGAGTAAAATTAGTTAGGTGAGCAAAGAGAGGAAAGAGAAAATCTAGGAAATTAGTTGAGTAAAATTAGGAAAGTTAGGTGAGCTAATTTAGGAAAATCTCACCTAACTTTGACTAAGTCAAAATGTTGTCCATCTTTGTGGAACTACATCTTGGATTTTTAGTGTAATTACATTCGCTAAAAATACATTTAAGATGTTAAAAACTATTTACAAGATGCATAAAGGGAAGCATCAAAAAGTTCAACATTGGAGATCAAGAGTATTCATGGTTCCTTGTTTTGGGCGTGGAAGTCTTCATACTTCTTCTCGGTCTCCTGTATGAACGCATCATCTGGGCCGACTATGTAATCTACAAGGGTGTGAACTCTTGTGATTGACCTTTTGGCGGATGAATGGATTTTCTTGCACCTGCGAAGATGTGTGTTGAGATTATCAATGGTCAGCTATGTATCACAAATGATATGCATTGAGGCTTTGGAAAAGCTGGCATCCTCAACTTGTTGCATGACTGCTTCTTTATAGATCTTGGAAAGTTTGTTGGCTGGGAGGAAAATCTAGTTTTCTTCAAGAAGCTTGCCTGACAACTCCTTGATTTCCTTTTCCAGGATAGTACGATGTCCTTTGACATCTTCTTGAACATGGTAAAGATCTTCGATAAGAGATTTGATCACATTGATGTGATGCTTGAGTGATTCTCTTACCTCTACATATTTTTCCTTGTCGGGAATCACCCCAACTTGCACCAATTTACTGAGCTTTTCTTTTTTCATCTGTGACCAAAAATGATAGGAATTTTTCCATCTCATTTTGCTCTTGGGTAAGAATACTTTCTTCTTATCAAGCTCTGATTTGAGCTTGACTATCTGTGTGGCCTTCTCATCTACAACAACTATTACCTATGAACCATCTTGTATTAATTCATTTGCCTCCCAATACCTTCAACAAACTTGATATAAACTCAACACACTTCTTAACTGATATAAACTCTGCAACTTGATATAAATTTGGCTCTTTTCTCTTATGTGTTGACTTTGTGCAAGTGTTTGTTGAAGGTATTGGGAGGCAAATGATTTACCTGTGAAAAGAAATCTCTGCAGCTTGATATAAACTCAACACACTTCTTAACTGATTGTCACTTTCTTCAGTGGGTGGCGTCAAAATGAATTGTTCATTTTCATCTTTAAATTTTTTAAATACCCCTGTTTACATCAAAAAAGATATTAACATTTTTAAATAGCAATTTTTTAATCTAGTGTTAAAACACAATATGAAGAGCAAAATTTAAAAGAAAAACCTTGAAATACACGATATCCATTAAGGCGAAGAATTCGAAATCCCAAAGCAGTTGTGTTGAGATCTGCAATGGATTTTTCTCTCCCCCATGAAATACCATTTTCATTCCAATACCTGTTTAAACAGATACATATAACTAATAATCAAATGAAATTACTGAATTCAAATAAACTCTTTAATTAAATGTATTCAATGAAATAAATTAAAAAAATGCAAGGCGTGGCACTACTTGTAAGTATAATCAAGAACCGCTTTGATTTCCTTTCGAAAATAACAATGAATTCCTAATCGTTGCACAGCGTCAACTATGGAAAATCTGTGAATCAGGTCGTAAGGGGAGTGGCAGATTTCTCCATCTCCAAGCAGAGGATTAAATGAAGATTCCTGCAAATAATGTTCAATTAAGTTAAAACTAGGGAAATGGCGATAATATTGAGATTGAGGTTGCAAGTAAATAATCACCCCATATGGCGATGAAAGCGATTGCAGGAAATCATCGTCCCACACATTGGGATGATATTTGACTATTCTTCGATCCACCCAATGCTCCTTCTCTTCCTTTTGACAACTTAGCACTGCAGCCATTGTACAGTGTTACACCTAAATTTCAAACAATAGAGAGTTTGAGAGTGCTTGCAATAAGGTGGAATGGGAAGAGGTATTAAGTAGGTCAAGAGTAGATAGAGTCGTGGTCTTTCACGCATCTAAATTTGAAGGAAGAAAACATCTGTGGTGGTACTTGAATAAATTTGTACAAACAGAGATGGGTCTGGAAATATGTTCTGTACGGTTATTGAAGAATTTTGGACATAAGCGATAAAGACGGCTCCGAAAATCTCTCGACTAAATATGTTTTGTATGGTTGTTAAAGATATTTGGACATAAGCGATAAAGATGGCTCCGAAAAATTCTGAGATACGGTTCTTGAAGAAATCTGGACATAAGCGACAAAGATGTATCGTCTATGATACGTTTCTCAAAGAAATTTGGACATAAGTGACAAAGACGTATTTGGAAATATGGTCTCTATGAAACAAAGATGGATCTGATCATATCTTGAAACATGGTCTGTATTAAACAAGATGGATCTCGATATATGGTCTATGATACAATTGTTAAAAAAAATTGGGCATAAGCGACAAAGATATATTTGGAAATATGGTTTTAGTGTGAATATTTAGTTCATTTTACATACTTAAGTTTACTTATGTATATGAGGTTAGACAACTTTTCTAATCAAATGTGCAATTATTGAGACCTTTAGAGGTTACCAAGTTATTTGGTAAACCTCATGAGCTATCTTTTTGAGGTTGGAAGCATTTCCATCTCACCTCAAAAGTCATTCAACACTTGACACACAAGGTTGATGACTTAGTCATAGAGGTTGTTGGTTTGCACACTCCAAGTGTTCCTAAGGTTGACATTGATATGACACTCATCATATCATTTGTGACAATCTTAGGGCATTTGTCAATTCACCTCATAGGTGGATTGTCTCATCTTTGCTCATACAAGGATGGATTTGTACCCAATATAACTTGGGTCAACTAAATACAATCTATGCATTGTTCATGTGTGCTTGTGTCTTATCCCCTAGATCTTTCTAATTCTAATGCATGGTTTGTATTAAACAAAAATGTATCTGAAAATTGTTGTGGAAACAAAAACATAAAACCCACAAACTTAAATAATATTGCGGCACAAGTTAGATGCAAAGAAATAATGAAGAAAATGAAATGGAAAAACAAAATAATAGACTAGACACATATATATGTGGGAAAACCTTGACAATATGTCAAGGAAATACGCATGGGGAAAAGCATCAATACTATTATTGCTCAAAGAAACTAATTATAATCTTCAAACATTTGCTTCTCTTCAATTACAATTCATTACATTTTTTTTTCCTTCAAGGAAACAAGATATATATAATATTGTTAAGATAACAACCTCTATCAAACTTATGAAAAAACCAACTTTGTTATATTGTTTCATTTTTTTGTTTTATTTCTTTATGTTTTTCAAAAATAAGATTTTCCTTTATTTATATTTTATTGTTGTCACTTCCAACAATCCCCATCTTCACAACAATTTACCTAATACTTGCCCATACCCATTCATCACCCTTTTTATAAGCCAAGAGAAGTCAAACTCCATTTCAACTTCTCTAACTCTACTGATTTTATAAACATGTTTGCACAATTTTCTAGTGTATGAACTTTCTCAAGAGCTCCTCCACCTCTATCAATAATTTATCTTACAAAATAGTATTTAATTGCAGTATGCTTAGTCCTACCATGATAACTTGGATTTTCAGTCAAATGTATAACACTTCGACTATCAAAAAAAGAAATCACCTTCTCTTGCAGTTTTCCAAACTCTACCAAAAGACCCTTCAACCAAATTGGCTCTTTGCATATATCTAAGATAGTTATATCCCTTGCCTCAGTAGTGGATAAATCAAGTATTTCTTGAAATAGGTCCTCCTACAAGAGTAAAGACATAAATTGATGTATATCTCCTTTTGATCAAAACACCTACAAAATTTAAATCAACATAATTACAAACTAAACCACTACAACCATAAAAGTTGATACAATAATCACTTGTGCCTCTAAGATATCAAAGAACCTATTTCATTGTTGCCCAGTGCTCTTACCTAGATTTTCCATGTATCTACTAATAACACCAACACGTGAAATATCTAGTCTTATACATACCATCACATACATCAAGCTTCCTACTGTATAATTGCATATGATACACAAGACATATAATCCTTCTCTTCTTTATTACTAGGACATAAACATGAGAAAATCTTAAAATGAGAAGCTAAAAGGATATTTACTGGTTTCACATTCTTCATGTTGAATCTTATGAGGATCTTCTCCACATACTTCTATTGCAATAAACAAAGCTTACCATGCTTGGGCTATCTATGTGTATTTCTATTCCAATGTTTTTGCTACTCTTGGATCCTTCATATCAAAAGTGCTAGCCATCTGAGCCATTAACCCATTGATATCAACTATGCTTTTGATTGCTACAAGCATATTATCAACATATAATTCCAAGATAACGAATAACATTTTTTCCAAAATTTTACAGTAAACACAATGGTCATACTGACTCCTTGTAAAATTTTGGCTCATCATGAAGGAATCAAACTTCTTGTGCCATTGCTTGGGAGACTACTTCAGGCCATACAAAAAAATTTTGAGTTTGCAAAGTAGTTTCCTCTTACAATCTTGAAAATCCCTTCTAGTTGTTTCATATATATCTCATCATCCAAATCTCCATGTAAAAACATTTTTTTAACATCTAATTTCTCTCACTCAAGATCAAGTAAAGCATAAAGTGCTAAAACAACCTAAATAGAAACAAGCTTAACAATTAGTGAAAAAAAATCATGAAAATGAATACCTTCCTTTTGATACTAGTCTTACTTTATACCTTTCAACTTTATCATGAATTCTCTTCTTCAATTTGTAGACCCATTTGCAACCAACAACTTTCCTACTCTTTTGGAGTTCTACCAGGTCCCATATATTCTTCTCCAAGGCATCCATTTATTCTTTCTTTTTTATTTTCTATTTATAATTTTTAGTACCATCCACTACTTGCTGATAAAAAATAGGTTCCCCATCATTAGAAATCAAAGAAATAGATGAAACATAATCATCGTACCTTTTAGGTGGATTTCTGACCCATTTAGATCTCCTTAAAACTAGTTTTAGAATTCCATATTTTCCTATAGATTTTTTGTATCCTCATCTTCTTCAGAAGCTTCTTCTTGCTCCCTATTTTCTAAATATGGATGAGTTTCTAGTTGAATTTGCTGATGTTGTGCTACTTGTTCCTATTTCAAATCAACTTCTACTATGTCTAATTTTATGAGAGGAGATTCATTGAATACTACATATTTGTTGATAATGACTTTGTGGGTAGTATGATCCCATAATTTTTATCCCTTATTCCATCACCATTACTAAAAATGATATATATTTCTTGGATTTGGGGTCCAATTTAGAACACAGGACTTTTAAAATAAGAGTGTATGCATCACAACAAAAAAAAAGATTTGAATAACCACAAGAATGACTTGTCCATACCTCTTTAGGAATATTACAATCTATTGCAACTAATGGTGATCAATTTACCAGATAACAAGCTATAGAGATTTCTTTTGCTCAAAATTCTTGTTGCAACTTAGTATCATTGAGCATGCTCCTTTCTCTCTCTAAAATAGTCATATTCATGTCTTTAGTAACACCATTCTATTGAGGATTGTAAACAATGGTTTTATGCTTTTTGATCCCATATTCTTTACGATAATTTTTAAATTCCAAAGATCTGAACTTGCCACCATTATTTGTTCTTAAACACTTGATTGATCTAATAGTTCTCTTTTCAACCAATACTCTAAACTGCTTGAATACACTAAACACATCAACTTTCCTCTTAAGAATATAGACCCACACCTTTTTAGCATAGTAATCTATAAATGTCATAAAATATGATGATCCTCTAAAAGAAACTACATCTGAATGAATATAATCTAGAATACCCTTACTTTTATTATTGCTTACTTTAAACTTCTAACAAGATTGCTTCCCATAAGCAAAATATTGTAGAAATTGAAATTCAAAGAATTCAATATCTATTTGGAAGTAAATTATGGTTTAACAATACCTTCAACTCTTTCGTGCTCATATGACCAAGTTACTAATGCCATAAGTGAGTAGATTCGTTTTCTTCCATAGATGCCACCACTGCTTCATTTATTATAGTACTCCCTTCTAGCTTGTACAGGATTCTGATATTTGTAGCCTTCATGACCACCATAATTACCTTGGATACATTTAGTGATCCACCTTCACTTGTAAATTTATAGTCTCTATAATCCAAAACTCCAAAGGAAATTAAATTCTTTTTGAGCTTTGATAAATGTCTCAACTCCGTTTTAATGTCCTTATGTAATACCATTGAACATTTTAATCTTAATTCTCCCAATCCCAATAGTACAAGAAACATTCTTTCACATATGAACAACACTGCCATCAATAACTAGGTAAGATGAAAACCAATTCCTATTTGGACATATGTGATTAGAAGACCAAAATATAATAACCATTCCTCATGATCCTATAAGATGTTACAAATAGATTATACTTCATCAACCGTACCTTAATTTTTCTCAACCGGATAATATTTACATGATTGAAACAATTTTTATACCTTCTTTTATTTGCATATTATACAATTGTCTCTTCTTGAGTAGATCTGATTTTTCATGGATTTTTTATATATAAACACTTCCCATTCTACTCCAGAAGCCTACTTCTATTTCCTCTCCACCAATATTGAAAATAGCATGATCTTCTAAACACAACCAAATTGTGCTAAGAGATCTTGCATCTAGATCTTCCTAATCCTCATCAATCATATTTCTAGATTTCTTTGACTTCCCTACCAACACTTTGGGAAATCCTTGTCACACTAATAAATCATGCATCTTGAGCTTCCATAGCTCAAAGTTATTCTTCCCATTTAATTTCTCCAGCTTGAACCTTGCATTCAAAACCTTTTCCATTTGATGCTACAAAAGAAACACCAAATCCTAACATAGACACTGCATAATAATTGCTATGATACCACTTGTTGTGGAAATAGAAACATAAAACCCACAAAATTAAATAATATTGCAACGCAAGCTAGTTGAAAATAAATAATGAAGAAAATGAAATATAATAACATAATAATAGACAAGACACAAATTTACATGGTAAAACCTTGACAATATTTCAAAGAAACATCAACGGGGTAAAGTATAAGTAATCTTATTGCTCAAATAAGTTGATTACAATCTTCACACAACTACTACTATTCAATTACATTCCATTAAAACAAAATTCCTTCAAGGAAATAGGATATATATAATATCTTTAAGGTAACAACCTATGCAAAACTTAGGAAAAAAATCCATCTTTATTTTATTGCTTTATTTTATTGTTTTATGTTTTTGTTTTATTTCATTTTATCTTTTTTAAAGATAATGTTTTCCTTTATTTCTATTTTATTGTTGTTATATCCAATATAAATATGGTCTACATTACATTTGTTGAAGAAATTTAGACATAAGTGACAAAGATGGCTTCAAAAACATGGTCTATATTAGACAAAGCACATTTTAGGAAACATTTTTTGGAGGACGAGAAACATATGAATCTCAAACACCATCACTCTTGACACTCCTTTTTAGTTAGAAATTCTTTATTAATATCAAAATTCATAATTTCCATCATCATTTACATGATAAAATGATGTGAGCAAGGTAACTCCTTGCCACCAAGAATCATTCCTTCTACCTTTATCTTTAAAGAAAAGACTTATGCTCTATATCATTTTAATTCAATAAATATAATATCACTTTTCTTTAAGATAATCTACCCATCTTAATAAAAATTGCTTCTAGCAATCTTTTAAACAACTCCATCTCTACATAAATGTGTACATATGTTGAATAAGTATATTATATTGTTTCCAAAAAAAATTCCTAAACAAATGTTAGTAATTCCCAATCCTAAAACACCATAATATTATAGAGATGAGGAAGGTTAATTCAAAGAAAAATAGAAGCGAATGATTACAAGTTAGGATACTATAGATTGGTACATAACTAACTACCATCTAAAAACTAATATCAAGACTCTAAAATGAAAGCAATTTCTTTTAATGAAGCATAACAAATATTTAAGCAAGTCACTCAAACTTGGCCATGATCCATTAAATTAACATATAGAAACTTTTTTTTTTCCAAATTCCTCTCCTTTTGTATGAAATCTTCATCTTCAAATTAATTACATTTTTTTGGTTACAATTTATGTACTATTAAGAGCATCCTGAGGTAGAGCTAAAACTCCCATTTTGTTTCTAGTTTCCCTACCCTTTTTAATCTCCAACAAGGTTTTCAACAACCCTTTAATTGAAGGTGATCTACAAACTGCTAACTTATATAATTCATAACCAACCAAATTGTTTTACATTCTACCTTCTTGCAAGAGAAAAAAGAGCCTATTCAGAGACAATATTATTATTTTAAAATTTAATTAAACTCTAAAAAATTCTCACAAATCAATTAATTTTATCTTGTAAAACTTCCATCGTGAAGGAAAAATGGTTTTTTGGGTAGCATCAACGTTTCTTGACTACACTCCTCTTATCAATTGAAAATATATATATCTAGCAAGTGGGAACTATTTCCTTGTATAAGTGGATAATACTACCTTTTACTTTTGTTTCTTCTCCCATAATGAATAGAAACATATAATAATTCTTAATTCTTCAAATCCTAATTATTTGAATACTTTTGTTCAAGCCTTATTTATTGTTTTTTCTAATGTATAGTTGATTTTTTTTGGTATGATTGTGGATGCTAATACACATGTATTGTCATCTAGAAACTAATGTACTTGTATTATCATTTACTCAAGTGCATTATTGATTATGCCTCACATTGCTTGCATGTTGACCAAAGGGAGTACAAACCATAGTTTTGAACCACATTCTCTATTAATATGTTTCTACTCTAATTTGATAGATAGGAAAGAGGATTAAAATATATGCAATGGATGAGAAATTATTATTCTATACACAAATCAAATAAGACGCCTATATATACATCATATACACATATCAAATTTAATACAAAATCATATATACATTATATTAATATGTGATACATGTGGATGATGAAAGCATGGGTCAAAATTATCAACAATGCAAAACTCACACTCTCAGATATCAACTCAAAATTAATTTAGATAACAAGCAAAGTCATTAGGGCCAAGATCTTGATTTTCTCTATTGTTGTTTTCTCTTCAAAGTAACAACATGCAAAAATAATAATGGTATGATGTAATGGTATTGTTAAATGCTCATAGATAAATGATACCCATGCTTAAATGGTAATGATAAATGCTTGATAATGCTTGAAAATTATTAGGAATGATAGATAATACTTGAATGCTTGAATTATTGATAGATCTTGATCATAAAATTGCTAGAGAGATCTTGACAGTAAAAGTGCCAGGGGATTTTAGAAATAAAAGTGATAGAGAGATCTTGAAAAAAAAACTGCTAGGGGGTTTGAATGAATAAAAGCTTCTTATTTATATGCTTCACTTAAAATTTGATCAATGGTGGAGATTGATTTGCAAGATCAATGGATAGGAAAATTGAAGATAAGGTGAGACACAAATTTGTAAAGTTTGAGAAAGGAGGGAATTAAATAAATAATTTAAATAATAGAGCGGGGAAATAAATAAATATTAATTTATTTAATTTAGAAGAAAATATTTAATTTAAATAAACTATTTTTAATTTATTTAAAAGTGGAGTGTTAGCTAACTAAATAATTTTTAAATATAGAGGAAAATATTAAGTTTAAATAAATTATTTTTAATTTATTTAAAAGAGGAATGTTAGCTAATTAAATATTTTTTGAAAAATATTTAATTATAGAGGACTAAAGATAATTTGAATTTTAGTTTTCCTTAATGTTGGCAGTAAAATGATAACTGATAAATCAATTAAGAAAAAACAAATATATTTTCTTAGATAAATGCTACCAAAAGGGGTAGCTCCCACTTTTCATTAAAAATAAAAAGGTTACAACCAACCATATGACATCCATTCAATGATACAGATAACCAACCCTATTAAAGACTTCTACCATTTTGGCCACTACATCTTTTGCTATCACCCTAGGATTTTCTTCTACAAACTTCATGAATTTGTTTATATTCTAGTTTTTCTTGACCCTTTTCTTGTAAAGCCTCCATGCTTTGTGCAATTTTTGTTTCTTTCTATCTTCATTGAGGCTCAAAATTCGTAGCGCTGGCTCAAACTATGGATCCATTGGCACAACATCAATAGTAGTTGATACAAGGTATGTCTCCTGGTGCCCATATTGCAATGTAGCTTGAACACCCCAGAGATTCTCCCCAAGCACTTGAACATAGCTCTTAAAAGGTTGTTCAAGAACCAAGTCATTTTGCATGTGGCCAACACCCCAAAAATTGTCTCCAACCACCTTCTTAATCACAACCACCTCCTTCTCTTTTGCTCTAGGAAACATGAACCAAATCTAGTCTTTGTTTGACTTTTCCCCAGAACTAGCTCCACCAATGCTCAAGCACCTAAAGGTAAAACCAAAATGGGAAGCCATCATCACATAATGAGAAAGACTCAACTCCCACCCCTAAATAGACCAAATGACCTGAGAATCAACTGAAAGAATCCAAGAAGGATAATCAAATATGGTACTTTGCTGCATTTTGAATAAAAACATCATTTAGTGGTCTTCATACTCAACCACCTAGGGGATAATTACATTCTCTAATTGAGACTGCAGACCAATCTATGGGTATGTGCAGGATCATGATGGCCCGCCCAAAAAGTGGCAATATGATGGGTATTTGTAGGGTATGTGGCTGACGGATTTTTTTTAACCCAAAATTGATGAAATGAAAAGGGTTTTTTAAGAAGATTCTCAGCTTTCCACCAATATAAATTATGCTTTATTTTGAATTTGATAAATAATTATTATTCATTTTCTATTTGAATTATGACTAAAGTGTTGATTAATAGGCTGATTGAAAAACATCTATATCTTTCAAACGGTATCACATTTTTTGAATCCAAAACATGCATCACATTCTATGCTTTGCATACTATATGATTAAAAGGAAAAATTGAATTTCATGAAGTTTTAACCAAGTTAAGGTGGTCACACATACGATTTTTTTATATTTTTTAAAAGTTGTAATAGAAAATTCATAATTAATTATTTACTTGGAAAAAAATTACAAAAAAATATGCATCACATTTGGACATGAGTCTTTTACTTATGTCTAAAATATTATAAAAAAATATTATCATTTAATTGTGCTTAGGGTGGTTAGATAGACACCTTCTTATTTTTTTCCCTAAAATTTAAGTACTACATTGAAATTTAAAATTTTCACCATTAATAGATTTTTTTTTTTGAATATAAACCTAGTAGTTTAGAAACTACATTCAATTTTCTATAGATTTTATTCTTACATATTTTTGAAATAATATAGATAACTTATTCAAATTTTTACGTCAAGTTCCCTAACTCTGATTTTTTTGATTTTTTTGCCACTTAAGGGCCTATTTTTTCCATGATGATCCTGCACATACCCCTACATCGATTTCTTTCATGGGGTTAGCTCTAAGGAAGCCTCATGTGGTCTTGCAACCTTTTGGAATTCTAGGTTAGTCATGTGGAGATGAAGTTTGTTCTGCTTTAGGATTCTTACTCCTCAGTTATTTCCAATGTTTATGCTCCCAATCTAAAGAGAGCTAGGAAGAGACTTTGGGATGAGCTTGGTTGTCTTCAAGCTAATTTTGTTGGACCTCCCCTAGCTGGTAATGGGAAACTTCAACACTCCCCTTTGTATAATGAGAAAGTGGGTGGCTCTTAGGCCAATCTTGACAGTTATCTGGATTTGAGAATGTTCATAGATGATAATGCTCTTATTGATGTGAACATGATGGGGCCAAGTTTACGTAGTCCAATAGGTGTGTTGGTGCTAAAAATATCCAATTCATGTTGGATAAGGCCTTGATGTCAACCTTGTGGTTTGTGGATTTTTCTTGCGCTCTCTCTATGATTACGAGATGTGGGTTAGATTATTTCCCCATCTCATTTGTGGCCGATAGGATTGGGGGTAAGAAATGTTTTCCTTTTCATTTTGAAGCTATGTGGTTGAGGGATCCTAGGTTTATGGATTGCATCAAGAATTGGTGGTAAGTGAACATTGATGGTTGTGTGATGTTTAGAGTGGCTAAGAAGTTGGTTTTTGTGAAGAGAAATCTCAAGAAATGGAACAGAGAGTTGTTTTGTCATATTTTTTACTCTAAGAATTCTATTATTCAAAGACTAGATAGTGTTCAAGAAGATATTCATTCAAAGGCTTTGTCAGAGGAGCTCCAACTATAGGAATATTTTCTTTTAGCTCAGCTTCATGACATTGTTGCTAAAGAAGAAGATTTTTGGAGATAGATATCTCACACCATTTGGCTCAAGTCTAGGGGTCAAAACTCCAAGTTCTTTCGTCTAGCTACTCTCAGGCACAAATCATCCAACATGATTTCCTTCGTCATGGCTAATGGTTTTTTTTTGGTGGATGAGGAGGCTATTAGGAGAGTTTTTGTAAATTTCTTTGAGCATTTTCTCAGAGATGATCTAGTTTGGGACCAAAATAGTGTGGAGGCTTCTATGGATGTTATCCCCATCTGGTCTTAGAGATCATGAATATGGAGTTGACTAGCATCCCCTCTGCTTTGGAAATCAAGGAGGTATTTTTCTCTTTTGAAGGGAATAAGGCCCCTGGGCCTTATGGTTTTCCTTTTCTATTTTTTCAGTCGTACTAGGAGATTGTTGTGGAAGATGTGGTCAATTCCACCAAGGAGGTTTTTGGATCCAAAAGATTACTTTTATAAAATTGAATGCGACCTTCATTATTTTGATCCCCAAGACTACCGATGCCAATAGATTCAGAGACTACCATTCGATCAATCTCTGTAACTCCATCTATAAGATTTTTTTCGAAGGTGCTAGCCACTAGAATTCAAAAGATTCTCCCTGATCTAATTTCAAAACATCAAAGTGGCTTTGTTAAGGAGCAACAAATTCTAGACTCCATTATAGTTTTCCATGAACTTTCTCATTCTCTTAATTCTAATAAGAAGCCATATTTTTTTCTTAAACTGAATCTTCTTAAGGCTTATGATAAGGTCAGTTGGAGGTTCTTGATTGTGGTTTTGGCTCATTTTGGTTTATGT
The DNA here is from genome assembly GCA_007258455.2 of Sequoia sempervirens. Classification (NCBI taxonomy): domain Eukaryota; kingdom Viridiplantae; phylum Streptophyta; class Pinopsida; order Cupressales; family Cupressaceae; genus Sequoia; species Sequoia sempervirens. The sequence continues at coordinate 369,535,059 of VDFB02353493.1, forward strand.
CAAAAATTTCTACAACTTGTTGAACAACTCATCTCTACTCCTTTTGTTGTTTTGGTGAGCAGTTCTCCTTTTTTTTGTTCGTATGTTTTAAGGTGACGAGACCCTATTTCTCTGTTGATGCTTATCTTGATGGAGGAAGCCCTCTGAAAAAGTATTTAGAAGACATTATTTATAGGTTCTCTGAGGGGTATTTTCCCCTCTTCCAGATGTGAGCCTGTTACTCATCAACAATTTGTGGATGAAACTATCTTGATGGGTGATTCTTCTATTTGTGAGGTTAGAGATATGAAGGGGTTGATTGAGGCTTATTAGAAGGAATTTATCCAACATATTAATCTTCCTAAGAGTCATTTTTTTCCTCAACACTCTTAATTTTCTCCAACTGAAGCTGGTCAAGATCCTTTCTTTTAATAGCGATGAGCTCCCTTCAACCTACTTGGGGTTACTTTTGTGTATTTCCAAGACTTTGAAGTCCTTCTAGCTTGGTCTATTAGATATGTTTTGTATAAATCTAGCAGGTTGGAAGGGGGCGCTTGTCTGTCAAGCGAGGAAAGTGCAACTCATTTCCTCTACTCTTCAAAATCTGCCCTTGTATGTTATGTGTCCTTTTAGAATTCTTGTTAAATATGAGGAGAAAATGGAACAAATCATGAAAATATTTTTGTGGTCAGGTGTTGAATCTAAAGCTAAATTTCTTCTTGTGGCTTGGACTTGGTTTGCAAGCCTAAGAAATGGGGTGGCCTAGGAATTAGAAACTTAAAAGCTTTTAATAAGGCCTTATTGTTGAAGAACATTTGGAGGCTTCTCTATGGGGAAGTTGGTTGGGATTATTTGGCTAGAAATAAATATCTATATGGATTTAGGAGAACTTGGAATATGCTAACTTCTAGTGAAATCCCTGTTGGCTCTTGTTTTTGGAGAAACATCATTCCTTGTGGGGACCTAATTGCTAATAGTGTTAGGTGGTTGTTGGGTGATGGTACCAGAATTATTTTTTAGGAGGATGCTTGGTGTGATTCAGAACCTATGCTCAATCATCCCTGGGCCCTCCCATTGTTCCTTTATGCAAGTAACTCTTTGGTATTATGGTGGCTGACTATTTTTAGAATGGGGAGTGGAAGGATTTCTAGCATTGGGACCCATCATTGAAGTTTTTAAAGGATTTTTTTGTGGAATGTTCGAGTTCCTATTTATCTGGGACCAACTAGTGTAGTTTGGCCCCCCTTTGTTAATGGTAAATTTTTGGTGGCCTCTTCTTTTTTTAATTCATTGGAGAAGCTAGACTCTTTTTCTTTCTGGTAGAAATTACATAATGAAACAAGATGTTGATCCCTAAGGTGAATGTTTTCTTCTAATGCAAGAGCATCCAGTGGTGTAAGGGCAATCTTGCATCACCCAAAAATAGTTAAATTTCAAGTTTCTCAATTTTTAGATGTTTTTACATTTTTGAATACCCTTTTCATCATAATGAAATTATCAATTTATGATTTTTATTTTCTATTCCTGGGTGGAAAGATATTGCAGTTTTAGTTTCCCATATTTGCACCTGAAAATCTTCTGAGTTAGATTTGAGGCACTTAGATTTCCTGGATTGGCCCCAAAACTTACCGAAATTAGCGTAGTGGATTTTGAGTGCGTTATTGACTTTGTGACCTTTCCAACGGTTCAAATGGTTCGTGAATCGGAGTCTCAGATCAAAAGTTATGGCCCTAGGAAGTTGGCGCACTTTCTAGAAGATACAATTGCAAATGCTCTTTTTAAATTTGAACTTCATGTTTTAAATTTTCGGTGCCAAACCGCCTTAACTCAAATTTGAATGTTTTTTTGGCTCCAAAATAAAGAGGAGCTCTATTTATGGGCGGGTTTCTAATTTTTGGGTAACTTTTGGGGACAAGCTCGCATATTACAAAAGGGTTATTCTGTAACTTGCATGTGTTGTAGAACTTGGGGATTTGAGATCCTCTACATGTAAGAAGCTCCATTTTCTGAATAATAAAATTATTCTCTTGTTTGTGGGTTATTTTCTAAGTCTCAGGCTGCACCCTCATCATCTTCTAGCTTCTCATGCAAGGTAAATTCTTAATGCAAGATAAACTCTATAAAAGGGGATTTTCAATTCCAAATAGGTGTTTCCTATGTGAATTTCTTGTTGAGAGTGTCTTCCATATTTTCCTTGGGTGTGGTTTTTCTTCTCTTCTCTGGAGTAATTTTTTTGTCCTTTGGAGCCTAGACCGGGTCTTCCTAGATTCACTTTGTAATGTTTTTGAATAGTGGAAGTGTCCTTCCTCTTCCCTCATTCTTTGATGGCTATGGGAGCTTATGGACCTGCATATTGCTTAGGGTATCTGGAAGGAACATAACAATATAATTTTATGTGATTCTAAAATCAAGATAAGTAGTCTCTTCATTAAGATCAACAGGCAATCTTAGAGAACTTTTCTCATGTTGGGTCTGAGTCACCATGTTGTGTCCCATCATCTTGCTTGGTTGGGCATGACTTGTTTGTGATTTTTAACTAGAAGATCCCCTCTATTCTGTTTGATATTTCCAAGGCCAGCCTAAATGCTAGATTGAATACTAAGTGGAGGCCACCACCTTCAAGATGGGTTAAAATTAATTTTGATGGGAAGCCAAGGGTAACCCTAGTCCTATAGGTTGTGGGGGGTGTTGAGGAATGAGGATGGTAGGCTCTTAGGCATAGTGGAACTCCCATTGGGAAATTGAACTAATTATTATGTTGAAGCAAAGGCTACATTTATATGTATTAAGTTTGTTGTGGACACAGGTTACTCTAAATTATGGGTGGAAGGATACTTGTTAAACATCATCAATTGTCTATGCACAACCCATAAGCCTAGTTGGACTATCGATAAATCAATTAAGGATGCTATTACTATGTTGAGATCTTGTGAAGAAACCCATGTTTCTCACATATATCAAGAAAGAAATTCATTGGAAGATTTTTTCACCAATGAAGCTATCAGACTTAATGAGTATAGAGCTTGGGAAGAAGGGTCTCTTCTTCTTGAGGAAGCTATGATCTTAATGAGAAATGATGGTTTTGGTTGAGTTTATGTGGTGTTGTTATTTAACCATTAGTACCAGCTTTATAACACACTTTTTGGTTATCACTCAGCTTGTTAGTTCTCTTGGATGAACTCTACTAGCCAAGGTTTTCTACTGCTAGTTCTTGTGAGTATGGGAGGTGACTGAAGTAGAATTGAGCCTCATTCTTGTGCAAGCTTGAGAAAGAAGAAGAAAATTTGGAGGATTCCAGAACATGGAAATTTTATGTCATTCTTGGAAAGGTTGTATGGACACAATCCAAATGCTTCGAAGGAAAAGTTTGTTTCTTGTTGGCACAATTGCAAACTCTAGATTAGGGCATGGTTGTTGACATCAATGAGGAGGTTATAGCTACTATGACTGGATTGCCTATGGTTGGCTATAAATTCAAAGATAAGAAGAGTAATGAGAAGGCAATGGATCAATTCTTTAAAGATGATGAATGGAAAGAACTCATCAAGATGGAGGCTTGGGGCTATCAGCCAAAGTCTCTCAAGAAGATATGGGTAAATATAGTAGAAATAATAATGCGGTATGTGACTCTAGAAGGTAGGTTCACTACAAACCTTGGTCATCATTTTACTCTTTTAAATCATTTTAGGTATGTGGTTTGTTTATTTCCTTCCCTTTCTTTCTCTTGTCCTCCATGGAGATCTCTGTGTATGCACACTTAAAAAATAAAAGGTCACTGATACTACATGAGGATCTTATTTTGTTAATTATGGAGCATGTAAAAGCCCTTATCCCTACCTCATCAATTAAGGGCAAGGAGAAGAATCTTAGCAAGGATTCTAGCTCTTCTATCTCAGATACTAGTGTGGCTAAGGAAGAGGATTGGAATGGAGAAAGTGAGGATAGGACCCCTTCCCCTATGACAGCCCCCTCTAAAAAGAGGAAGAAGGGTAACCATAAAGGAAAATGGGTAGCCAAGTGGCTCATTCAACATGATTCAGAGTCCCAGTCTAATGGTAATGATATAGAGGTGGGATTTATGGATTCTAGGTCAAAGGATGAAGTTGTGGACATTGGTCAAGGTGATACAGAGGTTGGAGGTAAGGAGGAGGGGTTTCAGGAAAATGCAATGGCCACGAAGGCCAAGGATAGCCTAAAAGGGTTTCTAAGTGCATTGCCAAGATGAAGAACCAGGCATCAAAAGATATGGTAAAGGATACCACAGCGCTCTAGAAGGAGAAGGCTTTGGAGGAGAAGGCTATGGAAATTGATAATTCCCCAATTTGAAACTCTCCAAATGTGGAACCTATGGGTGAGAAAATGGTACATGAGGAGGAGGGTGTTGAGTAGAAGCAAATGAAGTCTAAGCCTCTAAAGGGTAATCCTTTATTGGAGGACTTCTTCTATCTTAATGATAACTCCACCTCTATGTTTGAGCTTCTAGACATGGTGAGGGTTGGGCTACTAGCACTTTCAAATGGGAAAAATGGACTCTACATGAATTCAATAGGGTCAACATCACAACAAGGTTATTGAAGGAGAATGTGCAAAATATTCCAAAAGGTTCAGCCTCAGATATTTTCATTGACAGACTTGTTGATCTTGAGTGTTCGTTCACTAATTTCAAGTCCCTTTGTGAGCAATGTTTAGCTAATTTAGAAGCCAAATTATTGGTGACTAATGTGAATATCAAGAAAATTTTCCATGCCTGCCACATTTCAGTGAAGAATAGTGTGGATTCTTTGGAGGCCATGTTTCACAAGATTGGTTAACTTAGAGAGGAATAGTTGTTTTTTTTGAGTTGATGGAGAAGGAACAAGTGGCCAAAGGTAAAGGGAAAAAAGGTACAAAGGATGATGGTAAAGGCCCTAGTACTAGAGGGTTGGCAAACTGGAAGAAGTCTTTTGAAGATGAGAAAAAATAATTGTTGGACATGATCGAGCTACATAAGAACTAGGAACTTGAGGTGGCCAACACCTTAAGAATTATGAAGTAGTGTCTTGTTGTCTATTTTTTTGTTTGATTTTTTGTCAGTTTCTTTATTGTTGTTTTACTACTTTTTTGCTGATGGCTGTTGATGATAGTTTAGTGTTATATCTTTGGAGTAGAATTTTGTAACTTCCAATGTTTTGGTTTTTGGGTTGTTGCTAATAGTATAGTATCTTATGAGTAGCATTTTGTACCTAAAGTTGTAAAGGGTTTCAGGTCCCTTCAAAACCTATTTTCTCCCTTAAAATCAATACCTTTATTTCTTGTTACAACTTCTCTTGCATATCTCAATGAATCTTTCATTTATCCTTTCACAACCAGTAAACCTTTTGTCCTCTAGTGGCATTACTTTCCAATTTGTAGCTTCATATTTCCTATAGTGACAAATTACAATTTCTTAACACTTGTAATTTGCATTTTAAAATTGACTACTACATTATTCCTTTGTCACTAAAAGTGAAAAATTTAATGGGATGGCCCTTGTCTTCCTTGAGAAATAATCATTCCTTATTTCAAGGATATGGCATTTGAGATTATGTGATTTCTTTGTATTTTTCTAGTGGTTGCTTCTTACCTAATAATTTGGTGACCTCTGATCTAACCAAATTCCTTTATCAATCTCAGCAACTTCTCACTTCTATAGAATATTTTCCCTTGTGACTTATGGGTGATCTTCTTTGGACCATAATTTATTTCACATTTTATTGTAGTAGCTTTCCTCTATTGCAAATTACCTCTCAAATATTTTAATCTTTTCCATGCATATTTCCCCCCTATAATGAAAACAATATCCAATCTATTTTCCATAATACTAGTGCTCTAATCTTGACTCTACTTTCAATTTTGTAGTCTATGTTGACATGATTAGTGTCTCATTTGGTACCAATTGGACTTTACATTGTAATTTAAATTATTTCAAACTTGGTCAATTAATCCTTTAGCTGCAACTAATCTAGACTTAGGTGATGACTAGGCTTCAAGAGAAATATAATATCTTTAAACAACAGTGACAAAATATTTTCAATCAATAATTCATTTTGAAAATTGTGACTTCTTCCTTAGCAACAACTTCTTTAGGCTATGTGATCTTAAAAACTAATTTGATCCTTTAAACAAATACTTTGACTCTTTCCTTTAGTGATTTCCCACAATCTTCTTCATATATTTTCCAACAACCTCTTTTTTATAGCTATGGATGGGTCTCTTGTTTCTTTGATCTCTTCTATATTTTCTTTGATTTAAACTCTATTATGATCCTAGGATTCTTTTGTAAACACAACCTGGCTCTTGGATTCTTCCTGATGAATTCTCACTCTAATAGTTTGATGCCCACAATATTTTCTCTACTTTGGTACAAATTTGAAGGATCAACGGGGAGGATAAAAAGAAACAAGCATGGAGATGTATACTCATTTTAATGAAACTTTACATTGATTGTTTGAGCTTCAAATATTTCATACAAAAATCAAAATTATTCTATTACTTACAAATTCTTATAACACTACAGAGCTAATATATTTCAAGAAAGTATACACTAAATCAAACTCATAAAATATATTGAAGATTAAGAACTTACAAAGGAGACATAACATAACATAACACAATATAATTCATACTACCCACAAAGCATTGGAAACATGTTGATGGAATAGCGAATAGGTAGGAGTTAAGATGAAATCCATTTGAATCCCTACCAATATAACTTCACTATTTTTCTCTAATACTAAGATCAAGACTCCTAATATGGAGGATACTGAGATGACAAGTTCTAGCCAGAGAAGTTAATATTATAGTTGGGATTATATTTCCAAAAGTTGTGAGGACATTAATAAATCATGGAACAAGTTTTCTATCTCAATTTAAAAATGTTGTTCAATGTAATGCATTACCTAAGTGTTGAATTGTATGATAAAATTCCTATATGAAATTTAGGAAAAGCACAATATATTTAGTGGAGGACTAAATCCATAGGCCAAGAGGATGAGGACCCACTAGACGATCCAATCAAGAGATACAATCATTCATTTGCAACATATGAGGACTCATAAATGACTACATAATCATGTGCATCTATCTCTTATTAGTGGTGGCATGGAGGCAAGCTGGTTTACAAGAGAAGATTCAATTTGAATTAGTTTTATGTAAATTTTAAGATGTCAAGAAGTTGATACATCTTCCTTGAGACGTTCCAATCAAGTAATCTATCTTCTTACTATTGGTGCTTAGAAAAGTACATACCAAAACATTAAATCAATTGTTGATTATCTTGTACATGGTTTTATCAATAGTTATTCAATGAAGAAGAAATATTAGATTGAATATTTTTTGAAGGAAAATTACACAAAGCTTGCTTTTCAAAAATATCTTGTTTGCAAAATTTTGACATTGTGATGAAAAGTTATGGTCATTTGAAAAAAGTTGTTTGATTCAAGCATTAGATGGCCAAAAAATGGGCCACTAGGCTTTTGGCCCCTAGGCATCCATGTGAACAATTACGGGCTGCTTAGTTTAAAATATAATAACTAGCCACCAACAAAAAAAATGTCACTAGGATGGAGCTATTGAGCCGCCAAGGTTTACACCCCCATGACTAGCAAATCTATGTTGGTAGGTTGTTAATACAAACAATCAAAATTTAACTAAAATAATGTTTTAATATTGAAAACTCTATGAATAAAATTATTTTCATACCAACATGCCAGTGATGTGACAACTCACAAACCCAAGTACACAAATGACACAAGATGACATAGAAACTAACAAAGGAGGAGAATATGCAACAAAATATTCACCAACCTGAATGCATGTAATATGTCAATGTTGTAGATCATATGGTATGACTGGGTATGGATCCAGACGATCATATGAAACTATCAACTATGCAAACAAATTTCTTGTAGCCCTTTAGATAAAGTGTCCAAATTTGATGATTTGATAAATGATCTTTAGGTTTCCAAGCATTCCATATGTAATGATAATGCCAAATTTTTCCTAAAGTGCTCTGAAAATTTAGCTACCTCCAAGATTTGGTAACCTTCACCCAATTTTAAACCCTTGTATATTTGGCCCAATATATAAAATTTTGATAATAAAAAAACCCAATGTTGACTTTCCTTGATGCCCTACATTCAACTGTGAGGTCTTTCAAGCCCCAAATGACACTAGATAAAATATTTATACCAAAATATGTCCCTTGAATTTAAGGAGTCTACAACACTTGTGTTGTAATACCATGTAGGAGTTAATGGTGAACTCCCAACACCCTAGGATCAACTATCAAACCAAAATATCTTCCACAAGAGAGAAATAACAAGAATATCTTGCTATAATTAAAGATGCAAGATTGCAATATTGAATATGTTAATATATATAAGATGAATTACTTATAAAATAAAGGTTGTGAGATAGGATTAGACAAGATTATGACATGTTTCTTTGTCATATACAATGAGACTGATCCGGTGGATATTTTTAGTGAAAATTGAAGTGTCTCATTTTTCTCTAGAATCTACACCATCAGAAAGAGCTCAACGTCCTGATTCCAACGCAACTCGAACGGAGCAAAAAGGAGTCCGTTTGCACGAGTTATCGCCAGTCAAACCTTTAGTCAAACTAGAATCAGGGGCGTCCAGGGAGCGAAAAGGGGCATGCCACGTGGCCTCTCATCCTCCATCCGGTGGTTTGGAAGTTATTTTTTTGTTTGTTAAAAAAAGTGAGGCGGTGGCAGAGGGATTTGATCCCACAACTCACATCTCCCGCGCATGTCTTCCAACCAATCCGCGTACAAATGCGGTGCTAACTACGTATGATGAACCGTTGTTTTTGTTGAGTGGTTAAAACGGATTTGTGGAAAATGTGTGGCCGGTGGGGTTTGAACCCGCACCAGCCGGGGATTAAAATATATGCTCACCGATATGCCATCGAGTGGCTCGACAATAGATTTAGATATCGGTTGAATTTGGTAATTTGTGAAAGCTGAATGCTTAAGAATTTAAAACAAACTCCTAATTTTAAATTAAAAAACAAACAAGAATCCTTTTTAATATCTTCCACAAGAGAGAAATAACAAGAATATCTTCCACAAGAGAGAAATAACAAGAATATCTTGCTATAATTAAAGATGCAAGATTGCAATATTGAATATGTTAATATATATAAGATGTATTACTTATAAAATAAAGGTTGTGAGATAGGATTAGACAAGATTATGACATGTTTCTTTGTCATATACAATGAGACTGATCCGGTGGATATTTTCAGTGAAAATTGAAGTGTCTCATTTTTCTCCAGAATCCATACCATCAGAAAGAGCTCAGCATCTTGATTCCAACACAACTCAAACAGAGCGAAAAGGAGTCCGTTTGCATGAGTTATCGCCAGTCAAACCTTTAGTCAAACTAGAATTAGGGGCATCCAGGGAGTGGAAAATAAGACGCTGTCAAAAGCTCTTGAAGTTGGCATCATCACAAAGAGCTCGTCGAGACAATTCTGACAGCGTTTGTTTCGTCGAAATCTTACACCATACGCGAGAGTTATCAGCGGTCAAAGCTTTCAGTTCACTTGTTGAGTTGAGCGTATGGATGCTGACGTCAGCAATCCGTACTGTACGGATCAGTGAAGTGGATGAACCAAAATTTGACATGTGGCATCCAATCGGCATTGTATGGACCAGTCAGATTTGGACACATGGCAACCGTACGCCACACCATCAACACGGTCAGCAGTCCACGTCAGCGTATGAGTCATCAGACACGTCAGCACAGTCAGCATCCACGTCATCATTGGGTCATCCTCCACGTCATCAGAATGGGCGTATTAGGTTTCGCCACATGGCACCTCCTCAGCATGCCACGTGGCCTCTCATCCTCCATCCGGCGGTTTGGAAGTTGTTTGTTTGTTTGTTAAAAAAAGTGAGGCGGTGGCAGAGGGATTCGATCCCACAACTCACATCTCCCGCGCATGTCTTCCAACCAATCCGCCTACAAATGTGGTGCTAACTATGTATGATGAACTGTTGTTTTTGTTGAGTGGCTAAAGCGGATTTGTGGAAAATGTGTGGCCGGCGGGGTTTGAACCCGCACCGGCCGGGGATTAAAATATATGCTCGCCGGTGTACCATCGAGTGGCTCGACAATAGATTTAGATATCGGTTGAATTTGGTAATTTGTGAAAGTTGAATGCTTAAGAATTTAAAACAAACTCCTAATTTTAAATTAAAAAACAAACAAGAATCCTTTTTAAGGATTAACCAAAACCCTTCCCAAACAGAACAAGCCTGGGAGTTGAAAATTAAGGGGCTTAAATTTATTTTATAGATAGTGGGAGTTATTTTTAATGATTTTTATGCAAAATTTGGAGATTTTTAAAGATCTTTATGTATTTTGGAGAGATAAGGTGAATATTGTAAAATCAATTGGTTAAAGGCCAATTTGAGCAAATTTTATGTATTTAAAGGGGAGAGAGTGAGTGAGTTGGGTACTCATAATTTTCAAGGAAATTGGTGCTAGGTGATACAGAGAGGAGTTCTAGGAGATTCTTGGAGCCATTTTCGTATATCGGAGTATGGTTATGCTGCCGAAATGCTAGAAGAAATGGTTTTGGTGCAATTGTAATTTTGATTTGGAGATTAATCGGATCGGTCTCTCTATTGGAGCGGACCCGGAGACGTAGTCATGTTTGTAATGAACTTCGTAATCAAACACTGTTTGCACTTTCTCTTCTTGTCTCTCACCTTCTTTCAGTTTGTTAATTCCTTCATTTTGTTATTTCCTTAAGTTAATTTTGATTTAATTAACTTGGAATAATTGTTGTAAAAATTAAGCATTCATTCTTGCAATCTAGTCTAGATCCTATACAGATCAAGTTGGTATCAGAGCACAATTGACTATTATTGCAGTTATTTGTTTTTTTTGAATGCTAACGAGATCCAGGATTCAAAAGGGTGAAGGAAAGCTTGAAGACTTTGATCCTGAGATCGGGAAGCGTAGAACATTTTCAAAGATGTCAGTTTCTAGAATGGAGGTTCCTGAAGAAATCAGTGAGCAGGAGTTTCAAAGAGCATTCCTCGAGATGAAGGAAAAGGTGGAAATTCTTTTTCAGGAGAGACAAGAACGGAAGGAACATGAAGAAGGTTCGTCGAAGCAAGATGCTCGTGAAGACAAGAAAGGGAAACAACATGGAGATGGTGGCAAGCAACCAAATCACCCCTTTTCTTCTTCTCCTCCCTCTTCTCCTTCTCCTTCTTCTCCATCTTCTCCTCATTCTATTTCTTCTAATCCTTTCAAGAGTGGGCATAAGCCTAAAATCAAATTGGATGTAAAATTTGACTTGCCTAAATATTGTGGTGAACTTAATGCTAAAAATTTGGATGATTGGATTCAACAAGTAGAAGTCTACTGTAGAGTCTAGAACCTATTAGATGATGTTGATAGGATCCAATTAGCTACTCTTTGTTTAGGAGGTACAGCCTTAACCTGGTGGGAGAGTAAGTCTAAAGCAGAAGTTTCACAACATGGTAGAGTCAGTTTAACTTGGGCAGAATTTATTAATGCTCTTAAGAAGCAGTTGTATCCCCTAGGACATATGCAGCAATTAATGATGGATTGGCAAATGTTTAGGCAAGGGAAAGGACAAACTATCCAAGAGTACACCCATGAATTTAGGAAAAGGGCTCTTGCTTTGAATGTTCCTTTGTATACCCAGGACACGTTGTTGAAGTACATAGGAGGTCTTCATTCCTATCTTAGGCATTCCATTTTGGTATTGAACCCTTGTAATTTGGATGAAGTGTCTGTTCAAGCTATACACTTAGAGTCAAGGGGTAAAGGATCTTTTATTGATAAGTTTGATAATGATGTAAAGAAATCTTCTAAGAATGTACAGACGGGGAAAGGAAAGAAGGCAGCTACAATTAGGAAGGATGAGAAACTTTCTTGCACTCATTGTGACAGGAAGGGTCATGATGAAGATCACTGTTGGAAATTGCATCCTGAATTGAAGCCTAAGTGGGCTCAGAAACGTAATCAGAAACATAAAGGTAAGGAGAAAGCCACAAATGTTGTTATGGATCTTGGTTTAGATTCAGATGATGAGACTAAGATAATAGCTATGGGTCTAAAAGGTAAAGCTACTATTTTTGGTGTTTCTGTTGCTAGTTGTGCTTCTACTTCTACAGTTAATGATTTCTCTGAAGATGTGAAGAGGAATGAGCTTTTTCATTTAAGGGTTGTTGCTAAGAACACTAAAATTGATGCACTCATAGATAGTGGTTCTCAAGTGAACTTAATTTTTGAAGATGTTGTAAGAAACTTGGGATTAAAAACTACACAACATAAGAAACCTTATCCACTAGGCTGGATTTGTGAAAATGATAGGTTGCCAGTAACAAAACAATGCACCTTAAGATTCACAATCACTAGTAAATTTGTGGATGAAGTACAGTTTGATGTGGTTCCACTGGATATTTGTGGGATAGTGCTTGGTAGCCCTTATCTTTATGACAGAAAAGCAATTTTCTATAGGGAAAAGAATCATTATCACTTGTAAAGATGGCATACAATATATTGTACATTCTCACAAGATTAATACTGATCGTTCTTTCGCAAACATAGGGCAGTTAAAGAGGGTAATTAATGCAAGTAAAGAGTTAACTCTTATGTTTGTCAGTACAGGTGGTTCTACACTTGAACTTGGAGTAGCTAACCAGGGTCAGATGTTGCAGGATGCACTTGCAGTACAGCATGAGAAAAAGATGATTGAAAGCATTGATGGATCCTTGGGTAAAAATGTTCCTATTGTAAAGGATCGAATTGTTGTTGACTTATTCTCTTTCATTTCTGCATTGTTGTTCAACTTGATGCTAGTCAATTTTTGTTGGATAGTGGCTACAACAATTGATGTAGATGCTTATGGAAGTGATAAAGTTATGTTTATGTTCAACAACATTTTTGCAGTCTTCATTGTGCTTGTGAGCCAGGTATTTAGATGTACAGAAGATACGGGACAAGTGGGGAGGCCAAGTCCTCACTTAATGTCAGAGTAAATGTCACTTTTGGAGGTCCAAAAGGTCTTCAGTGGGGAGGCCTGATCCGGTGGATATTTTCAGTGAAAATTGAAGTGTCTCATTTTTCTCCAAAATCTACACCATCAGAAAGAGCTCAGCGTCCTGATTCCAACGCAACTCGAACGGAGCGAAAAGGAGTCCCTTTGCACGAGTTATCGCCAGTCAAACCTTCAGTCAAACTGGAATCAGGGGCATCCAGGGAGTGGAAAAAAAGATGCTGTCAAAAGTTCTCAAAGTTGGCATGATCACGAAGAGCTCGTCGAGATGATTCCAATGGCATTCATTTTGTGGAAATCTGACACCATACGCGAGAGCTATCAGCGGTCAAAGCGTTCAGTTGACTTGTTGAGTTGACCGTACGAATGCTGACATCAGCAATCCGTACTGTATGGAAGGGTGAAGTGGACGAACCAAAATTCGACAGGTGGCATCCAACCGGCATTGTACGAACCAGTCAGATTCAGACACGTGGCAACCGTACGCCACGTCATCAACACGGTCAGCAGTCCACGTTAGCGTATGAGTCATCAGACACGTCAGCACAGTCAGCATCCACGTCATCATCGGGTCATCCTCCACATCATCGGAATGGGCGTATTAGGTTTTTCCATGTGGCACCTCCTTGGCATGCCATGTGGCCTCTCATCCTCCATCCGGCGGTTTGGAAGTTGTTTGTTTGTTTGTTAAAAAAAGTGAGGCGGTGGCAGAGGGATTCGATCTCACAACTCACATCTCCCGCGCATGTCTTCCAACCAATCCGCCTACAAATGCAGTGCTAACTATGTATGATGAACTGTTGTTTTTGTTGAATGGTTAAAGCGGATTTGTGGAAAATGTGTGGCCGGCGGGGCTTGAACCCGCACCGGCCGGGGATTAAAATATATGCTCGCCGGTATGCCATCGAGTGGCTCAACAATAGATTTAGATATCGGTTGAATTTGGTAATTTGTGAAAGCTGAATGCTTAAGAATTTAAAACAAACTCCTAATTTTAAATTAAAAAACAAACAAGAATCCTTTTTAAGGATTAACCAAAACCCTTCCCAAAACAGAATAAGCCCGGGAGTTGAAAATTAAGGGGCTTAAATTTATTTTATAGATAGTGGGAGTTATTTTTAATGATTTTTATGTAAAATTGGGAGATTTTTAAAGATCTTTATGTATTTTGGAGAGATAAGGTGAATATTGTAAAATCAATTGGTTAAAGGCCAATTTGAGCAAATTTTATGTATTTAAAGGGGAGAGAGTGAGTGAGTTGGGTACTCGTAATTTTCAAGGAAATTGGTGCTAGGTGATACAGAGAGGAGTTCTAGGAGATTCTTGGAGCCATTTTCGTATATCGGAGTATGGTTATGCTGCCGAAATGCTAGAAGAAATGGTTTTGGTGCAATTGTAATTTTGATTTGGAGATTAATCGGATCGGTCTCTCTATTGGAGCGGACCCGGAGACGTAGTCACGTTTGTGACGAACTCCATAATCAAACACTATTTGCACTTTCTCTTCTTGTCTCTCACCTTCTTTCAGTTTGTTAATTCCTTCATTTTTTTATTTCCTTAAGTTAATTTTGATTTAATTAACTTGGAATAATCGTTGTAAAAATTAAGCATTCATTCTTGCAATCTAGTCTAGATCCTATACAGATCAAGTTGGTATCAGAGCACAGTTGACTATTATTGCAGTTATTTGTTTTTTTTGAATGCTAACGAGATCCAGGATTTAGAAGGGTGAAGGCAAGCTCGAAGAATTTGATCCTGAGATTGGGAAGCGTAGAACATTTTCAAAGATGTCAGTTTCTGGAATAGAGGTTCCTGAAGAAATCAGTGAGCAGGAGTTTCGAAGAGCATTCCTAGAGATGAAGGCAAAGGTGGACATTCTTTTTTAGGAGAGACAAGAACAGAAGGAACGTGAAGAAGGTTAGTCGAAGCAAGATGCTCGTGAAGACAAGAAAGGGAAACAACATGGAGATGGTGGCAATTAACCAAATCACCCCTTTTCTTCTTCTCCTCCCTCTTCTCCTTCTCCTTCTTCTCCATCTTCTCCTCATTCTATTTCTTCTAATCCTTTCAAGAGTGGGCATAAGCGTAAAATAATATTGGATGTAAAATTTGACTTTCCTAAATATTGTGGTGAACTTAATGCTGAAAAATTGGATGATTGGATTCAGCAAGTAGAAGTCTACTGTAGAGTCCAGAACCTATTAGATGATGTTGATAGGATCCAATTAGCTACTCTTCGTTTGGGAGGTATAGCCTTAACCTGGTGGGAGAGTAAGTCTAAAGCAAAAGTTTCACAACATGGTAGAGTCAGTTTAACTTGAGCAGAATTTATTAATGCTCTTAAGAAGTAGTTGTATCCCCTAGGACATATGCAGCAATTAATGATGGATTGGCAAATGTTTAGGCAAGGGAAAGGACAAACTGTCCAAGAGTACACCCATGAATTTAGGAAAAGGGCTATTGATTTGAATGTTCCTTTGTATACCCAGGAGACATTGTTGAAGTACATAGGAGGTCTTCATTCCTATCTTAGGCATTCCATTTTGGTGTTGAACCCTTGTAATTTGGATGAAGTGTCTGTTCAAGCTATACACTTAGAGTCAAGGGGTAAAGGATATTTTATTGATAAGTTTGATAATGATGTAAAGAAATATTCTAAGAATGCAGAGACGGGGAAAGGAAAGAAGGCAGCTACAATTAAGAAGGATGAGAAACTTTCTTGCACTCATTGTGACAGGAAGGGTCATGATGAAGATCACTGTTGGAAATTGCATCCTGAATTGAAGCCTAAGTGGGCTCAGAAACGTAATCAGAAACATAAAGGTAAGGAGAAAGTCGAAAATGTTGTTATGGATCTTGGTTCAGATTCAGATGATGAGACTAAGATAACAGCTATGGGTCTAAAAGGTAAAGCTCCTATTTCTGGTGTTTATGTTGCTAGTTGTGCTTCTACTTCTACAGTTAATGATTTCTCTGAAGATGTGAAGAGGAATGAGCTTTTTCATTTAAGGGTTGTTGCTAAGAACACTAAAATTGATGCACTCATAGATAGTGGTTCTCAAGTTAATCTTAGTTTCTGAAAGTGTTGTAAGAAACTTGGGATTAAAAACTACACAACATAGGAAACCTTATCCACTAGGCTAGATTTGTGAAAATGATAAGTTGCGAGTAACAAACAATGCACCTTAAGATTCACAATCACTAGTAAATTTGTGGATGAAGTACAGTTTGATGTGTTCCACTGGATATCTATGGGATAGTGCTTGGTAGCCCTTATCTTTATGACAGAAAAGCAATTTTCTATAGGGAAAAGAATCATTATCACTTGTTTAAAGATGGCATACAATATATTGTACATTCTCTTAAGATTAAGACTGATCGTTCTTTCGCAAACATAGGGCAGTTAAAGAGGGTAATTAATGCAAGTAAAGAGTTAACTCTTATGTCTGTCAGTACAGGTGGTTCTACACTTGAACTTGGAGTAGCTAACCAGGGTCAGATGTTGCAAGATGCACTTGCAGTACAGCATGAGAAAAAGATGATTGAAAGCATTGATGGATCCTTGGGTAAAAATGTTCCTATTGTAAAGGATCGAATTTTTGTTGACTTATTCTCTTTCATTTCTGCATTGTTGTTCAGCTTGATGCTAGTCAATTTTTGTTGGATAGTGGCTACGACAATTGATGTAGATGCTTATGGAAGTGATAAAGTTATGTTTATGTTCAACAACATTGTTGCAGTCTTCATTGTGCTTGTGAGCCAGGTATTCAGATGTACAGAAGATACAGGACAAGTGGGGAGGCCAAGTCCTCACTTAATGTCAGAGTAAATGTCACTTTTGGAGGTCCAAAAGGTCTTCAGTGGGGAGGCCTGATCTGGTGGATATTTTCAGTGAAAATTGAAGTCTCTTTTTTCTCCAAAATATGCACCATCAGAAAGAGCTCAGCGTCCTGATTCCAACGCAACTCGAACAGAGCGAAAAGGAGTCTGTTTGCACGAGTTATCACAGTTAAACCTTCAGTCAAACTAGAATCAGGGGCATCTAGGAAGCGGAAAAAAGATGCTATCAAAAGTTCTCAAAGTTGGTGTCATCGCGAAGAGCTCATTGAGACGATTCTGACGGTGTTCGTTTCGTTGAAATCTGACACCATACGCAAGAGTTATCAGCGGTCAAAGCTTTTAGTTGACTTGTTGAGTTGACCGTACGGATGCTAACGTCAGCAATCCATACTGTATGGACGGGTGAAGTGGACGACCCAAAATTTGACACATGGCATCCAATCGGCATTGTACGGACTAGTCAGATTCGGACACGTGGCAACCGTACGCCACGTCATCAACACGGTCAGCAGTCCACGTCAACGTATGAGTCATCAGACACGTCAGCACAGTTAGCATCCACGTCATCATCGGGTCATCCTCCATGTCATCGGAATGGGTGTATTAGGTTTCACCACGTGGCACCTCCTCGGCATGCCACGTGGCCTCTCATCCTCCATCCGGCAGTTTGGAAGTTGTTTGTTTGTTTGTTAAAAAAAGTGAGGCGGTGGCAGAGGGATTCGATCCCACAACTCACATCTCCCGTGCATGTCTTCCAACCAATCCGCCTACAAATGCGGTGCTAACTATGTATGATGAACCATTGTTTTTGTTGTTGTTTTTGTTGAATGGTTAAAGCGGATTTGTGGAAAATGTGTGGCTGGCGGGGTTTGAACCCGCACCGACCGGAGATTAAAATATATGCTCGCCGGTATGCCATCGAGTGGCCCGACAATAGGTTTAGATATCGGTTGAATTTGGTAATTTGTGAAAGCTGAATGCTTAAGAATTTAAAACAAACTCCTAATTTTAAATTAAAAAACAAACAAGAATCCTTTTTAAGGATTAACCAAAACCCTTCCCAAACAGAATAAGCCCGGGAGTTGAAAATTAAGGGGCTTAAATTTATTTTATAGATAGTGGGAGTTATTTTTAATGATTTTTATGCAAAATTGGGAGATTTTTAAAGATCTTTATGTATTTTGGAGAGATAAGGTGAATATTGTAAAATCAATTGGTTAAAGGCCAATTTGAGCAAATTTTATGTATTTAAAGGGGAGAGAGTGAGTGAGTTGGGTACTCATAATTTTCAAGGAAATTGGTGCTAGGTGATACAGAGAGGAGTTCTAGGAGATTCTTGGAGCCATTTTCGTATATCGGAGTATGGTTATGCTGTCGAAATGCTAGAAGAAATAGTTTTGGTGCAATTGTAATTTTTATTTGGAGATTAATCGGATCAGTCTCTCTATTGGAGCAGACTCGGAGACGTAGTCACGTTTGTGACGAACTCCATAATCAAACACTGTTTACACTTTCTCTTCTTCTCTCTCACCTTCTTTCAATTTGTTAATTCCTTCATTTTTTTATTTCCTTAAGTTAATTTTGATTTAATTAACTTGGAATAATCGTTGTAAAAATTAAGCATTCATTCCTGCAATCTAGTCTAGATCCTATACAGATCAGAGACAACTACCTAAACAATATTAAGTGACTTAGAACACAAGTATTAAATTTTAAGATATGATAAGATAAATCACATGACACCTAAGACTTCTAGAAAGATTCATAGGACCTTTAAGTAAACTTAAAATGTAAATAGGACCTATAAGTGAACTAGATAGGTAAAACACCTATTTACACCAATAGGGGGTATCTTGGGTAGGCAACCTTTTGACACAGTACTGGTGTCAATAGGGAATATTCATTGGGTCAACTAGAATAAACCAATTTAAAAGAAATCTTGTTGACATCAACACTTTGTCAGTAATGAATATGCTTAGAGTATTCTCTTGCCAATTTCTTTTGCCAATATATTCCTTTGACAGCTGAATATTCTCCCGATAAGGTGGTTGGAGGAAAATATTTGAAAATCATTAAAATATTATCTTTGATGAAATATTTATAAAATCTTTTTTTCAACAACATTTTATAGATACCTTCGAATATTATTCTTGGTTGTCAATGGTTTAAGCTGATGGTTTTAAATTATCAACAATGGTGAGGCCATTATCATTTCACATGGTCAATTTTTTTGAAAAAATATTTAAAATAGAAAGTAATTTTAAATAACTAAACCATAGATAAAATTTATTCCAACTACACAAATTTGATGCCTATGACTTAATGTCGTATGGATGATTTGGGAGAGGCAAAACTTTTCTAAATTATTTGACTAAAGTGCTCAAATTTTGATAACTTGACAATCAATCTTAGGGTCTTTTAAAGTTCTAGACATGATCACATGGTTTTCTTTTACCCAAAATGTGTTAGAGTGAATAATTTATGTATTCACTATACTAAGTGTACTGAGGTTGATGAGGTTAGACAACATCTTGTCTAATTAGACCTTTATAGATTACTAAGTTATTTGGTAAACCTCATGTACTAACTTTTTGAGGTTGGATATGCAATTTAAGACAATTTTTGAATAAATTGTCTTGAGACAAAAAAAATTGTGTATTGTCTCAAATATTGTCTTTAAGTGAGTGTCTTAAAGTATTGTCTTAAAAATTGTCTCTATAAAGACAATATGAAATAAAAATATTTTTGTATCTTTAGAGACAATTTCACTATTGTCTCTT
The DNA here is from genome assembly GCA_007258455.2 of Sequoia sempervirens. Classification (NCBI taxonomy): domain Eukaryota; kingdom Viridiplantae; phylum Streptophyta; class Pinopsida; order Cupressales; family Cupressaceae; genus Sequoia; species Sequoia sempervirens. The sequence goes on from VDFB02353493.1 coordinate 369,554,744, forward strand.
TGCTGGGATTAAAGACATTCTCTTTATAGAGACAATATGTAAAAATTGTCTCTCTAGAGATAATATGTAAAAATGTATTAAAAAATAAACAATTTATTTTAAATATTTTTTTAGTGTGGTTTTCAACATTCAATGTTTTCAAATTCTCGTCATCCTCCTGTTGGTTGGAGTTTTTATTTTTATTTTTCCAAATGCAATGGAAAATTATGACAAAAATTATCAATGATTTTGAAGTTGGGAGCAATGAATAGTTGTCAAAACGCAAAGCATAATGTTAAAAAAAAAAACAAGGAAAATAATGCATCATAATTTGAATTCATAAAGTTAATGTCAATAAGTAATTTTTTATTTATAGTTTATAAAACTATTCATACAATCATGAGCAACACGTACATCATGACATGGCATGAGAAAATGATTCATTTCTAGGAAAGTGAAAATGTTAATATTTTCCTAAAACCCAGTGGAATATACTCAACTACTAGCATAACTCTTTCAAGCATGGCAAGGTAGCTTGACAAAGAGTTGACTCAATTATCTGGACTGGACAATTTTACTTCAGAGTGGGAACTTTCTTCTTCGTGCATGCCTGTGTATGGTCCTCTCAAAGGCTGATAACCTTTCATTGTAACAATCCACTAAATCATGTACTTCGTTATTGATGAATGATAAGATTTCCAAATTGTCTTTGAGCATAGCACAACCTTTCAAGATTTTGATACAATTTTGGAGAGAGTTGAATTCTTCCTTTAAGATAATCAATAGGGTGAAAGAAAAATTTTCCTACAGGCAAACAATATTAGATTTAACAAGTAAATCCATTTGCATTATTCATTTAAAGAACCACAAATCCATAAGTCTCTACACATGAACTAAAAATAATAAATCTGCAAATCAAACCCCAAAAAAATATCCAATTATATGTAGCCACTACACTAGTCATTTGATAGCCCAAAAGTGAAAATATGTGATCTCAAAAAACTTTTACAAATATTTTCTTTCATATTAACTTATTGCTCAAGCTGGGTTGCAAACTGTGCAACTTTAAGTTAGCACTGGTTAGCTGTACTAGTAACTTCTCCACCTCAATAGAGCTTTGCAACTCACTCAAACTATTCCAAAGCTAGTTCCAAATTTTCTTCAGCTTCATATATTTCACCAAATTCGTATAGAAATCAATAGTGTAGAACACAGAACGAGTGGGCAACAAATAATGTTATGGGAATGTCAAGTACATTAGCCTAGTTAATCATAAACCAAATTAAATCAATAGACAAATCCACAAACTCTCAAGCAAAAATATTCAATGCATATATCAATGTAGTGTAGAACACAGAACAACTCACCCAAGCAAGGAATCAAATTTCAATCTTGCTATACTTTTGAAAATTTTAGTATATTTATTTATTATAAGACAATCAACTCTCAAGTTCTTATTTTTTTATTTTCAAAAATCTAGTTACAAAGAGAAGAATGCAGTTAAAAACTACAAAGAAGAATAGAACATAGTGACATAAAGATCAAGAAATAGGGATAGCAAGACACCAAGTTACAACAATAAGAGGTGTCAAAGCTGTAGTAACAAAACTAGAACAACAACAATATTTACATAGAAAAACTAGAACATACAGTTTGTTGCATGTGTGCCTACTTTCTTACAAGCACGAAATTGCAGTAGAAGAACTCTCATGTTCTTAATTTACTCAAGTAGTATGCATGGTTCTGCATTTCGTTAGATGTATGCAAGCAATAAATAGAATTTACAAAATTATCAGTGGGAATTCATCATTTATGAAGATAAATCTTTAAAGATATGATCAAATGTTTAGAAACCTCAATTAGAATCAGCTTGAAATTTTAAAAACAAAAATGCCTCAGGACCTTCAATTTCCCTACCACAATTTCCCTCCCATTGATCACATTAAAACCACCTGTGCAAGAATAAAATAGCACCCAAAATTTGTAGCATGAAGTAAGACATTATAAATTGTAGTAAATGAAGTTTATTTTGATATTGCTATCAGGTTTCAACTATGTAGTTATACAAGTCAAACTCATTGACCCATGATTCAAATGGAAAAGATTATTTGAAAAGTTGGTTGGAGATAAAGACATTCAAATAGAAAATGATAATGGGCTCACTTGTTCAAATTATCGGTCCTCAAAAGAAAACATTTTTCGTGGTAAAAGAAAAGTAGTAATCTTAAAAAGTGAAGATAAAGGCAAATATTGCAATCCATGTAGAAGAAGCCATGACTTTTGATTGTCAAAACTCATCAAAGGTAAGCATCGGTTTCCATTTTAGTCAAGACCTGGACACGGTATTCACTCATCCTTCATTAATCTCTTCCATTGTAATTTTCTTTTAAATTCCGTGAAAATATTTTTTGGACTAGGTTGGCATTGAAATTACTTGGGAGAAGTATATATTCAATTTTCTATCCTTTAATGTTCATGAAAATTTTGATTACTCTTGTGGGTTTGTAACAAGTTTTCCAAGATTGATCCAATGTCGATTACTCTAGGATAACCCAAGGCCATGTCAGCCTTGGCCCTTATCCCAAACCCAACCCCAAATAAACCTATCCAATATGGCACCTAATTATTCCAAACTCAATAACATAGCCTAATAGAAATAGCTCTCATAATATGTTGTTTTCTTGTTCTCCTTCTACTATTTCATGCTTCTTGCAATGAGAGCAATTTATAATCTTTTTTTGATGATATTTTTTGGCATAAGACTGGTTTTCTATTCTTGAAGCCTATTGTATCTTGCACTACAATTTTGTAATCCATATTTCCTTGTTTTAATATATATAACTTAACCTTGTAAGCCAGTATTCATCAAAATTAGGTAGCATGTGGGAAAAAAAAAGGGTAAAGAACACAAAATATGTGAAGTGCTATAATTACGCAACTCACACATTTGTTATTGTAGTTATGGTATTCTTTTTGGAGATAAATTCAGAAATGGTTAATTTGCTATTCAAATTTACCAGTGCCTACCAGTCACTATTGTGAAAGAACAATTTATATTTGAATTCTATCCTAGTGAAATATTTGACATGTTGGAGCTAATCCCACAAGTCATCCATCAATGGAAGAGAGTAGCTGTGATTGATGGTTATCTTATTTAAAGCTATCTAATCAATAAAAATCCTCTACAGATTACAAACCATCATATTTAGACATTATAATAATAAGAGTACAACATCAACAACATAAGATAGACTACACCATGAGCTAACTAGAGAGTTGACCTAACTAGAGAGTTTCAGATATTGCACAACAATATTTTAGATCTAAGAGTTCCAAATAATTTGATAATGATGCATTAAAAATATACACAATTTTAAAAATACATATAAAGTTTTGAACTAGCAATTTACCTCTGTGGTATTTTGTGCATTTAAATCATCACCATGAAATAAAGCCTACAAATGAACAAGTTAAAATCGTAAAAATTCTCAAAAAAGGAAAGCATTTAAAACAAGGTGTTGCATGCATGCTGGGGGGCGTTTCTTCTGGTGTTTTAGTGGGTGGGTTTGGGGGGCGTTCGGTGGCTGGGGGTCTCGTTTTCCCGCGGCCATTCTCCTTCCCTTTTCTCTGGTGTTTGGTGCGTGCGGCCAGGCTTTTGGCCGTGGTTGGGGAGTGTAGGGTGTCAGATTTGCTTGCTTGGTGGAAGGTGGGGTTTGGTGTGGGGTGTGGAGATTTGTCTGGGGTTGGAGCTGGCTTGGTGTAGGGTTTTGCCAAGGGGTCAGTGGTGTGCTTTTAGCTGAAGGGTGTGGGTTTGGGTTGTGCCTCTTCCTTTCCCCAATGGAGCTTGGGGAACCTTCGGGGGAGGGAACTAAGCTGGATTTCTGTGCCGCTCTTGGCTCGAATCCCTTTCCTTCGGGGGCTCATCTTCATGATAATGGTTTATTTTCTTAGAATTTGGAGAAGAATGAGGCTAGTCCGTTAGGAGGGTTTCGTGTTCCCAAGATTAACGGTTGCCTCGAAAGGTGTAAAGAGAGGCCGAATGTGGTGATCCCGATGGAGATTCTCGCTAAAGATATTGAGTACTACTCACGCCATTCATTGTACTACAAATTTTTGGGTTTGAAAATTTCGTTGCAATTTTTGGAGTCCTAGGCCAGGAGGACTTCGATGCCAGTAGGAGAGATGGCGATTCAGCTCCTAGCCAATAACTATTTCATGGTCATGTTTGATTGCATGGCAGATAGGATCAAGGTTTTTGAAGGAGGCCCTTATTTTTATAATTAGGTGGGCTTGTTTATCAAGCCATGGCATGCGGGATTCAATCCGGCCGAGGAGATTCCTAGTCGAGTTCCAGTCTGGGTTAGATTGCCAAGGCTACCGGTTGAGTGCTGGCGTGAAGATGTTCTGCATCTTCTTGCCTCAATGCTTGGTAAACCCGTTGGTTCATCGCAGTAGACGTAGTTCAAAAAGGTAATGACATTTGCTCGATTCTGTGTGGAAATTGATTTAAGTAAACCTTTGCCAGATTCTCTTGAAGTGAGTGCAGGCTCTCACTCATGGGTTCAACAACTTGATTATGAGACCCTACCCTTTAGATGTCGGTTGTGTCATGAATATGGTCACTTACTACGTAGATGTCCAAGGGCCAAGCCTTTGGAGACTAATGCTTCACAGCCTCCTAAGAATCCTTCTGGGTTGGATAAGGGTAAGGGTCCTATTCTAGAAGGTGGTGCCGAGGAGGCTGGTTTTATTCCTATTAAGAATCGGAATAGAAATAAGGGGTAGAAGAGGACTCTCAAAGAAAGGCAAGAAGAGGACACTTTTAATAGATTCGAGGTATTGGATTATTTTAGTCAGCAGGAAGTGAATCCGGGTTTGGTGGACTTGGATCAAAGGACAATGGAAGTTGAACAGCATGGGTCTCCTATTCAGATAGTGCAAGTTTCTCAGCAGGAGGTGCATACGGGTTTGCCAAATGTAGTGCAGGATGGGAAAGATCTAGGGCTTGAAGGGCTCTGTTCAGAGGTTCTTTGTGTTCCACAAGTTGAGGAGACTGGGACTTTGGAATCAAACCATCAATTGAGGGCTCCGGAGGAACCAAGTTGTGTTGTTGTTCCAGAAAAAAGCAAAGACGCTTCGGCCCACCACTCTCGGGGTTCGGGCTCGGAGTTAGGTAAGAGTAATAAGTTGTCTTCTCATTTGGGAATTCTTCAGAAGGATCTAAAAAAAGGTGGGATAGAAAAGGTCTCTAAGCTTGGCAGGAAGAAGGATGTGGAAAAGATCAAAATGATAGGGGAGAACTTGGTGGAGTCAGGGTCTGTTAAGACCTTGGATTCTCTTTTTTTGAGCCCCTTGAAATGATTGTTTTATCTTGGAATGTAAGGGGCTTGAACAGTGGCCCTCGAAAAAAAGTTGTTCGTGATTTGGTTAGAAGTCAATCTCCTAATGTGCTCTTTCTCCAGGAGACTAAGCTGTCGGTTGAAAGTATGTTTGGTTTGATGCCTAAGTTGTGGGGGAATGGTGAGTGCCAATGTATTGGCGCGCAGGGGGCTTCTGGGGGAGTGGCTTGTTTATGGATGTCCTCCAAGTCATCTATCTCCATGATTACTTCCTGCTTGGAGTCAGGGGAGGCTATATTTTTCTCCAATATTTATGCGCCTCCTGAGCTTCATGGGAAGCAACTATTGTGGACCCATATCAGGTTTGTTAGAAGTATGGCTCCTTACCATCCATGGATAATGGCTAGGGATTTTAATGCTATCTCTAAGTTGGATGAGAAATAGGGTGGTATTGCGAGGCTGGAGCCTTCTGCTCTTCTCCTTCAGGATAACATTTCTGCTTTAAATCTGGTTGATATCAAGCCCAGTAATGGCCAGTTCACTTGGACTAATCGGAGGATTGGGGAGGATTGCATTGCTGAGCGTCTTGATCATTTTCTGGTTTCTTGTTACTGGGTTGGTGGTTTGTGGTCCTCTATGTCTGAAATTTTGGACTGGAGGGGTTCCGATCATTGGCCTATCAAGCTCGCGATCTCTTCGGCTCGTGTGCCTCGGTCTCCTCCTTTTAAATTCCAGCTTATGTGGCTTAGGGATCCCTCTCTTCATGACTACATGGCTGAATGGTGGAGGTATGGTAGACCTTCCTATGGTACTAAAATGTATACTTTTGCTAAGTTACTTCAATTTGTCAAGTATCAACTCAAACGATGGAATCGACATTGCTTTGGAAACATTTTCCATGCTAAGGCTGCTGCTCAGGCAGAGTTGGCTAGTATTACGAGGATGATTAGGGAGGATGGGATGACTGAAGTGCTACTTTTGGAAGAAGCCAAGGCTCTGAAGCTGTTGGAGGAGTGTGAGCTAAGGGAAGAAATTTTTTGGAAACAAAAGGCCCGGGTTGATTGGTTACTAGAAGGAGATAAGAATATTGCCTTCTTCTTCAATTCGGTGAAAGCCAGGAGACATGGCAACTCTATTTCTATTTTAGTGAATGACAGGGGTGAGCAACTTTCCTCCTCTCAGGAGATCTCTAACAAAGCAGTTCAATACTTTGCTTCTCTATTCAAGGAGGAGGAGCGAAGGAGTTTTGATGAGGAAATTCAAGTCCTGTCATGTATCCCTTCTCTTGTTTCTAGAGAAATGAATGAGCATCTTATGAGTGACATCTCGCTTGATGAACTAGAGGGTATAGTGTTTCAAATGAAGAAGGGGAAAGCCCCTGGCCCAGATGGCTTTCCAATTGAGTTCTTCTAAGAGTTCTGGGATATTATCAAATTGGACTTGTTAGCAATTGTGCAGGAGTCTCAATCAAATAAGAAAATGCTACGGGCTCTCAATTCCACCTTCCTAGCTCTCATTCCCAAGTGTGAGGGTGCTAATAGGTTAACGCAATTTCGGCCTATCTCTCTGTGCAATGTGATTTATAAAATTATCTCTAAATTGATGGCTGACAGGTTGAAAAAGTGGCTTTCAGTGTTGATTTCTGAGGAACAGAGCAGTTTTGTGGAGGGTCAGCAAATTTTGGATGGGGTGGTGATTGCAACTGAAACTATCCATTCTATGGCCACTTCCAAGGTTAAGGCAATGTTTATCAAACTGGATATGGCTAAGGCTTATGACAGAGTTCAGTGGTCCTTCCTTTAGAAGATTCTTGGTGCTTTTGGTTTTGGGGAGGATTGGATTAGATGGGTAATGAGTTGTGTTACTACAACTTCCTTTTCTGTGTTAATCAATGGTGAGCACTCAGAGCTTTTTGGTGCATCTCGGGGTTTGTGCCAGGGAGACCCCCTCTCTCCCTATTTGTTTATCCTTCTTGCCGAGGGTCTGGGACGCTTAATGAGAAGGCATGTGGAGCTGGGGCTTATTTCAGGATGGAGATAGAATGGTGGCTTACCTTCACAGTCTCATTTGTAGTTTGTGGATGACACAACTTTGATGGGTCTAGCATCTATCAGGGAAGCTACTAATATGCATAAAGTGTTGGATGTCTATCTTAATGCCTCAGGCCAATTGATCAATGAGGAAAAGTCCTCCATATTTTTCTTTAACACTCCTGAGCCCATTCAGAGGAGGATTGCTCACATTTTGAGATTTCAGATTGGGTCTCTCCCCTCGACCTACCTTGGTATTCCGATCTCTGTTGGAAGACCTCATAGGGGTTCTTGGCAAAATATATTGGATAAATTTTGTGTGAAGGTTAATCATTGGACCCACAGATGGCTGTCCTTTGCTGGGCGTGTTCAGTTGCTCAAGTCTGTGGTGCAGGCTCTCCCCATATATAGGTGCATGATCCAGGTTGCCCCGGTGAGTTTCATTAAGGAGTTGGATTCTCTTGCTAGGCAATTTTTATGGGCTGGTAGCCTACAGTCTTCCAAATGGAGTCTTGTCAAGTGGGATACTGTTTGTAGCCCGAAGCAGTTCGGAGGGCTTGGTTTAAGGCAGTCTTTGTTGTCCAGCGTGGCTCAAGCTGCTAAGTTGTATTGGCACTGGTGTGTGGAGCAGGATCATCTCTGGGCTAGAATTTTATCTCATAAGTATTTTCCAGGGGTCCCTCAGAGTGATATTCCCCGGTACTCCTTGAGGGGGAAAGGTTCGATGATTTGGGGTACTCTCAAGAAAGGGGCTGATCTCATAAAGGATGGCCTTTTTTGGATTTGCAAAAGGGGGATGGAAGCTCTCTTCTGGTCTGATTCTTGGGATGGTTTTCCCCCCATTCTTTCCCAGTTTCTGAACTTGGTAACTTTATGCTAGCAGTTCCTCAAAGCTGGTTGGTCAAGGGTGAGTGATTTTAAGTCCTTCTCTACCCGAGATCAGCTGAGAATGGTGAGATGGAAGAGCCCTGGCGAGTGGCCTATTGTTGGTATGGAGGAGAACTGTGCTGAGTTGCACAAAATCCTCTCCAACAGGAAATGTAGTTCCCTGCAGGAGAGGGATGTTCTTTCATGGTCTCCTAATCCTAACGGTGTTTTTACTGTTGCTTCTGGATATCAGAGATTCTTATCTCATAGGCTTGAGGGGGGAGGTTCATTGGTGGAAGAGAGTGTGGAATAAGTTCTCCTGGCCAAAGTGTAATTGCTTTCTTTGGACCTTGGCCTGGAACAGGTGCTTGACGTGGGACAATATTTAGAAGAGGGGGTTTTAAGGCCCTTCTATTTGTGTTTTGTGCGGGGCAGCGGAGGAGGATTCTTCCCACTTGTTTTTTCGGTGCCCCTTTATTTTGCATCTTTGGCATATTTGGTGGGAGGCCTGGAGAATCCCGCGTGTTCATGCCTCTTCACTGGTGGAGTTTTGGAACAGTGTTGGTAGACCTCCTTCTGGGACCTCTTTCCTGCAGGAGGTGTGGTATGTAGGTCCTACATTCATATTGTGGCAGATCTGGTTAGAACAAAATCGTAGAATTTTTCGGGGTGAAAGGTTGATATTCCAACAAGTGTGGCAAAGAGTAAGGGCTATGATTTAGGAGATGGTGGAAGCTAAGTGTGAGGTGGTTTTCCCTTTAGACAAAGGGGGCACTGAGAAGGTGGAGAGACTTGGAATCCAGGGGTTGTCTTCAGCTTTGGCTTGCGTCAAGAGGGGAAGGAGGGGGAAACAAAAAGTCCAAAGTTTGGGCAGGTGGATGCCCCCTCCGGATGGAATCTTGAAGATCAATACTGATGGTTCTTTAAGAGGCAATCCAGGTCTTGCTGGAATTGGTGGAGTTGGTCGGGAATCTTTCGGCTCTATGGTTTTCTTCTTCTCTACTCACGAAGGGGTGCAATCTATCAACCTTATGGAAGGTTCAGCGATTCTCTATGCTCTTGAGAGGGCTTATGATTTGGGTTGGTGTAGGGTTATCTATGAATCTGATTCTCAGGTTCTGATTGGTTTGATAAATAATCAGACGGTGTCTGATGTTAGCTGGCAGCTGGCTGGAATGGTGCAACAGATTTTACAGATTAGTTCTTTGATGGAGTTTATATCCTTTGTCCATATTCCTCGGGAGTGGAATAGGGCTACTGATTGTTTGGCTAAGTGGGCTTCTGAGAATCTTCTCGGTTGGAAGATTGATGGGTGGGAGCAAGTTCCCCAGGAGCTCCACCAGGATTTAGAAGGGATTCTGGCTAAAGATGGGGATGGTCACAATGAGGAAGGCTAATGTGTGTTGCTATGTTGCTGTTGGCGGGTCTTTGTGGCCTATATTTTTTTGTAATCTTCTCTTCTGATTATCAATAAAGTTTTTACCCTTTTTATAAAAAAAAAACTGACAGAAAACAAATAAAAACATATGATTTCCCCATATAATAATACCATAAATGTTACACACAACAAAATTTTCATTTCAAAATGGAAGCAGAAAGATACCAGTCTCTCAAGCCTTTTATGAAGACAATAGTTAGTTCAGATAGAATGAAAGAGAACAAACCGATATGTCAACCTATAGGTATAGAGGAGGGGCAGGTTCCCAACACTTTTCCATTTCTTACACTTTATCAGCAGTAAAGTTGTGCACATTCTGAGCTGCACATCCCTAGTTTCATCACAAAATGTATTATTGTTTGTAAAGAGTAGATAATGGCTTTATTGTCCATCAAACAATCTTAACTAAAAACACTCCTTCAATAAAATACATTTTTTGAATATATTTTTCAAATAGTGATATAAGGAAAAGTTGTCTATATATCATAGCATCCTTGTAAGGAGCATCCAATATGTATACTTCATAACCCAATCTTTGTTTGCAATAAAAGCATATTCATCAAAACAGCCAAAAACATCACTAGTCAAGGAATTCGTTTTTACACAAGTAATGCATTTAGGTTTCCTTTTCCAAAAAATGAAAAAACAAATAATACAAAGACCTTTTCTTGGGACATTCAATAGACATAGAAAAGAGAAAAACGAAGGATTAGATTATAGTCAACCCAAAAAAAGCATAAAGAAGCAAGAAAGACCAAAGAATGAAGAACATGATAGATAATTTACATGTACATAGTTAACATATATTAATATAATTTATAAATGATAAAAAAATTTAACTGATGAATGCAAATGGGATGTCTGCCGATGGAATGTCTAGTTAAATTCCACCGTAACTCACTTTGGTAGAATATTTAATAAAAAAGAAAAAAGGAAAAAAGGTATTTTGTTCTGCTATAGTAAATTTTGTTACAGTAAATCAAAAAGTATTTTTAAAGCCTAGCTTTTATGGGATTCCATGATTTAAAGAGTAATAATCTAAAAAATTGCAATCATATTCAGTTCAGTTCTAGCCAGGACAATTGACCTACAAAAATAAATGATTTTGACCACACATGTGAATGAAAACTAGGCAAGTTGCTTGCAGTAATTGATGTAAGGATGATTAAAATCTAACATCAAATGAATTACTTATTCTAAATTCAAAGATTCAATTAAACAGAAAGCCCACACCAAATATATCCTCATCTTCCCTTAAAACCTTCTTGAACTTTGGATCCCTCATTTTGTTTAAATATGGACGTTCTCTATTAAAACTCCTCAGAACATTTTACCAATTCATAGATTTCATGCATTATATTTTCCTCATATAAGTCTGGCAGTGATTCTGGCATAAATTAAGGGATTGCTAAAATTAATTCTTTGATAAATCTGGCAGTAAAATTAGTTCTCAAACCAGATGGAGTTTCTTGTACTAAAGGATTGTTAAGAGAAATGTACTCACCATTTTCATACACAATCACAGGAGTGTTATGATATTTGTTGAGAGAAATGTACTCACCATTTTCATACATAATCATAGGAGTGTTATGATATTTGTACTTGATGTATTCCATAACGGCCTGCATACCTTGTGGTGGAAGTGAAATTGACAAACTCAATATTGATGTTTGGGACAAGTTTCACCATTAGATAATATTTTGGCTGTATGATATGGTCCTAGAAAATTTTTAGAGTAATGTTTGCTACCAAAAGTAAATAAAAGGAACATAAGTGGCTCTATAATTTTTGAACTCCTTACCATATTATTAATGGTAATGCCTTGTTGCTTCCCTACATTTTTGAAGCAGCACAAAACAATAAAAAAATAGCGTTACAACTCTGCCACCCCAACAAGGATATATAGATATATAACAAACATGTATGATGCTTCATACTTTTTCAGCTAACTTAAAAAATTAATTCAACAAAATAGTGTTTGTGTTTTGGGATTGTTTGGGAGACCTAACTTCATACCCGCATACCCAACAAACATATCATGAAAATAGTCTCTTAGCTTGGACACCTCTTTTTCTGGAACACCGTAGCAGTAAATAGAAGAATCATGATTGATACCAATAAAATCCAATGATCCCTGTATCTTTGAATTTTCTCCTTTCTAAACAAGGGCAAGTGAGAACCTACTATCTTCCTCATGCTCATTGGATAGTCTCCATGAGCAATTGGGCCTACGAACCTGTCCATGTTCAATTAAACATTAGTTGAGCCATTTGAAATATTTTTATCAAAAAGATTAATAAACTATTTGGAAATACTAAAATCCTCCCTAACCAAATAGAGAAAGAAGTCATAATTATGGATTCAAATTAGTGCCAATTAAGATGTACTGATGGAATGAACTTCAGAAAAAAAATCATTTTAATCAAAGAATCAAAGTGGCAAAGAGAAACATAGTGATTGACAGCAATAAAAACCAATGCTAGCTATATATTTTGAGCTTTTCCCTTTGTAACCAAGGGAAATCGAGAACCTACTAGTTTCCTCATGCCTGTTGGATGGTCTCCATAAACAAGTGAGTCTAACCACCTATCCCTTGGGAAATTTTGGTAGTTCAGAATGGATTTTGGTGTTCAATAAAACATGAGCTAAACTATTTGGAATCTTCTTCATCAGTTGTTTAATAAAGGTATTTGGAAACAATAGTCTTCCAATCGTCATACCCTGCAGCTGTAATAACATTGGGTTCATTGAAAGTTGACCAAAATTTCACCCTATCACCAAATTATTTACTCCCACAAATCAAAATTATCTACTCCCACAAATCAATCAATGAGTCAAAATAATATAAGCTATTGTTAAATATCTAATGGTTTAGAATGAAAAATATATTTTTTAGTAACAAAAACAAGATTATTATTTACTAATTTTGCTTTTAGCTGTACAAAATTGAATAGATGAAGGTCAAGACCAGATCATTCAAGTTGTTCAAGTAGCATCTACTAAATAATAGAAGATATAAATTTTGATGGTAGAGGAAGTTGGTAATTTTGTTCAATATATAACTCCATTGCTAGAGGATCAAGATATTTTCTTCTCTCAAGAGGTTTCAGCTTTAGATTCAATAATTTTTCATAAACACCAATGATGAAAAATCTTAGTTGATATATGTAGAGGGGATAGACTTTTTTGCCAAAATTCAATATTTTTTGTTCATAATGTTAGTGAAGGATTGCTATTAGGTAAAAGCAAGCTACTTTGTCCTTGAAGATAATTTAGCTCTAGAGGCACTCATTAGATTGGAAGTATATTTGGAAGTTTCAATGCCAAATATTGACAGTTTTTTCAACACCTTGAATTTCCTTTTGAAGTTTGACTGATATTAATCTTTGTCTTCAACAACCCCCATATACGTTAGTGAAGAAGCCAATGTTGAACATTCAATGGTTAGTACTGAGTCCATGTTATAAAATTTTATTACAAAAGATGAATAATATGAAGAACTTGATAACAAAACAAAGCATGTAATGATCACCATTTTTATAGATGTGCTATTGTAGGATTTGTATTATAAGTCTCAGTGAAGTGGTTTAATTAGGTTTGTCTGCAATTTGAATTTCCATCTTCTAACCCACCAAGTCTTTGTATCATTTAATCAGTCACAGTCTTATGTGTTCTTTCACTGCTCATTATCTTCCTTTAGTTGAAAAACATAGGTTTGGGAGGTTTTATTGTAAGTTTGTTAGTATTGCATGCTTAAAGATGCAGCTTTAGTTATAATTTATGTGCATAGACCACCCTATAAAACACACTAGTACAAGTTGTAAATAGTAAGTAAATACTAGATTTAGATTAGGGTTTGAGGTTAGATTTTGTTTGTAGCTCGAGATTCCCCTAATAATTTGAAGAGTGGTTCTATAACACATCTATTCCATTTTGTGTTGCATTGAAAGGTGTAAATTAATACACTAATAGAGTGCAAGAGGCTTTGCCAACCAATAACTCAAATACTAATCTCAAGACCAAGATAAAGCATAACAAAAGAAGCAAATTTGAACAAAAAAACAAAGCAAAAGATGTTTAGGTTGGTGGACATAATCCATCCTGAATTTAATAAGGAAAAATGATAGCCATTCAACAAATAACTATTGCAAGATTATCTTAAAACCAAAAAGCATAGTAATACCGTATCAAATAAAACTTAGATTTGAAATCAGAAGGTACTTATGGGAAATAGAAAACACCATCTCATAGACTGGCCTAGAGACTCTAAAGGGACTTGGAAGGAAAGAACAACAAGAAAATAGGCACCTTAGTGCTAGGGCTATTGGTGGTGGGGCTACTTGGCCCTATGGAAGGCATAACTAGCTCGAAGGTTGTGAAGCAATTCCTTATTCCGCTGAACAAGGTGAGACAAGCTGTTGGAGTTCCCCAACTTACATGGAACCTCACAGTTATTGCTTATGCCCATAGTTATGCGAGAGAGAGAAGAAATGACTACATCCTTGAACATTCTAAAGGATCTCCCTATAGTGAAAACATATCTTGAGGCAGCAGCCCATCTTGGACTCCTCTATAGGCAGTGAATGCATGGATTGATGAAGGGAAGTGGTATATACATGCCAATAACAATTGCATAGGCTCAGATTGCACACACTATATGCAGATTGTGTGGAAAACCACCACAAGTGTTGGGTGTGCTATTATAAGATGTAAGAATAGGGACACATGGGTTATATGCACAGTTAAAATGTTGACAATTACTCCTATGCTCTCTACCCCTCCACTCTTCCTCTCATACATCCTCCAAACCATTCACCCATATGCCGAGAAGACTCTTGTTGTAGGTAAATGCTTTGCTTGTACTAGCCATTTTAACATCCACATAAAAATGAAATCCATTTTAACAGGCATGAGAAAAATGAAGGTCGAAAGACATTTTAATAGGTCCGGTAAAAATATTTAAAAGACATGATAGTCAAAGAATTTTTAGTGCCATAAAAACCAACATACACGCACCCATACATTTCCAGGAAAAGAGATAAGATGCAGAAGAAAAAAAAAAGATAGGTGGGGCACATTTGGTCTATTGGTGAGAGGCACTATCGCCTGCCCAAGAACCTAGACCCACGTGGTCATGACCTTTTTCTCTGAGCTTCATGCCCTTTTGATTTGTTGAAAACCCCTTCTCATTTCCAATGAAAAATCCCTTTCTCGTGCCTTTGTTCCTCTGTTTTGTGTTGTTCCCTTCTTTTGTTTTGTGTTCTAAAAGGGAGATGAAATTAGCGCACAATTGAAGGAAATGTCCAATATTGGAGGGAAAAGGAAAATTAGGAGGGAAATAAAAAATATATTTTAGAAAAAAGTTTTTTTTTATCGTCTTAATTTGAGACAAAATTAATAATTTAAGACAAATTTAATATTTTTTCTTAAATTAATGTCTTAAAAGAGTGGTCTATGTAGTAGTGTCCATGACTTTCCATCTCACCTCAAAGGTCACTCAAAACTTGACATCAAGGTCAATGACTTGGTCAAATAGGTTGTTGGTTTGCACATTCCAAGCGATCCTAAGGTTGAGACCTTTAGGACACTTGTCTACTCATTTTTTCCACTTCATGGAGCACTTTTCAATCCACTCATAGGTGTGTTGCATCTTGCTTTCCTATATAGACAAGGCTTTTTACTCATGATAATTTGGATCAACTAAATACAATCTTTTCATTGTTCACTTGTGTTTGTTGTCATCTCCATAATTTCCTATTTCTTATATGATATCAAAGCTTAGGGAGAGATAGTTCCATGCTAGGAGAGTGTTTTGTATCTCTTATCTTGATCTACATATCATGGAGATTCGTTGATTCTAGAAGACACCAGTTCATCTTCGGCAGAGTTTACAACTTCTACATGCTACAGGAGTTCTTCATCATCATGTTCCTATCATCAAGGGACATCCTTTTCAGAAGGTATTTGTGGACGAAAAAAGTAACCCTTCTACTTTTTCTCATCTTTAGGCCCTCCTAGTGGATTTTGGCTTGATTTTATCTAGATTTAATAATGTTGTAATGTGGCCAATACATTCACATTAGGTTTTGGACCCTTGAGAATCATTAAGAACTTTAGGATGTCTTGTAAAAGTGTTATGAAGTGTTGTAACCCACTTTAACACTTTTCTAGGACCCTTTTATTATAATTCACTTAAATAACCTCTTTTTATCACTTACCAATTCTTATTTCAAAATGTTGTAGAGAGTTGTAACAAACTCTCACACTTTTCTAGACTTGTCATCACTAATTCAACCATTTCTAATGTTTAAATGACCCCTTAATGCACTTTCCAACCATACTTAAGTGTATTTTTGAGAATATTCCCATTAAACAACATAAAATGTACTTTAACTCCTGACACCCAGTAAAATTTCCCTTGTGGGACAAATTCACCACCTGGAGCGACTTAGTCCCACTAGGCACAAAAATCAAAATAATTTCATTTTTCTGGCAGAATTTTATTCTCTTACCCTTGAGGCCGACTTGTGACATGTGTTATTTTAGAGAAATTTAGTAAAATCAAGTATAAATAAAGGGTTTTCCCCTCATTTTTCATCTCTTAGTCCCCCATTCATTCACTTAATCATCCAAGCAATTTTCAAGCATTTTAAGAATTTCTAAGCACTATCAAGGCATCCATTGGAGCACCTCACCACATATCTTCATATTTCAACATCAAAGGTTTGGTGAGTTTGTGGCATTGCATGTTGTTTATTCATCATTATCTTTCTATTTCATTTCATTATCTAGGATTTGATTACCAAATTGGGGTTTGACCAAGGCAAACCCCTATACTCTAACGCTTAATCCTTTTTCCCCTCTTTGCATGTGTGTTTGCAGGTCTTGTATGCAGATTTGTCAAAGAGCAAGGTGTTAAATAGATGTTTTCAATCTGTGAAAGTCATCAAAGTCAACAAAGCCCTAATTGAAACTGGGAGATCTATTTCAACTCATCTTCTACAGAATCTGGACCATACAACTGTTAGAAAAGGAAGTACAAATCAAAAGCTACAGAATCCTGCCCCAAATTTCCCAAAATTCCCAGGTGGACTAAGTCACCATCTATGGTGAATTAGTCCCATTGCCAGGCCTGAAATGTGGTTTCTACATTTTTGGATATCGATTTGGCAGTCATGTTCTAGTAGATTTTCTCTGAAATTGGACTAAGTCACCCAACTTGGCATAGGTGTCCCAGTCAACATTTACAATCAAATTTGTAGGATTCTAGAACCTCTCTACATCGGACTTCAGATTCTAGTTGCACCTATCCAGTCTTGTTTAATTCTATTATCATTTACTTGCATTCTTAGGTGTTTTGCATACATCACTGTGTTTTCAAATGATTTACATTTCTTAGGTTTTGCATTACTAATCATCTTTCTTTTTTAGTTTTGAGCTATAGATTTTTGGTTCCTATGTACTTCTCTAACTCTTCTAGGGGATTTCCACTGAAAAGGAGAGAGCTTAGGCCAAAAATGCTAATGGGTTCATTCAAATATTGTTATGTATGATGTTTTTTAGGCTAAATAAGATGACCAAAATGCAATTATATGAAATAATTAATTGACTAATAATGCAAAATCTAAGAAACAAGCGATGTTTGAAAACACATTGTGTAATGCAACAATGAACTAGAAATGAATGAAACTGGAAGTGTGCACCTGAGATATGGATGAGAATTAGAAATGGCTTCTGGAATGTTGTTGATGCTAAAATTTAGGCCTGGTGGGACTCATTTGCCATTCTAGACGATTTAGTCCCAGTTCTAGAAAACTATATCATGGCCTATTTTAGCCAAATGGGTGACTGAATCTACAAAAATATTCACGAAACAAGTACAATGGGACTCACTCTAGGTGAATTAGTCCATTATGGGTTTTTTGAAAACTCAAAAATGGAATCTATAGCTTTCGATCTGCTCAATTTGCACCTCTAGGTGTCCCGGTCTGAAACCTTGATTTTTGAAGTTGTAAATGACTTTTTGTGTAATTTTTGGCCTTGCAAAAGTGGAAATGACTTCAAAAAGTTTGAAAACTAATATTCAATAATGTTTAATCCATCCAAGCACCTAAATCTACAAACACATAATGAAAGAGAAAGAAATGGTGAATGTTAGGGCATAGGGGTTTGCTTGGTCAAACCCCTTTTTAGGTAATTAAACCAAAATGATTAAAAGATGTAATGAAGCATGAAAAAATAAAGTTTTTATCTTTCCATGATGATTGATCTTGAATTTCTCCATCAAAAAATGAAGATTCTATCGTTGAATGTCTAAAAAGTGCTACCTTGGTGACATAGAATGACAAAACCCTAGCTTGTTTGACTTGAAAACATGATGAATGATGGATGCATGATAATGATAAGAGATGGAGGAGATGTAAAATGAGGATAAAAACACTTATTCATACACACTTGTGCCTTAGTATCCCATTAATACCTCATCATAGATCGACATGAAGCAAAATTTAACTTGAAATTTTCATTTTTTCCCACTCAAAGGTAAAAATTTGAGCCAAATGGGACTCATTCGCCACACATGGAAAATGGGTCCCACCTGGATGGGACTGATTTTCCATGCATGGTGAATGGATCCTGTAGACACCTAAAAATGACCTAGGCCTGCAAGCTTCATTCTTACCACTTTCGTCCTAGCATAATTAAGTTATTTAATTATGTCCTTGGTCCACATTCGACTATTGATTAAATAATTCATAATTATTTAATTAATTCATGTCATTTGTTCCTCCTTGATTATTAAATAAATAAATATTATTTATTTATTTAATACATCACTAATTATCTAAAGTCTTCCTTTGATTAAATAAAATTCATAACTTATTTAATTTCCCTTTACCATTTATGTCTTCTTGATTAATTAAATAAATTTTATTTATTTAATTACGTCACTAATTAAGTCCCCTTCTTCTAAAAAATTAAATAAATTCTTATTTATTTAATTCTGTCCATTTTCCACTATAATTAAATAATTTATTTAATTATTTAATTATTCATTAGCTTTTTCTCCCATTAAAATTAAATAAATTTGATTTATTTAATTTAGCCATTCTCTCGAATTTTGAATTAAAATCATTATTTAATTTCAAAATAATTCTTTTATCACATTCCTCCATAATTAAATAATATCTTTATTATTTAATTACTTACTGGTTACCTGGAGTAAATAAATTTTATTATTTAATTTCTCCAGCAACCTCTTTGTCCGTGCCAGCCTTATCTTCCAATTTAATTCTTGACTTTTGACTTCTCATTTAATTTCGACCGTTGATTGAATTATTTCATAATTCAATCTCCACCCTTCATTCTTACCTGTTGCCCTAATTTTGACCTAACCCTAATGCACATATCAACATTCAATCTTAAGCATTGATCTTAGGGTTCCTGTCATCTTTTCATCCTGGCCACACATTCAAAATTGCAATTTTTATAAAAGGGCAATTTTGACCTCATTTGGGGAGCTCTCTCAGTCTTTAGCTCATTTTGACTTCTTGCACTCTTAGTCTATGTCAACTTGCTGTCAACTTAGGGTTATAGTTTTTACAGTCATTAGTCATTTTAGCTCATTGTAGGGTTATTGTTATTTTCTGCAAATCCTTCAACACTTGCATAGGGCTTAGTCTTTAGTCATAGTTGCTCACATAAATCTGAGGGCATTTTTATTTACTGCAAGCTAGGAGGTATAACAGAGGTTAATCATGGAAGGTGGAGACATAGGGTAACATTATCCCTTTTGTCTTCACTTCACTTCCTTTGTACTTTGTTATTTTCATAGGAATTTTATTGTTATTGTGCTAACCCCATGTAATAATAATTTAGAATTTTCCCTTGATCACATTGGTGAACCCGACGTTGTTATTTCAGCTTTTCGTACGTTTTTTTTGTTGTTTTCTATTATTTTGCAGGTACAGGTACGGATCGCCGCAACATTTTTAAAAACAATGTGACGCATCATATGCGTCGCGACGCACACGCGAACATTAGAGCCGCAATCGATCTGTCGCAACGCAACTGACTAACAGAATGACGCATCCGTGATTATTGAGCCGCATTCGAACCCCAAAAGCCGTATTTGTAATTCGCGACGCATCTGTTTGGTATAACATCTTTCTTTCCAGTTTGAGGGGTTTTATTTTGAATTTCGGGTTGTCCAATCTTATGTTTTTTGCATTCTGTCTTTATTCCTGCATGTTCAATAAGATTAGGTTTTCTGTCACTAATCCTTTCTAGTAGTGGTTTTCTGTTTTGGGTAGGGTTTTTTTGTTGTTCTGTTGTTTTGCAGGATCGCCGCAAACGTCGCAACGCATCTGATGACATAAATGACGCAACAGCCATGACAAGCCGCAACTGACAATTCCAGAGCCGCATATGACATTTCGAGACACATTCGCAGAACCGAACAATGCATCTGACAAACCGAGCCGCATCTGTCTGGTAATAGCACGCCGCATTTGTCTGGTAAACTTTTCTGTCAGTTTTTAGGTTTTAATTACCGAATTTCAGGTCTTTTTCTGTGATGGCTATTCCTGTATGTTAACCAGATTAGACATTTTGTGTTACTAATAGTTTCTTGTAGCGTGTGGCGATCCTTTTTCGTGTGTCCAAGACCATCACATACAAGACTACTAACTCAATGTTTGCAGATTCGCATGTCAAAGAAGGAGATAACAAACAGTGTGCTTGTTTATTTCTAGATTAGCAAACTTTGAATTTGGTGCTTTTAAAAAGAATCATGTCTTTCATGCTTGAGTGTGCTTGTGGAGTGGTAGGTGAGTATGCTCTCACTTGGTGAAAACCTTGTGATCAGAAAACCAGACCCATTCTTTTTTGTTAATTTACCCTTCACGATTCGGTATATCGAAGTATCCTCTCCCCTTGCGCATTCGTGCGATCCTGGGTGTAAGAGAAATGGTTACCGACTCTAGAACTTGGGCCTGTTCGGGTGGGAAAAAGTACTCACCCCAGGATGACTCAGACCGGTAGCACCCTGACACCGAGGGACTTCCAGCCGGTATAGAAAAGTGGGTTCTTGGGGAAAGCCCAAGAATCACGAGCGTGGTTCCGACGAGATGGATCCGAAAGGGGACTCTTGCCGCATGGATCACGCCCCACGAATGGAATGCCCGAATTAAGCACCTCTTGTCTTAGTGTCCAACCGTTCTATTGGCCGTTGCTTGATATAGTGCAGGGTACAGTATCATGCCCGAAGATTACTCACTACTGATCCCCTTGAGTAGAGATAGCAATTCTTGGGATGTCACTACCCAATGAATCCGAATTTGGTGTGCTCGAATGACGTTAATGAGCCGTGGAGGGGAGCCAATGCCACCAAATTCTAAGCTATCCGCTCTCGAGAAGGAAAGGTGTTCATCACCAATCCGGGGTATAACTGGTGGGCTATATCAAGTATACAAACCCAAGGCCTAGTGGCCTTTCTAGGATTGTGCTTATCTCATGTGTGTTTGGTTATCCCTTAAAACGCTGTGTTTGTCAAGTGCATTCTGGTTTTGTCACAGTCCAAACAAAAAAAGTCATCAAACAGATCAAAAACTTCCATCAACATACCATGAAAATCACTTTGAAACAAAACTGTCATATTTGTCGAACCGCAACAGACATCTTGAAACGCAACTGCTCTGATAAACCGCATCTGAAACTTTAAACAACGCATCTGTATGCATCGCGACGCATCTGTTAAACCGAGACGCATATGACAGTCAGAAAGCCGCAAGTGAAAAACTGAACCGCAGTTGCTTAACCGAGACGCAATTACCAAACTGAGACGCATCTGCCTGTCAAAATTTTTCAATTACACAGTCAAAACCAGAGACCTCCAAACTGTCAACCATTTGTCAAATTCCGTCATTAGAAGGATTCTGCCAGAAACCCAATTTGAAATTGCTCAAAGTTTGTCCCTTAGCTTGCATTGATCACCTTAGGTTTCATACCTCACCCCATTTAGTATCATACATTTAACATTACGTATCCCTAGGCTCATATCTTGCATACTTAGGAGTAGGAAAATCTTAAGCACCCCTTGGCAAAATCATTTTTTTCGAAATTAGACCCTTTTGGACCAAGTTACCAAACATCCTTTTAGTCATTGTCCTCTTTTGTGAGATCTCTTCCAACTCAAAAGTCTAGTTAGGAAGACTCATTAGTCATCTTGTCACCTTGTCATTAACAACAAAGTCCTCTAGTAGTCCACATCGAAAACAAAGTTCAAGCTTAGAAGTGCTTAGATAGCCTCATTTTACATTGCATCCACATTGCATACCTTATTCACAAAAATCCAAAAAATAGTGGTCATTTTAGTCGTCAATTTGAACCTTAGATTTCACCTAGTGTCATACTTGCATTTAGTGGACATCCCCTTTGAGCAAGCTCATTTATGGTCGAAACCAGACTTCAAAAGCAAAAAAGACAAATGGAAAACTTCATGCCAGATCCCAACAGTCCTCCACATGACTCAAACTGGACCGCGAATGATCCCTTTACCAATCTAGACAATCAACCTCTAGTGACAACACAATCCTTACCTAACAACTCATTCGAGCGCTACATGCAAAGAGATGAAAATGGTCAACTCCTTCAAGAACACATAGAAGCATTGACACAAGACCCAGAGGCCTACCAGTTGGCTGAAACAATAGCACGTCACGATAGGGACAGATTCGTAGCTATGCTCTTGAGTGAAGGAGCTAGGTTACCACCAGGATTTGACATTAACACATTACATGATCCTAATGCCAACAATGTTCACAACATCTCACACAGTGGTCAAGTTCTAAATACTACAAGCAACATCCCTTTTGGCACAACGACATTGCATACCACATCCAACATCCCAAACATCTCCAATACAATAAACGCTACATCTATTGGGGGATCACAATCATCCACAACATCCACAACACTACCCCAATTAAATACAACCACTCTTGGTTCCGTGACATCATCGGCAAATCATTCCAATCCTCCTGTTATCCCAACAGCAAATACCACAGGGGCATCATCAAGTCATCACAACTCCCCCTTGACAACTACATCTACTACCATGAACACAACTTCAACAAAAGCATTCAGTAGTAGTTCACAACATCCTTTGGGAGGAGCCACAGGACGTATCTTTATACAAGGACAACAACAAAACGTTAACACGACAACACAGTCAAACGTCACTACCTCCCAAGGTACAACTGCCAATGTGCCCCTTGTGCAAAATCAGCAATTCACACAAAGTGCCCAACTAACTCAACCCATGACATCGTTAGTACATCATAACATTCATGGTCACAACATCCCCCAAATAACGACACGCATAGCTGGGGGACACATTCCAACATACTCATCCAACGTTCACACTCATCAACATGCGCCTAATCACAACTTTCAATACCAACAACACACATCATACGTACCACAACAACCCATACCGCCACAACACACCTATACTCACGCAAGAACACATGGTGTACCAGGCAATCCAATGTATGGACATGTAAATGACCCCACCATAGATGAACTCAAAGCAACAGTGCGGGATATGGCGAAGCAAATGCAAAACATGCTCGTTACAGGCAGGAAATCCGAAATATCATATGACTTGGACGTATACCCATTCGACACAAACTTACGTATGCCCGCATTTCCGCCAGGATATGTGTCCCCCAACTTCACTAAATACAAAGGCAAAACAAATCCCATTGAACATCTTCGCGAATTCGCAACTAACTGTATGGATATCGCCTACGAACCCACATACCTGATGAGACTCTTTTCCAAAAGTTTGGCGGGTCAAGCCCTTGAATGGTTTTCAACGCAAAAAGATATCCAATCATGGGATGAGCTCAAAAGAAGGTTCCTAAAAAATTACGCATACAATATTGACATGGACACCTCTATCACTAGCTTGTGCAATCTCACACAAGAAGAGTCGGGTGAGACATTTATCCCGTTCTTCCAAAAATGGAGAAGCCTCGCTAGTCGATGTCACATTGACATTCCTGAAAGGGAAAAGGTCGACATGTTTGTCCAAACACTTCTAGGTCCCCTCAAATTCGCATTGCAAATACATTGTTGCACAACCTTCACAGAATTAGTGGAAAAGGGGGTCCAAATTGAGAAAGCCCTTATTGCAAAGGGAGAACTGAAGTATGGCTCCAAAAATACAAACACCAACACACCCGCTGACAAAAACAAATATTGGGTCAAGAATAAACATGTCACAAACGATGGTGTTGTAGACGCCAAGACTGCAAGTCCCGTATTGGCTCTGAAAGGGGTACAACAACAAAATAGACCAACAACGACATCGACACCTCCCCCCAATACTCCTTCGAACAATCAAAATGGTCAAAACCGTCAAGGACAATATCGTCAACCAAGACAATTCCCTAGGGGTCGCACATACACCAATTTAGGTGAACCCATTGCAGACGTCCTCAAGAAATGCATTCAACATGGGGTCATCACACTTCCGGAAATAAAACCTTATGACCCCGGACAATTCAAACCAGCATGGTGGGATGACAGCGCAATTTGTGAATACCATCGGGTCAAAGGGCATACAACCTCCAACTGTAGACAACTGAAAAACGTAATTCAAGACCTTATTGACAATCGCACTATCGAAGTAGGTGGATCGCAATTCAATTCCAACTCGGATCATACTATACACAAGAATCCACTGCAGGATCATGGTCCCCATAATGCTTCCACTTCAGCTAACTTCACCCGAGCCAAGTACGATTACTCTGGGGGACCAATAATAAATAATGTTAGAACAGACAAGGAATACATCCACACCATCATGATCAAGAGAGCACCACAGTGCAATGCTACTACGCGAAGTGGCAAGGTCACTATACCCGATCCGCCTCCCCCTAGACAAGCCAAGATTATTATAGGAGGCCCATCTGCTAAGCAATCACAACCAGCTCCATCAGCTAAACAACCAAAACCTGTCTCAACCCCACAACCGGGAAAACCGAAAAGTCAGTTCAATCTCATTGACCAACTAGGAAAGACTCCTGCGCAAATATCTATCCTTGAGCTGCTTCGCATTTCTCCCGCACACAAAGAAATCCTGGATAAAACTCTCTTAGAGTCGTCGGTCCCAAAGGACATCGATGTCAATCAGTTTGAAACTATGGTGGGATATCTCACCACGCCGCACCATGTCACCTTCTCAGATCAGGATTACTCATCATCAAAAACCAATCACAATGATGCGTTACACATAGAAGTTTTTGTTCACAAGCACAAGGTTAGACGGGTTTTAATAGATGGTGGAGCAGGGTTGAATATATGCTCCCTTAAACTGGTTAAGGCTCTTGGATTCTCTGATGCATGTGTAGACCCAACAAAAAGCATAGTGATCAAAGCATATGATGACGAGGAACGCTCTTCGCGAGGTGTTATCTCTCTCCCTATCAGAGTGGGACCACTCATTGTCGACACAACTTGCCAGGTCCTGGATTTGGAACTACCATATAACATTTTACTTGGCCGTCCATGGATCCACGCTTTGAAAGCCGTTCCGTCAACATACCACCAATGCCTCAAGTTCCCTTTTGACGGTACAAAAATCACCATATACGGAGACCCCGACCCTTTCCAATATTGTACCAATTTAAGGGGTGTCTCTGAAAACCAAGTACCTATTAACCGGGAAGCACCTGGCTCCTCGTCCAAATACATCGACCCTTCCATGCTCGGGTCATCTTCCACATCCACTCCATCCACGTCTTCTGACATATCACAACCCTCCACCAACCCTAAGCCCGAATCAACTGATAAAATCCAGGACCTCGGCTGCGGAGAGTTCAAACTAAATACAGCATACAGCATAACTACAATACCTACTCCTCCAAAGATATATGGTCGACCATGTTTCAGAATGGAACCGCAAGAAACATTCATAGTTCCACCGAATACAGTTTTCATCAAGTGGGGAGACATGAGTGATGAAGATCTTACCGACATCACAGGATGGATCTACAAGGATACAGTCTCACTACCTCCACTACCAGTCCAGAAATATGGCAAGGGTTACAATATCATGAAGGCTAAAGGCTACGATGGTACTAGTGGCCTTGGAAAAAATAAAACAGGTCGAAGAGAACCCATATAAACTTTCCAAATTCTGAAGTATCTTGGATTAGGGTTTAGACCACCCGACGATGACGATCGACGTACCCATGAACTTCCTAATGAGCGAATACATGCTTCTGAAAATGTTGAGACTACTAGGGAATACCTAACTGAAACAGACTCTCACGAGTGGGAATTTGGCTCTGAACGATCCCTAAGTGACTGTTGTCTTGATGACTTGTTTGTCGAACCAGGGGAATTGACCTCTGAACAACGATTTTGGAAAACATTCAAAATTGAGCAGGCACCAAACAGTCAAAACCCCACTACCACGTCCCATGACACGCAACAGCCACCATCCGAACCCCCTCAGTCTAATCTATCCGAAGTATCAGATGACATTGATAACCAGGGCTCTCAAACCTTCACCCCTTATTATGATAACGAATATGACACTAGTGAAGGAGAATACTGGATAGAGTCCGATGTCGAGTTGGACGATGATAACCTCATCTACAACATCAACGCATCCATTTGTATGCTATCGGCATTCTCACCCGAATTCACTAGCCTTGACGATGGAATTTCCTTAGTCTACCCTGAACTAGTCGATTGGGACCAACAAGGACCACCAGTTCTAGACACGTTCCAAAATGATGAAGCCATTGCTGAATTCATGGGATTACGTGAAGGCATACCAAGTGGCGATCACAAATCAGGATTTGCTATTGATCTAGACTGCACGGCATACTTCGGTGAGATGGTTCAGTCCTCTAGTCGCAAAAGTAAAAATAAAGTAAAAAATGAAACGTCTCTAGGTGAAAACCGAAAGGCACCTCTTGACGGTAAAATAGTAAAAACAAAGGACGTATCTGCGGGTGAAAACCTCTCGGAGGCGCCCAAAGATGGAGGACTGGACTTTCTCCCCGTGCAACAGGAGAGATCGGCCATGCTTGTTGAGGACACCATAGAGGATAACATTTCGACTCCAGAAGACCCCAAGATGGTCCTATTTGCGGCATCATTGACTGATGAAGAGAAACCGGAATTTCATAAATTCTTTGCAGAACGGAAAATAAACTTTGCATGGTCCTACACCGACATGCCAGGATTGGACCCCAAACTGGTTCTACATCATCTGCCACTAGTACCCAATGCTAAACCAGTCAAGCAGAAGTTGCGCAAAATGCACCCACAAGTTGCTCTATTGGTTAAGGCAGAGTTAAAGAAATTACTGGATGCCGGATTCATAAGGTCTATAGATTATGCTGAATGGATTTCCAACCTAGTACCGGTGACAAAGCCAAATGGACTAATTCGGGTATGTACAGATTTCCGGGACCTAAACAAAGCATGTCCAAAGGATGACTTTCCTTTGCCCAACATTGACATCATAGTCGATTTAACTGCAGGACACGAGATGCTATCCCTTATGGATGGTTTCTCTGGTTATAATCAAATCCGCATTGCTCCTGAGGACCAACACAAAACAGCATTTACTTGCCCATGGGGTACATACTGTTGGAACGTCATGCCTTTCGGTCTCAAAAATGCAGGTGCCACATACCAAAGGGCTATGACTACGATCTTCCATGATATGATGCACAATATAATGGAAGACTATGTAGATGACTTATTGGCCAAATCAACAACAAGGAAAGATCATTTGAAGGTACTTGACAAAATTTTCAAGAGACTAGAAGAGTACAAGGTTTGGTTGAACCCTAAGAAATGTGTTTTTGGGGTCACGTCAGGTAAGCTATTGGGGTACATAGTTTCCCGAAGAGGCATAGAGGTCGATCCGGCCAAGGTTAAAGCAATCATAGACATGCCTCCACCTAGAGGGATCAGTGAACTCAGAACCCTACAAGGCAGAGTGCAATCTATTCGCCGCTTCATAGCTCAATTGGCAGATAAGTGCCACCCATTCCAGTATTTGTTACGCAAAGGTGTCCCCTTTGTATGGACAGATAAATGTCAACAGGCCTTCCAGCAAATTAAAGATTACCTGCTATCACCGCCAGTCCTCATGTCGCCTATTCATGGAAAGCCATTAATTCTATACATCTCAACCACTAGTTCAGCACTGGGGGCATTACTGGCTCAAAATGATCATGAAGGGAAAGAAAGAGCAGTCTACTACATCAGCCGCACACTGATCGGTTACGAGCTGAATTACACATACATTGAACGTGCATGCCTCGCAGTTGTCTTTGCAGCCCAAAAACTAAGGCATTACATGCTCAATCATCAGACACAACTAGTTGCCAAAATTGACCCATTGAAATACCTATTAAGTCGAGCAGCGTTAACAGGCCGATTGGAAAAATGGGTCATGATCCTAAGTGAGTATGACATACAGTATGTTGAACGCAAGGCAATAAAAGGGCAAGTAATAGCAGATCAACTGGCAGATGCGCCAATGCAAGCCTCTCATCCATTGGTAACTGACTTTCCTGACGAATCCATTTTTCATACGGAACCAGCAACACCATGGAAGCTGTATTTTGATGGGTCTCACACTGGTCATGGCTCAGGAGCTGGAATCTTATTCATCACACCACAAGGGGATTCAATTCCTAAGTCATTTCGAATTGCTTTCCCTTGCACAAACAACATTGCTGAATACGAAGCACTAGTTACAGGTCTCAAGCTGGCAATCAAATGGAAAATTCAGACATTGCTTGTATTCGGGGATTCCCAGCTGGTAATCAAACAAGTGAATGGTGACTATGAAACAAAGGATGAGAAGTTGCTTCCTTACAAGAGGATGGTGGACAGTTTCCTAACATACTTCCAATCAGTGTCTTTTGAACAAATCCCCAGGGTACAGAATAAGGCAGCAGACGCAATGGCTACTATTAGTTCTCTCTTGGACATCCCTAAAAATGTGTCACAATTTGAGTTCCTAGTAGAACAGCTGTTGATACCAGCATATGATATCCCAGAGTCGGAAATGGTTTGTGAACTTGTTGGTCCCCACTCTCCTTGGTATCAGGACATTTATGACTATCTAAAGACTCACACCCTTCCATCGAACCTATCCAATAACCAAAGGAAGTCCTTCATTAGAAAATCCGCAAGGTATGCCATTATCAGTGACACCCTATACCGCCGTAGTTTCGACAGTACCCTCCTTAGATGTCTTGACACCGATGAAGCATGTACGACCTTACGAGAAGTACACAGGTATATGCGGATCTCATTCGAGTGGTCCTACTCTGGCTAAGAACTAACGAGACTTGGATATTATTGGCTAATGGAAAAGGATGCAATAGATATGTCAACCTG
Organism: Sequoia sempervirens; assembly: GCA_007258455.2. Taxonomy (NCBI): domain Eukaryota; kingdom Viridiplantae; phylum Streptophyta; class Pinopsida; order Cupressales; family Cupressaceae; genus Sequoia; species Sequoia sempervirens. The sequence goes on from VDFB02353493.1 coordinate 369,583,840, forward strand.
TCGCAAGTGTCAGATCCATAGTGATTTGATCCATGCTCCAGCACAGGAACTTCGGCCAATCACTTCTCCGTGGCTCCTTCGCTCAATGGGGACTCGACCTCGTGGGTAAGATCCATCCAACTTCCTCCAACGGCCATAAATTCATTATCACCGCCACTGAGTATTTCACAAAGTGGATCGAAGCCATTCCATTGACATACATTACGGCAAACAAATATCAAAGTTTATCCTCAATTACATCATTTGCCGGTATGGCCTCCCACAGTCCATCATCACTGACAACGGACGTCCGTTCAAAAACCAAGACGTACGTGAGTTATGTGAGCGATTCCATATCCAACACCACTTTTCATCCCCATACTACCCCCAAGGAAACGGCCAAGCTGAGGCGTCGAATAAAACCATTATCAAGATCCTTAAAAAGACTGTCAATGACGCTGGCCGCGATTGGCACGTACAACTTAACCCTGCTTTGTGGGCTTACCGAACTAGCATTCGTACGCCTACGGGAGCTACCCCATTCGCCCTGGTTTTTGGCGCGGAAGCCATCTTACCCATTGAGGTCAAAATTCCTTCACTACGGGTCTCTTTGAAGGGTCTAGCTAATGAAGAGGAATACCGACAATCACGCTTGCACGAGCTGGAAATGCTGGACGAAAGAAGACAAAACTCATTGAATCACCTCCAGGCATATCAAAATCGCCTTTGTCGCAGCTACAATAAAAAGGTCATGGTCAGAAAGTTTGACATTGGCGACCTGGTTCTCATGCAGAACCCTAAGAACCAAGCAGACAGAGAAAAGCCAGGCAAGTTTGAACCAAACTGGCTGGGTCCATATATCATCATATCTTCTTTTGGTTCTGGAGCATATCAACTGGCGACTCCAGATGGGGAACAATTGACTGAACCCATCAACAGTTTACACCTCCGAAAGTTCTACGCATAGCATCAAAGGACAAGGCTGGAGGGCCCTAAAATATAAAAAAAAATTGAAAAATGGAAAAAAATCGTCACCTTGATGAAAACCTGGCAAACAGGCGTCTTGGTGACACCAAAAAAAATCAAAACATCATAAAAATAGTACAAAGAGAAATAATTCGTCCAATAGTGAAAACCTGGCAAACAGGCGCTTTGGACAGGTACCATGGTGAAAACCTGGCAAACAGGCGCCATGTGTAGTCAATCATTGCTCGGCCATCTATTGTCACTTGGTCTAAACTTGGCTTGGGATGAAAGCTATCTTCGCCATTATTCCGCAAGTCACCATCACATCCTACTCTACCTGTCATAGTGGATGAACGATTGACATCAAGCCTTGACGACTGTTGGTCCAGCAAGTCAACAGCATCCTATCCGTATCCCTCGCCAATGGCTAAGTCTTAAACCTAACTGGGGGCAAAATGAGCATCGTAGGCAGCCAGTGGATGACCGATGAGGATCAAAACATCATAAAGGAAATGTCACGAAAAGACAAAAACATCATAAAATGTCTGAAAAGACAAAAACATCATAAAAATAATCACGAAGAAAAGACAAAACATCGCCAAAATGTCCTAAAGGAACAAAAACATCATAAAATGTCTTGAAAAAAGACAAAAACATCATAAAATGTCCTGAAAAAAGACCTAAAAATCATAAAATGTCCAGAGAAAAACACAAAAACATCCAAATCAATGTCAAAGTCAATCACATGGAGTCAAAGTCAGTCATGTCAGTCAGTCCATGTCATTTGTCCGAACTACGTTGTCTCTGCGCATTTGCTACGTAGGCAAGACTCATACTTGAGTCCCCGAGACATTAGGTCAGTCCTATTAGGTTTGTCAAAATAAATCATGGCGTAATCTTTGCTCCTCAAGACAACGTCATTGGTCGTGTCGAACTACGAGGTCTCTGAGTGTATGACGTAGGCAAGGCCATCTATCGATGAGCCCCCGAGGCCGCACTAGGTCAGTCCATTAGGGTTCATGACACTAAAATGGCACACATGTCAAAAATCTTCAATCAATCTTCAGATAAGAAAACTCCTGAAACAAAGTAAAGCAATCTTTTATTCAACATGACACTCGCATCATGACAATATCGGCATCTAATCAAACACAAGTCAACCTCAGTCAAACATAAGTCAAAGCAAACCAAATCATTATAACCGGTCAAACTGTCAAATTTTGGTTCGTCTTCAGATGAGTCCTTCTGAAAGATAACCTCTGTCATTTACGCCTTAGGATGTGTCCTTCCTAGGCGTCATCATCGTCATTCGGCCCTTCGAGCGATCCTCTTGACATCTAAGGATCACTCTTCCTGACGTTAGCATTCTTCAGATGAGTCCTTCTGAAGAACCAACTCTGTCCTTTATGCTTTAGGATGTGTCCTTCCTAAGCATCGTCATTATTTTGAGGGATCCCTTATGACCATTAGGGATCAAATCCTCCCGTCATTCGGCATCATTCAGGATGTGTCCTTCCTGAATTCACCAAGTCTCGACATTTTCAAGGTCGTCAAAACTTTAAACACTCAGACATCTTGACATCGTCAAATATGACACCTTGGCATCAGAACAATGGCTACCCAGATGCACTTGACAAACACTTGGTAACTGTCTTTTCATCTCTTATCATGTTATTAGTTTTTCAACGAGATCCCACTAAGCAGGATTTAGAGACGCAGTGATGTAACATGACAACTGACACGCATGACTACTAGCTTCTCAGCGAGATCCTGATCTTGGGATTTAGAAAAGCAACGACATATCATGATAGAGACTTCATTTTTGTAATTTGGCAATCAGGTCACTAGTTTCTCAAGGATGTCCTGGCAACAGGATTTAGAGAAGCAACGTCGTTTCCTGATTTGTCATTGTCTTTTTCTGCCTGTGGTTGATTATGACGACAAGACTGGGGCAAGCACGCTCCTAGTATGAGTCATAACCATCCTTGTCTGTGACTATTCTATCTTGGGTAATGGTACGACCTTACACCTAGATCTACGTCATATCTTGGTGTTTGTTGACCATTACGATAGTTTGCCCAATGATGATTAAAGAGCAACGGATATTAAAAGTCCTATAGTAAGGTTTGGAAGGATTTGTATCTTCTCATAGGTCTCATATCTTCTCCTCTTTGGTCTGGTCATCTTCTCTCGTCAGTCCCACCATCTTCTCTCGTCCATCCTGCGATGATATCCTGTGTCATTCAAAAAACGTAAGTGCATACATGATATATATCCATTGCATTAGGTCCATACATACATCATCCATGGCATTAAATAGTATCATACATGGAATTACATCATATACATAATCACAACATAGACATCATAATACACAAATGGCATCATAAATTAAGCATCATATACCATACACACATAATGCATAGAACATCACATAACACATATAGGTTGCATTAAAACTGCATCATCATATAAATCTCATCTAAAAAATATGCAATGTCACAGGATAAAGTCAATGGATATCCCAAAAATGGAGCTCGCAGGCTCAACAATAAACATAATGTGTCCAAATACAAATGTGCCCCTAAGGTAGGCTCTCATCATCCCCTCGGGGTAAAGAATGTGGTGGTGGCTGAGGCCCTGTCACTAACTTTGAAGCAATGGACGGTCCTGTAATGCCCTGTGGCTGTGAGGATGAGGGAACTGCGAATAAAGGCATCATCTCAACAGTAGTAAACACCTGTGAGGTCGCTGCTGCTGGACTCTGAAAAGAGGTAGGATCTGTCACTGGTGGCTGACCCTGTACTGACCTCTGAGTTGAACCAATAGAACCCTGACTGTGCCCCGAATGATGACTCGGAGTATGCCTGCGGGAGTGATGTGATCTGTGGCCTGATGTGTGTCCTGTGGAAGTCGACCCTCTGACACTGCTGTGGCTCCTGGTACCACTGCCACTACCCGACCTGTGTCCACTGCCTGTCCTCATCTGTGATCGAGACAGGGTAGGATCTCGCTGCTCTAGTGGCACTGCCTGCTCATATAAAGTCCTGTACTGACCTAGCCTCGTGCTCACCCTGGCCAACTCCCAAGCCATGTCCCCTATGGGTCCTGAACATAGGGCCGCGAACTCTGTGCACCATCGCGCTGAATCCTGCTGGCAGATCACCGCCTGATCCCGCTCCACACGGGCTACCTCTAGTGCTGACTGTAAGGATCTCACCTGTGCCTGGCTGGCATCTAACCTCTGCTGCAGATCGGCCACTCGCTGATCAGCTGTCGCATCCGGTGGCAACTCTGAAGATGGTATCTCCTCCTCACCCTCCACCATCTGCCATCTGAGGACTCTCTCTGCCTCACCTATGACCTCATCCTCCTCGTCATCATCATCATCCTCCTCTCCTGCCACCGCCGTCTCCTCCGTCTCCTGTCTCTCCCCCTCCACCTCCTCCTCCCCTGTCACATCCACCTCTGGGACCCTGACATCCTCCTCTTGTCTCTCCCCCTCTGCCTCCTCCCGTCCCCCCACCTCTGGCTCCCCCTCCTGTCTCCCCTCACCCTCTCTCTCCTGTCTGGGCTGCTCCTCCATCTCCCCCTCCTCACCAACCTCGGGGATAGCATCTAATGCTACCCTCGCCACGCGCTGTCCACCCTGCGACCTGGTACCTGTCCGTCCCGCCGTCGCCTCCTGCCATCTCCTCCGTCATCTCCACCTCGACCTCCATCTCCACCACGGCCCCCGTCTCCACCTCGACCTCCATCATCACCCCGACCTCCGTCTCCACCTCGTCCTCCATCATCACCCCTGCCTCCGTCCCTCCCTCCATCACCACCCCTCCCTCCATCTCCATCCCTGCCCCTGCCTCTACCTCTGCCTCTGCCCCCATCTCTGCCTCTGCCCCCTCGTCTGGCTCGCGATACTCGTGGAATCACTGACCGCCTGTCAACTGGTGCTGGCCCGTCAGGATCTGTCAATGGTACAGGTCGGCGTGCATGCCACCATAGATCATAGGCGGGTGTGGTACCTGGATCTGCTGCCCCACCTCTCCAACCCCAGGCCTGGGCTACTAACCCGTCAATCTGCTATGTCGCGAAGGCCACTGGGATGGCCGGCCCCCATGCATACTCTCTAGACGATCGTGCATACTCTGCCGTCCCCATGGGTACATCCTGCTGCTCCCCGAACTGTCTCAGTACACGCTGTGGCAGATACATCTCAATAATCAACGACGTCTGTACTGTCCTGCCAATCAGGTATCGATACTGCCTGCAAAAACTGAGATGCTCGTCCTCATCATCCCATACCTCACAATCCCTGTAGGGTCTCCAGATGAAGGTCACCATGGTATCAATCCGATGCCGCCACCACCCTGTCTCACCCATACGGGTCTGCTGTAATGCGCCGGCATAGTAGTAGGAGTAAGGCATCCCCGCGGCCAGCTGTGGTCTGTCGATAGGAGGGCGGAATATGGCAATACGCTCCCATGCCCAGATCATCATCAGTGTGGTCCCGCAGGAGATACTCTCTCCTCTCCTGTACACAACGTCATGCAGCTGATGATAAAGTGTCCCCAGCAAACAGGGACCCCATGCATAAACTGTCCTATCTTGTCGCATGCCGACCATGACATTCCCCCAGCCAATCGGAAATCCGTGTCCTCGCCGGTCTGGAACCAAGATGCCACCAATCAGAGTCACCAGGAATGCATCAAAGCGACTGTAATGCTCCGCCAGGAAATCCCAATGGATCTCGTAACCCTCAATGCCGAGTCTAGCACCCTGATCCTGGTAGTACGCCCGGAAGGTCTGCTCGCCATGACGGGGATCGTACACGATCCACTCCCCTCGAATCGGAATCCGGAGAATACGGTAGACTTCCTCCAAGGTAATCGTAGCCTCACCTGTCGGCAGGTGAAAAGAACAGGTCTCTGAATGCCATCTCTCGCACAGCGCCGTCAACAAACCCCGGTTCGCCCGAATGGTGGGCACGAACGCAACATGGAATAAACCGAGTCTCATCAATCGTTGCCGCTCTCGCGGGCCTAGCTGATCGCCAAACCGAAAGGTCCTCGGTCTGCTCTCTCTCGTATATATAGGGGCAAGCTGCCTCTGCAAAAAGACAAACACCGTATTAGCACTTTTTGGACAACTATGAACATCACGGAAAATGACTTAGGGCATGAAAGCATTAAAACAAGTTCAAGAAAGAAAACAGGCAAATGCGTCGCAAACATGCAATTGCGTCGCAAAAACACAAATGCGTCGTTCAAAAAATCAAATGCGTTCCACCAAGTCAAGTGCATCGCTATATTACACTTGCGTCACGAATTTAGGCGATTGCATCGCCACACTGCGAATGCGGCACGGGAACGCATTTGCAGCATTCGAATAATCAGTTGCATCGCATCTTTGCGATTGCGGCTTTTGATGGGTCAAATGCGGTGCGGTTAAGCACTTGCGTTGTAACAACAATCGAATGCGGCACAAACTGGTGGCGCGGCTCGTTTGGTTATTGCACTTGCGTCGTGACGCATCAAATGCGGCGAACGCGAAGTCAATTGCGGCTTACGCGAACGCATATGCGTCGCGGCGCATTCGTTCACTATCCTAGAAAGCAAAAAAACAATGCGTAAATCGAGAAAATGACAATTCAAGTTTAGGGTACATACCGCAGGTCCTGAGCCCTCTGGCCGTCTGAAGGTCCTCACGATCTCTCCGCGGTGCTCTGTCACTGGAATCACCATCGTCGCTGCTGCGTCTTTTGCTCTGAGCTCTCAAGATTTACAAGGTGAATAGTGAAAGTGAATTGACTTTTACCCCTTTGACCATCTATTTATATGGTGAAAGTGACATTTTTCAACTGGAGTTAATATTGGAGGCTCATTTCCGCGCCTTTGACCTCCCCGTAAGTTGCTTTAAACATGTCAGAATTTGAAACCGACTGCGCCACTGTTTTTTTGACCATCAAATTGATTTATCGGGACCTTTTGCAAATTTTTCTGGCGCCGACCCAAAATTTGAAAATTTCCCGAGGGGGCAAGAATACTCTGTACCTTCACTGGGGCATATTTTTGACTTAATTTTCTTTGTCACAATACGACAAGCGACATTATGACAAAGAGGGGCAAAATGTAGACACCTAAAAATGACCTAGGCCTGCAAGCTTCATTCTTACCACTTTCGTCCTAGCATAATTAAGTTATTTAATTATGTCCTTGGTCCACATTCGACTATTGATTAAATAATTCATAATTATTTAATTAATTCATGTCATTTGTTCCTCCTTGATTATTAAATAAATAAATATTATTTATTTATTTAATACATCACTAATTATCTAAAGTCTTCCTTTGATTAAATAAAATTCATAACTTATTTAATTTCCCTTTACCATTTATGTCTTCTTGATTAATTAAATAAATTTTATTTATTTAATTACGTCACTAATTAAGTCCCCTTCTTCTAAAAAATTAAATAAATTCTTATTTATTTAATTCTGTCCATTTTCCACTATAATTAAATAATTTATTTAATTATTTAATTATTCATTAGCTTTTTCTCCCATTAAAATTAAATAAATTTGATTTATTTAATTTAGCCATTCTCTCGAATTTTGAATTAAAATCATTATTTAATTTCAAAATAATTCTTTTATCACATTCCTCCATAATTAAATAATATCTTTATTATTTAATTACTTACTGGTTACCTGGAGTAAATAAATTTTATTATTTAATTTCTCCAGCAACCTCTTTGTCCGTGCCAGCCTTATCTTCCAATTTAATTCTTGACTTTTGACTTCTCATTTAATTTCGACCGTTGATTGAATTATTTCATAATTCAATCTCCACCCTTCATTCTTACCTGTTGCCCTAATTTTGACCTAACCCTAATGCACATATCAACATTCAATCTTAAGCATTGATCTTAGGGTTCCTGTCATCTTTTCATCCTGGCCACACATTCAAAATTGCAATTTTTATAAAAGGGCAATTTTGACCTCATTTGAAGATCTCTCAGTCTTTAGCTCATTTTGACTTCTTGCACTCTTAGTCTATGTCAACTTGCTGTCAACTTAGGGTTATAGTTTTTACAGTCATTAGTCATTTTAGCTCATTGTAGGGTTATTGTTATTTTCTGCAAATCCTTCAACACTTGCATAGGGCTTAGTCTTTAGTCATAGTTGCTCACATAAATCTGAGGGCATTTTTATTTACTGCAAGCTAGGAGGTATAACAGAGGTTAATCATGGAAGGTGGAGACATAGGGTAACATTATCCCTTTTGTCTTCACTTCACTTCCTTTGTACTTTGTTATTTTCATAGGAATTTTATTGTTATTGTGCTAACCCCACGTAATAATAATTTAGAATTTTCCCTTGATCACAGATCCCATAAGGGCCAATTTGACAACTCAGATGCCAAGAGATTGGGAAATAAGGTGTAAAATGCCATCTTGTTGGGTATTTGATCAATTTAAGTCTCAAGATGCACAATATGGGTTAAGAGGGGCCTATTAGTGATGATGTAAATGTTAAATAACGCTTGGGACACATAAATCAATGTGAAAGTATGATTAAATACACTTTACAACACTAAAATGAGGTCCACATAGCCTAGGAAGGCACAACAATCAATGTGAATGTGCAAGACACATTACACCACTAATTTATCATTAAATTTGTTTTACAAGACTTCTAAATTGATGTAATAATGTTATTAAACACATTTTATAATGTTGAATTAGGGAGAAATGGGTCCATTAAGCCTAAAAAAAGTGAAAGTATCTTACAACACTTTAAAACACCTTTACAAGACATCGTTAAAAGTGTGTTATTCGATTGCAAGGGTCTAAGACCTAGTTTGGATGCATAAAATGCCTCACAACACTATATTAAGACTTCATTAAGTCCATTTTATCATGAATTAATCCCATGTCAAGTAGAGGGTACTTTTTTCTATGGCACATTTAGCCTAGGCTACTTTAGTGAGAGGATGAACTTGCTTCAAACTCACACTAAAGTAGACATTCAAGAGAGATCCACATGTACAAATGCAGATGACAAAGAATAAAAAAGATCAAAGGAGGTGGCCAAGCCCCCAGAATCAAAGATCCTAAGTCAAACCATCAAGATACAAAATCATGCAATGACAAGAACTAAAGAGAAGAAAGACGAGGTGGAAAAGATGTACTCACTCTGGGGCCACAAAACTTTTGTTCATCTAAAGGGTGAGAAGTCCACAACATACTCACTATGGGGCCACAGAACTTCTAATTGTTCGCGAGGTGAGAAATCACAAAAGGTGAGAAACATAAGCTAGTTCTTATGCACTCACAAACACAAAGGTGGCTATTGGGAAATTTGTATCGCTAGATGGGCTTCCCGCTTAGCCATATCAAAGTTATACCTCCCGATAACTTTAATAAGGCACCACAAAGGAACATGATGGTTCGAGCTCTATGAAGTAAGCAAAACTTCATATGCTTCACATTCATAGACATTGTTAATGTAAAATAGTGTAAGGACTGTTCAAAGGGATTTTTCTTTGTTCGTGCAAGGTCTCATCTTAGGGGACATTGTGCTTAACCTCTCCAAGAGAGGATTTTTCAAAAGAAGTATCATGCTCTTTGAGGGAATCAAGCCCACTGACTCAACCAAGAAAAGAACGCATCACAAGAAGAAAGAAATCGTGCAATGAAATGTTAGTGGTGATGTATGCCCCCACTTTAAAGCAGTTGTGAGCACCTGTACTATGAGAAATTGCTTTAAAGTAGAAGAAGAGAGAAGAAGACATGAGAGCTTACATAGAAATCCCTATGCCAAGTCATATGTTTTTGATAAGTTATGTCATGAAAAAGGGAACTGTGTCATATGCGAGCCAACTTAAGGCATGTCGTCCATGTCCCAAGCTTGCTCTTATGTATTCATGAAAGGTTAATGACTAACCAAAGAAGGAAACCACAAGTGACATATGAGGACAAGGCTATCGAACCCATTTCCCCCACTTAGTACAAGACAAAGGTGAGCCAAAATGATTAATGAAATACATGCTAGAGTGAAAATCAATAGCAATTAAAGGAAGCAAGTTCCCCCACAGAGGCAAGAATACCAAACAGCTAAAAATGTTGGATTTTACGACTCAAACCATTACATTCATTAGTGGAGTGACAATGAACTCTATGATATGCACAAAATGGAGTCTTGGAATAGCATTTCTTTCAAGTTCTGGGAGGGAGAGTGATCAAGTGATCTTGTGGTTTGTTTGAAAGATACATCTTGCTTAGTAGTGGATATCATACTTACACAAGTATCTCTAGATTGCAAGATTTTATTCTTCCCATTATAGGAAGGTAAAAACTCTAACAAATTAAAATCATGAACATTTTGCAAGATGACATTGACATTAAGTGAAGGTGTAGTTAAAGGATGATGTTCAATACCACTAGTTGTTAAGGATGATGTAGGAATGTGTTTTGTGAGATTGTTGATGTTGAGTGAAGGTTTGGACAAAGGAAAATAACCAAGACCATGGGTTTTTTTGTGTGTTTGGATCTATAGGGTTGCAGATGCCTTGTTCTCAAGCACCACAACCTTTTCCACTATATCCAAATTATATCATGAGGTCATAACCTTTTCAATAAAGCATTTTCATTGCTTTAGAAGCAGGTAGTTGCTCATTATTGTGTTTTTGAAGGGTTGTTTTTGAGTTTGTGGCATTTCTAAAGTGGTTGAGGTGGATGCTTTCAAAAGGTTACCTGAATTTTGTATTGACATGATGGTTGGTTGTTTATGTTTCTCATCTTTCTTTTGTGTGAATATGTATTCGCACATAAATGATGGTGTGAATTCTAAGGATCCCCAATCATCACCAAATAATGTAGATGGCCATTCCTCATCGTTTTGTTTAATTTCAAGAAGATCTATGTTGGATGTTGGAATAAATGTTTTCATAGGACTTGTAGCTCCTTTTTCAAGGTGCAAGCAACTTTCAGGCTCATGATCTACTTCAACTTGATAAATGTTTTTGAAAAGGAAAAAACAAGTTTTAGAGGGACCTGAAACCACAGAGTTTAAACAACAAAAGATAACAAAAAAAGTCCAAACGAACAGACTGATGTCCCACAAGGGAAACGACAGCAAAAGGACAACAGGGTCCTAAAAAAGGACTGCCCAAAAAAACCTGAAACAACAACAACCGCACTACTCTAAGGTGTTCAGCAACTCCTCAGCCTCCATTTCAACATCCTTCACTTCCTATAACCCCTGCTTGAGGATTTGAGCTGTATGTGATGAAGTCGGCGTCTTCCTCTTAGTGTTAGCCTGGGTATGAGTCGAAATCCCTTCACCAGCAGATCTGCACCCACCTCTGTCCGCATCCAAATCCACAACCAGCGAAACCTTTTGATTTTTTTTAGCTTTTCCACCATAGCATTGATGATGATGGTGTTATGCCTGGAAATTTTATGATTGTTCACCACCGTGGCCCTAATATTTTGGCCTATCTTGGACATATTACACTCGATGCTGGTCAATCTTTCCTCCTACGAAAGCTGTCTTTTCCTAGGTAAGGGGGTTTCCTGTTCTTCATTCTCTTTACGACTCCAGCTCATCTTCTCCTCCAAATCCCTAATCCTATTGCTTAGGTCTGTATTACGGCCTTTCAAATCACAGACTTCCTTCTGGGTCCACTTGAGAACAGTGAAAATGCCATCCGTACTTTTCTCTGTCACACCCACAATGTCCTCAGGATTGAGCTTATTCAAGTCCAAATTAATTTCCTCCTGATTAGGGGAATCATAAGGGGCATTCCCAAATCTTCCAGATGCAGGGGCACTAGGAACCGACTCCTTACTTACCATAGGTTTATCAGAAAGAATTTCCATGGAATTCCTAGAATACGAGACAAGTTTCATAATAGAGGTACCTTTAAGACTAGAGACCAAACCCGGAGTAGGACAGTTGGGAGATGGCTGGGGATTGAGACAAGGCGGCGAAGCAAAACCTGGGCTAGGGCACTCAAGTAGAGGTTGCAACTTAAGGCAAGACGACAGAGCAGAATCCTTAAGGGACTTTCGACAAGACTGGGACTAGGGTGTATTGGTATTAGGACCATTAGGGGTACAAGCAGGGGGGCCTGGGGGTCAAACTCCCTACTACTTTCTGTATCCTCATCATCCAAATCTCCAAGATCAACAGTTTTAGGCAAAGCAGGTAAATTTTGATAATGCTCCAATATGAGCCTGACAAGACCAGGGTGAATAATAGCATTCCTCCTAGGATTTCTTTCAACTTCATCAAGGCAATTCTTCAAAGAAGAAAGTAAGTAAAAAGGCAGAGAGATACGAACCTTGTGACGGAAGTGGTTCAGAATGGAAAAGTGGTAACCATACACTCTAGTGAAGTGCCTGTCAACATTAATATACTCCATAATAACTCTTAAAACTTTTCTCCATATGGATTTGATGGACTCCACATCAAAGTAGCTATTGGCGACCTTAACCAACTTAGCTTTCTCCTTGTCTTTTTTAGGAAATTTAATGACTGCTTCATCAAAGAACCGATGGTCCCGATAAAATTTCACACCCTCTGTCGAAAGACCAGTTATCTCACCAATTAAATCCTCATTCAGCTTAACATTCCTGCCAAACAACACAATCTCTCCATTTTTCCAGTTTTTAACAAAATAGTCCAGCATCCCCTCGTCAGTACCATGGAGCTTTTCCAAATACAAGACTAAGCCTCCCTTCTCAATTCTTTCCCAGGCTTTGTCATTCTTTTTATGCTCCTTATCGCTGCTCGGCTCCACATGTTTTCTTTCTCCTCCCATTTTCAGAGCTCTGTAAAACAAAACCCTACTATTGCTCTAGGTCTCGATTAGGCATATTTTATTAGACACCCAGAAAGCATGCCAGAGACTCTTCTTGAAAAGGAAAATGATGTCGGTCCCATCAAATCTAATGAAATTGATGTACCTAATCTTTATCCGCTTCATCATGATGAAGACAAACTTCTCTTCCATGCACTGAATCATAATAAATTAGCGCTTTCACATTAGGATGGAGGTAGTCATTCTTCCTCCACGTGTTTTCCCCACCCTTCTTGACCCCTTCATTGGCAAAGTAATCAGCCACCTTATTGGCTTCTCTATAGGTATGGGTCACTTTCACTTTATCAAATTTACTTAATAAGAATTTAGTATCTTCGATCTACTTTTTGATGGTCCACGAGGGAGGGGCAAGCCCTAAAATGCAATTTATTATATTCATTGAATCCCCCTCCAACCAAAGACATTTCATGTTCATATTGAAGGCTAAACTAACCACATGATAAGCCCCAATAGCTTTCACAACATGATTAGTTTGGGTGCCGATGTCCACAACAAAAGCCGCAATAAAAGCCCTTGAGTTGTCCCTTAAAACACATCCACTACCATCTTTCCCAGGGTTGCCTTTAGCCGCACCATCAAAATTGGCTTTCATCCAACCCAAAGGTGGCAACAACCAACTTGCATTCTCTCTCCCATAAACACCAGGTTTGGGGACATTTACCCCCACTAAATTTGAATTCCACTTTTCAGCTAAGGCAAAATCGAAAGGAGACCAATTGGCTTTCTCAAGCATTTTTCTTGGAATTAAAGATAAATTTTCCTTTATAGCCCTTACAATCTTAGCATGCAAGTCCCCTTCCAACATTTCTTTATCCCTAAACACTTTGTTGTTCCTTTCCTTCCAAATATTCCACGACACAAAAGGTAGAACAAAAGACCATAGCTTTCACACAAAAGGATTTTTTGAAGGAGCTTTCCATTGCATAAAGAAATCTTCAACAGAAACAGGGGAAACCCATACCACATCGAGAAGCACAAAAATTTTACCCCAGATATTCGAAACAAAAGGGCAATGAACAAAAAGATGATTAACAGTCTCAGCATCATTCTTGCACATATAACACCTGTTTGGTAATTGAATTCCTCTTTTTCCAAGATTGTCCAAAGTGAGGATTTTATTCTGTAGCATAATCTAGTAGAAAATATTTATTTTAGGAGTCAAGTGATTAATCCAAGCCTTAGCCCCGAAGGGAGGAGGCTCCATCAGACTAACTAGCATAGACGTGGCAGAAGAAACTGAGAAAATACCAGACGGGTTATCTAACCAAACAACACTATCCTCCACCTGGTGTAGCACAGGTCTTAAGGCCCTGAAGGCTGACTGAATAGGGCTAAGATCTGGACTTATGGTCTTCAAATCAACCCAGCCCCCGTTCCTCCAGTAATCTTTAACCAAGACACAAAATTCCCTTTTACAATCATTCATCCACTTACTAAATTTCTCAATTCTGATCAGAGGATCTTTAAAAAGCCACCTGTCTTCCTAAAACCTCACATAGTTTCCTTTTCCAATCAGCCAACCAATTCCCATTTCCAACAAATTTCTACCTCTGCTCATATCATTCCAGCAAACAGACCCTCGAGGTAAGAAGGAAGAGTTTATAATCTTATCAAAAGACTCACAGCTATTAAAATATTTGGCTTTTAATGTATCACGCCATTCACCATTCAAAGTGAGAGTTCTCCAAAGCTGTTTAGCAAGAAGGGACAGATTTAGAACTTTAATTTTCCTTAAGCCTAATCCCCCTCTCGATTTGGGTCTACAAACCAGATCCCATCCAACAAGTGGCATTCGCTTCTTGTCCTCCACTCCAGACCAAAGAAACATTTTCTGAATTTTTTCAATGGCCTCAACATATTTAGCAGGTATTTTAAATATACTGAGAGCATAAACAGGAAGATTTTGCAAAGAAGCCTTAAGGAGCTGGATTTTTCCAGCTTGACTGAGAAGAGCTCCTTTCCACCTGATAACTTCTTATTGAATTTTTCAACCAAAGAAATCCAGAACGAGTCTGAGGGTTTAGAGCAAAGAGACAAACCAAGATAAGTTGATGGAAGAGGCTCAATCCGGCATCCAAGAATCTGTGCAAGTTTAAATTTTCTATGCTCCTGAGTATTGAGGAAGAAAATCGAGCTCTTAGCCCTATTAACAACTTGCCCAAAAGTAGATTCATAAAGATTCAAATTTTTTTTGAATGTCTTAGCTTCAACCACCATAGATCTTCCCATAAGAATGGTGTCATCAACAAATTGTTGGTGGGAGCAGGTTAGAAGTGAAGAGGAAGGCCTTAAACCAGCAAGGGATCTTTGATCAACAAGCTTTTTAATATTTCTTCCCAAAATCTCAGCTAGAATAGTAAACAAAATAGGAGAAATGGGATCACCCTATCTAAGGCCACGCGAAGTCTGAAAAAACCTCAAAGGTGATCCATTTACAATGACAGAAGAGGTAACTGTCGAGACCAACTGATTCACCATCTAGATGACTCTGTTATTAAAGCCAAACTTAACCAAGATTTTAAATAAAAATGCCAATCAACCCGATCATAGGCTTTGGAAATGTCCAGTTTAAGAATAAACCCTACAGTCTTTGAAACCATTAACAAATGTAAATTCTCATGAACAGTAACAACAGAGTCCAGAATGTACCTACCTGGCACAAAACCATTGTGCTGCAGAGCAATCATTTGATGAAACACAGAAAGAATTCTTGTAGTTAAAACCTTCGAAATAATTTTATAAATGGAATTACACAGGCTAATTGGTTGAAAAGCTTGGAACTCCGAAGCCCAAGGTTTTTTGGGAATAAGGACCACAAAAGTAGCATTCAGTTCTTTCAACAGACATCTTGATCCAAAGAATTCCTTGACAACATTCACAACATCCAACTCAACAATTTTTCAAAAAACTTGGAAGAAGAATAAAGGAAACCCATCTAGTCCCGGAGCTTTGTTACCATCAAAAGAAAAAATAGCTTTCCTTATTTAAGCATTGGAAGGAATAGCAGTGATCAAAGAATTTTCATTATGACCAATCACCTGAGGTATAGCCTCAATCATGGAATCTTGAGCTTCAAGAATAATCTCTCCATTACAAGAAAGAAGGTTGCTAAAGAAAAGGACAGCCTGTTCCCTGATATCATCTTCCTCCTCAAACCTCGTCCCATTCACATCAATGTGAGCGATTCTATTAGCAACCCTATGTTTCGAGGCAAACATATGAAAAAATCTGGTATTCCTATCTCCCTTAGTCAACCAAGAAACTCTGGATCTTTGCCGCCAAAAAACTTCCTCTTTAGCTATGATGTCATGTAATTGAGTGAGAAGTTCATTTTCCTTTTCTCTATAATTGTCTATGTACCCCCATTTATGGATTTTAGCCTGGATCTCCTAAATTTTGCCTTGAATTTCTATCTTAGTTCCAAAAATATTCCCAAAAGCGTCATTTTTCCATCTTCTCACTTTAGTTTTCACTTCCTTTAATTTTTTAGCAATCCTGAACATCGTGGTGCGAGTAATATCAATATTCCACCACCTGCCAATTTCCTCAAAAATTCAAGGATGAGATAGCCAGAATTTTTCAAATCTGAAAGTGAAGTTCTTTTTCACCTTAGTAGGTTCCGC
This sequence comes from Sequoia sempervirens, assembly GCA_007258455.2. NCBI lineage: Eukaryota > Viridiplantae > Streptophyta > Pinopsida > Cupressales > Cupressaceae > Sequoia > Sequoia sempervirens. Next base: position 369,600,293 of record VDFB02353493.1, read on the forward strand.
CAAAAGACAAATGGGAAAATGATCAGATCCCACCCTTGACAAAGCACTCAAAGTAAAAAAATAGTCTATAAACCATTGACCAAAAACAAGGGCCCTATCAAGTCTCACTTGGATCAAATTAGGCCCTAATCTCCTATTGGTCTAGGTATAAGAAGCCCCTTGTAGGTCCAAGTCTATTAAGGCATTACAGTTGATAAAGTTGGATACACTTGATTTACTGTCCCAGTTGATTTGAGAACCCCCAAATTTCTCATCATTCAGAAGAGGAGTATTGAAGTCTCCCATAACCATCCAGTGTTCATTAACAAAACATCTTCGAAAACTAGATAATTCATACCAAAAGGAATTTCTAGCGTTCTTACAATTTGGGGCATAAATATTGGATTGAATCCAGCAAAAATTATCTGTAATGTGGGTAAATCTAGTGGCCACCACATTACCATTCTCCATTAAGGGTCACCTTTAATTTAAACACCTTATTCCAAAAGGTAACAATTCCACCCGAAGCACCCATAGAACTATTTCCATGAGCCCCATAGATCTAAAAAAAATTTAGGCTTTCTACTTTATCTTTAAGCATTTTAGTTTCTTGAACAAGAAGAATATCAGGTTTGTGGTCCCTAACAAAATTATGCAAAACATCCTTTTTATGATGACTATTCAACCCTCTAATATTCCAAGACATAATTTTCATTTCTTACCTGGGGTTTGAAGTATCTCCAGGATGGTCATCTGGATTCCATCCGCAATATCCTGAAGGCTGCCTTGCTCCCTTTGCCATTTTTCTGATTTCCTACCCTGGCTAGGCTTAGTACTCCCACAATTTGCCTTGGCCCTATTTCTGGTGACCATTCCACTTGAAGTTTCCTTTTGCTTCTTGATTCCCCATCCTTCTCAAAAAAACAACCTCTGTTCCCAAGGGAGGGTTTCCATTAAGCCATTCTTGGCTTCTGAAGTATTGATATTAGGAGTTTTCAAATTCAAGCTTTGGGTCTCAAAAGTATCCTTCACTACTTCCAAAGTGGTAATCTCCATATCCTATACCCCTTTTGAGCAAGGGTTAACAAGAGGAGAAAGATAGGGGGCAGGAATTTCTAATTCCAGGGACAAACCCTTAATGGGTATTTCCTCCAGACCAGGAACATTCCTACAACCTGCCATTGTCAAAGGTGACGATGCAAGCATACCCGTATCTACACCTCTAGTATCAGCACTTTACATAGTATCCCGGGCACCCTCCACAGTCTGATTTTCTTCCTTTCTATCCACATGTAGTGAAATCAAATATTTAGGATTCTTAGGATCTAGAGAGCCATTACAAACTGACCCAGGGCAAGCCTCCTTATGTAAACATTTAAGGTTCTCCTTCATATCTTGAGAAGAAGTGTGTCTTTCAAGAACCCCATTCGCATCAGGGACAGGAAAAAGCTTCTCCTCCTTTAATTTTTTTCTCCAGACCGTCTTAGGATTGGCAACTTTCTCCTTTTCACTTCTAATATTAAGCGGGCACTTTTTCGCCCAATGCCTAGATTTTTGACATTTGAAGCAGACAAAAGGTGTGGTTTCAAATTCAATAGCTTGCTTCCAAACCCCCAGCTTGGATTGGATGTCAATCGAAGAGGGGAGATCAGCATTTTGAGAAACCCCAACACAGATTCTAGCAAAGAACAAGTGCTTTCTAGCTGCGGTCATTGAGTCAATGGACAAAAGTTCTCCAAAAGAACTAGCAATCCCATTGAAAATATCTGTGTTCCAATACTCCAGGGGGAGACCTGGCAATCTAGCCCAGACCGGCACCATTTCAAAAATTGAATCAGATAGATCCACCCTAGAAGACCATTTCTTTAGGGCCAAGGAAGAATTTCTGATAATTCAGGGGCCACCACTCCGGATAGCCCTAGAATCCTCTTTGCAAGTAAATTGAAAAGAAAAAAAACCCTTAGGGAGCGCCGCCACCGAAACTAGACCACTGGTTTTCCATTTATTCTTAACAAAATCCCTTACCACTTCAATATTAGGTCTAGGACCCAAAAATTTTCCAACCAATACATTCTCCATTCGAGCAATCTTATGGTCTATGATCTCATCCGGCACAAAAATAGAAAACTTTCCAGACCCCGGATCAAAAAGGATATGCACAGAGGGAAAAGATGATTTGTCATTTGGCTTAACACCAAACAACGAAGTCCACGTTTTACCTTTATCATCCCCTTTATCCAACATTTCCACGATAGTCTTGGAAACAGAAGTCTCATCCTTTCCACCTAGGTCCACCTAGACTTTTTCATGGGCGTCCTTATCATCAGAGCCTGACTTACCTTTCTCATAAATATTTCATTATATGATGAAGGGTTGAAGGCACTGCATTCATCTCATGAATCCATGGTCTGCCTAAAAGAAGATTGTATAAAAGATCATAAGGCATGACATGAATAGGACTTTGCAAAGTAACTACCCCAACTGTAATAGACAAAGTGATTACATTGAGCAGTTTCTTTGTTGAATTATCAAATCCTCGAATAGATATAGAATCAGGTATTATTTGTGACTTGTCAACATCTAATCGATCAAGGAGATTAACACTACACACATTAAGAGTAGAACCATTATCAATGAGAGTTTTTTTGATATCTATGTGATTGAATCGAGTAATGATCATGAAAGCTTCATTTTTTTGCACAACTCTAAAGGAGGGAGCTCATGCTGATGGAAAGTAATGTCTAAATTAGTTTGATTCATTTGATAGGTTAAAGTTGCTACATCATTCGAAGTTGTACTAGAAGGAACAAAAATTTGTTTTAAGGCTGTTTGAAGAATAGTGTGGTAATTTGGTGAGTTCTAAAGTAAATCCCAAAGGGAAATTTTTGTAGGAGTATTCTTTAATTGTTCAAAAAGATCATACTCCTTTGTATGTGGGATGTAACAAGGAGTGCTAGGCAGATTGGGTAAAGGTAAGGATGGTGGGGTTGGTTGAGGTAGTTGCACATTATTTCGAGTGTTATATGTATGAGCAACAATATTATAACTTGGTTGCTTTGATACATTATTCTAAGGTGGGTAAAGGATAAGTTGAGGTTTATTTGGAGTTTTTTTTGTGTGAAGCTAGGTAAAGAGTGAACTTGGGTTTAGGTGAATGTTTATGTGATGGTGGGTAAAGGATGAGTTGAGGTTGAATAATGTTAACATCCCATAACAAGTGAGAGTCTTAATTGTCTTTGAAGGGCATGTTATCTTCATCTTGGGTTATAATATCTTCCCTAGAAGGAGAGTTCTTAGGAGAACAACAAACCACATGTTCATGACAATTAAGGTTTGGTTCATCAAAAATAACTTCATCGCCACTAAGGGAGTTATTAATGGTTGAATGTGTTTTATTAAATGATAGTGGGGAAGGGAGAAGAAGACTTTATTTGATTGTGGGTTGTGTCTAAGGTCTCATTCTCTTGTTCCATATTATCTAGCCTACTAGGAGAGCTTGTAATATGTTCATCCAAGTTTGAGGCTTGTAAAGTAGCTTCATCACAAGTGGGGGAGGCATCAAGAGAAAGACCACTATGGTCTTCAAATAGATTTTCCCAAATGGGAGGAGCATTAGGGAAGGGAGGATCAAGGGTGTCATGATTCTTAATAGGGATGTCTTTTAACACCAACCTATCCTCTTTGCATCGAGGAGGGATATTAGGAGATGGACAAGATTGATTGGCATGATCATGGAGACTAGGTAAGGTGACATTACATCAATGCTTGTAACTTCTTTCACCAAGATACCTTCGTCACTAATAGGAGAGGTATTGTGAGAAGAACAAGTATGTGTGTTATGATTGCCAACATTTCCATTCACACCAATGGATAATGTAATGGTGTGTTCAAGACTAACATGTTCCTCATTATTGTAATCAAAATCAAACTCATAAGAGGGGATATTATGCTTATAAAATCCATGTTTAATCAAATTAAAGGCACATTTAAAGAACATGTTATGGGTGATCCCACAATAGTGGTTTACAATTTTTGGCCAAACTAGACACTGAAATATTTTTTAAAACTAAATACATTTGGGCACCTATAGCGGCTAAACTGTAAGGAATTTTCAAAGATGATGCAAACTAGTGTCTCATCACATTTTGTCTGTAGATATTAAAAAATATTTTTTTTCAAAATTTTTGAAATCAAATTGCACTTCTTTTTCCATCTCCCATGAAAACTGGTTTTTTTTCAGAAAACAACATTTTAAAAAAGTGATGCACACCGTATAATGCATAATTTTTTTTCCATGAAGGATAAAATTCTAATTCTTTTGAATTTAGATTTGTAACTCCAATATCTAGTGCTTCCACTTGGTTAGATAGTTTTTTATCAAATCTTTTTCTTTAATCAAGTTTCAAAGTCAAACCAATTACAATTTAGACATAGCACAACCATATAACGCTAACTTTTTTTGTATATATCAAAATTCAATTATTCTTTTTGTTGGATCAAGGACTTCAATATCTAGTGCACTTTTTTTTATTTTATTTTGGATAATTTGCTATTTTTCCACATGTGCAGAATAGAGACCTTCATTTTCAATGAAAAACCTATGTTTAATAAAACTAAAAAAAAAATACATAATAAAACAAAAACATATTAAAAATATATTTGTTGGATAGCTTGTTCTAAGGACTACCTAATTCCAATTGGGTTCATGAAGTATCCTCCATTTTCATCCTCAACCCAAGCTTTGAAGAGATTTTTTTTTTGTTTTTTTTTTATGCCAGATAGCATGGAGGTGGGAAAAGGGGGGTTCTCAAGGGTTCAAGCTTGGTTCATTTGAATCCCCTTTCAAAAATAGGTTTCATTGTTTTTTTGGCGGGATGGGGTCCACCTTGCATTTAACTGGTTTGCATGAACTAGGGTTCATTCGAACCCCAAAAACCAAAAGTTTTGGTATGGGGTCATTTTTTGCCACTTTTCCTTCCTCACTCAAATTGTAAACCACTTTTTTGGGTTTACCCTTATGAAAATGTAAATAAAGTGCAATATAATTTTCAGATGTAAAATAAAGTAAATTGTTGATTATAGTATGCAATAATATGAAAAATGAAATGTGAGAGATGTAAATGTGAAACAATGCATGAAATGAGCTATTTTAAGTGAGATGTAGTGAAATGCATGCTACAAAAAAGCAACTAACTGATATAGGTATCTTAAGGCACCAAACATGAGCTTAAAAATAGAGTTCTAAGTTTTGCAAAATGCAGTTTTATGTGTCAAAAGGGACCGATTCGCCCAGGGTGGCGAATGAGTCCTAGTATGGAATTTTTTTAGATTTTTCATAAGTTTTTGAGGGATTTCTATGGTTTTTGAGTGCTATGATGTAGACCTAATTAAAAAATGTAGAATTTCAGAGAATGGAAATGAATTTAGATGCCAACAATGCAACCTAAATGCATTTTCTTATGAATGCAAAATTTAACACCTAGCATGCAAATGAATCATGCAAACCCTAATGTAAGCTAGATATATGATGATTAAAGAACTCAAAATCAGTCAACAAAGCATTCAAAAAAGCAGGTTGACCAAAATGAACTATAAATTTTTGGTTCCTATGTACTTCTCTAGCTCTTCTAGGGTTTGTCACCTAAAAGGAGAAAGCTTAGGCCAAAAATGCTAAAGGGTTCATTCAAATTATGTTATGTATGATGTTATTTAGGCTAAATGAGCTGATATAAATGCAATTATATGAACTAAATTGATTATGAATGAAAAATCTAAGAAACAAGTGATGTTTGAAAATACATTGTGTAATGTAACAATGAACTAGAAACGAATGCAAAACTTAATATAAATGAATGAAAATGGAAGTGTGCACCTGAGATATGGATGAGGACTGGAAATTACTTATGGAATGCTTCTAATGCTGAAATTTAGGCCTAGTGGGACTCATTCGCCATTCTAGGCGAATCAGTCCTAGTTCTGGAAAACTATATCGGGGATCGTTTTAGCCAAATGGGTGACTGAATCTACAAAAATATTCAAGAAAAAGGTACAGTGGGACTCATTTTCCACTTTTGGAAAATAATTCCATTCTATCTTTTCTAAAAACTCAAAAATGGAATCTATAGCTTTTGGTCTACTCAATTTGCACCTCCAAGTGTCTCAGTTAGTTTGAAACCCTAATTTTTGAAGTTGTAAATGACTTCTTGTGTAATTTTTGGCCTTGCAAAAGTGGAGATGACTTCAACAAGTTTGAAAACTAATATTCAATAATTTCCAAGCCATCCAAGTGCCTAAATCTACAAATACATAATGAAAGACAAAGAAATGGTGAATGTTAAGAAATAGGGGTTTTCCTTGGTCAAAGCCCTTTTTAGATAATTAAACCAAAATGATGAAAAGATGTAATGAAGCATGAAACAATGGATTTTTTACCTTTCCATGATGATTGATCTTAAATTTCTGCAACAAAACATGAAGATTCTACCCTTGAATGTCTAAAAAGTGCTACCTTGGTGACTTAGAATGACAAAACCCTAGCTTGCTTGACTTGAAAATGTGATGAATGATGGATGGATTATAATGATAAGATATGGAGGAGATGTAAAATGAGGATAAAAACACCTATTTATACACACTTGTGCCTTAGTATCCCATTAGTACCTCATCACAGGCTAACATGAAGGAAAATTAAACTCAAATTTCACCTTTTTCCCGCTCAAAGGTCAAAATTTGAGCCAAATGGGATGCATTCACCACACATGGTGAATGGGTCCCACCTGGATGGGACTGATTCAACATGTATGGCGAATGGGTCCCAAAGGGGCCAATTTGATAGCTTAGATGCCAAGAGATTAGGAAATAAGGTGTAAAATGCCATCCTGTCAGGTATTTGATCAATTTAAGCCTTGGGATGCACAATATGGGTTAAGAGGGGCCTATTAGTGATGATGTAAATTTTAAATAAGGCTTGGGACACATAAATAAATGTGAAACTATGATTAAATACACTTTACAACACTAAAATGAGGTCCACGTAGCCTAGGAAGGCACAAGAATCAATGTGAATGTGCAAGACACATTAGAACACTAATTTATCATTAAATTTGTCTTACAAGACTTCTAAATTGATGTAATAATGTTATTAAGCACATTTTATAATTTTGAATTAGGGAGAAATAGGTCCATTAAGTCTAAAAAAATGTGAAAGTATCTTACACCACTTTACAACACCTTTACAAGACATTGTTAAAAGCATGTTATTCGATTTGCAAGGGTCTAAGACCTAGTGTGGATGCATAAAATTCCTCAAAACACTAGATTAAGACCTCATTAAGTCCATTTTATCATGAATTAATCCCATGTGAATCAAAGGGTACTTTTTTCTACAACACAAGTTTATTGCATTTTGATATTGCATCTAGCCATATTGCATCCATCCTTGCATTGATTTTGACTGTTTACATTGCATTTTTTCCCATCTTTCTCCTTTTAGGTGGAAAACCCTAGAAGTGCAAGAAAGACCTTGGAAGCCAAAATCTTTGTTTACAATATTGAATCATTTTCTTTTTCTTTTTTGGAGAGGAGTTTTGTTTCCACTAGGTTTTCTCCTTTCTCTCCATTTGTGAGAGAATGCATTGTACATGGGTACCTAACATGGCCTCTAGCCAAGATCCATTTCTATTTATTTACACTTTTTTGATCTCCCTAAGCATAACTTAAGGGGGATATTAGAGTGAATAATTTATCTATTCACTATACTGAAGTGTACTTAGGTTGATGAGGTTAGAGAACTTCTTGTCTAACTGAATTTCCAAACTTTTAGACCTCTAGAGGTTACCAAGTTATTTGGAAAACCTCATGTGCTACCTTTCTGAGGTTGAATGACTTTCCATCTCACCTCAAAGGTCACTCAACACTTGGCATCAAGGTTGATGACTTGGTCAAATAGGTTGTTGGTTTGCACATTCCAAGTGATGCTAAGGTTGGCACCTATAGGAAACTTGTCTACTCATTTCTTGCACTTCATAGGACACTTGTCAATCCATATCATAGGTGGATTACCTCTTCCTTTCCTATATATGCAAGGATTTGTACTCATTATAATTTAGGTCAACTAAATACAATCTTTGCATTATTCTTTTGTGCTTGTTATTTTATCTCCTAGAGTCTCCTAATTCTTAAAAAATACTCTAAAATTATTGCTAACTTCTGGATCAACTAACCACTTCTCAACCTTAAACCCTCATAGATATAGCCCCAAATGTTTGATTTCAATGAAACAAAAGGAAAATTTGACTTTCTTGAACCCTCTTAAATCAATATCAAGCTTAGATCTATAGAAATAATCTTTGATTTTGAACCTATAATACAAAGCCATAAAGAGGAAACCCCTAAATCTAGTATTTCTATCATTTTTATTCTCCAAGTCATAATTATATGCAGGACAAGAGCAAACTCAAATTTTCAACATCTACCAATATATGCAACTTAAATCTCTCAATTAAGACTAAAAAGAAGCAATCCCACAAGATCTGATACCATGTAAGAGTTGGTATAAAATACTCCATACCATGCAAGATTTGGCTGAATATTACGGCCACCAGAGATCTAGGAACTTCTATGGAAGTGCAAAAGAGATTGACTATGACGAATAATTCCATTCTATAAAAATATGTAAAATGATAATATTACAATTGGATTTATTGAATTACAAGTGAGACCCCTTGTTTATATAGCCATGGTGAGACATAGGATTCAACAAGATCATTACAAGTGTCTTAATCCTATGATATGAGAGCTAATATTAAATAACCTGGGACACAAGAAGTAAATGACATAAGATAAGATAAGATCTATGCCAACTATGACTTCTAAAAAAGATTCATAGGACCTAAGGAAACATAACATATGAATAGGACTTCTGGTTGGTGAACTAGTTAGGTGAAATACCATTTTCACACCAAAAAATCCCTCTATGATCTTAAAAAAACTTGTCAAACCCAGTACATCAATATCAATGAGCATATCCTTATCCATGGATTAATCAAGAGTCCTTATGACCCTGATCTCTATCTCAAAGATCAAGGAGAAGATTTAAATTTTCATTGTATATATCGACCATTTGGTTACCATAGGGAGTTCTATAAATATGATTGAAGCAATAGAGAATGATCTTAAATAATCAATCGACATGATAGATTTTAGGCTAATGCATTATCATCTTGGCCTTAAAGTGTGGTAATAAAAGAAGAAGATGTGTGTTTCTTAGATGAAATATGCCAAGAAATTGCTTGAGAAATTTAGAATGGAAGATGGAAAACCTATGTTGAAACCCATAGAGACAGGCTTGGAACTCTTTGGACTATGGAGGTTTAGTGGATAACATGAAGTCTACTCCATGCTTCATTTTAGTTTTTGGATTCTGATTTCTTAGGGGAGAAAAATGAAAACTAGTGTTGTTTTCTCTTCCATAGATGGAAAATATTGCATCACATGTAGATTTATTTGTGAGACAATATGGTTATGCCACATTTTGATAGGCATGGGTGTTCTTGAGATAGGTTTTACCACTTTATTTTGCAATAATCAAAGTGTGATGATTCTTTTTCTCTTGATCCTATTTTTTTATGAGTGTGCCAAGCATATTGAGAATTAATGTCACTATTAAATGTGAGCATATTTAGCAATAGAATATCTAGTTCCATTTTTTCTCAACTTAACAGTAATATGCTGACATATTTACCAAATCTCTTGCAATTGTAAATTTTAAATCTTTTTGAACTTTATCACTTCGTTGTATTACATCATTAGTCATTTTAGTTGATCAATTGATAGTTAGTTGGTTGGTCAACATGGCTTATGGTTTTTTGGTTATTTAACCACTACACCATTGTATATATTATAGTTTAATTGAATCCTTTGATATATATTTCTACACATTCCTTTTTCTCATCTTTCAATTATAAAGATATAGGACTCTTGATTTATGATGCTTCAACTATCCATACATTGTATGTATTGATGTTGTAGTGAGTGTGCAAGTTAAATCACTAATAGGAAGATGAGAAAATTATTAGAATCCTACTTTTACCCTTCGCATTTTGAATTAACGTGTGTTATATATGTAACCAATGAAATAGTGGTGTATCCTAATGTGCACTAAGATTCTCCTTGTAACAAATTGTTGTAATACTAAATTATTAAATTGTTTGGGTAAAAAAAATATGTCTAAGATTCTCTATCTTATCTATCATTATTATGTTATAAATATCAAATTAATAGAGAATAGAACTCAAAGCTACAATTTGCACTCCCTTTGATCAACATGTAGACCATGTGAGGCATAGTCAATAATATGATCAACTAAATGATAGTAAGGGTACACTAATTTCTACATGACAACATATTTTCACCACCATCCATGACTATACCAACATCAACATCAAAATAAGATTACGAGTCCTACAAGTATTCCAACACTTGTTGATCTTAACCTAGGACCAAAGAAAAGTCTTCACCTAGAACCAAAGAAAACAACCTTCATTATTGCTTATATGATGTTTGAAGATCTTTCATTGTCGCTTACGTCCAAATATGTTATTTTTTCCAGATCTTTCATTATTGCTTATAGGTTGTTTCAAGATTTTTCTTTGTCTCCTATGTCCAAATATCTTCTTTTTCCATATCTATCTTTGTCGCTTAGGTCCAAATACCTTAAACAACCTTAATAGAATTTTCTTCATTCAAAATTTTTTGCGTACAAGACCATGAGCATTTAATGTTGATGCCACTCTTGACCTATTTAATACCTCTTCCCGCTACCTCTTATTGCAAATCACTCTCATTCTTTGTATTATTTGAACCATTTGATATTTAGGAATAGTATTGTTCAATGGCTGTAGTGCTAATTTGTCAAAAGGAAGAGAATGAGCATTTGGTGCATCGAAGGATAGGCAAATATCATCCCAATGTGTGGGAGGACGATTTCCTACAATCCCTTTCATCGTCATATGGGGTGATTATTTACTTGCAACCTCAATCTCAATATTATCGCCATTTCCCTTGTTTTAACTTAATTGAACATTATTTGCAGGAATCTTCATACTGTGAGAGGGTGGGAAGGTTGATTGAGGAGATCAAAGACAAGGAATTTAATCCTCTGCTTGGAGATGGAGAAACATGCCTGATGTAGGAGCATCCAGTGGTGTGAGGGCAATCTTGCATCACCCAAAAACATGCTTTCCATTTGTGTTCCATTTTTTTGCTTTTTGTTGATGTTTTTGTATTTCTGGATACCCTTTTCATCATATAAGAGTTTCCAACTTTCAGAATTGCTTTTCTGCCTTTTTTTACTCGATTGCTATTTTTAGCAGGTGTGAATTTGAAGGCATGGGAAGATAGAAATTTATGGAAAGGTTTAGGATGGAAAAATGAGCACTTTGACGAAAGAATCAGATCAAGATCATTCACGGTTTGAAAGTTATTCAAGTTCCAGTTTTTTCCTTTTGCCTTGAAAAACCTTCCAAGTCTAGTTTGAGGAACTAAACGGTCCCGTACGGGCGAAAAAATTGTGAAAACCAATGGAACTAGTTTTTAGCACATCCTTCACTCCGATACCTTTCCAACAATGCAAACGGTTTGAAAAAAAAGTCCCGAATAAAAAATTATGGCTTCCGGAAGTTGGCCGATTTTTGGAAAATTGCCAATTTTCGAATTAAGACTCAATTTTTTAATTCCAATTTGTAATTTTTGGTGCTAAACTGCCAAAACTCATAAATAGAATTTTTTTTTGGTTCCAAACCAAAAAGGGGCTATTTATGGGCTAGTTTCTAATTTTTGGATAGCTTTTTGAGGAAAAAGGAGTTCGCATGCTACGAAAGGGGAACTTCTATAATTTTCTATAATTTTTGTAAATTTTGTAGCTTGCATGTATTGTAGAACTTGAGGCTTTGGGATCCTCTGCATGTAATGTTTTCATTATTGAATAATAATAAAGTTTTCTAGTTGTGTGCATTATTTATGTGTCTCGGGTTTTCTCCCTCATTAATGCCCCTCCCCTTATGACCTGCTCCAAAGAATCTGTATAGTTGACATTGTGCAACAATTAGGAATTCATCATTACTTTCTAAACGAAATCAAAGCATTTCTTGATTATACTTACAAGTAGTGTCGTGCCAGCTTCCATGTTTTATTAATTTATTTCTGCAACTTTTCATTTAATTATAGAGTTCATGGTCAGTGATTTCATTTGATTATCAGACATATGTATCTTTTTAAATAGGTATTAGAATGAAAATGGTATTTCATGGGGGAGAAAAAATTCCATTGCAGATCTCAACACTACGGCTTTGGGATTTCGAATTCTTTGTCTTAATGGATATCGTGTATTTCAAGGTTTTACTTTTAAATTTTGTTCTTGATATCGTGTTTGAGTTCTAACACTAGATTAATTAATTTTTTTTTTTTTAAATATTTTGTTTTCATGTCAAAAGAGGTATTTAAAAAATTTAAAGATGAAAATGAACAATTCATTTTGACGCCACCCACTAAAGGAGGTGACAAGCAATTAAGAAGTGTGTTGAGTTTATATCAAGCTACATAGATTTCTTTTCCCGGAGAAACAATTTTGAAAGAGGCTAAATCATTTGCCTCCCGATACCTTCAACGAACACTTGCATAGAGCCAACACATAAGAGAGAAAAGCCAACTTTTGACAGAGGAAAGCACAACATTTATTGCATTTAATTTTAATGAAGTTGTTATAAAATGATTTTTTCCAGATTTATATTAACAAATAGATCATTTCATAAAAAATTGCAGGTTGAATACTTTATGAAGTATTCTTGGAGATCTAGAAATCCACGATGGGAAGCATGGAACTCCATTCAAATATTCAAACAAGATATTGATTCTTGGATGTTAATGGAGGGTGTTTACAAGTCAGTACAAACAATCTTCTCTCTTGTAACACTTTGTTTAAGTGGTTAGAAATGTGAAGATCCATTTATGCAATTTCACATATGTTAGATGGAACTCATATATATAATATCCCAACATTTTTTATTGTCTAGGGAGTCATCTTAAGTATGATTCACATAGTCACATTCAATAGTGAATGAAAACCCAAGCTGACTTATCTTACTGAATTTAATTCTTTTTTTCAGGATGCCAAATCAGACTTGCCAAAATATTTTGGAAGCAATAGTATTAGATTTCAACATACTACAAGCTCGAAATCAGACTGAGCTCAAATCATATCCAAGTAATATATCTGATTTAGCCTACTAGAAAAAATCTAGTCTATCATGTTACATTTTTAGTAATATTAATTATATTAGAATAACGTGTATGCAGTGATACAAATATGTAGATGGTGGAGGGAATCAAGTGTAAAGCAGCTTCATTTTTTTCGACATTGACATGTCGAGTATTATTTTGCATATGCATGTGGATTGTATGAATCTGAATTCTCTCTAACTCTAGTTGGATATGCGAAATTGGGTGTCATGCTTACTGTCATTGATGACATTTTTGACACTTACAGAACCATTGATGAACTCGTACATTTTAAGATAGCCTTGATCAAGTATGTCTAGTGCTTTCTATTTATATATTAGATTATACTCTATTATCTTCAACTTTTAGCATTAATGTTCTACTAGAAATCAACAGATTTACACAAATAGTAATTTCCTTTACAAAGGTGCAAGTACTAGTTATTATGCTTTTTATTAACTTATATTTAATTGTTATTAATTTGTGAAGCCTCAAAATAATAATTATAAATAATTTTTTATTATCATTTTACTTTAACAAATGAATAAATTGAATTTCATTACATGCTACTTAGTTGGGATGTGTCCATGGTGGATCATCTTCCCAAATATATGCAAATTAGTTTGCAATTCTCCCATAAAACATATATGGAATTAGCTGATGAAGCAGAGAAAATACATGGTCCACGTGCACACAAGTGGATGCAAGATTATGTAAGTCACTAGATCAAATTTATCTACTCAAACATTTGATGTTAAAATATAAATATAAATAACTCTTTCTTTGTGGAAAATACTTCTAAATCTTACAATGTATCTCATATATCTTCTATTGTAATGGACAAATCTTATTTTGGTAGAATGGCAAGATGCAGAATGGATTGCTAAAGACTACCACCCTACTTTTGATGAATATTTAAAGAATTCCATTAACTCTTCAACCGTACCTGTGGTCACACTATTTCCAATGCTTTTAATTGACACATTTCTTCCTGATGATATATTGGAAAAGGTTAGTCAATTTGAACATGATGTAGTAATGGTTTGTCGATTAATCGATGATTGCAAATATTTTCAGGTATCTATTAATCACATTTAGCTACACCTATCTTATTAACCATAAATTCTATATTTAAGGAAAATGCAAGCTAACCTTGTTCTAAATGATTATGTTTCCTATTGAAGGAACAAGAAGAAAAGAAGAAAATGGAGAGAGTGCTTCTTGGCTAGATTGTTATATAAGAGATAACCCTAGAACCATGATGGAACAAGCTCTGGAGCACACAAGCATTCTCACTGAGTTGCACATGGAACAATTAAGTAAATATTTTCTATGTTATGAAAAATATATACCAACATGTTGCAAAAGGGTGTATTTTGACTGTATGTATAGATGGGTAGGTTTTGTTTTGAGGGAAATTGATGGATTTTCAAATTCATTCAAGGGTACAAAGGATGACATAATGAAAAACCTAATTAATTTTATACCTATGAATCTTTGATAAAGGAAAGATGTAAAATGAAACATTGTTGATTTCATGCATTGTCATTTTTTAGTTTCTAGCTAGCTTAGACAAATGAAAATTTTAGTAGAGATCATAGTAAGCTTTGAGAACCCTCAAATATATGTGGAAATAATCTTAGCATGTGCTGATGTATCATATATATAGATGCTTATAGTTCAATATATGATAAGGTGTATTTATTCACCTTATTTTAAATAATTAAAAATGACTAGAATTGATATTTTCTAGATTAATGAATTGTTTTGTAATGGTTCTTTAATTATATCAAATATTATTTTGATAATTTTTAAAGATATTCATATGTGTTCTAGAATGAAATATGTTATTGTACCAATCAATTACAATTTTACTTATGTCTATAGTGTATATTTATGAAAAAATATTTTTTGGAATATAATGACAACAAACTTTATTTGAATGTAGAAAAGCCAATGAAATTTACTTAAATGTTTTAATGCATTTTGTCAAATTTGAATGTTCTACCTTACTTTATCATTGAAAAAATTATAAGCCACTCTAGTGATACAATAAATTAAATATCAAATAAATAAATTATCTATTAGTTAGTAGAATTTATTTAACACATGCCTCATGTTGAAAGAAAGGGAAAATTGAAAATAGTGAAATGAAAAGATACAAACAAAATATTTTACAATAAACACCAAAACACAATAACCCTTTTATAATTTTATACCTTATCACTTTGAATTGTTCAAATATCATATTACAACCCCCATTCCATAACAAATAAATAATTTATTATCACCTTTTTATTCCCAAACCCAACCTTTTTTAATACCAAATCAAAGTGAGATATAACCTATCCAAATGTAAATTAATTTGGATATCTATTAAAAATGCATGTATTATACATTATGTACCCCATATTAGGGCATGATAATTTTATATACATTAAACCTATCATTTTTTTATTTTACAATAGTAATTCAAGTCAAAACATAAAAGTAAGAATTTGAAATGAATTTCTTATTTAGCTAGAGTCAAATATTTCAAGTAAAGTTTTGGCTCTTTGAAACTATGATTTTTTAAATTTTTTTTGTTATATTTAATGGAAAAAGGATTACATTTATGTTGTAATATTTTTTAATAATGAAAATGGATTTGTACAAAATTCTTTACGAGGATTTTAAGATTTAATTAAAGAAATAGTGTATTATTTCATGGTTACAATATATATTATAAATCAATATAACTATTTTTTATTATTTTTAAAAAATTATTTTTTGTTAAATATTGTAATAGTATGTTTGAATTTTTATTTTTTGAATTATTTATTTTTAAAATTATTTATATTAAGTGTAAGGTATCTTTGTTCTACATGATATTTTTTCTATTAAAATATCAGCAATATAATGGGGAGAATTATTAATGGTTATATTTTTACAATAAAAATGAACTGAGAATCAGACAGAGTATGCCTTCAATCACACAAATCTCTAGTGAATTGTACATGCAAGAATTAAGAAGAGATTTAAGTCAATATTCATCAATATATATTTCAATAGAAGTGGTTCACAAGAACCCATCACTCACAGTCATGAACGATTTATTTAGAACTCAATATTTAGGTGATGCGCATAATGATGAAGCATTAGAACTTTTTAAGAGATGATGAATCTCAACACCGCTCTAACTCAAACATACATAACCATTGGAATTCTTGCAAGATCAAGCTCATATAACTTGCCATGATATTTATGAAACCTTTAGCAAGTGTTATACCATTTGAACCATTCATTATAGATCTCCTAAGCTAACTCATTTTCAAGTAGGTGGCTCTTTGCGATGTGCAAATTAAGTTTTTTAATATAGAGAGGACTTATGATAGAGAAGAGTGGATCTCAGAGTGGATGAGAAAGATTGTAGGAAAAAGATAGATTTCATCCAAGATTAGTCTTCCTCTTTTCTTATATCTACTTTAGTTTGTATATATGGAGATGAAAGTGGTTATGAAAGTAGGATTCATGTAGAGTTCAACCACCAAGATGAGTTGCTATTGTTAGCGTATTACATTGTTTAGAAACTGCATTTTGTCGAAACCACTTTTTTACTTTATATCAATGTTATCGAGTAATCGAGAATTTACCCTTCACAATAGTATTAGAGAAGTTGCTAATTATGCTCCTGTGGAGTTAAAAAGGTGTTCAATGGGGGATTTTATAGAATGTGTTGTTTATCCACGGGACTACATTTAACACCATTGCAAGTGCATCTGTGAAATGAAAAAGGCGTTCAATAAATATAAATTTCTCTTTAGACTTTAACCAATCAATTCAAGCATGGTAGATTGAAGAAATAGGCGTTAGAATACTTGCGCAATACAAGTGCTGGTACCTCTCATGCAAGGGAAGTTGAATAAAGAGATGCTACATGGCTGTGCTAAAGGCAACGGTTGAAGACTATCCTGGCAACGTAAAAAAAAAAAAAAAGAAAGATAATCAGTGGGCACGGGAATCGCTATCAAGTTGAATATGAAATTGTCCATCTGAATGTTGCTATGAATGTGAGAAAAGGCGGCATTACTTTAGGCATAAAAGGATTTAGTGTAATATATATTCTGTTGATTTGCACCATAATCTTCACAACAACACAGTGCTAAACTTAGAAAGCTTTCCCAAATAGAGGGAGTAATGGGAGAGTTTCTGAACATAAACTTTCATTCCTTTCTAAACAACAATAGCTTCTTCGGATGCTTCAATAAAGCGATCATATCTACCTTAGTATGACAACAATACATTACCCTTCCTCTACAACGATCTCTTCCTTTGATTTATTCATGTAGCAACTTAGCAAATCTATGGTGGTAGCGATCTGCAAACTAGTGGTCTAATGCAATATTTGTACCTATTTTTGGCCGCTTCCTGTTAAAGCTGAAGCCCAACGGACTCTTTGGTTTTCCCTCCAATATTGACTCTTTGGAACGAGTCATTTATATTTGCTGCTGTATCTATTGTAAATGCTGTTGATAATAATAAAATTTTCTCTGTTCTTAGTGTGGATGTAGTCATTTATTGGTGAACAATGATAAAATATCTGTGTCATCTCTTGTTCATTTTGTTCATTTTATTTATACTTTGTTTTGCATCTTCATCTGCACTCTATTTAAATTTTACAATTGGTATAAGAGCTGTACGGTGATGGTATAGCTGGTTGACAAAATCGGTGTTAGATTTTCGAGTCATGGAGGATGCAAAGATAGAGAAATTCTCAGGTCAGAATTCCGGTCTATGGAAGGTGCAAATGGAGTCATTGCTGATAAAGCAAGACCTCTCACTTGTGTTTGAAGGGAAAGCAAAGAAGCCAAGTTCGATGCCAAATGAAGAGTGGGAGAAGCTGGACAGGGAGGCAAAAGCTACGATTGTTCTCTTGTTGTTCAATAACGTATTGTTTAATGTTTCAAAAGAAAAGACTTTGAAAGAATTGTGGGATAAACTTTCTTCGATGTATGAGATGGCTTCAGCATCTAATAAGGTGTTTATTATGAAAAGATTATATAACCTAAAAATGAAAGAAGATGGAATTGTGTCCAACCACCTTAGTGAGTTTAACACATTGGTTACTCAATTAGTTTTGGTGGGTATTAGCCTAGATGATGAGATTAAAGCAATTTTATTGTTCTGTTTGCTTCCTAATAGTTGGGAGGGAGTTGTGGCTATGAGTACTTCTGTGGCTGCTAAAAATAAATTGAAGTTTGATGATGTTTCAGCTACTCTCTTAGCAAAGATATGCAAAAGAAAAACCAAGAAACCTCTTCAAGCGAAGCCCTAATTTTTGTTAGTAGAGGAAGGCCTCAACATAGAGGCAAAGAAAATTATAGGAGAAGATCAAAATCTGCAGAAAGATCAAAATCCAGAGGAAAAATTGACGATTGTTGGTTTTGTGGTAAGCCTGGTCACACTAAAAAAGATAGTTATTCCTATAAGAAGGCACAAGAGAAGGTTAAAGACAGTGAGGTTAATTTTGTTTATGAACACAATGACAGTGTTTTGGTTTTGTTCGTAAGTGAAATCACTTCAGGTTTGTGGGTTTTAGATTTGGGCGCATGTTTCATGCTACCTCTTGTATGGATGCATGTTCTAATTATCAAGAAGGGTAGCTCGAGAATGTTTACTTAGGAGATAACAAATCTTTGGAGATCATTAGTAAAGGTGATGTTCTCTTACAATCCAAGAATGGAAGCACATGGATTTTGCAAGATGTTAGACATGTTCCAAAACTCAAGAAGAATCTGATTTCTATAAGCCAACTTTTTTCACAAGGATGTAATACTCTTTTCTTTCCAGATTCATGGAAAGTTACTAAGGGTGCCCTGCAGATCACCAAAGGAGATAGAGTGGGCAGCTTATATGTTTTTGAGAATGACTCTCAAGTGGGCGATGATATGGCATTGAAAGATAGCAAGACCGTACTTTGGCACCAACATCTTGGACATATGAGTAGGAAAGGCCTTGAAGTGATGGTCAAAAGAGATCAATTATCGGGTTTGAAATCAATGGATTTGGAATTTTTCCAACATTGTCTTTATGGCAAACAAAAGAGGGTCAGCTTCTTGAAGACGGGACGTGCAAAGAATACCTCACCTTTGGAGCTTGTTTACTCAGATGTCTTTGGACCGGCTAAGGTAAACTCTCTTGGAGGGGCTAACTATTTTGTAACTTTCCTTGATGACTACACTAGGAAGGTTTGAATTTTTATGCTTAATAGGAAATTTGAAGTCTTTAGCAAATTTAAAATTTTTAAAGTGTTGGTTGAAAATCAGAGTGGGCATAACATCAAATGTTTGCAAACAGATAACGGTGGCAAAGTTTTCTCACTAGATTTTGATCATTTTTGTGTAGATAATGGTATTCATCGAATCAAAGTTCTTTCTTTTACACCTCAAGAAAATGGGGCTGCAGAGAGGTTAAATAAAAGAATTTTGGAGAAAGCACATTGTATGCATTCTAATGTTGGATTGGGAAAAGAGTGTTCGGCTGAAGCTTGCAACACGATAGTTTATTTAATTAATAGGAGCCCATCATCTCAGTTAGATTTTGGTATTCCAGAGGAGGAGTGGCTTGGAAAGTGGATTTCCTATTCACATCTTCAGGTATTTGGATGTGAAGCGTTTGCTCTTGTTCCCAAGGAGAAATGATCTAAATTGGATCACAAATCACATAAGTGTTTTTTTGTTGGGTATGGTGAAGATTAGTACGAATTTAGGCTGTGGGATCCTATCGCCAATAATATTACTCACAGTAGGGATGTAGTTTTCAATGAGCACATTTTTCCAGCTTTGCAAACACAGGCAGTAGTCACTAAGGAATATGTGCCCTTCTCAGCATTTGAAAATAATCACTCAAATGGGTCTTCTGGAGGTAATTTGCAGTCAAGTAGCATAGGTGGAATAAATTATTCACCCACCTCTATTTTATCCCTACCTCTTCTATGACCTCATCTCTAGTTTCTTCGAATGATGAAGGAGCTAATATAGAATATTTGTTTGAGAAGTCTTCTGGGAGTGATACATAGCCTCCTCTGTTTTCAACCCAGGCTCCAATTTATGTTTTGTAGCCTTCAAAACTTAGTGCATAGCCCCCAATTATCCATATGTAGGGTCCATGTCACCATCCGCAGCCTCCATATATTGTTGTACAAAGCCCAAATCATGGTGTGCAAGTTTCTCTAAGTTTCATGCAGCCTGCTAGTGGTAATTCACTGCCTTTAATATCTCATTTGCTACCTTCGCAACCTCCAATTTTTCACATGTTGCCTTCATTACATCCTACATAGCCTCTTTCCATTGCAAACTCTTCAATGCAACTCTTGCGGACTCCTTTAGTCACTACAAAGACACTCTATAAATCCACGCAGCCTCTCAATCTTCCCATGTAGTCTTTAAGAGACTCTATGTTTGAATCCTCACTCTCATAGGGAGGTATACCGAGGCAAAGTAATGAAGAATATGTCCAAGATCAGGGTAGTTTGCAGGCACAATGAATTATGAAAAAGGTTAATTTACATTCTAACATTGAAGACATTCAAAATCAATTGTCAAAAATGCATCTGGATGATTCTAATTTGCAACAAGAGTGTCCTTAGTTAAGGAGGTCTACTCGGGAGAGGAGACATCCTTCAAAAATTTTAGATTATGAATTGTTGTATTCAGAAGAGGTTGAATCTAAACTTTTAATTTTTTATCAACCTGAATCAGCTACTTTCAAAGAGGCTTGCAAGGCAATTGATTTTGAGAATTGGCAAGAGGCAATGCAAGATGAAATGAGTTCGTTGTAGGCTAATAATACTTGGGATTTAGTGCCACTTCTGCCTAATCAAAGACCCTTGGAGAATCGTTGGGTATACAAGTTGAAAGAAGAGGATGCAAGCAAGAAATGTTATCATTCCAGACTTGTTGTAAAGGGGTATGATCAACAAAAAGGCATAGATTTTAATGAGATTTTCTCTCCACTTGTGAGGATGAACACAATCTAGGCAGTTTTGGGATTGGCTGTAGTTTGGGATCTTGAACTTGATAGTTGGATGTCCAGATAGCTTTTCTACATAGTGATGTTGATGAAGAGTTGTACATGGAGCAACCAGAAGGATTTAAACAACGGGGATAGGAACATCTTTATTGCAAGTTGAAGCGCATCTTGTATGGGCTCAAGCAAGCCCCACAATAGTGGTATATTAAGTTTGATCACTTCATGATTGAGCACAATTTCATCAGGTGTGAATCAGATCCATGTGTTTATTATAAGCAACTTCCTACTAGTGAGTTTGTTATTCTCTTGCTCTACGTTGATGACATGTTGGTAGCTGGTACTAGTAAGAGGATTGTTTCTGAGTTGAAGGCACAATTAGCTAAGATATTTGCTATGAAAGACTTAGGCGCAACCAAGAAGATTATTCGAATGACGATCACTAGAGATAGACAAAATAAGGAGATCATGTTGTCACAAAAGGCATACATTGACAAGGTTCTAGAAAGATTTGGTATGGCTGATGTGAAGGTTATTTCTTTTCCTCTTGCTATCCATTCTCATTTTTCTTCTAATTTGTGTTTGAAAACACAAGAGGATAAGGATTTTATGGAAGGTATTCCTTATAAATCTATAGTTGGCAATATTATGTATGCTATGGTCTCCACTCGTCTCAATATTGCTCATGCAGTGGGAGTTGTGAGTAGGCTCATGAGCAATCCTAGAAAGCCTCATTGGGAAGTAGTCAAATGGATATTAAGGTACATCTTAAAGGTATTGTTGATTATTCTTTATGTTTTGGTGGAAATAATGTTCATTTTCAAGGATTCATTGATTCTGATCTTGGCAGAGATTTAGATAAATGAAGATCTACTACTGGTTATGTTTTCATGTTTGTTGGAGCTGCCATTAGTTGGGTCTCCAAGATGCAACATTTTGTTGCTCTTTCTTTTGTTGAAGCTAAGTATTTGGCTATTTTTGAAGGTGCTAGGGAGATTCTTTGGTTACAATGATTGTTTAGTGATTTGAGATGCCAAAAAATGGATTATGTTATGTTTTGTGATAGTTGCAGTGCCATTTTTATGGCTCACAATCATTCATCTCAGCGTCGTTCTAAACATATTGACGTACATGCTCATTTCATTCATCGTGTGGTTGAAGAGGGAAAGTTACAAGTTGCAAAAATTGACACAAAAGTCAATCCGAAAAATATCTTGACCAAAGTTGTTGACAAAGAGAAGTTTGAATGTTCCAAGACTTCTCTTAGTCTGGTTAAGAA
The DNA here is from genome assembly GCA_007258455.2 of Sequoia sempervirens. NCBI lineage: Eukaryota > Viridiplantae > Streptophyta > Pinopsida > Cupressales > Cupressaceae > Sequoia > Sequoia sempervirens. The sequence continues at coordinate 369,622,833 of VDFB02353493.1, forward strand.
GAAGTAACAATAAATTTAGAGTAGGGGAATGTTTATGAGTTGCAGCATCCATTGGCCTTCAAGTGGTAGATTGTTAAAGCTGAAGCCCAACAGACTCTTTGCATTCTCTGTTTGGTGTGGAATGAATCATTTATATTTGTTGTTGTATCTATTGTAAATGTTGTTGATAATAATAAAATTTCCTCTGCTCTTAGTGTGGACATAGCCATTTATTGGTGAACCACAATAAAATATATGTATCATGTCTTGTTCATTTTGCTCATTTTATTTATACTTTGTTTTTACATCTTTGTCTGCACTCCATTTAAATTTTACACTTCCTTCCTAGGCAGCGATGGCATGACAATGGCTACACCAGTTCTCGTTTGCACAATGGCCACTTACGATTTACATTTTCTTGGTGACTTCAATTTGACCTCTTTATGAGAATAATAAACTGTGACCTCATTTCTTTGTGCTTGGTAAATATTGGAAAAATGTGGTAGCTTTTAAAACCAACTACGAACTCTCCTCTAGATTGGCTACAATTTCTTCTTGGTCAATGCTTGGATGATGATACAGCCAGCAATGATACGATCTATTCTATCGATCTCACCTATGTTAGTATTAATTCAACTAAACATTCGTAGCTTATAGGTGAAGTAGGTAAATTATGCATTAACTTTGGAACACTCCAGACTGCTCCGTGTTAGGTTTTCTATCTTCTATTTTACTCTTTACGTAGCTATTGGAAGTAGTTGAACTAGCTATTTCTAAACAGACTTATAAATATTGTATTCCAATGCTTTGAATATAATAGATTAATATATTTTTTCCCTCCATGCTCTATTTTTTGTGCTTCGTTTTATTGTTCTTTGTTTTCCTCTGCTATTATTGACATGGTATCAGAACATGGTTATTCTAGGCAGTTTTAAGGCCAGAAGACCCACAACAACAGATGGAGAGCACAACTTGACTATTAATCCACTTAAAGGTTTCTGAAGCAATTTTGTGGGTACAGATGTTGCACTCAAAGCAGAAGTCATTCTGATGACTAAAGGATTCTTGGACTGAAATCCCTAATCCAAACACCCAGAGTTGTAGCCACATGTCCCAAGTTGTGTAAGACTCTTCATATTGTAATGGAGAGCAGCTGAAGTCAAACTCTCTAGTAAAAATATTGTTTAAGTTGAAATATCTCTTGAACATTTGAAATACTTGAAGGCCACATAGTCTTAAGTATGTTAGAAACCAAGATCTTATTGCAAACTAGAAAAATTACCTTCCACAGAAGAGAAAAATGAAAAAGTAGAGATTTTCAAAAGATGTGCAAATTGATATATTTGAAGTACAAATAATTACAAGAGATAATTTTCTTTATAAAAGCAAAGATGCATAAACCTAATATTATCTTGAGCAATAAGATAGCTCAATAAGATAAGGATAGAACCTATTACTTAGGAATTAAATATGCCTAAGTAAACTTATGCTAATGTGTAATTAAATATTAATTACACCAACACCCCCCCATAAGTGCAACTAAGGGAGAAGTAGATTATTATGCAAATATGAGTCCCGACAACAAGGCCTGATTAGGTACTCATGTACAAATGCAAAGAGAGAGAAAACCTAGTGGGAAAACCCCCTTAGTGAGATGAACTATTGTGAAGAAGCACTAGAAGAACTCTGATGAAGCAACACTGGAACCGCAAATCTAGCAAGCAAGGAAAGATACTTCTATTTGCAAAATACCATATCAGAATCACAAATGCAACAGCTGACCCAATGCCAAGGAACACTAGAAACTCACATACTGGATCAACCCTAGAATCTGTAAGCAACAATAGATGAAAGGATGAAAGGACCCATAATGATGACAAATCTAGAAGTTGTGTCTCTTGAAGCCAATGCTAAACTAAAACTAAAACTACTCATAGGACGAGTACCATCAAGATTATGGAACATTAACCATAAAAACATGGCCTTCAAATGAAAAAGATCTAAACCAATGCGGATCAAGAACTATAAAATTTCAATGTGAAGTGTGAACTGAAGCAAACCAACAATGTGTCTAGCTAAGAAAGAAAGAAGCTAGAAGGAGACAACAGGAAACTAGACAAACTCATGTGAGTTTTCACCAACATGAAAGATGGATGCAAGAACCCCCCTTAATGGAACTTTATATCAGTTCATTATTACAATACCCAATGATTGTAGAAGGAGAGAATGCAAAACTACATAAACATAAGCGAAAATGCAAACCTAATGCACAAAAAAAAAAATGAATGCATGCATAAAATAAGGTACACATATTCTATAAATGACCTCAAATTTGCATAGAGGCTGAAACTAGCTTTCCAACGCCGTGAAAATCGTGAAAAATGGATAAGCGAGTCAAAAGATACATCTCCTAGAGTGAAAAAGGAAACATCTAACTTATGGGGCAGAAAAAAGCATCAAAAAGGAAAAACCAAAAAACCACACCTACACCATTACATAGAGCCTCGAAACAGCTTTTTGATGATATCTCGTTTGCAAAAAAAAGGACGTCGTATGCCCAAGTTATGCCTGTTTCCATGAAAGTGCTCCAAAAAAATCTGATTTGACCATTTGTAGCCCTCAGGGGATAAAAAAATTTGGCCCCTAGTCACATACAGGACCAAGGGCTGGTGGTAGGCTTCTGGGGCAGAGCCCCTGATCACTGATATGACCAGTGGGTTAGGAGCTGGCGATTACCCCTGGTGTGTTCACATGCGCGGTTAGTACTAGCGGTTACCGCTGAACATAGGCAGGGAGCGGCCCGGGGGGATATGGTCCCCATGTGACCATAGCTGGAAAAAACAAAGCCCATGGGGGCTGAAATTCAGCCAACAGTGGTTGGGTGGTGAAGCCTGGTGGTGGTGGAGGAAGTGGTGGCCGTTGGGTGGCAGCCTCCAATATAACTGGCCGCACAAAAAAATAACCCATTTTTATATTTTTTTATATTTTTTTCAAATTTTGTGCCTCAGAAACTATGCCTGGGGGCCATATGGCCCTTGGGCAAAAAATTTTTGCCTCTCTAGACGACTGTGTCCAAATCGAACAAACTTATATGAAAATAGGGGTTTTTGGGCGTTGCAAATCCAACGGCGAGGTCCATTTGGGCCCAAAGTGCTCTGAAAACTAGGCGACCCCTAGATCTATCAGAAAAATCACTGAGCATACAACCCTCATAGATCTGGAAAACGGTGATGAAAATGAATGAAATAAAAGTCATTTCTGACTTTTTTCAGCCCTCTGAATCCAACGGAAAACCCCGATCTGATCCAAGATGCTAGATAAATGTTCTCAAGGAATAAAACCCTTGAGGGAATCCAAAAGAGCTCTGCACTGTGTTCCTCCGAAAAGGCTGAGAAGGGGCTACAAATCGAGGCTTTGTTACTATGTTAGAAACCAAGATCTAATTACAAACCAAAAAAATCACCTTCCACAAAAGAGAAAAACAAAAAAGTAGAGATTTGCAAAAGATGTGCAAATTGATATATTTGAAGTACAAATAATTACAAGAGATAATTTTCTTTATAAAAGCAAAGATGCATAAACCTAATCTTATCTTTAGCAACAAGATAGCTCAATAAGATAAGGATAAAACCTATAACTTAGGAATTAAATATGTGTAAGTAAACTTATGCTAATGTGTAATTAAATATTAATTACACCAACAAAGGAACAACAAGTTATTCAAAAGGAAGAACATTTAATATTGGAAGTTTTTTTTAATTATGGCCACCTCTAGTAATTTTCCACAAACTCCTATATTTCTGTGTAAAAATTATGAATTATGGTCCTCGAGAATGAATTTTTTTGCAAGACCAGGAATGTTGGGAAACTATTGAAAATGGATACACAGAGCCCACTCCAACAAACTTAGTTTCTATGAATAATGCTCAAAGAAATGCAACTACTGATTTGAGGAAGAAAGAGAATAGGGAAAAATGTTGGATTCAAAATTCTGATGATGATTCTATTTTGTCAAAAATCATAGGTGCAGTAATAGAAAAATAGGCTTGGGATATTCTCAAATCTACATATGAGGGTAATGACAAAGTCAAGACAGTCAAACTCCAAACATTGCAAAAATAGTTTGAAACATTGAAAATGTCTAACTCGAAGAATGTTGATCAATTTATGACCAGAGTCATGGGAATTGTAAACCAGATTAGGATTAATGGTGAAACCATTGAAGATCAGAAGATTGTTGAAATATTCCTTTGAAGCTTACCAAATAAATTTGAAATAGTTGTAACAACTATTTTGGAGTCCAAAGATCTCACTACTTTTTTAGTACTAGTAGAGCTAACTGGATCACTTTTGTTACATGAGACCAAACTAAATCTAGAAGAAGATTCTTTGGAACAAGCTTTCAAGAATCAAGCCTCTTTTAGTAGACATGGAGGCAAACAAAATAGAGGCAAAAGCAATAGAGGGAGGAGTAACATAGGAAAATCAAATCAAAATGGAGAAGAAAGGTTGACACAAGATCAATCAGGGCTACCTAGAAACTCTCAGAATCAAGCACAAAGAGGTAGAAAATGGACTGATAAATCCAGAGTCCAGTGCTTCTACTACAAGAAATTTGGACACTATGAATCTGAATGCAAAAAGAAATAGTAAGACCAAAACAACGATAGAGCACATGTCTCCAACAATGAAGGAGAATCTTCTAAAACAATGTTTCTTTCCTACCATATTTCTAAAGACAATCACACCAAAGACCTTTGGTGGTTGGACAGTGGCTGCAACAATCATATGATAGGTAAAAAAGATTTAATTTCATGCATTGATACTTCTATAAATTCTAAAATTACTCTTGGTGATGATTCTCATGTAAAAGCACAAGGGAAAGGAATTGTGCCTGTTATTACTAAATAGAATTAGCAAAAAGAGATATATGATGTCTATTATGTTCCAAACTTGAAATACAATCTCATAAGTGTAGGTCAATTGATGGAACATGGCTATGATATAATGTTTAAAGGTACAACTTATTGTATTTTTGATAAACCTCCTAGTAGAAGACTTATAGCAAAGATTGAAAGGACCAAGAATATAATGTTTCCCCTAAATCTTAGGAGTTCCATTCTATCACAATCATTTTCCCACAATGTCTCAAACATGGATGAGTCACGATTATAGCATTCTAGGTTTGGCCACCTTCCCTTTAAGATTCTTAGTCTTCTTTAGAAGCAATCTATTGTCAAAGGTCTCCTTGTTTTAAAATCACTTGATAGTCAATGTGAAAGTTGTATTCTTGGAAAGCATAAGAGAGACAACTTCCCATCTTCCTCCAATAGAGCAAAAGAACACTTAGAGCTAGTCCACACATATCTATGTGGGCTAATGCAAACTCAATCCATTAGTGGTAGCTTTTATTTTTTGACCTTTATTGATGACTTTACTAGAAAAATATGGATTTATTTTCTCAAGAATAAGTCTGATACTTTTTCAAAGTTCAAACAATTCAAACCTAAAGCAAAAAAATAAAGTGGTAAATATATAAAAGTGCTCAAGTCAGATATAGGAGGAGAATATAGCTCAAAATATTTCATAGACTTTCGCAAACAACATGGCATTGTTATGCAAACCACAACAAGATATACTCCACAACAAAATGGAGTAGCTGAAAGGAAAACTCAGACCATCATGAATATGACCAGATGCATTCTCAAAGAAAAGAATTTGTCTAATGACTATTGGGCAAAAGTTGTTGCTACTATAGTTTATACTTTAAATAGATCTCCTACAACTAGTGTTCAAGGAAAAGTGCCACAAGAGGCTTGGTCTGGTACAAAGTTGAATGTATCTCATTTTAGAATTTTTGGTTGCATTGCATTAGCTCACATTCCAAAAGAGCGTAAGTGCAAGAAGTTGGGTCCACGAAGAGGGGAAGTTTCAGCCAAAACAAAAAAAATTGCACAAAATTAGTAAGCATTTTAAAAAAACACATATGCATTATGGATCGGGTACCCACTCGCCTAAATTTTGGGTACACAAACCTAAAATTTGTATGCGTTACGAAATGCATACACATAAATCTTAAAGCTATTTATTTTTTAAAATAAGTGTCTGTGTTTTCATTTTAACGGGTAAATAGATAACATGTATGTGTTATGAAATGTGTATGTGTTTCATTTAAATAATGCATACACGTTTTACTGACATGTACGCGTTATTTAAAAATTGAATTCCCAACCCACATGTAGCCTTGGTTTTAGGCTCGGGAAAGGCTTGGCAATCAAAGCCTTAGCCTTTGACCTGCAACTAAAAAACTAAGGCAAAATTAAGAAGAATGTCCAGCTTTGACAATATGGTTGATGGACTTTTTTTTCTGAATCAATCTATAAAATTAAAACCCATTAGAGAACACGATGTCTAGTTTTTGAATATATAATTTTTATTAAGATTGGATTTTTTTTGTTATTTTTTAATTAATTTCTAAGAAAACTAGTCTTAAAACTTAAAATATTAGGCTTTTTTTGTTTTTTAATAATTTTTTTGGTTAAGTTTCTTGTAAAAAAAATTATATGGCATCAATCTTCAGAAAATTCCGTACTCATTGAAAAAAAATATTAAAAAATGTTTAATTTAGGTCCAATTATGTTGTCTGTACACGATTTTTAAAAACAGTTCAATTAAGGCCAATAAAAATTCAATAAACAAAAATATTCAACAAAGAATTACAAAAAAAATCCTCATAAATCTTCATGTTGTTAGCTCTCTTCCCCAAAAGGAATTATTAAAATACTTTTATTTGGGTCAAAATGTGGTGTCCATACACGTGAATGGTATGGTAAAAAAAGGGACTTTTAAAAAGTGGTTTTTATAGATCCAGGCTATAAAAATTCAATTTCTATAATCTGTGTATTTGAATAATTTACATATTTGGAAACTAGATTCAAAATGCTAAATTTCATATTACTGACTTTTTTTAAGATTCATTGTGTAAGTGCTTCAAATTTTCAATCCAAGTGTGAATTTTTTTGAAAAACAACAAAAACACTTCCACTTTTTGAGCTTTTTGTGGACCCAACTTCCTGCATCAACCCAAGAGTTGAGACAAAAACTTGACAATAGGAGTGAAAAGTGCATCTTTGTAGGCTATAGTGAACAATCCAAATCCTATAGACTCTACAATCCTATCACCAAGAAATATTTGGTAAGCAAAGATGTCAAGTTTGTATTTAAATCATGGAGTGGTCAAGAAAATGTAACTTTGAATGGTCCAAATCCATTACAGCTATTTGATAAGCCTTTAGATCAGCAAGTTCATCCACTAATGCCACCAAGCTTGCAGGTACAAGGTCAACAAAAACACTTTGGAAATGGTAATTCTCCCAGTAGTGATTCATCTTCCTCTATAGACAATCAAAGAACTAGAAGCATAAGGGAAATATATGATTAGGAAAATGCAATTGAATAACAAGAGCTTTTTTCCTTTTTTTTATATCAGCCAACCCACTTTGAAGAAGTAGTAAAAGAGGAACATCAAGGGTTGATGCAATGAATCAATAAATTGAAGCCATAGAAAAGAACAAAACTTGGAATCTTGTTGATCTACCAAGTGACAAAACCAGCATTGGTGTTAATTGGGTATATAAGACAAAGTTGAATGACAAAGGAAAGATAGAAAAATACAAAGCAAGATTGGTTGCCAAGGGCTTCTCTAAGCAACTTGGCATAGAATATGGAGAAGCCTTTGCTCCAGTAGTGAGGTCAAACATAGTTAGAACTATTTTGGCTATTGCAACTTAAAATAAGTGGAAGGTTTTCCAAATGGACGTCAAAGATCTGCATTTTTAAATGGCATATTGGAAGAAGCAACCACCACCATAATGGGTCTACCCCTTTGAATGTAATTACAATTTGACATAGGAAAATAAATAATAAATATTTTGTCCCTCATGTCCACAAGAACACTTTCCAAAGAACATTCATACATATAAATCAACTTAGGATAGCAATTATAATGTCACCTATCCTAACATTTTTGGTCGCTTCCTTCCTAGAAAATGATGGCATGACTATGGTTAGGCTAGTTATCCTTTGCATAATGACCACTTACAATTTACCTTTTCTTGGCTACTTTCATATGACTTATTTCTAAGAATAATAAACTGCAACCTCATTTCTTTGTGCTTGACAACTATTGGAAAAATGTTGTGACTTACAAAACCAACTACAAACTCTTCTCTAGATTGGACACAATTTCTCCTTGGTCAATGCTTCAGTGATGATACAATCTCTTCTAGTGATCTCACATAAAACTTTACTCATTATAGTGGGATCTCTTTCATTCATTAGATTCTCCTTTAGTTTATGTTTTCTACCTTTTTGTCATGGACATCTACCTTGACTTTTGTAACTAGCTAGTGACATCTTCCAACTGCAATAGTAGTTTCAAACCAACAACAAACTTCTTGATTTCTTTGATATCTTTATCTCTAGCTATGGTTGAGCTCTTTCAATCTTCTTGAACTTCTACAAATTATTTAATGTCTATTAGACTTAGATCTTCTTGACTAAATTGCAAATAGCTTCATCTCTTCACATATCCTCAGATGGATTTCTCTCCCATTTATGTGATCTATTTTAGGAGTAGCCTCTCTTTATTAATGATTACTTTATCTTTTCAACCAATCTCTTCCTCCCAAAAAACATCATTAACTAGCAATCTTTTGTTACTCACAAATTCTTACACCTCTAAGGAGATAAACTCTTTTGGGAGAGAACATATCAAATCAGACGCATACAATATATAGAAGATTAAACACTTATGGAGGAGAGAGAATAGAACATAAAATAATATATTTCAAACAACTCACAAATCATTGAAATCCTACTAATAGAATTGAAAATAGGTAGGAGGAGTTAAAGATGAAATCCATTCAAATTGATACCAAGATCTAGCTTCATTGTTTGTCTTTAATGTTGAGATTGGCTATTGATGGAGGATACTAATATGATAGGTTCTAGCTAGAGAAGTTAATTTCATTGTTGGGATTATACTTCTAACACTCCCTCATAATCACAACTATGAATTCTAACTACTTAATTTTTTTATTGATTCTTTAGAACTTATAGAATCTTCACATCCTCAATAGTGGCACCTTCTTTTTGGAAATATTTCTCAAATGGAAATGAACCCTTCAAGGATTACAATATATATACCTTTTTTTTGTTGACAACTATCTTCTTGCTCTTTGTGACTTCCATTAATTGCTATGATAGTCATTCCAACCATAAATTTATCCTTTGGTAATGGAAGCCTTCTTCAATGACCTTCTTTCCAGTTAGCAATAGTGTGCTCCTTTATTTTTTATTCTCTTCCTCTTCTAAAATTCTAATGCTTTTAACAACTAGGATTGTGTTGAATCCTTTCTTCTAGTTCTTCTAGTAGTGGAGACCTTTTCTTGACTATGAATTATTCCTTTCATTCATGCAATTGCCTCTCTCCAAACAACAATCTATCTTCTTGTGGTTTCTCTTATTTGGTTGCTTTGCATGCCTCCTACTTTTTTAAATGACCTCCTTCAAACAAAAACTAAAAACATGAACCAGGCTTTGGCTTTTTGTTTCATTTGTACTACCTCCTCCTATGATATATATTTTTTTAATAGTTGCAATCTAGGAAAAAACTTCCTTTCACTATTGATAACCATTACATGAAACAACAACTTCATTTATTGAATATCTTTCCATAAAGACTTACTTTTATTAACTTGGCTGATTTCCATCTTGGATGGTACTTTTCTTTTATTTAATAATGACCTCCTTTTCAAATAACCTCTATTTCTTGTTGCAACTTCTCTTCCATGACTCAATGACTCTTCCTTTTATCCTCTCGTAAATTTCAGAAAACCTTTTGTCTTCTAGGAGCATTATTTTCCAATCTATGGCTTCATCTTTACTATACTGACAAATTACAATTTCTTAATCACCTACAATTTTCATCTTCAAATTGACTTCTACATTCTTTCTTTTTCATTGAAAGTGACAAAATTAATGGAGTAGCCTATGTCTTCCTTCAAGCAACAATTATTACTTATTTTAAGGAGATGGCATCACACTTTTAAATTATGTCATTTCTTTGTATTTAGCTAGTGGTGGCTTCTTACCAAATAATTTGGTGACCTCTGATCTCAACAATTCATTTATCAATCTCAGCAAATTCTTTCTTCTATAGAATACTTTCCATTGTGGACCCCTTCACTAGATGCTCTACAATTATTTAATCCACTAGGTATCCTAAGGGTGTGTAGTGTAGGAAAATGTATCCCTCTAAATTTTCACACTTTTTTGGGCCCTCCCTATTAAAATTGGGCTTATTTATGACTTATTTGGTCCTATTTTACATCCACAAGCCTTATTTAATACATCTTTTTGAAGATAATCCAAAACCTTATCTAATAACCAATCATAATTCAGTGATTTTGGATTGTATAGCCTAAATTTAGTGATCTAGGACTCATACACCACCTTGGGAATATGGATCCCACCTAAGTTTTGAGGCCTAGTCCGGAATTTGGCACAAAACTTAACAATTCTTGAAATTTGTGTCCCAAGCTTAGCCTACTAGGTCTCATATGCCATAAATAGTGTATGAGTCCCACTTAGCTTCCATAACTATTTTAAATTCAAATTCTTGGCAAGATTTTATTCTCCTATATCTGATGTTAGCTTTTAGTGTTGTAATTTTGAGAAATTTGGTATAAATGTAAGTATAAATATAAGGTTATTTCACATATTTTATCCTAGCAAGTTGATGAAAGCATTCTTATAGCAAGTTTATGAGGTCAAGAGTTTACAAGAGCATTCAAGAGCATTCAAGAGTTTATTATCAAGTTTTTTGGAGCTATATTCAAGATTCAAGCATCAAGTTAAATTCATCATGCATCATGTTTATTTTTGAGCTAACATTTGTGATGTAGGGTTTCATGATTCGAACAAGCATTCAAGTCAAGATCTACAACATACAATCAAGATTCAAGATCCACATTCATGTTAGCATTACATACAAGATTGCAATCTTTTTCCAAGGGTTTGGTGAGATGCAACATAGAATTCGTTCATTCATCATTCCATTCTATTTGTATTCATTTCAAGGTTTGATTACCAAAATGGGGTTTAACCAAGGAAAACCCCTATCTACTAAGAAAAAAACATTTTCCCTCACTTTGATGTGTGATTTTCAGACCTAGGTTGAACATCCATTAAAGAGAAATATTGGAGAAAGTTGTCAAAGTTGCAAAGTTGTCACCTACCCTGCAAGATCACAAAAAGTCACCTACAGAGTAGAATTCAAATTTTCATAATCAAAGATCGAGAGGGAGAGAAGGTACATGAGATCACTAGAGAATATAAAAATTTTAGATCAACCTTGATATTGGGACTAAATTTCCACTTGTGGTGTATGAGTCCTAGTATAGCACTTTTTCCATATTTTGGAGGATTCAGACTTGTCACTGTGAAATTCTAGTTTCTACCTAGAAACCCTAAATTGGGACTAAATCACCCCTACTAGTGTATGAGTCCTAATATGCAATAAAAGTTATATTTTCAAGAGTGTAGACATTATTTCAATCATCTTTAATTTTCCAGATGCCCCTCTATCCTTTCTTAGTCTATTTTTCTAATTTTGAGTTTAATATGTTAGATTACATAGTTATATTTGCATGCATTGCATCCATCTTCTTTTTTCCAAGCCTTTGCTTGGTGGTGAACCCCCTTTTGTCTTTAATCACACCCCTAGGACACCTTATTACAGATCTCTTTTCCTAATTCCATTGCTAGATTGATATATCTAGGGTTTTCTTTAATGAAACATAAGTGAAGTAGGTGGAGGAGTCCTAATTCCCCTTTAGTTCCATCTCCCAAAATGATAGAAAACTATTTTATAGGTTTCATTTTGGTGAACCTAGCCTTTAAACACCTTATTTTCTAATTTGGAGTGCATAATGGTCCTATATTTAGCTTACATTAACTTTGCATTAGGTCTTGCATTAGTTAATTGGCATCTAAGGTTTATAAATCTTGCATTAGTGAAAGTTCATATACGTTTCATTTTTGCATCTTGCATCATTTAATTTCATTTAAAATATATAATTATACTTATTCTATACAATATTCAAACTAGAAAACCTAACATTCACTCAAAATTTGTTGAAATTAGTACAAAAACCCTAATCTGGGACTCATACACCCCTCTGGGTGATTTAGTTCTAGTACAGGTCCAGTTTTACCTAGTTTTTGGGTATTCTATATGGACTATTTTTTAGCATTTGACCCCTTGAAAAACCCTAATTGGGACTCATATGCGCCTCTAGGAAATTTAGTCATGTGTTAGATATGAAACTACATTTTACAACATTGAAAACCTTGTTTATGTGCTTCTGGTTGTTGTTGTTAGATTCCTAATTTAGTTTCTTGAATTTTTGTTTCATTCAATTAATTACATCTAGTTTAATTCACCTCATTTTGTTCATTTCTTAATTTTAAAATTACATTTACCGATTTTATTCTAGGTTATTGCATTACATTTCATCATGAATATGTGCTTTGGTCAGCTTTGGATGTCCTTGAAATCATTAGTGGATGTGTCATGTTGTACTTTTGGAAATGATCCTAATGAAATTGAAATAACTCATGCTCAATCAAATCCTAATGCATTCCCTCCTCTTGATGTTGACATCATTGGAGAAGATGACAACATGAACAACTTCATAAACAATTGCCTTAAAAACCTTGAGACTAATTATGCATCCTTCTACCCTTCTATGAAACAACCAACACAACTTGAGATGTTTGGTATTTTGCATCCGAAAATTGAGACACAAACTAAGCTTAAGCCTCTTATAGTAAGTGATCCTAGTTCATCTAATCAAGTGCATCAATCTTATGTTAACAAAGTGACCAACACTCCCATCAACCTAGAAGAGACATAAGGAAAAGGATTCACAGTCTTAAGAAAACAAGGATGTGATACAACAAGTGAACATGAAATTCATTGAATCCTAGAGAAAATACCAACTGAAGATACCAAAGGGGTAGGATCTCAATATCCTTCTCTTGATATAAATATCTTCCTTCCTAAAGAACAACCAATGCCTCGTAACAATGATAAGGATGATAGGATCATCATAGGTCCTCCTCCTCAACATTTACCTCAACAAATTGGTGAATCAAGAAAGAAGATTTATGACCTTGAGTAGTTTCTAAATGGAAAACATTTACAAATCATTCTTCATCAAGGTCTCACGAAATTACCACCTATTAGAGAAAATCAACACAAAAAAAAGGAACAAGCACAAACATATCTCATTGCTAATGCCATAGAACTTTTGGACATAGTACTAATAAGTGTTGCATCTTAAGGAGAATACTAGATGGATTCACTAATCTTGACAATTCTTGTGAGTTTATAATTGAATAGCAATGGCACACATTATGCTCCTTGCCATGTAATAGTTCTAGGATCATCATATTCTTACTATTACATGTTTCATATTCATTGTAAATCATTTAAAAATTTAAGGAACTCCTTCTCATCACCTACCTCAACTCATTCTTGTCTTGTACGTAGTGGAGGCAAGAATCAGATAGCCTTTCCCCAGTTCAGCACTAGTTGTCCATTTGGCTAGTTGTTTTCCTTTCATATATGATGAACAAGATTGGGATGTGGACAACCTACTATAAGTTGAATCACATGTGCCTTACTAGTCTTTTGCATTATTTTCTTTTTCATGTTATGTGTGTGATTACATGTGCATAATGTGATCTCCCCCATACTATTTTGTTTGATATATATCTCTTTGTGGCATTCCTTTATTACCTACATTCTTCTCTACATCATAAACATTTTTCTTGTGTTTTCCTTTTGGGGATGACACAAGGCATCAAGACATTTAGGTCTCTTTCATGTTGACCCGAGAGATTTTCCTTTATCTTTTTTTTGTCTTGTGTTTTCCTTTTGGGGATGACACAAGGTGTAGAGACATTTAGGTCTCTTCCATGTTGACCCAAAATATTTTTTCTGTTTTCTCTCTCTTTGTGTCATTCTTCATGTTCCATGAGTATTTGGGGAATGATGACAATTCTAAGCTCCATAATAGCATTGTAGAAAAGACATACTGACCCTGAATCCATGGATCCCTTATGTGATTTTGAGATTTCATTGTGGGGGCAACCTATTTTCATGACGTAGCTTCATTTGGAAACATTTGACTTGGCATAGAGCTTTCCAAATAAGCTCCCATGTCTTCTTTATTGTTAGAATTTATCATTTGCTACTTTAAAGTAATTGCTCACAACATTGTGTTTAGCAATTTGTTTAAAGTGGGGGCATACATTGGCATTATTATTTTACAGTGCATGTTTCATTGTGTAATCTTCTTACTTCATGCAATGCATATTTCTATTTGTGGTGACATTGGTTGTGATGTCCTTCAAGAGCATGATATCTCTTAGCATATTATATTCCTCTTAGTGGCTTGATGCACCACACTACATCCCCTAAGTAGTGAATCTTCTATTCTTTGATTGGTCCTCTCTTGGAGATATTAGGCACAATGTTCCCTAAGTTAAGACCTTACATGAACTAAGAAAAAATTCTTTAAAAGTACCTTACATTTACAATATCAGTTATATGGCCACCTTGCATAACACACTTTTCTTGCCTATGGAGCCATCTTATTTATTCATGGGTGTCAAGCATACAAAGTTTTACTTTCCTCGTGAATCCTTTTGTTCGTGTTTTCTGGAACCTTATTAAATTTATCAAGAGGTATAGCATTGGTATGGTTACTGTATGGGAGTTGAACTTAGGCATGACTTTCCCATAGCCACTTGCTCAATTCTATGTAAGTGCATATCAGTTGCATGCATATGTGTCTCACTAGGGGTTCGCCTAGTGGATGACCTAAGGTTCCACTAGCTCTTGTGAGCATGGGTTTGGTTTGCATAGTGGACATTGTGTTCCATTTGTAAATTTTTTTTGGACAAACATCTTAGATTTGATCCACATCGTGTTGTACAAATGGTCAAATCCTTGATCCACCCCTTTTGTTTTTGTTTATCTTTCTTCTTTATGTCTTTGGCAGTGTATGCTTGTGCCTTGTTGTTGCTCTTTATATTATTCACATGTGTGTTATTTTGTGCCTATGTTGGTCTTCCATAGGATCTTGATCTTGGGGGATTGTGCAACCCTCTTGATCATTGTCATACTATCTCACTACCATTGGTACTCTTGGACACCTCTTGATGCAATTTTTTCTACTTTAGTGTGATTTTGAAGCAAGTTCCTACTCTCACTAAAGTGGGGGCTAAATATAGTGTATGAAAATGTATCCCTCTACATTTTCACACTTGTTTGGGCCCTCTCTACTAAAATAGGGCCTCTTTATGCCTTATTTGGTCCTATTTTGCATCCACAAGCCTTAATGCATCTTTCTGAGGATAATCCTGAAACTTATCTAATAACCAATCATAATTCAATGATTTTGGATTATATGGCCTAGATTTAGTGATTTGGGATTCATATGCCACCTTGGGCATATGGGTCCCACCTAATTTTTGGGGCTTGGTCTTGAACTTGGAATAGAACTTAACAATTCTTGAAATTTGTGTCCCAAGCTTAGCCTATTGGGACTCATACACAACAATTGGCGTATGATTCTTGTTTATCTTGGACCTATTCTAAATTCAAATTATTGGTGGGATTTTATTCTCGTAGATTTTATGTCAGCTTGTAGTGTTGTAATTTTGGGAAATTTGGCATAAACAAGTAAATACAGGGTTATTTCACATATTTTCTCATAGCAAGTTGATGAAAGCATTCTTATAGAAATTTTATGATATCAAGAGTTTACAAGAGCATTCAAGAGCATTCAAGAGTTGATTATCAAGTGTTTTGAAGCTATATTCAAGATTCAACTATCATGTCAAAGTCATCATGCATCATGTTTATTTTTTAGCTAACATTTGTGATGTAGGGTTTTATGATTCAAGCAAGCATTCAAATCAAGATCTACAACATACAATCAAGAGTCAAGATCCGCATTCATGCTAGCCATTACATACAAGATTGTAGCCTTTGTTTCGAGGGTTCTGTGAGTTGCAACATAGCATATTTGTTCATTTCTCATTCCTTCATTCTATTTATATTCATCTCAAGGTTTGATTACCAAAATAGGGTTTAACTAAGGAAAACCCCTATCTACTAACAAAAAAACATTTTTAACTCTCTTTGATGTGTGATTTGCAAATCTAGATTGAAGATCCATTGAAGAGAAATATTGGAGAAAGTTGTAAAAGTTGCAAAGCTATCAAAGTTGTCACCTACCTTGCAAGATCACGAAAAGTTGCTTATAGAGCAGAATTCAAAGTTTCAAACTGAAAGATTGGAAGGGAGAGAAGATACAAGAAATCACTTGAGGATATCAGAGTTTCAAATCAATTATGATACTAGGACTGAACTAGGCCATTTGTGGTGTATGAGTCCTATTATAACATTTTTTCTAGATTTGAGAGGACTCGGACTTGTCACTGTGAAATTCTAGTTTCTACCTAGAATGTTCACTAAATTGGGACTAAATCACCCTACTGGCGTATGAGTCCTAGTATGCAATAAAAGTCATATTTTTAGGAGTGCCTACCTTATTTCAAGCATCTTTAGTTTTACAAGTGCCCCTCTATCCTTTCTCAGTTTATTATTCTAATTTTTAGTTTCATATATTAGATTACATAGATTTGCACATTGCATCCATCTTCTTCTTTTCAAGCCTTTGCTTAGTGGTGAACACCCTTTTGTCCTTAATCACACCCCTAGGACACCCTATTGTAGATCTCTTTTCCTAATTTCATCCCTATATTGAGATCTCTAGGGTTTCCTTTAATGAAACATAACTGAAAGAGGTGGAGAAATACTAATCCACCTTTAGTTTCATATCCCAAAAGGATAAAGCACTATTTTCTAGGATTTAGGGTGATCTTCTTTTGACAACGATTTATTTCTCAATTTTCTATAGTAGCTTTCCTCTATTGCATATAACCTCTTAGATACCTTAATCTTCTCCATGCATCTTTTCCCCTTGTAATGACAACAATATCCAATCTTTTTTTTCCATAATAATAGTGCTTTGATCTCAACTTGACTTTCAATTCCACAATCTATTTTGATATGCTTGGCATCTCCTCTACCAACAATTGGACTTTACATGGTAATTTCAATCCTTTCAAACTTGGTCAATTAATCCCTTAGTTGTAGCTAATCTAGACTTGTGTGATTACTAAACTTCAAGAGAAATATAATCTCTTTAAACAACAATGACAAAATATTTTTTATCAATAATTTCTATTTTGAAATTTGTGGCTTCTTTCAACAAACAATGATTTTTTCCTTAGCAACAACTTCTCTAGGTGATGTGATCTAGAAATCAGATTTGATCCTTCAAAAAAATACTTTGACTCTTTCATTTAGTGCTTTCCCACAATCTTCTTCATCTCTTTTCCAACAACCTCTTTTTTTGATCTCTTCTATATTTTCTACGATTTAAAATCTATCTTGTGATCCTAGGATTCTTTTGCAAACACAACTAGCTCTTTGATTTTTCCTCATGAATGCTTGCCTTGATAGTATAATGCCCACGATATTTTCTCTACTTTGGTACAAATTTGAAGGATCAAGGGGAAGGATAAAAAGAAACAAATATCAAGATTTATATTCATCAGAATGAACATTGACTATTTGAGATCTTCAAATATTTCATACAAAAATCAAAATTATTCTATTACTTTCAAATTCTTACAACATTGTGAAGCTGAAATATTTCAAGAAAGTACATACTAAATCAAAATTATACAATATATAGAAGATTAAGCACTTATAAAGGAGAGATAACTTAACATAAAATAATATATTGTATACTATCCATAAAGCATGGGAAACTTGTTGATGGAATAGTGAACAGGTAGGAGGAGTTAAGATGAAATCGATTTCAATCCTTGCCAATATATAACATCACTATTTTTCTCTGATACTGAGATTGACTCGTGATATGGAGGACATTGATATGAAACATTCCAGCTAGGGAAGTTAATATTGTAGTTGGGATTATATTTCTAATAGTTGTGAGGACATTAACAAATCATGGAACAATTTTTCCATCTCAATTTGCAAATGTTATTCAATTTAATGCATTACCTAGGTGTTGAATTGTTTGATAAAATTCCTCTATAAAATTTATAAAGAGCACATTATGTTTGGTGGAGGACTAAATCCAGAGGCCAAGAGGATGAGGACACACTAGACGATCCAGTAAAAGATACAATCATTCATTTGCAACATATGAGGACTCATAAATGGATACATGATCATGTGAATGCATATCCTATTAATTGTGGCTTGGAGGTAAGTTGCTTTATAATTGAATATGAAATTTAAATTAGTTTTATGTATATTATAATATGTCAATTAGTTGATACATCTTCCCTAAGATGTGACAATCAAGTAATCTATCTTCTTACTACTAATGCCTAGAAAAGTACATACAAAAACATTTTAAAATAAATTGTTGAGTATCGTGTACATGATTTTATGAATAGTTATTCAGTGAATAAGATGTTGCAAGGTGTGCATCCTTGGTCTCCTTGTGTTGTGCAACACAGTGCTTGGGTTTGTGAGATGGCTTAACTACCTCGTATGGATTCATTAACCCTGGTGGTTGTATCAAGCATTAATAGTTCAACCTTATGGTGCAATGGAAACTATCTTTGCAATAATTCTGAGCCTAGGTCACAGGTTTGAATCCCTCACTTTCACTAGGGGGATTGTTGCAAGGTGTGCACCCTTGGTCTCCTTGTGTTGTACAATGTAGCACTCAGGTTCTTGACATGGCTTAACTACCTCTCATGGATTCATTAACTTAGGTAGTTGTAATTGGGTATTAATAGGTTGATCTTTTGGTGCAACAAAAACCATCTTTGCAATAGAAAAAATATTAGATTGAAAAATTTTCAAAGGAAAATCAAGAAAGCCAGCTTTTCAACAATATCTTGTTTGCAAAATTTTGACATCATGATGAAAATTTATTTCCATTTAAAAAATGTTTTCTGATTTGGACATTAGGAGGCCAAAAAGGGCCACTATGGCTTCGTCCCCTAAACATCCATGTGAACGATTGTGGGATACTTATTTTTATAAAATTTATAACTAGCCACCAATGGCAATGTTGTCACTAGGACATAGCTACTAGAGTCATGGGTCATAAGCCATCTTGCTTGGGGCTTTCGGCACCCTACCCCCCATCGGGAAAAGTCACCGAGGTTTAAAAATTTGTGACTAGTGGATCTATGTTGGTAGGTTAATATAAATTTTTTACATTTAAATAAAATAAATTTTTAATATTAAAGTATCTACAAATAAAAATATTTTCATACCAACATGCTAGTGATGTGACAATTGAAAAACCCAAGTACATAGATGACACAGGACTACATACATACTAACGAAGAAGGAGAATATGCCATAGAATATGTCAATGTTGTAGATCGTATGCTATGACTGGGTATGGATCCATATAACCATATGAAAGTGTCAATTATGCAAACAAATTTCCTGTAGCCCTTTAGAAAAAGTGTCCAAATTTTATGATTTGACAAATGACTTTTAGGTTTTCGAGCATTCTAGATGTAATGGTAATGTCAAATTTTGGCCAAAGTGCTTTGAAAATTTAGCTACCTTTAACTTTTGGTAACCTTCACCCAACTTTAAACCCTTGTATATTTATCCCAATATATCAAATTTTGATAAAATAAAAATAGATTTTGACTCTCCTTGATGCCTTAGATTCAACCATGAGTCCCTTGAAGCCCCAAATCACACCTAGTAAAATATTTGAGCCAAAATATTTCCCCTAGATTTGAGGAGATTGCAACACCCATTCTCTAATACCATGTACGAGTTAATGGTTAACTCCCAACACCCTAGGAAGATCAGCTATCAAACCAAAATATCTTTCATAAGAGAGAAATAACAAGAATATCTTACTATAATTAAGGATGCAAGATTACAATATTGAATATGTTAATGTACATAATGTCTTGCTTATAAAAGCAAGGTGTGAGATAGGATTAGATAAGATCATGATATGTGTCTTAGTCCTATACAATGAGACAACTACCTCAACATTATTAAATGACTTATCTAACTCAAGTATTAAATGTCACAATAAGATAAGATAAGATTACATGACACCTAAGACTTCTAGAAAGATTCATAGTACCTAAGTAAACTTAACATGTAAATAAGACTTATAAGTGAACTAGATCTAGGTAAAACACCTATTTACACCAAGGGGTATCTTGACTAGGCAACCTTTTGACATAGTGCTGACATCAATAAGGAATAGTCCTTGAGTCAACTAGAACAAACCATTTTTTTTTAAATATTGTTGACATCAACACTACGTCATCAAGGAATGTGCTTAGAATATCTCTTGTTGAATTTTTTTACCAATATATTCCTTAGACACCCAAATATTCTTTGGGCGGGGTGGTTGGAGGAAAATATACAAAAATCATTAAAATATTATCTCTATCGAAATATTTACAAAATATTTACGCTAAAAAAAAATTATATATACCTTCGAATATTATTTCTATTTTTTTATTGCTTAACCTTTTCAATTTAAGTGGCTGAAAATGGCAAGGCCATTATCATGTCATGTAGTCAATTTTTTTGGAAAAAATGGTTAAAAATAAAAACTATTTTTTAATAATTGAATGGTAGAAAAAATTTCTTCCAACTACGCTAATTTGATGCTTATGACTGTATGCCATATGGATGAATTGGGGGGGTAAAATTTTTCTAAATTATTTGGGTAAAGTGCTTGAATTTTGCTAATTTGACAATCGACCTTAGGGAATTTTGGACTTCTACACATGATCATAAGGTTTTCTTTTACCCAAATTTCTCTAAAATTGTAGCTAACTTTTGGATCTGCTAACCACCTCAAAGCTTCAAACTCTCATAGATCTAGCTTCAAATATCTTATTTCAATGAAACACAAAGAAAAACTGACTTACTTGAACCCTCTAAAATCAATTGTGAGCTTAGATGTACACAAATAAGCTTTGATTTTGAACCTACAATACAAATCCACAAAGAGGAAACTCCTAAATCTAGCATTTCTATAATTTTTTATTCTCCAGGTCACCATTCAATGCAAGAGAAGAGCATACTGAATGTTTCACGATCTACCAAGATATGCAACTTAGATATCTCAATTTAGACTAAAAAGAATCAATCCCACAAGCTTTGATATCATGTAAGATTTGGTATAAAATACCTATATCATGCAAGATTTGGTTGAATATTGTGGCCACCAAAGATCTAGGAACTTATATGAAAGCACAAGAGAGATCAGCTATGAAAGAATAATTATATTCTATTATAGTATGTAAAATGATAGATTACAATTGGATTGATTGCATTACAAGTGAGACCCCTTTCTTATATAGCAAGGTGAGATAAAGGATTAGACAAGATCATTACAAGTGTCTTAATCCCATGATATGAGACAACTAATATTCAATGACATAGGAAACAAGAAGTAAATGACATAAGATAAGAATTGATGACAACTAAGACTTTTAGAAAGATTCATAGGACCTAAGTAAACAAAACATGTGAATAGGACCTACTAGGCTAACTAGTTAGATGAAATACCATATTCACACCAACAAATCCCTTTATGATCTTAAACAAACTCCTCAAACCTAACTTACATCAATATAAATGAGCATATCCTTAGTCATGGATTCGTCAAGAGTTTATGACCCTGATCTCTATCTCAAAGATCAATGAGGAGATTGTAATTTTGATTGTATATATCAACCATTTGGTCATAATAGCAAGTTTTATAAATATGATTGAAGCAACAATGAATTATCTTAAAAATTCCATTGACATGATAGATCTTAGGCTCATGCATTATCATCTTGTCCTTGATGTGTGGTAATAGAAGAAACATATACATGTTTCTTTGATGAAATATGCCTAGAAATTGCTTGAGAAATTTAGAATGGAAGATTGAAAACCTATGTTGGCATTCATAGAGACAAGTTTGGAACTCTCTAGTTTATGGAGGTTTAGTGGATGACATGAATTCTACTTCAAGCTTCATTTTATTTTCTTGGATTCAATATGATTTCTTATAGGAGAAAAAAAAATAGTTTCTTTCTCTCCCATAGATGCAAAATATTGCATCACATGTAGATCTATTTCAGAGACAATACATGGTTACATCATATTTTGGCATGCATGGGTGCTCTTGAGATAGGTCCTACCACTTTATTTTACAATAATCAAAGTGTGATGATGCTTTTTCTCTTGATCTTACTACTTATGAGTGTACCACACATATTGAGAATTAATGTCACTATTACATGTAAACTTGTTTAGTAATAGAATATCTAGTTCTATTTTCTCTTAACTTAGGAGTAATATGCTGACATATTTACCAAATCTCTTGCAATTGTAAATTTTGAATATTTTTGAACTTTATCGCTTTGATATATTTGACATATGATGTAATAAGTGGGATTGTTATTATTTATTTATTACAACATTAGTAATTTTAGTTGGTCAACATGGCTTATGGGTTTTTAGTTATTTAACCACAATAACATTGTATATATTGTAGTTTAATTGAACTCTTTGACATAAATTTCTACACATTACTTTTTCTCATCTATCAATTATAAATATTTAAAAATCTTGATTATGATGCCTTGACTATCCATATATTAGATATATTGATGTTGTAGTGAGTGTGTAGGTTAAATCACTAATGGGAGGATGAGAAAATTATTAGAATCCTATAGTTAACCTTCACATTGTGAATTAATGTGTGTTATATATGTAACTAATGAAATAGAATATTTACCCTAAAGATTAAGTTAGATTTGAAGGTGGAGTATTCTCAAGCACACCCCACAATGAACTCATAAGAGGATAAAAAATAAGTTGTAGAAGTCACAAAAACAATCCCTCAAGAAGAAATAAAAGATGAAAATTGGTTATATGACACCTAAGATTTTGGAATCTCAACTTTGGAGGTTTAAACCTACTAAGTAGAAAGAGTATGGTAAAGGGTTTTCCATTAATAGAGAAACTAGAAAGAGTTTGTGAAAGATGCATCTTAGGAAAACAACATAGAGAAACATTTCTAATCGACAAGTCAATTCTAGAGCAAAATTTTTTTTGGAGATTGTGCACTCAGATTTGTGTGGACTTATGCAAACACCCTCAATTGGAAGAATTTTCTTCTTTTTAAATTTCATTGATGATTATTCAAGGAAAGCATGGTTCTACTTTCTAAAGAAAAATAATGAATTGTTTGATTTATTTCATTAATTCAAGGCTCTTATTGAAAAGAAAAGTGACCACTACATTGAATATTTTAGAATAGATAGAGGTGGCGAATACATCTCAAATGAATTTCTAAATTTTTGCAAAAACCATAGAATTCACAAGTAATTCACAACTAGATAAGTACCTCAACAAAATGGGTAGTTAAAAGAAAAATTAAAACAATCATGGAAATGGTAAGAAGCAAATGTTGAAAGCAAAACATTTGTCAAATCAATATTGGGATGAAGTTGTAGCTTGTGCAACATATATTATGAATAAATGTCTAACAAAGAGTTTGAAGAATATGATTCTGGAAGAAGCACATGGACTGGAAGAAAACATAATGTTTTCACATGAGTGGATTTGGATGTGTGGCATATGCACATGTGTTGAATTATTTAAGAAGAAAAATAGAGAACAAAAGAGAAAAATGCATATTAGTTGGATATAGTGATGAATCCAAGACATACAAACTATACAAACCAATAACCAATAAAGCTATAATCAGAAGAGATGTGAAGTTCATATAAGATGAAGCATGGGATGGAAATTTGGAGAAAACAATCAATATTGCAACCGGCTTACCACAAGAACATAATTTTTTTTATACCAATAGGTACTTCAAATGTGACTCCTTCCAGACCCATTCATGCTCAAAAAAGTGGTCAAAAAATGACACCATCATCAACTGTAAGGACAACCCCATGTATTCTAATATCTACTCCTTCAAATGGACAACAAACACCAACTACAAGTGGCATTCAATGTGAAGGACCATCAAGTCCACATTCAACAATTCCTAGCTCAAGTGATATGTCAAAACCTACATTGGCAAGCTTGATGAAACAAAATATCAGAAGTAAAAGAAACATTTATGAGAAAAATGAAGGTGAGAATAATGTTGGCATGCTTTCTCTTTCCACATTTTATTCACAAGTAGAAGATCCAATTTATTTTGAAGATGGAATTAAACATGAAAAATGGGTAAATGCAATGGATGATCTTGAAATTGATGTAATTAAAAAAAATCAAACATAGGAGTTAGTGAGTCTTCCAAAAGACAAGAATGTCATAGGAGTGAAGTGAGTTTATAAAACCAAATTAAATAAAAATGGTGACATGTAAACACATAAAGTAAGGCTAGTGGCTAAGGGATATTCACAATAGCTTGAGGTTGATTATAGTGACATTTGCTCCAATAGCACATCTAGATGTTGTGATAATGATACTTGCAATAGCATCTCAAAACAAGTGGCTAGTTTATCAAATGGATGTAAAATTAGCTTTTTTTAAATGGTTATCTTAAAGAAGAATTTTATATGGATTAGGCGCATGGGTATGAGATTTTGGGTCAAGAAGAGAAAGTCTACAAGGACAAAAAAACACTGTATGGACTCAAACAAGGCCCAAGAGCTTGGTATAGAAGAATTGACTCTTACCTTTTGTAAAATGGCTTCAATAGATGCTACAACAACCTTACAATGTATACCAAGATGAATTAAAAAGGTGAGATCATAATTGTTTATTTGTATGTTGATGACTTGATATTCACAAGTGATTTAGCAATGGATTTGTTCAAACAAGACATGAAAAAGGAATTTGAAATGATTGATTTAGGTCTCATGAAGTATTTTCTTGGAATTAAGGTGAATCAAAGTGATAATGGTATATTCATCTCCCAAACTAAGTATGCTAATGAAATTTTGAACAGGTTTAACATGAAAAATTACAAACTAGCTCCAACACCAATTGTTCTAGGACTAAAATTAAGAAAGGATGATAAAGAAGCCAACATTGATCCAACTTTGGCTAAAAGACTTGTTGGAAGCCTCATGTATTTAGCAATCACAAGGCTGGATATTATGTGTGTAGTTAGTCTTATCTCAAGGTTTATGGAGTCTCCAAGGAACTCTCATTGGCAAGTAAGGAAAACAATTCTCAGATATGTGAGTGGAACAAGAAACTATGGTATTCATTATTCAAGGTCAAATGGGTTCAAACTCATAGGGTATATGGATAGTTGTGCATGAAGCATTGATGATAGGAAAAGCACTTTTGGTTATGTTTTTCATTTTGGAATAGGTGTAGTATCTATGGGCTTCAAAAAAACAACCAATTTTCACTCTCTTATCTACTAAAGTATAGTATGTAGCAACCACAAGTGCATCATGTCAATCTGTTTGGATAAGAAGAGTTTTGAAAGATCTCAAGAAAAAACAAGAAGAGGTAACAAAGATATATTGTGACAAAGAACTCGGCTATAACATTGTCAAAGAATTCAATTTTTCACAAGATCTATTGACACAAGATACCATTTAATTAGAGAACTAATCAATAATGGAGAAATATTTTTGGATTTTTGCAGGTCTCAAGATTAATGTGCAAACATTTTCACCAAGGCATTAAGGAAAGAAAATTTTGTCTATCAAAGAGATCGATTGGACATCATAGATAATAGAAGTTGTGATTAAGGGAGAGTATTGAAATTAATCCCTTGCAATTAAATCTTCCATAACATCGTCATTATCACCACTATACTCCATTGTCTCTCTATAGCACCAAAATTATCTCCAACTCTTCCACACGCCACAGTCCAATACATCAAGTCAGTTTTTTTGGATATGTTTTAAATGCAAATCTCCCTTGATTTTCCCTACTCTTTAGAATTAAATGTATTTTAACTGTCTTGTATTTTAGGCTTTCATTGCTAAGTCTTAAATGATGTATGAAAGCAGTATTTTTTTTGGTAAGTTATCTTTATAAAAAAAACAGAGAGCAGAAAGTTTCTGGCTGTAGCAGCAGCTCTTAATGTAAAGAATAGTTTTGTTGTAGCAATTGATTTCAAATAGAAATGAACAGGGGAATGTGCTAAATAAAACTCTAAGGATGAAAACGAGCAGCAGCTCTGTGAATGTAACGAGTTTGTTAGTTTTGAAGCAAATGAATTATAAACTATATTAATTCATCTCTGCTTTATTTATCTGCATTTTATATCTATTTTTCTGCACTCTGTTTTGGGTTTTGTTGTATCCTCTCCATCTCCCCTTCAGAATCTTCCTTAAGGATTGTCCAAAATTGCAGAATGTAGAAGGCATTGAATTTTTAATATGGCCGACCAGCATTACCATTACTGCATATCCAAAACTGTAGAATATAACGGGAATTGAAGAATTCAAAGGACTGATGGAGATGATTATTTCAGATAGCCTTATAAGAAGTTGAGTTGAAAGGTTGCATGTATTAAACGAAGATATGTGTATTTTCTCATTAACTAGTCCATTTTTCTTTCTAATTTAATTGCCATGCCGTGATTTTTTTTTATTTTTCAAAAATGGTTTAATTGCCATGCCGTGATTTTTTTTTATTTTTCAAAAATGGTTTCATCTGAATAAACTCTTTTTGAATGTTCTGTTTTCGATTTTCCATGTATACTGTTTGAAAATAATATAGCAATAGCACTGTGAAATAGCTTGGTGACACATGGTCTATGGTGGATGGTTTCTGTGAAATAGATTGAATGGAAATAATTCCCTGAGTAGTAAACAAATAAAGGATATGATCCATTCATTCCATAAATTTCAACAATGGCTCGGTATATTCATCTTTTGCGCTATGCTTTACGGGCTTCCTTGCTTAAGGAGCGATATTAGTAATGGGAGCAGGATTACGATTGAGGAGTATCCTTGCCTAAGACCTATACATCTCTCTCGTGTTGATGGAGAAAGGAGGATATATACAGCCCTGATTAATGAAGAAATGTTCTCAGATTATGAAAGTCACAAGGCGTTTTTAATGGGAGTGAAGAAAGGCGATGAAAGGGAAACTCTTCACGTATTGCAAAGCTTATCTCAACTACGTCGGCAATAACGAAAATTATGAAGATCATGGTGATGAGGAACTGTATACGTGGGTAATTACAAATTTACTTTATCATTTACTTAACCACCACAATTTGACTTGTGTACTTAACTGGGATTCCTTGCAAAGGTAAGATTTATGAATTATATTCATGGAACTATTAAAATGTACTTGAGCATTAATGATTTCCACAATCCCATCCTCTAATAATGTAAGGTGTAACAGGATCAATTCTCTCAAGAGAGTTAAGACTTGGGAAGGTTGTAGAGAAATATGATAAACTACCTTAATAAAAATTCAAAAAAATAGTGAACAAATTTGATTTACCCAAATAAATTAGAATGTGATTAACCATTGATTAAACAAGGACATGCATATAGTAGGAAACAAAAATCAATAAAATAATATGAAACATGAAGCATTAGAATTAAATGAAGAAACCCTTTAAAGAAAAAAATCTACCATCAAAGAGATATTTTAGCTTATATTAATAACTATAAATATTATTACATATGTATATCCACCCAACTCCTTATATTTATAGTATTTTAGTAGTATAACATTATTTAACTGTCAATATATGATAAAAGAAAATACCTAAGAACATCCTCTTTAACCAAACTACCTTTTGCATGCATGTAATTAGCCTTGTAATTGAATTCAATTATACATAAAGAAATCATGGTTTACCTCTTACTCATATATTTTAAATATCTAAAAAATAGGGAAAACACATAACTACTAGTGGACCTCATATTTGCGATCTAAGTTGTAAGTCCCAAATCCCTAAGGATGAATAATTTCCCATGTGCTTGGGATGTTGAACATGGGAAGAGTACTGTAAATCCTCTATTCATGTTGGAAATTAAGGGCCTAATATTTGGGTGGGTAGGAACTCCTTCACTTTTTGTTTTGCAAGACCATGGGGGAATCCCTAAGATGCTAATTTATATGATATTAGTTACCTCGTTATTATACACAAATTGTTTCATGATGAATGGTTGAAATAGACAATTAACCATAATTCCTTTCAATCTTTTGATATATGAAATGCATTTATACTTTTTGCAATGATGTGTGTCTTATATTTTAAATCTCATGGTAAATTGGTAATAATATGTTAATGTTCATACACACAAGTTGTCTTGTCTTGTTGAACTACTGCTCTTGGTCACTAAGCAATTTTAATGTGTAAATCTAACTCATTTCTTGCACAAATTCGTGTTCCCCTATAGCTGGTTGCACGCTTTCATTGTAGTTCATTTTAAAAGCAATCCTCCTTGAAGTTTGTTTATATTTTGTTTTTTCATTATATTCTTTCATTTCATAATATTTCACAATATTCTCATTGTAAAGATCTGATTTATATCATTTTCTTGTGATAAATTGAGAAAAAACCAATTCATTGGTATAAATATACTTTTGTTGCAACTAAAAAAATGGAGAAGTAGAATGTATTATGCTCAAAGAATATTTTTACGACATGTATTATCACTACAAACCAAAGAATCCATAGAATTTATTATGCTCAAAGAAGTTGTCTCCACCATGTGAATAAAGATCAAGGTTATCTTTGTTTATTTCTTCCTCTATTTCCTCTATCCTACTACAAATGTTTGTGTCTCTCATCATGGAATACAAATTGAGATAAAAAGTCAATTTATGTCTTTAGGTTCAATTAAATTTCATCTTTCAAATTCAGATAATAACACTTGATAAACACTTGTCATTATGTTCGGAAAACAACCACCCCTACCGGTGAACCGAAGGAGAACCCAAACCTCTAACAATAAAAGAAAAAGGAAAATTGTTTAATAATCATTTAATTTTGAATGATAGCTGATAGTTATTCTCCAATGAGAATCCTTGTCCAATAGTTATTCAAATATAGTTCTTTAATTTTGAAATATTATCTCAAATTAACAATGCAAAAATATGTTTTTAAAAGATCTTTAATAAAATTCTTGGCTTTTCTATTTATTTGATGTTACTATCAAATTTATTAAACATTCTTATATAAATTACAATTGACATAACCATTGCACCTCCATTACAATCTTGGTGTAAGAATTATCAAATTGTTAACGAAAACAAACAAACACTAAAAACATGAAAAAAAATCATTAAAAAAATGATAGTTTGAAAAAATCAACAACCTAAAATCAAAATTATGTTTTAAAATAAAAAATATTATATTACACATAAAATATTTTAAATTAAATTAATATATCTTCTATCCACATTTTCTATGGAAGTAACCTTCCATCAAGTACTAGTTATATTCTTTCCTCCCTATTTAAATACACGGGAGTCGCAATCACATTATTTATCACAAATTCGAACCGTATTTGTGAGAACGTGTAAACACAGCTAACGATTTTTTGATTTTGTGGACTCGGAATTGACGTCGAAGCAGACTTTATGAACTTAAACGCAGCCCACTAATTTTGTCTTCGTCGGCTTGACCATTGACTTCAACAGGACAACCACTACTCACTTGCGCGCTCTTGTTTTATCGGCTTTATCTCCATACTTGTTACCTGTCAGACCACCGAATTTCTTGTTTTCACCCCTACACCATTTCTAACATATCCACTCCTACTCCACTCTACTCTTGCTTATATTTTTCATCATTGATATTTTTGCTTTTTCACCAGAGCACCAATTCTCTGTTAATGGCTTCCACTTCGACATTCGGAGGAGGAGAGCATGAATGCGATCCATTTTTGGTTTGAACCTCCCAACAAAAAGATAAAATCGACCTTGTTCTCAAAACAGTATGATGTATTTATCAACCATCGAGGCCCAGATGTCAAAACAACTCTGGCTCGGCAGCTTTACAATTATATACAGCAAGCTGAGATCCGAGCATATCTAGATTCTGAAGAGACTGAACGCAGTGCACATAGCCATCTTATCACCGCGATATGCAGAGTTTGGTGCTTAGCTGAGCTAGCTTTAATATTTCAAACCAGAGCTAGAATTATTCCCCTCTTTTACCATGTTCAGCCTTCAGACTTCCGCTACATAAAAAATGAAGTTGCAGATGCATTTTCCAAACACGAAGAGAAGGGCAGATATCCTAACCATGACATGCAACAGTGGAAAGAATGCCTACAGAACGTTTTATGGCTCAAGGGCTACGAACTCAACGGACGTAATGAGTATGACATCTGCATGTGTATTTTCCTTCTATATATTCTTCTATTTCGAGATAATTTTTTTTTTTTTTTCTAGAAACAAGTTCAATTAGTCTCAGAATCTTTTTATATCTAGTATATTAAGTTTTACACTTCATCCTAGAGATTTTTTTGGGAATCTAAGACTAAATACTACCTCAATTACTTGCAAACCTTTTTAATTCAATATCTTTCGTTTTGTTTTCTTTGATTTTCAACGATCTGAATAAGCTGTGTAATGACGTCGTGTCCACCGTGGCAAAGGAAAAGCAAAAGAGAAAAATTTCTTTCCATGTTGCTAAATATGAGGTGGGATTGGACGAACTTATGAATGATTTCCACAGCCATTGCCGGAGAAACAGGCAGATAAGAGATAAAATAATTGGCATTTTTGGAATGGGAGGGTCTGGCAAGCCCACTCGCCAAATATATTTTCAATCGCAAACATTCAGAATTTAGTAGATCAAGTGTTCAGTTTGATGCGCGGGAAAACCATGCCAAAGGTATGCTCACTACTCTGCAAAGTAAGCTTCTCAATGATTTGTTTCTTCTGGAACGAAAACAATTCCCTAGTATAGAAAATGGAATCGCCATTATCGTGGATAACCTTCAAAGGAGTAGCCAATCAAGGCTCCTTCATGTAGTCATAGACGATGTTGATCATCAGATGCAGTTAGATGCCCTATTACCCATAGATTCCCTTAATGTCAACAGTTTAGTGATTGTCACAACCCGTGACGAGAGGCTTCTTATACAGGCCGGAGTCACAGTCCGTTATAAGATGAAAAAAATGAATCCATAGCAGACAGCTTTTCTGCTGGCATGCATTTCATAGACGATCTTGTAAAAGTGGATTTGATAATTTGGTAGACAGCTTTGTCGAAACATGTGGAGTTTACCTCTTACTCTTCGAGTAATGGGTGGGCATGTTTTTGGCAGTAACAAGCATTATTGGAAGTTGCAACTAAACGTTGTTAAAGCAAAACTACACAAAGACATAAGAGATACGCTTAAAATAAGCTATGATGTTCTGGAAGAAGATCAAAACAGTTTCATAGGAGAAAATGTGAGCAGGGCCATGAGTATGTGGAGGCTCCAGGGTGGAGCGCCGAACATTCACTTCAGACCCTCAAAGGCAAGTCCCTTGTTCAAGTGGAATTTTGTTCTTATCGGAAGGATCCTGATATAATATACAAATATGAGCCAAAATTTATTTTGAGAAATCATGATCACCTCCGCGACTTGGTGAGAGAAGTGACAGATAATGAAATAAATCATCCTCGTCGGCTGTGGCGTCCTAAGGATCTTGTATGTTTTTCGCTGCCTTAATTTCATGGTCCTAGTTAGAAATGGTATAATTTTTATAAGATGTTGAAACATTTACGCGTAACTTAGAATGCACATTTTCTAACTCTTAAAAAATATGAATTCAGATTGGAATGCGCGAAGTCAAGGGTTCCAAGAAATCCTCACGGGGTCCATAGGAAAGAGTTTCAGATGTTCCAATCTTATTGACGACCTTGAAAGTGATTTTGATATGACATTTTCTGGAGACTTCAAAGACATCAACTGATTTACAATGGCTTGAACTTTATTCTACTAGCGATGATCCCATCATTCCTGAATGGATTCTTCTACAAAATTTGCAGACTTTAAGTCTTGAAGGAGTATCACCTACGAGATTGTGGTATAGAGAAGACCAGGTATATGGTTTTTCTTGATCAAAAAATTAAATTATGGTAGCATCAGCAAGTACTTCGTTCTTGCAAGGTTTCTATCATTGAGAAACAACAGTTTGAAACAAAGTGATTGTACATTTGAGGGCATCAAGCAAATTAACCATTAGTAATTTACCGTCAGAAAATTCACCATCTACAATTCACTGTCATGACAAATTTACCTCAAGGAAAATTCACCATCAATAATTCACCCCCACAGAAAAACGCAATAACATTTTTTAATATATATTTCTAAAAATTTGAATTTTTTTGCAAAAGAATAGTTTTCACTCTATTTTTATTATCATAAATCAAATTATTCTTTTGCAAAAAAAATAAAAAAAATCAAAGTTTTGGAAATATATATTAAAAAATGTTAATGCGATTATTTTTCCACAGCAGTGAATTTGTCATGGCAATGAATTTTCCCACAATGAATTGTTGGTGATGAATTTTCCCGCGGTGAATTGCTAACAGTGAATTTTCTTGAAGCCACATTCTAGGTTAGGTTGAAAGAGTTGTATTGTTGCCTTGAGGATCATTATTTTCCAAGCTCCACTCAAGATATGTTTATTAGAGATTTAAACGAACAAGTGAGTTCATTTGGAATGCTAGAACATATGGAAATTTTGCACCTACAATTTGGATCTCTACTCTTAGAATGGAATATTGAATGGAATTGCTTGCTAACATCTGTAAGAGAACTCACAAATTCAAAAACTTTAGAGTTGGAATTCTTAAAGGTAGAAGGGGAATTTTCTTTAAGCAATAGGGGAGAGACAACTGATGATCGATTTTGTATGGGAAGCCTTGAAGCAATAACTTTGTGTTGTGCATTCAAAGGTCTCAATTAGTGGATAGATGCATCCATGTATTGCAAAGCTTATTTGCTCTACTATACATCGACAATAGTGAAAAATTATGAAGTTGGTGATGAGGAAGTCTATGCATATGATGAGGAGGTCTATGGGAATGGATGTCATTGCCATGATTATTCCAACTTGAAGGATGAGTATGTTGACTATGATGATTTGGATGACTATGCTGACAAATAGGACGATGAGGATAAAGAATATGAGGGTGGTGATGATGATTTTAATGATAATGTAATTGTGATATTGCTATCACGATTCAATTGTGTAGTTTAACGAGTCAAACTCATTGACCCATGTTTGATGAGTAGTGGTTCACAAGAACCCATCTCTCGTGATAATGAATGATCTACTTAGCACTCATTGCATCTAGGTGATGCTCACAAAGGTGAAGCACTAGGCCTTCTTGGGAGGTCACCCATCCTAGTACTACTCTAGTTCAAGTGTGCTTAACCACAGAGTTTCCCCCAAAGTTAAGCCCACTTAGCTTGCAACCCCATTCGCAAAACCTTCAACAACTCTTGTGCCTTATGAGCCATTCATTATAGAGCCCCTTAGCTCATCAATTTGTAAGTAGAGGTATTTCCACAACATGTCAAATTGTGATATTGCTATTAGGATTCAACTGTGTGGTTTTACGAGTCAAACTCATTAACCTATGTTTCATGAGTAGTGGTTCACAAGAACCCATCTCTCATGATAATGAATGATCCACTTAACACTCATTGCATCTAGGTGATGCTCACAGAGGTGAAGCACATAGCCTTCTCGGGAGGTCACCCATCCTAGTACTACATCAGTTCAAGCAGGCTTAACCACAGAGTTTCCCCCAAAATTAAGCCCACTTAGCTTGCAACCCCATTTGTAAAACCTTCAGCAACTCTTGTGCCTTATTAACCATTCATTATAGAGCCCCTTTAGGTCATCAATTGATAAGTAGGAGGTATTTCCACAGCTTGTCAAATTGTGATATTTCTATTAGGATTCAACCATGTAGTTTTACGAGTCAAACTCATTGATAATGTAACTTCTAATTAATTATTTTGTTATTGTAAATCAGATCTTAAAAACAAACAAAATTTCTAAAATTGAAGGGAACGTTATATGCAAAGTGATTTTGTTTACAAAATAGTAGTTTTGATGTTAGTTGTTATTATAATCATTTATTTATTTTCTATTTAATGAAATTTATTATTTTTTAAAACAATAAAATTTAATTATTTAATTTTTTTAATTATAATAATATATAAATAAATTATTGTTTATATTTTATGGTATTAATGAAAATATTTTGCATAATATTTAAATTAATAAGTTATCGATTGAAAGAAGTTGTCAATATAATTAAAAGGTGTGTAGGTGAGTGATGTAAAGAGTTTGTGATAAAAAAATAGCATTTATCTTTGATTTAAATCATATAAAAATTCAAGAAAATTTATTAAGGTTATTATGCAATGGTTTATGGATTTGATTGTGTATAATTTTTTGCATCAACATTTCGAATCACACTCCATGATCCATCATCAGGATGAGAGCAAAGAGTTGAAGGAGAATCAACTCTTTGCTTGCATCTTGATGATGGATCATCATTCTCCTTCAGCTCTTTGCTCTCATCCTGATGATGGATCACGGAGTGTGATCCGAAATGTTGATGTAAAAAAATTATACAAAATCGAATCTAGAATCCACTGCATAATAATTATCATGAATTGTGGAAATTTGATATCATTCATTAAGGTTATCAAGCTAGCTCTTAATTCTATTGAACCATTCAAGATCAAACAAACAATTTATAAGTTTATTTTATCACCTCCTTTGGACATTTTAATTTTAAAGCAACATATAGTAGATTTGACTCATGTATTTCATTGGGATTCCTTGCAAGGGTAATATTTGTGCATTATAGTCATAGACATATTAAAAGTACTTGAGAATTGATGATTGTAGATCCACAACCCCATCCTCTAGTAATGTAAGGCGTAATAGGACCAGTATTCTCAAAAGATTGAAAACTTGAGAAGGTAGTGTAGAAATATGTAAACTATTGCAATACAAACTCAAAAACAAAAAGTGAAAATTTTATATTTACCCAACAAAGTACAATGTGACTAACCATTCATTATACAAGGAGGGGCATTTAATAGGAAATTAAAATCAACAGGTTGAGCTTATCCAATACACACTAAGCTCTAACTTTTGGTCAAGAATTTGTTTTTGTTTCTACCTTCTTGTGTCACTATTACAATTAAGTTTTCAAGTTATCGAGCAAGTGCAACAAAAAAATAAATCAACCTAGAGAATCTATCTGCACACATAGGTGGTAGTGCCTAATGTCAGTGTGAAATACTTTTTGATTGAACATCTATTGAAGAGGATTTTTCACTTAAAAGTGATGTACTTGATATTCATTAGAATTTCAAGATTTTAAATATGATCTCAACAATCAAGCTCTCCAAAATCTCACTCCCACTTGTGGTGTGGACCTTAGCTTCAAGTTTTCTAAGAACATTGATTGTTCAAAGTAAGTATTTTATTACTTAAAGATGAGATTTTAATGATAAAGGATTCTTTCATGGAAGTAGTGGAAAATTTTGTTGATGAAAGGATTGTGTAGCATGGAATGAAATGTGGGTTTTTGTTACTTAATTTTTTTATATGTTTCTAGTTGTTTCTTGCATATCAATCTATATCAAAGAGGACATAATGATCACTTGAGTAGCATCGCCATTTGAAGTGCATGGGTTCTTCTAACATCAATACACTTGGCTTCTCTATGTATTTATTGTACTACAATAACAATGACCGCTAGGGAAACTCTTTATGTTTTCTCTCTCATTCTCCCACCTGAATAAAATTGGGAGCTATTGATAAGAATTCAAACCCTTAACCACTTGGTGATTTTATATTTAAATGAGCATATTTGTTCAAATTTTCTTTTAATTATGGTATTTTGAAATTTAAACTATTTGTGGGTAATTTGAATACTATTTTGTAAAATTTGTGGAGCAAAAATATTCTCTATGTAAATGTGTAAGATTAATTAGTTGTCACAAGAAGTTTATGATTAAATATTAATATATTTAAATAGTAATAATAATTAAATATATGTTAATAAATGTATATGATAAATAAGTATTTAGTTTTAGATTGATGTTTAACTATACTATGACATATATAATTTAATTATACAACTAGCTTTGAAAATTATGCAATTGTTCCTTATACTTCATTTTATTACTAGAAGAGGGATTTGTGTCAATTTGAACGATTGAAGTTGATTTGTTGTTAGTGTAATATTTTTTAGTATTCATTTGGTTTGTGAACATGTATACGTTTGGTAAACTTATGTCTAACATATCAAGATTTGTGATTGAGATAATTTTAGAATTTTTTTTTAATTACGCCTATTTTATTCAAGGTCAAGTTAAAATTCTAGGTGACCAAAGTCTAATGGACAACCTAGTTAATGGATTTGGAAAAATGTGAAAGCACTATACCATGGTAGAACCATAATTTATGGTTCAAGATCATAATCTACAAATCTTTACCATGGAAATGTATTAGGAACATAATTTATAGGTTGGGACAATATTATTTAGGTTAAGACTATAATTTTTACAAATTGTATGAAAATGCAAGATTTGGAATTTTAAATGATTAATTTTTTATTTCTAATGTTACAAACATCTCAAAATAATAAGTAATTACCATAGTGTAATTTTTCAAAAAAAATATGTATGGTTGAAGTTGAGATTCTTATCTAGCTTTCTACCATGATGAAATTTGGATGATGTTACTTGGTTGTGAGTAATTGATGAATTTGTGGTTTTGATGTGTGGTTGTGAAGAATTTTTTGTCTAAGATCAAAGGACAATTTGATAATATCCACATATAATAAAGGCAATAAGATATCCCAAAGAATTATAACATACTTTTTACATTCCCTTACAATAATAGTCACCTTCTTTATTTAAACCTCCTCTTGATAACATTGTGGAAGGATAAACCATTAAACCAAGATTTGTGATTTTTGAGAGCTTGATTGTTAATATTTCAAAGCGATAATTTCATGATATTTTAGTAGAATTGGATAGAAGACACTCTAGATCAAGATTTTGAACCTAGAGTGAACTATAGGGAAAATTAGTGGAATTGGAAATGGGGAAAAAATATCAATCAAGTAGAGTGAATATTATTTTTTGATGGATTTATTTACTTAAATTTTCTTCTGGTTTGATGGATGAGAGCAATATATTTCAACTTACATTTATTATCGATGGAATTTTTTACTTTTCTTTTTGATAGGGATTTGGCAACCCCATACAACTAGGAAGACATGTAAGGGTTCATCACTAAAGTTTAGACCAACCGAGTATAGACATCATGAAAGTGGAATAATGGTATATGAAATGTGTTTCTTTTAAACTACAACATTTGATGAGGAAAGAAAGGGGTGATTTTCCTATAAGTATCTATGAGTCAATAATGAGATCAAATATTCAAACTTTAAATATATAAACTTCGCAAACAATTTTCTTAATAGACAATGTTGATTATCAAATTTAGGTCATAATATTATGACAATGTTCTTGCTAAATGTAACAACATTTTTCAAACTATTACAATATTTGTAATGATCATTTTGTATTTACAATGAGAATTGTACAGCTCAATAATGGATTACTAAACTATGTTTTTGTCTATAATACTTAAACCTTGATTACATTTTCATGATTTGATCAATTATTTTGTGCTTATCTTCTTTGAAATTCCTTCTCATTAACACTGACACTATCCATTGAGAGGCACCAATTTGGTAATGTATTGATACAATGAAATAATCAAAAAGAATAAATTATTATGCTAATATTCATAGTTTAGTCACAAATCTTGTATACCCCATGGTTCTACAATAAACAAGGTATAAAATTATATAGATTATGTTTTTCACTTTACCTTGTGGTCTATGTAGATTTCCTCCACCTTACACTCACTAGAGGGTGCTACCACAATAATGCATTACACTTTCTAAGACATCATGTTTTTGGCCTAAAATGACAAAATTTTAGAAAATATAATGATTTAAGCCTTGAAAGGTTCCATTTAAAGTATTTTTATTGAAAAGGGTTAGGTCAAACCCACTTTGATAGAACCCCTCTAATTTTAAACCATATCTATAAGGGAGTCTCCTATACACCTATCAAAATACTAATAAAAAACCACTTTTGATTTACCTTTTGGGGGATCAAATGAATTCATTTAAAATTTATCTTTTGTAAGTATGTTTTCCTTATTATAAGCTTCCCAAAAGGTATAATTTTAAATATATTTAATATGATTATTATATTTATTTATTATTTCTTGTGAGTGTAGGTTTTTTGATGAACATCAAGGTCTTTGCTCCACACATATGAAAAAATAGGAGATAGAGAAAAAAATAAAAAAAATACATGTCCTCTAGGTATTGATGTCCTTATTCCAACAAAGAAAAAGGAATTTCGATACATACAAAAAAAATTATGCTCTTTATAGTACACCTATGTCTAAATTGTAATTGGTTTGACTTCAAAACTTAATTAAAAAATTTAGTCGATAAAACATTATGAAACCAAATGCATCCTCTAGATATTGTAGTTACAAATTTAAATTCAAAAAAATAGAATTTTATCCTTCATACAAAAAAAATTATGTGGTTTATAGTACACGCCGCTCTTTAAAAATGGTGTTTACTGTTAAAAACTAGCTATCAAAGGAGATGGAAAAAAAATACAATTTGATTCCAAAAAATTTTAAATATATATATTTAGAATCTACAAACAAAATGTCACTAATCACTAATTTGCATCATCTTCAAATTCCTCACAATTTAGTAGCTATAGGTGTCTGAAAATGAAGATTTAGTTCAAAATGTTCATTTCAAAGTCAACATTTAGAAAACTGGTGAAATTGGCTATATAGAGGTTTTAATATAGCTAGTTTTTCTTGGTGGGTAGTGACATCTTTGGAGTCACTTGTCAAAAGGTTGGGTTTAACTATCACCATTTTTTGTTATCCACTTTGTTATCAAATCTCTAGGAATATCCTCGTGAGTCTAAGATAAGCTCAAAGAGTAGGAGAGTAAACCAAATTTCGTAAAGTTGGCCTTTAGCCCTCCATGGTTGTTGGATGAGAAAGTTTCACTTTCATGATGATAATAGTGGCCTTGAAAGTGAAAATATGTTCTAGGAAATGGAGTAATGGTTTTGGGAACCAACACACTCTTGGTTATATTTAAGCAACAAGGGAGAGACAACTGATGATTAGTTTCATATGCGAAGCCATGAAGCAATAACTCTACATTATGCATTCAATAAAAAGGAAGGTCTTACTTGATGGATAGTTGTGTCCCACCCTTAAAATATCTTAAGCTTTATTCTATGACAGATCTAATTGAAGTAGATTTAACCTAGGTAACCACACTAGAATGTCTGGAATTGTTAAAATGTGGAGTTGAGAAAAGTACTGGTCAACGACCTACTAAACATTGAAATGTTTTTCATAAAATTATGTTGGAATACAATAGAGTTGCCAAATTTTGAGCATGTTAATTATCTCAAGAGGGTCTTTATTAGTTGTCAGAAGTTGCAGGATATATTAGCTATTGAAATAATGAAGGGTTTGAAGAGGGTCTGGATTGTTATTATCCAGATCTAAAGAATGTAAAAGCTATTGAATAATTGAATGGATTGAAGAGAATCTAGATTGAGGAATGCATAAAGCCGCAACTTGGTGTAATTTGTTTCAAAGAATTGAAGGAGTTGAAGAGAATATTCAATGGGGGCTATCCAAAGCTACAAACTATAGAAGGAATTGAATTTTTAATATACTTGGAGAGCATTATCATTATATCTTGTTAGGAACTGTAGAATATAAGGGGTATTGAAGAATTCAAAGAACTAAATGATATGATTACTTCAAATAGTCTTATAATAAGTTTCCTTGAAAGGCTATAGGTATTAAACATAGATATGTGTATTTCCTCATTAGCTTGTCCACTTTTTCCTTTTGATTTAGTTGCTCTCTTTCAATTTTTATTTTATTTATGTTGGAAAAAATGGTTTCGTGTGAATAAAGTATTTTTTAATGTTCTATTTTTTTATTTTCCATGTATACTATGGAAAAAAAATTAGCAATAGCACTATGATTTTAGAGGTTTTCATGGGATCTAACAATTATAGTGGGGAGATCGTGCATGGTAGATTTAACCGTAGATAGAATTGGTGACATGTTTTCTATGGTGGATGGTTTTTGTGAAATAGATTGTAAGAGAAATTATTTCCTGAGTAGTAAACAGATATAGGAGATGATCCATTCGCTTAATAAATTTCAACAATTGCTCGATACATTCATCTTTAGCATTGTGATTTATGGGCTTCCTTGCTTAAGGAGTGACATTGGTAATGTGAGTAGGATTTGTTAGAATATTTAGTAATTTCCCCCATATTGCATGAAGAGAAAGTTGAGGAGAACTATAGTCTTGCATGATGATAAAAGTAGGATTTTTATGTATAGAATTTACATACATTATTTTTATGTGCTTTTTAATTCCTCCAATTGATATCAAAGAAGGTTTGGGAAATTTATTTTGGTTAAAGAATTTTCAAAATTAGGAGATTTATAGATAAAGTTGAAGAGCTAGTCATAGTATTGAAGAAATTGCTAGATCTAGCCATAATTGAATCTGACAAAACAAAAAAGGGAAAGTGAATCCAATGCAATAAGGTGGAATTGCAGTTGAGAAAAGGAAGATTGTGGTAAAGAGGAAGCTACAAGTGCAACCTTGTGAAGTATAAAGGTAAGAGGTTGTAATCCTGTGAGAAAATCAAAGAGACAAATAGAAGATCATGGGTCTTGTAGAAGCTACAGGTAAAAAACATTAAGCAATCGCTATCAAGAAGTTAGATTGCAAATTGGATTACATGTTTGAAAAAAGAGTTCACAATCCAACTAAGAAAATAAGTCACTAAGAAATTTGACCATTTGATTTGAGGTCAATGAGATTAGAAAATTGTTGTTTACAAGTGAAAGGAAGAAAATCCGATGCTCTATAGTTTAGGACATAGAACAACAAGTTTTCTTCACTTCTCATTCAAGGAAACCTTAGATATCTCAATCCAAGGATGGAATAAGGGAAATATATCTACTAAAGGCTGTCCTAGGGTATGTTTGGAAACTAAAAAGGGGTTCACCACCAAGCTAAGGCTTGGAAAGACAAGAAATGTAAATGACATGCAAAGTACTATGCAAAACCTAACTAAATGACCTAGGAAATGAAACTAAAATGTAGAATAAAAGACTGAGAAAGTACAAAGGTGCACCTATGAGAGTGATGAGGTCAAAACAATCTCCAAAACCCTAAAAACCCACTATTTGATGTCCATTGGGACTCATACGCCAATTTAGGAAATTTAGTCCTAAACTAAGGTTTGTATGCCAAAACTAGAATCTCATAGTGGTTGATCTAAATTCAATGAAATCTAGAAAATGTGCTATATACTGGGACTCATATGCCACAAGTGGCATATTAGTACCACTCTACTTTTTTGTAGGGTTATGACTTGAATATTCTCTCTTATCTTTGCTCTTCCTTCCACACCTCGTTTTTTAATCTAAAACTCTAATTCGGACCTGTAGGTGACTTTCCATGAAGATGATAACCTTGTGACATCTTGACAACTTCTCTCAACCTTGCAACTTTTTCTTCAAAGGATCTTCAAGCTCCAAGACACCTAGATCTGCAATCACATGTGTAGAGATAAAAAAACTTATTTATTGTTAGGAAATAGGGGTTTTCTTTGGTCAAACCCTGTTTAGGTAATTAAACCTTGTCATGAAACAATGTAACATGAACAATGGTACCTTGAATGATGTCTTGAGATGTAATTCAACAATCAACATGAAGTGGCCATGTAGAATGTAGATCTTGATCTTGAATTGGATATAAAATAATGTTGGCAAATGGATCTTCAATGCTACATCACAACACTAGCTTAACAACATGCTTGATGCCTAATAACTTTGACACAATGATGGATCTTGAATTGTTGCAAAAAATGATGAATAATTTTTCCC
Organism: Sequoia sempervirens; assembly: GCA_007258455.2. Lineage (NCBI taxonomy): Eukaryota > Viridiplantae > Streptophyta > Pinopsida > Cupressales > Cupressaceae > Sequoia > Sequoia sempervirens. The sequence continues at coordinate 369,664,996 of VDFB02353493.1, forward strand.
TTGAATTCCTTAGAAATGCTCTTGATGCTCTTGTGAAGTCCCGAAATGCTTAACTCTTGATTGCTTAGGTTGATATCATGACCTTGGCTTAGATGAAATAATGATTTGAGACCTTATATAGGTAATCCATCCAACTTACCATTTATTAGATCCCAAAAGCTGACATACATGAAATTTCAACTTAAAACCCATATTTCCCACTCAAAACCCTAAAAGGGGTCAAATGGGACTCATACACCACTTATGGCATATAGGTCCCATCTAGATGGGACTCATACACCCAAGGTGGCATATGGGTCTCTCTCTCTC
>VDFB02353493.1:369666325-369792852 GCA_007258455.2 Sequoia sempervirens
AAATGAAGAGTGCCAAAATTATTTAAATTTTAAAATATTGAGCCTTAGGCTTAGTCATCCAAGCCATTTGTCGAGCGCTAAAAGTGGCACCTTTTTTGTGTCACAGATTAGTGCACACACCCACCTATCCTTTTGTGGGGAGAGTTATTTTCCCCTTACATAAGGTTTTCTCTTAGATGTTGACCTATCTTCAAAAAAATTCACCCTTGGTGTTGTATGTTCACCTAAGACACCAATGTCAGATGAATTTGACACTTGCATCATCTGATTCCCTTGTAATAGCAAAGTTTACAGTGAAGTGATCCTTCACCTTGCAAGAATTTTGTGTAGTTCTTTGCATGTAGGCATAGGTTTTTAGTGGTTGTAGCTAGGTGAAGTTTGCAACTATGGTATGATAGAGATCAACTGACTTTAGGAGATTCATCTTTAACAAAGGAATTTTTTTGTAATTTTCTTTCTTTTAAATTATGTACATATTAGTTAGTTCTTTTTCTTTCCAAGATGTGTGCTTTTCATTCCTTGCATTCTCCTTAAGGGAATGTATGTTCCTAGTCTCCTTGCTTTCCTCCAAGTGGAGGCTTGCACATTTTTTGTTTTTTCCCTTGAGAGGCCCAGTTGTTACATGTTCCCTTCATGACTCTATGCCCAACGGAATGATAAGTCCTAGATGGATTCCACAATTAGCAAGCAATCTTCTTGTAGAAATTGCCAAAATGTTAACATATAAAATGACACCCTTAGATGACCCATCATTGATAATCAATCTGAGAGATCCTATATGGGCCATCTTGCATGATTTTCCCTTGAAGAAGTCCTAAAATTGGCTAAGTCCTTGTGTTTCAGACTTTCAGGTTTTCACTTACCTCTCTATTGGCATGCTTTCTCCATCGCTCCTGCTCCTCTTCTTCTACCTGTTCTTCCCCTTTTTCTATTAAGTCTCCAAGTTTCAACCATCAACCTTACCCTTTTTCTATTAAGTATTCCATTGCATTGGAGGAGGTCTTCACATCATGATTTTCAAATTTGAGTGCATGAGGAAAATGTGATAGGGTTATAAGGGCATAAAGAGGAGGATGTGTGTCATCATTTCATTGCAATGCATTACCTTAGTGTAGTGCATTTTTCAGTTTTGAGCATGAGGGAAAAATTGTGCTAAGATGGCCTATAAGTGGCAAACATATGGTAGCTCTTTTTTGCATTACATAACTTCTATGCATAGCATTCTATTTCATCCACACAAGAGATAGTGTGATGAAGTGAATGCCAATGAAGACATGATAGGTGGTGGTGTTCTATTACAGTGTGATGTCTCTTCGCATCACAATTCCATTTCTATAGTGCATAGAGAAATTGTGTTAGGTTGTGCAAATCCATGGAATGAGGAAACTATGTGGTGGTCTATGATTGCATCGTAGGGATTCTTTGCAACACATTATTTCCAAAGGGCTCCCAAAGGTTTTTTGTGATGGTCTAAGAAAATATGCATGGTTGTTGATCTTGTGATTTATCTCATATTAATGATCATATTTTAAAATTAATAAAGTGAGCCTAAAATATAATCTCAACCGTCCATCTCTAGACTGAATGGTTGAGATTCAAAATTCTCAAATGGCTAGCCACACTAGTTCATAGGAGCATCTGCACCATGACCGAAGTGACATCTTCAACTACCAAGATCAGATATTTTCATCTCAAGGTTCTTTCTTCATGGATTTCCATGTCATATTCAATAAAGGAGTGATGCCCATGCTTCTTTATGTGTGAGAAAGACATTCTTCCTATTGTAGATTGGATTTCATGGTGGATTTTACGGGAGTTTTCCTCTCTACACCAATAGAGTATTAAATTCAAACGAATCATGTGCACATTAGGGTTATCCAAGGTTATCTTTTGCATGAAATGTAATGATCAACTCCTCCTCTCTCAATTTGATTGGATTTCCTCTAAACTATTAACCCTAGCTAGATTAGGGTTTGGTCTGAAATCATCTTAGTTATGCTTGCACTATAAAGGCAACACTTGTATTCTTTCTAAGGGTTCTTTCTTTGGCTCCCTAGGCTTTTTCTTTGGCAGACACTGCATTTTGCATTCTATAACTATAAAGATTGGCTTTTAGATTTGTGTTAATACATTTCAACCATTTATCACTATTATCTCTTGCATGTTTGAGTAAAATACATTTACCTTCATGTTCTATTGAGATTTTTGGTTATGTTATTGGTTTATGGTGTCATTTGAAGAAGGAAGAAACAAATTTCTATCTTGGTGCATCACCCGTTTTTACTTTAATGCATTCCTTCTATCCCTTTTCCCTTGTGAGTTGTTTGAATAGAGTAGTGATAGGGCTTCATGTGCTAGGTGAGAGGTCCATTGCATTTTCCTTAGATATGAAGGGGAAGCCAACATTCTCCAAAGACTTGACCTCACCTTGCAAGGTACCATACCTTGAGGTCCTTTCCATGGTGTCATTGGAATGTTGAACCCGATGTTCAACATTGTACAATTTTAGGTGACAATAGAGCCCTTGCAAAGAACTGCCTCAAGGTGTTGCTATAAAGCAATATACCAAGAAAAATTATACTACTTTAGAAGCAACAATGACTTTCTCATAGTGCTAGACAAAGGCTTGTGGAATGTGAGGAAGCTTCTTGAGTTCACCTATTGGGCATGTAAGGCCTAAAAAATTATTTTGAGACCTTATCTCATATCTTGAGTTGGTGAACCCAAGCTTTGATTTGAACTCCCTTTGTGTGAGCATCCACAACATATTTCTACTAGTGAAAATTGTTGGAATATGTTGTCATTGATGTCAAAAGGGGATCAGAGGAGAAGTGTGTTGATCTTGTGCAGAAGCACATAATGTTGTCATTGATGTCATGAAGGTTTCAGAGAGGTGATGAGTTAAATCATGCAAGGGAGATTATTGGCATAATGGAGTGAATATGATCCTAAAGCAGAGTGTTGAGATAATTATAGAGGATGAATGTGAGAGCAGTGATTCCGGTTCTAGAAGTGTGTGGTAGATTGATGATGCAAAAGTGCATATCTTGTAATTGGTATAAAGTTGATCAATTTGTTGCAAATGTTGTCATGAAGTTTCAGAGTTTTCCATACAACAAAAGAGGAATCAAGTTGTAGATTCGATGTGGGTTTTGTGAGAGCATTCCAGTGATGAGATTTGTAGGTCTAGAAAGTGAAGGATGCATCTAAGAATGCATTATTTCTGCTCTCGGGTGATATTAGGGTTTACAGATAAACCCTAATGCATTTGCAGTCAAGGCGACTAATATGTTCCTCTATTTCGGCATTGACTGTCAACTACAGGTAACAGGTCATCTAAATTAAACTTATGCCCTTTAAGTTTGTTTGGTAACCAACCCCTCCACCTTGTCACCCAATTATAATCACTGGTGGGTTCTACTAGATATTGCACTTCGCAAAAAGAAAGTTGAAGTTTTTTGTAAGATCGGGAATATGCGATGGAGATGGTTTAACGATTGTGATCAAGGTGATCAAATGGCATGCAGTGATGAAGGATAGTACCTCGGTGGGAAAAGTGGCATGTGGTATCATATCGTCTGATTGCTTCACATAGCTATTATGAAGCGAAGCGACAAGAGGATTTGAGTGATGAGCAATGTTAATGGAAAGTAACACTAGTATGTACAGGTGTCTAAATGTTATTGCATCGTTGGGTGTTAGTGCATCACGCTAATGCATTGTTAAGAGTCGAATCTTTCAGCGATGTGTGATGAGTGTTGAGCAGTAGTGGAGAATGACATCAAAGACAGACACATGGCATAAGCTCTCCATCCCGTGGAGATTTTGTGGGCCCGTTGTTAGTACCAACAAGATAGCAATGGATGGTGCAAATTGTTTGACAGCTAATCCAACGATGATCTTTGATTTATAGTACATCGTGAATAGGAATGGTGATATCCATAGCATATCAACAATATGTGATGGAGTTTACTACATCGCAGAAATGTATGCAATTGTTCTAAATGTTTTGGTGATACGTGATGGCTATGAAGGATAAGGTCATTGCTGAAGGAGTATGCATCACAAGTATGAAGTTGAAGGCTGAAGGTATTTCTGTGATATGCGATGGCTATGAAGGATAAGATCAACGAAGGAGATTTTAAATGACTTCTTATTAGATGGATTTAAAGTTATAACAGTGAATGGAAAGTGCAAGATCATGGCATGAGAGAGAAGATCAATGGCTAGTATTCAAACTTGAAGATCTCAAATGGTTAAGTCTGTGTGAACAGGGTTTCAACTGGTAACCAACACAAAGGAAAGAATTAATTGATCCAACTACAATTGTGACCAATTTCAATGAAGATTTGATCTTCAAGGCAGATAAACAGACTGTAGAAGTGGTTAAGATCGAATTTGATCATATGGAAAACAAAACGTAGTTAGTGCAAATCTAATCCTAGGGTTTGGTAGGTTGCTATTTGTAGCAAATTCTCTAAGATAAAATTTAATGTTGTGAAGCTCGATGCATAGGTATGGTGTAGAGTAAGATATGTGATAAAGCCTAACAGAGTATTCTAGACTGCAAATGTGATCAAGATCAAATCAGATCGAATGAACAGGAGAATGCATTGAATGCATAGGAAAATTTTAGGGTTTGACAAAGAGAATGAGGGAAAACTCTTTGTATCATAATTGAATGTTGTGCAGCTCGATGTAGTGCTAGAGTGATAATGAAGATATTTGATAGACTCTATCAGATGAGTTGGACTATGGTGTAAGGATCGAGGTGGTCTAGCAACTTGCTAGTAAAGTCACCAAGTAAGGGAAACCCTAACAAGATGTGAGAGTTGATCTGAACGAGTGTGTGAATCTTGAGGTAGAGATTGCAGGTTGGTGAAGAAAGAAGACAATCAAATATTGTTGAAGTGAGATGTCTGCAAGAAGTGTGCAGAATAGTCTATAGTTGTATGGTGTACTGAACAAAGTTACATCTTGCCAAGTATGCTGCAGAGATAGGTAGAGTGGTGTGATGTACTAATTATGCAAGAAAGAGAGCAACAAAGTAGATAGAGAATGCACATGCAAGGATGTCTTGGACTGTAATACAAAGCATCATCTAGGATTGCATTCAGGAGAGTGCAAATGTGTGAGACACTATAGAAAGGGAAAGATGTATAGTACAACAAGATAGAAAAGTGATTGTTTTATGTGCATAAGAGAGTGTAGAGCAAGGGTGTGTTCCTGAGAGTGCAACTTCAACAACAAAGTGTAAGTTGCAATAAGTGCAACAAAGTACATAATGTAATGATGCATCATAGGTTTTGTAGAACCAATCTCATGCATACTTGAATTTGTAATCCTTCAGAGGTTGTTACCTCATTGTACTGAGTTGTGGCTCAAATTAGGGGATTGTAGTCTCCTTGAAGTTGTGGCTTCTAAATTAGGGTGTTGTTGCATCCTTTGGGTTGTAGCTCCTCAAACAGGGTGTTGTTGCATCCTTAAAGTTGTTGCTTCTAAATTAGGTACTTGATGTTTCCTTGGGTTGTAGCCCTAAAACATTGTAATAGAGATTCATTTGTGACGTTGGATTTGAGTAGTAGACTCAAGCAGCCAAGTTGTCACTGTGGTTTTTCCCATCTTGGGTTTTCAACGTATATATGGTGTTGTGGGCATGTGTGTGTTGATTGTTTATTTGCATGTTTATGTTTGCATCTTTAGTTTTTAATCTACACATTAAGAGTTTGAGGAAAAAGTCTACACAAAGTAGTTGGAGCTAAGAAAGTAATCTGCATAAAGGTTTTAAGGGATAGATTTTGGTATCTACTGATTCACCCCCCCTCTCAGTAGATCATTGTGTTCCAACAAGATGAGCCACTTGAAGCTAAGTAGATGAATCAAATGACTATTCCTTTAGAGTAATGATGGCTTGGAAGAGCTATGAGGTGATAGCCTCATAAGAACAACAAGAAGCAAGCCAATTGATGTCAAGAAATGTGGAGAAAACATGAAGCATGGGTTGTGACATCATTTCACTAAGGTAACCAATTGGTCTTGTGCATGGAGCGTGGTTTCAAATTCCAAACACAATGAATATGAGTAGATGTGGCTCTGTGATTGAGTACTTAGTATGAATCTTATTGAAAAGTGGTAAAAAGACAATGTTTGAGAAAGGCTCCATCGGTATGGAATAAAAGTTGGTAAAAGAAAAAATATTAAGCTAACAACATGGAATAATCCATGCATTTAAGCACTATATGAGGCCCAACTCTTAAATTAATCCATGTGTACACATCATATGATCCTTGAGGCGGCCAAGATTATGATCAACAAGTCTCAATTTATTGTGAATGGAATGTCATGCCTCTCTTTTGTCAATGGTCCAATGCATAAAAAATTCTCCCTCTTCTAGATTCCTTAGCGGCTACAAGATCTTTGTTATGCAATTGAAGGAGGGACACCATGTTGGGTAGTAGAGTTTGTAGGTTGAGTTAGTGAATAAGCTAGTAGTGGAGCTCAAAACATATTTTATCTCTCTAGAGGTTTCCCTAGGGTTGGAAAACTAGATTTCTTTGGTTCAAAAGGTTTTGAAACTATCTCAGAAATCTAATCCTTAGAGATAGAATAAGGCCTAGGAGTAAATTATTTTATCTAAAGCTCTTGGTTTGCAATTGACAACTGTAGACCAACTTTTATCCTTTTTCCAGAAGGTATCAACCTAGAAGTAGGCGACATTGAAGGTTTTTGGATGAAGAAAAGCCAAAGGTCAATCTCAAATATTGTGTTTAAAGGATTGACATTGACAGCAAGTATTTGGTAAATTTAGGTAAAGAACACATTGTGTGCATCTCATATGACCAATATGAATATCAACAATTTTTGTAAAGGCCTAGGATAAATCCACCTCAACACAAGAATGTTGATAAGGAGACTATGAATAGAACCATTTAGGTTCAACACAAACCACAATGCCTAAAGAAGAGGCAGTTTTTCTTAGGAAGTTACAACATGGCAAAAGTAACCTAGGGAATTCAATCCAAACGGGAACCTCAAGGAATTTTTCATTAAAACAACAAAATCTCGAGTCTAAGATTTGAACACCAACAATGAGGATTGGAAAAAGCCAAGATATTGTGCCTCCAACAAATCGATAGACAATTATGCCATTATAGTGAGTATAAAAAACAACAAAAAATAAATTATGATTATTTTTTCTTCCAATTATTGTCTTTTGAGTCGAAAGTCTTGTACAAGAAAGGGAACATAAAGACACTCCAATTAGAGATGGATTTCTTTAGAATAATTTTAATTTCTATTATGTCAAGGTGGAATATGGCAGCGAAAATGGAAGAATAGTGAGGACATTATCTAATAAAAAAACTGGGGCATTGTGAGAACACTATCTATTCAGACATTATAATGCACATAATTAATAAAAAAAAAAACATGTTTTATTCTAATTTTTAATTAATAAATAAATAATGTTAAAGGTGCATTATGATAGTACGGGAAGTAGGAAGAAATTCAAGGAATCGATCTCAAGGAGTTTTGCCTCCGTTGTGCAAGACGATTAATTTTGTCAAAGATGTCATATTTAGACAGCGAAGGCAACCGCGTTTTGCTTGTGGAAGCAGCGTAGCGTGTAGAGAATCCAATCAGAAGTAGTTGGTAACAGCTGTGCATCGGCCCCACACACCGCGTATGTCTGTCCGAATGGATGACTGCCTAATCAAACGCTTCCAACTAGGTACTGAAAAAGTCTTTGCGGCAATAGCAATTTATACAGATAGTGAGGACATTATCTAATAAAAAAAATTGGGACATTATCAAATTATGATATTGCTATCAGGATTCAACCGTGTAGTTTCGAGTCAAACTCATTGACCCATGTTTCATGAGTAGTGGTTCACAAGAACCCATCTCTCATGATGATGAATGGTCCACTTAGCACTCATTGCATCTAGGTGATGCTCACAGAGGTGAAGCACTGGTCCGTCCCGGGAGGTCACCCATCCCAGTACTGCTCCAGCTCAATGCCCCAATTTTTTTTTATTAGATAATGTCCTCACTATTCTTCCATTTTCGCTGCTCTATAATGAATGGTTCATAAGGCACAACACTTGCTGAAGGTTTTACAAATGGGGTAACAACTCAAGCGGGCTTAACCTTGGAGAAAACTCCCTGGTTAAGCGTGCTTGAGCTGGAGCAGTACTGGGATGGGTGACCTCCCGGGACGGACCAGTGCTTCACCTCTGTGAGCATCACCTAGATGCAATGAGTGCTAAGTGGACCATTCATCATCATGAGAGATGGGTTCTTGTGAACCACTACTCATGAAACATGGGTCAATGAGTTTGACTCGAAACTACACAGTTGAATCCTGATAGCAATATCATAATTTGACACGCTGTGGAAAAATAGCTCCTACTTATCAGATCGTGTGTTGTAAAAATCTCTTAACGAAGATTCATTGTCATAACCACACTTTAAATGGGTTTACCAGGCTTCTTTTTCTATGAATTTAATGAACGTTTATCGCAAGAACCTGTAATCACGGCCAATGCAAGAATGGGTTCACCGTCATAGCCAGCAGAATGCACGTTTATCTGCAAGAATACAGTGTAAACAGGGGCAATGAATATTGTCTTCATTGAGGGCAAGCGCATTCTACAAATCCTAGCAGTGTATCGTGCAGGGTACTCCATACGTACGGACAGGCCATGACAAGTAGTTGGTAACTGTGCATGGTCCCCACACAGCTCGGGCAAGTAGATCGTGCACGCTACACCGCCTTTCTACGTATCTACTTAATGTCGAGTCTTTGTAGTGAAAGGAAATCTTTTCAGATTTATACTGACGAAGTGTGCAGTAAAAATCTTTGAACAAGATTCATCGTCACAACAGCTTTAATTTTTTCTGAAACAAACTACAGAAATCAATCGAATCACACAAATATAGATTACACAGATATATGTGGTTCGGCCGTAGCCTACATCCACGGAGAAGAGCGAGAGATTGATATTATTCATCGGTGGTTTTAAGATTACAATCCCTTCTGTATATAAAGAGATACACAACCTTTAATTAGAAGGCAGCAAGGATTAGGACGAATCCCACAATTTATGCTTTCTCCAGTACAGATAGATATAAATCCCAAAAATCTCTCTCTTCTCCAACACTCCCCCTCAAGTTGGTGCGAAAATGTCAATAGAGCCCAACTTGGACAGTACTTCTCGAAACTTGAGAGCTGGAAGACCTTTTGTAAATATATCCTGCCAATTGCTGAGTTGTAGGGACAAAGGTTGTGCGGATGACATTGGCTTGCACATTCTCTCGAACAAAATGGCAGTCAACTTCAATATGTTTAGTGCGCTCATGAAACACTGGATTTGAAGCGATATGCATAGCAGCCTGATTATCACAGAATAATTGAGTTGGAAGAGATGAACCATAACCAAGGTCCTGCAACAGAGCTCAAAGCCATATAATTTCACTGGTAGTTGATGCCATTGCTCTATATTCTGCTTCAGCACTTGAACGAGCAACAACACTCTGTTTTTTACTTTTCCATGTGACCAAGTTACCTCCAACAAAGGTACAATATCCAGTTGTAGACCGTCGATCAACAGGAGATCCTTCCCAATCAGTATCAGTATAGGCAGTAATAGAAGTATGACCAGTCTTACACATCCATATACCTTTGCCTAGGGATCCTTTCAGATACTGTAAAATTCGGGTGACAGCTTGCATATGTTGAGCCTTGGGAGCATGCATAAAATGACTTACCAAACTCACTGCATAAGAAAGATCAGGTCGAGTAATGGTTAAATAGATTAACCTACTGACCAACCTTTGAAACTGACCAATATCAGACAATAATGGACCAGTATCATCCAATTTTCCTCCGCTATCTGTTGGCGTATCTGATGGTTTGATTCCCAATTTACCAGTTTCTTGTAACAAATCCAACACATACTTTCGTTGATTAAGAAAGATGCTGTTTTTTGAGTAGGCAACTTCTAATCCTAGAAAGTACTTCAAAGTTCCCAAATCTTTAATGGCAAATCTATTGTGTAGCAGAATTTTTAGCTTAGAAATTGCATTTTGATCATCACCAGTAATGACTATATCATCAACATAAATCAGCACAACAACAATACCAGAGTTACTCCTTTTAACAAACAGGGAAGGATCTGCATTACTTCGTTTTAGCCCATTCAACATAAGGACAGAACTAAGCTTAGCATACCAGGCCCGTGGAGATTGTTTAAGCCCGTAGATTGCCTTTTTTAATTTACACACTAAACCAAACTTGGCCTCTTGCGGATGCCCAGGTGGGATGCTCATGTAAACTTCTTCTTTAAGGTCACCGTGCAAGAAGGCATTTTTGACATCCATTTGAAACAATTTCCAGTCTTGATTGACGGCAAGAGAAATGAGGACCCGAAATGTGTTCATCTTTGCAACAGGCGCAAAATTTTCTTGGTAATCTATGCCATATGTTTGTGTGAATCCTCTAGCAACAAGTCTGGCCTTATGTCATTCTAAGGAACCATCACTATTATATTTATTTTTGTACACCCAACAGCATCTGACTATTTTCCTTCCTAGAGGTAGCTTAACAATCTCCCATGTGTGATTGTCATCAAGAGCTTGTAGCTCGTCTTGCATAGACTTCCTCCAAACTGCAATGGAGTTAGCTTCTCTAAAAGTCTTAGGTTCCTGATTATGATCAACGGTACTCAAGAAAGCTAGGTGAGACTGAGAAATAGTATTATAAGACAGGTGATCCTGTATAGGATAAGATGTAGCATGATAAGTGAAAAAATCTTTCATCCATTCTGGAGGACGAGTTGCTCTACTCGACCGTCGAGTAGCTTGAGGAGATGCAGGGATTGGTATTGATTCAGGAACTTCTGTACCGTGATCAAGAACAACATCCTCATTGGTAATGGTAGGAAGCGGAACCGAGTGAGACACAGACTCCCCCTGTGATCGACTCCCATATTCAACACAAGCTTGAAAAAAAGATTCAGACTCCACAAACTTGACATCACGTGAAACAACAATTTTACGAGTGACAGGATCATAACATATGTACCCTTTCTTAGTGGAAGAATATCCAAAAAATACACACCGAGTAGAACGAGCTTCTAACTTATCTCTGTGTATTGCTTGCAAGTGCACATAACAGACACATCCAAATACCCTCAAGTGTGACATGTCAGGTGTCCTATTTCTGAGTATTTCCAATGGTGACTTGAACTTAATAACACGGCTGGGAAGACGGTTGATCAAATATGCAGTGGTCAATACACCATGAGACCAATATTGTTTTGGGACCTTTGTTTGAAACATAAGAGCCCGTGCAGTTTCAAGGATGTGTCAATTCTTTCTTTCGGCCACCCCATTTTGTTGTGGAGTTCCAACACAACTTGTTTGATGAATAATGCCTTGGCTTTGAAGATATTCTGAAAAAGATCCTTTAACATATTCGGTACCATTATCAGACCTAAAAGTTTTAATTTTAGCACCAAACTGATTACACACCATAGTATGAAACTCTTTGAAAACAGAAGTAACTTCAGTTTTTGATTTTAACAAGTATAACCAGGTAGCACGAGAAAAATCATCAATGAACAACACAAAATATTTATATCCATCATAAGAATCAATAGGCGCAGGTCCCCATAAGTCAGAGTGAACTAATTCAAACAACTCAGTAGACATAGAAGATGAATTGACAAAAGGTAAACGCGTTTGTTTAGAAAACTGACAAACATCACAGACATCAGAATTAACAGAGGCAGATGGACAAAGTCTTGACAAGATACGGTTGGATGGATGTCCAAGCCGTTTATGTAAAGTGTGACTTTCAATTACATCACTGGCATGACATGATGGAACAACCAGAGCATCAGATGTAGCATTATCAGGAAAGAAACTAATTTTACCACTTCCTACGGTTGAAACATTACTTCCATTTGCAACAGATATATCATGCTTATCAGTTTTCAGAATAAAATTGATTACTGAAGAAGGACTATTGGACATATGATCGGTAGCTCCGGAATCAATAATCCAGGAATTAATTTTGGAATTGGAAGTAAGATAGGCATGAAAATTACCTGACACGTGAGAGGAAGTGGATAGACTGTTGCCAGAAGAGACAGTCTTACTGAGTTGTTGAAGAAGATGACCCAACTGGTTGATTGAAAAAGAAGTTTCGGCTACAGCAGCATGATCCTTCTGACCCTTATATTCAGATTTGAGATGAGGATGTAATTCCCAGCAGCGATCCTTGGTATGCCCAGTTTTCTTGCAGTGATCACATTGATAGTGTTCCTTCTTACCCTTGTAGCGAGAAGCATTCCTGTTTTTGTCGAAAAAATGAGGCTTTCTTTTATCATCCTTTTCGGCCAAAAGGACATGAGATTCAATCTTCTCTGTTGAAGTTTTGGATTCTGAGCCCATAGTCTTTCTTCGAGTTTCTTCTCGCTGAATAATAGCACAAACACCAGCGAGCGTGGGCAATGTGGCATCCATCAGAAGATTGCGCCTTATGTATTCATACTCAGGCTTCAGACTATGAAGAAGTGAGAAAAATTTATCCTCCTTAGCTCGTTTCAAAAGAGTTTGAGCATCGGTGGTATGTGGACGATACAGGTTCAATTCGTCCCACAGTTTTTTAAGATTACCAAGATGTTCACTAAAGGTTTTCTCACCTTGTTGGGCTGCAGCAATTTCACGAGTGAGTTCAAAAATACGGGTAGCATTATTTTGGTTCCCGTATAATTCAGCGATGGAATCCCACAGTTCTTTTGCTGAATTAGAAAAGGTGAAAATTTTGGCAATATGAGTTTCCATTGAATTGAGTAACCATGATCGAACAAGCTGATCATTGGATATCCAATCCTCATATCCCGATTCAGTAGTTTGAGGACACTGTTTATCACCATTAACAAAACCAAATTTTTTCTTGCCACCAAGCGACAAAGTAACAGCTCTAGACCATGCAACATAATTGATTCCATTTAATAGAACTGATGAAAGTCTCCAACTAGGATTCGAATCAAACTCAGCCATGAAGACGTAAAAGAAAAAGACACTTACGAGGTTTCTGAAAAAACACCAAATTGAGCGAACCAGACTTTGTGTTTTATTGCAGCCGTGGTTGCGCTGTAGTTCCAGCAGCTCCAAAATCCTTCACACCAAATCCGCGAATCGTCACACCAATCCTTCTTTCCAGCGAATCTTCACACCAAAGCCCGTCCCTTGCAGCCTACTAGCATCCAATAATCAGATTTTTCGTAGGCAGATGCGGTGGATCTGAGCCCTTTCAAGAGCTCGACGTCGGCCCCGAGGAAGACACGATGAGGAAGAGGTGCGGTGGATTTGAGCCCTTTCTAGAGCACACGAATGTCGCCGTGCTCTTGGACAATGAAGCCGTCTATGATATTTGCCGCCGTTCACTGGACATCGAACGTCTGACATACACAAATCTGAACCGCCTTGTCTCACAGGTCATTTCTTCACTGACCGCTTCCCTTCGTTTTGATGGAAGTTTGAATGTGGATGTAACGGAGTTTCAGACAAATCTTGTCCCGTACCCTAGGATCCACTTTATGCTTTCCTCTTTTGCGCCTGTGATCTCAGTAGAAAAAATAGAAAAAAGGCCGCAAATCTGAGAGGCCAGATCACGCGTTTGGAAGCCCAGAAAACGGCTCAGAAAGAGCACAAAAAATAGCCGCACACCCTCGATTCGGCTCAGGAACAAGCGTGGAATCTGGCAGGATTACGAAAAAGATGAATTGAACAGAGTCTCCTATGACAAAAGCAAACTAAGACCTACTCTGATACCATAAAGAAATCAATCGAATCACACAAATATAGATTACACAGATATATGTGGTTCGGCCGTAGCCTACATCCACGGAGAAGAGCGAGAGATTGATATTATTCATCGGTGGTTTTAAGATTACAATCCCTTCTGTATATAAAGAGATACACAACCTTTAATTAGAAGGCAGCAAGGATTAGGACGAATCCCACAATTTATGCTTTCTCCAGTACAGATAGATATAAATCCCGAAAATCTCTCTTCTCCAACACAAATAGAAGATTGGTGTTGTCATATCATCTCTCATCTCTATGTTGGCAGTTCTTTACCGGACAATGGACTGATCTATTCAGGAAGGTTCATGGAACACATTTACTATCGGTCAAAGTAGACTAATAGTTAAGTAATTTACACGCCAGATTCTTAAGATGTCTCAGACGAATGATTGGTATAATGTTGTACTCAGTGATTTGTTCCCAATCTAGCGTTACCCTATGGATTTTTGGCCTCCTAGCATTGGCCACGATCGTTTTGACGTCGTGCTAGGCTTAACCAATATTTGTTTGTAATGAACACTGTCTATATTATGATGAAAAAACATTAGCGTTATAGCTATATATTGATAAAAAAAATGTGTAGTAATTGTCATTCTTCATTGTTCATACTGGATTATAGTTTGAAGCATAAAAATATTAAAATAAATAATCATTTAAATAGCTATTAGGTGGTGAGAGTTAAAACAGATGGAAGAAGAGGATCGTGATCATCAGACTTGTCTCATATATTTATGGGGTTTGAAATGACAACTAACAAGTTCAAACCATTGTTACCATTGAAATTAAAAGGTTTGTGAAAGAGAAAGCCAAACAAATCCTCTGGTCAAAACAACTTAGTAGAAAAAGAGAATATTATGTTTTGCACTTTAACCACACTTGTGATCACGGGCAAAAGTATTACGTGAGGGCAGATATAGAGTGGAAGGCTAAAATGTTGATAGCCCAGTTGAGAACTAGCTCTCATCGTTTGAGATGTGAAACGGGGAGATAGACAACACCCAAGGAGGCATGGGCTGATAGGATTTGTTGTTTTTGCTCTTCGGGTTTGGTAGAAATAGAATGGCACTACATCATGCAGTGTAAAGCTTATGAGGACATTAGGTGCAATTACTTGGATTTGTTTAAAGTCAAATCGTTAGAGGCTTTATTTGAAGAGGAGAAGATCGTTGAAACGGTAGGTTACTTGATCAAAATACACAATAGAAGAAATAAAATTAGCAAAGAGTTAAAGGTAAACATAAGTACTCGGTGAGGTTGGTGGCTGCTCGGTTTGTGTCAATTTGTGGTTTCAATTCTATTTTGGGGGTCCCATAGGCTGGCTGGTCTCGTGGACGTAATTAAAAACATTCATTCATTTATTGTTAACATGTTTTTCTTGAGTTTCTCTGGCAATAACACAAGTAGGAGATATGGCAAGACTAGTCAAGAGAATTTGTTAGTATTAGGCTAACATGTAGACCCGTGAGCAAGAGGTGGTGGAGAGAGAAAGTAGCAAGAGACAAGTTGTGATCAACCTTATTGTGCATATTCCCTTCTAGCAAAAGGAGGGGGAGCTTGAAAATGGGCCTCTTGAGTGCTACAAGTAGAATGATTGCATTTGCAACAATGTCCTCAAGAAGGATAATGGCCTTGAAAACAAATGGGTATCAGAGGCACCTTGGCAACAACACAATGTGCATTGCCCCAATGATCCAATAACACCTATAAGTGGTGAACTTTAAGTGTAACTTTATTTGTTTGCAATTAAATATAACATTAGAACAAATTGTTGCTTTAAAATAAAGCAAAAAATGACAATTAAAGAAAGTAGTAGAATTTATATTTTTTTAGATGCTAAAAAGGATTTGACTTCAAAGCATGCCAAACTTGAGTATACTTGAAGGTAATGTGAAACTATTCCCATAATAACACCATATGTCAAAGGAAAGGTTCAAGCCTAAAAGGCTTACAAAGATCATGAATCCAAGTCCAAATATCTTGAGCTCTAGGACAAAACTATAAAAATATTAGAGTCTTGTGATGCTCATGGAAGGGACATTGGGGATTTAGAATACTTAAATGGGTTAATTTGGAACCAATGGGGAGGCCTTGGAAGAGAATGCATCAAGCAAAGTGGGTCAACTTTGGCTTAACAACAACTAACCAAATAGTCTAAGCTTGTGATGTTAAATTAAAAAAGGTTGTAAATGTCATGATTGGTTCAAAGTAAAAGACATAGGTAAATAAGGAGAAAGCAAAGAATAGCTGTTGTGAGGTTTATAATTTTAAAATATGGTAGGATACCACTTCCAATCCTTCTACTAAGGTTTACAAGATCAAACACTATTTTTGTGAACCATATTAGTTGGGATGGTTGACATAACCACCTTAAAAGTTTCACGGTCTTGATTAGAAAGGTAAAATTTAACCTTTGTTTCATTTTAGGATAAAAAATTCTTGGTAACCTTAGAAAAGATATTAGGAATGGTATTAACCCCCTTTTGAAAAAACATAGAGCACAAATTGGTGCAGAGGCACCTAGCCTTCATGATGTAAAAGGGTGTTAGATATTAGGTTTTTGGTGTTTTGAGTCACTTTTGTTGTAATAAGGTCTATTCAAACCATGTTGTCATGTTTAAAGTTGTTTTAGGTCATGTGGGGTCATTTTTGTGCATAATGTTGCAAAAGTTGCAAAGCAACTTTGCATTTTTTGGTTTGTATGGGAAATTGAACGGTCAGATATTTGAAAATTATTTTGGAACCGTTGGTTTGGTTTTAAAAGGTTTAAATATTGCCTTGTGTGGTTGAGGCAACTCTCTGGAGACATTTTTGGTGATCAAACAATAAAGAACAACTCTATTTTTTGTGTGTTTACAATGAATTTTGTTGCTACAAAAGTTTGTACAATTCCATATGGTCTACAAATGACATAAATTGCATTGGAATTATTGAAGGGATGAATTAGTTGTCTTTTGGTTTTGGTTTCATCTTTTTTCATTGAGATTGGAGTGAGTTTGAAGCAATTTACTAAAAATAGTTAGAAAACCCTAGTTTTGAGGGTTTGAGAGGAGAAACATAAATTAGGAGACCATTCCACTGGTGGAAAATTCTAAAAATTGGTGGAATGGGGGTAGTTAGGATGTTTTTCATGTTGGTAGGGTTTGCAAATGTAGGGGATGGAGTTAGGGTCGAATTTGATCAATCCCTAGCCTAGTATCTCTATGTATTAGGCTTAGGAGGATAGGTAGATATAGGATTTTGTAGATAGAAGATTGGGAGATGATTTCAGTTGATAAAAGTTGCATATTCAGGGAAGCCTTGGAGTGAAGGTTGGTAGTTTGGAGAAAATATTTCACATTGTTTCTTTGGAAAATAAGCCTAATTAGGCCTATTTGCTATCTAGCAGTCAAGATTTGAGGGTGTTTAAAAAAATATATCCACAAATTTGATATGTTTCAAAAGGGGATAAAGGGTATATGCAATGGTGATTAAATGTTGGGTTTGAAGTTTTCCTTGAAAGATATGATGAAAAAATCCTATTCCAAGTACTACAAGGAGAATTGAAGGTTTTGGGTAAAAGGAGCCAAGTTAGGGTTATAAAGTTGAAAAGCTTGTTCAATTGTGATTGAATAGAAAACCTCCACCCTGGTTTGCATCACAAACCCATAGTACCAAGTAGCAAGAGAGAGAGAGAGATCTTGACACTATAAAATAGAGGACCACCAAATATTTTGTTGATTAATGGAGTGTCAATTACGAAAGTCAAGGCTTCATAACTTCCTAGACACACCATATAATTTTTAATCAGAAAGGTCCCTTGAACTTGAACAAGCTTTTTATAATTAAAAGGGTATTAAGACCAATCCCCTTCCAAGGTGGTTTTCCAACAAGGTGGCAAGAAGAAATACAAAGCCTCACCAAAAAAAATTCAACCGTCATTACCCTATAAGGCAATATGAATGATACATTTTGTGGTGTAGCGTCATAAATTGTAACCCTAAACAGTTTCACACTAGATTTTTCTCCCTCCATGTGCTTCGGCCTAATTGTATACTTAATATCCTAGATTATGTATTTTGTGGCCCATTCAAACATTTATTAAGAAATCACATGTACAAAACCAAGGAAGGCATTTAATATTTTACCCTTGATACCTTGGATCTCAAAAAAAAGGGATGGGACAATGACACCTAGGGTGACTTTGTCCCCCTATTTTGGCTCCAATTCTTAATATGTCGGAGTTGGCACTTTATTTTTTGCATTTCAAATTTCAAATGCTAGATATCAGAATTTAATTTGCGAGAAATTAGATTAATAGCCTATAAATACCTAGTTGTTTCATCATTTGAAAACTAGTAAGAAATATCTAACAAGAATTGGAAGAAAGATCATTATTAAGCAATTGTTATCAAGTCAAGAGCAATCAAGAGCCAAATTATTGTAGTATTTCATTGTCAAAGCATCATGTCAAGTTTTATGTGAATTTTTTCATGTTTATGCATACATTTTATTTTTGAGGACTAAACTTGTAGGTCTTCAAAGCAAGCCAAGCCAAGTTGTAATGAAGCCTTGAGGAGATGCACATGAATTCAGTCCTTCAAGGAAATCTTATTTGAGTGGTGAGTTGCAGTCCATTGTTGATTCATCATTCATTTATCATTTAGCCTACATCCCTCAAAAGATAAGCTCTTTATTATCAATTTTTCATTGTGGAGGTGGAAACACCAACACGATGTTTGATCGAGGCAAACCATTATATGGCACAACCCTTCCTCTCTTTGAATGTGTAGGTGACAGATCTAAAGAAGATTGGGGGAAGATTGAAGACTATTTAGTCATTGTTGCATTCAAACCCTACAACTTGATAAGATACAAAAACTTAGTTATCTCAGTGACTAATCAAGGGTGTGTGCAAGAAGTTGAGTCCACTTTTTGGCCAAATAGTGGAAGTGTTTTCCCTGATTTTCAGCATTTGACACATTTGACCTTAAAATTTGAAGCACTTAGAAATGAAATCTTTAAAAAAGTCACTAATCATAAAATGTAGTGCTCGGAGTCTAGTTTCCAAATATGTAATTTATTTCAATACCCAGATTGTACAAATTGAGTTTTAATAGGAATTTCTAAAAACCACTATTTAAAAGTCTTTTACCATACCATGCACGTGTACAAAATCCATATTTTCACTTAAATTATCATATTTTTCTAAATCCTTTTGGGAAAAGTTTTATGACTCACTAAAGCTTGTTCTTGATATTTTTTTGTAATTTTTTATTGAATATTTTTTTTGTTAAATTTTTAATAGGTAGATTTGTCATTTTGAAAAATCGTCATGTACGACATGCATAAGATGACCTAAACTTATCATTTTCTGATTTTCTTTTTCAAATTGAAAAGAATTGTCTAAAGTTTGTTCTCGTGCAATCCGTTTGTCAAAATGTTATGTTGATCAAAAGTTATTAAAATAGTAAAAAACTCTGATATTTAAAGTTTATGGACCAATTTTATTAGAAATTAATTGAAAAATAGAAAAAATAATTCAATTGCAAAACAAATTACATATTTAGAATTTGCATTGTTTCATCTAAAATGGGTTTTAATTTCTTCAGAAAATTCTGCAAAAAAGGTCGTCAGCCATATGTCCAAAGTCGGTATTTTTCTTGGACATTGTTAGGGCCTTCAACTTGCAAGTCAAACCAGGTTGAAGGCCTAGGTTCGGACTTCCAATGCTTTTCTCGAACCAAAAACCTTGGAAAAAACTTGACCACTATGCAAAACAAAATTCAAATTTAAAAAAATGGGATCCCGATTATAAAACAGGATCCCATTTTTTAATAAACGGGATCCCGTATTATAATCGAGATCCCATTCCCATCCGACAGTATTCATACCGTTGTAAATGGAACGGGATCCCATTTCATAAACGGGATCCCATTACCTTTACAATGGCTTTGACATTCAATGTCGGTGAATCAGATCCCAATTATAGAGCGAGATCCCGCTTATTTAATAAACGAGATCCCATTTTATAGTAAGCGAGATCCCATTTATTTTATTTAAATACACTATGCAAAATTACTATGAAGTCTGCAACTTTGCAACTTCATATGTACGGCCGAGAGCACTAAAAATGAATTATTTTTCATAAGTTATTGTATTTACAGGTGGTGAATTTGATTTTTGGTTGATTTTATCAAATGGAGCATCATCTACACCATTTTTGAAGTGAAATTGTGTTATTTTTGTGCTTGTTTGGAGGAACAAAAGGTTTTTTTTATTAAAAAAGGGGTAAACACTTTATTGATAATCAGAAAAGAGCACTACAACAAAGCAAAGGGCCTAAACCCTAGGAAAGCAAAAATACAATAAAGCAAAGCACGAAACAACATCATCCATCACCAATCCCATCGCCATCCTCTGCAATAATCTTGTTCAACTCATGGCAAAGATCTTGGGAAATCTGATCCCACCCCTCAATCCTCCAACCATCAAGATGCGCCGAGGCCCATTTTGCCAAGCAATCAGCTGCTTTATTCCACTCCCTCAGAATATGGACAAAAGAAACATCCTCCATCAAGGAGCTAATCTGCAGAATCTATTGCACCATCCTAGCTAACTACCAATTGACATCAGCCACCTTTCGATCGTTAAGCAAATTAACCAAAACCTGTGAGTCAGACTCACAGATAACTTTTCTCCACCCCAAAGCATAAGCCCGTTCAAGGGTAGAGAATATCGCCAGACCTTCCATAAGGTTAACGGTCTTCGTCCCCTTGTAAGAAGAGAAGATGAAGACCACTGAGCCTATGGAATCTCTACCAACTCCACCAATTCTAGCAGGCCTAGGATTTCCTTTTGAGGAACCATTAGTATTAATCTTCAAAATTCCAGCAGGAGGGGGAAACCATTTACCAACTCTCATAACTTTCATTTTTTCTTGCCTTCCCTTTCGGACACAAGCCGATGCCAAAGAAAACGCCTGAAGTCCCAATCTCTCCATCTTCTCAGCATCCTCTTTCTCCAAGGGAAAACCAACCTCACACTTTGCTTCCACAGTCTCCCAAACCATACCCATAATTCTCTGCCAAACTTGTTGAATAATCAACTTTTCACCTCGGAAGATTCTACGATTTTGCTCCAGCCAAATTTGCCAAAGAAGGAATGTAGGCCCCACATACCACACATCCTGTAGGAAAGATGCAATAGTAGGAGGTATGCCTAGACTACGCCAGAAATCTACCAGAGAGGAAGCATGAACACATGGAACTCTCCAAACTTCCCACCACAAGTGCCATAGCCTCAGAGCAAAGGGGCAACGAAAAAACAAGTGTGTAGAATCCTCCTCTCCATCCCCACACAACACACACATGGATGGTCCCTGAAATACCCTCTTTTGAATATTATCCCAGGTCAAACACTTATTCCAAGCCAAAGTCCAAATGAAGCAATTACACTTCGGCCAAGAAAACTTGTTCCAAACACTCTTCCACCATTGAACCTCCACCCCATCTAGCTTGTGAGATAACAACACCTGATAACCAGAGGAAATAGTATAAACACCCTTAGGGTTGGGAGACCAAGATAAAACATCTCCACTCAAAAGGGAACTACAAGTCCTGCTAGAGAGGATGCTATGCAATTTCGCACATTCCTCCTCCATACCAACCACAGGCCACTCCTCAGGATTCTTCCATCTAGTAGTCATTAACTGACCTTGAAAAGAAACAGACTTAAAGTCTCTCACCTTGTCCCAACCAGCCTCGATGAACCTTTGACAAATGGGCAAAAGGTTAGGAAACTGAGAAACAATGGGAGGAAAACCATCCCAAGCATCCAACCAAAATTGAGCCTCAAACCCACTTTTGCAGATCCAAAATAAGTCGTCTGTAACTAGAGAAGCCCCCTTCTTAAGCGTGCCCCAAATAACCGATCCTTTCCCCACTAAGGGATAGTGAGGAATATCCATCTAAGGGATCCCTGAAACATATTTATGAAGTAAAATCTTGGCCTAGGTCTGATCTTGCTCCACACACCACCTCCAGTATAGCTTGGCAGCAAGCGCCAACCCAGACAAAGATGACTACCTTAATCCAAGACCTCCATATTGCCTCGGACTACAAACAAGCTCCCATTTAACCAAGCTCCATTTGGATGACAATAAATTACCTACCCATAAAAATTGTCTAGATAGAGCATCAAGTTCCTGAAGAAAACCAACTAGGGCCACTTGAAGCATGCATCTGTAAATGGGAAGAGCTTGAACCACAGATTTGATCAACTGAACACGACCAGCAAAGGATAACCGTCTATGGGTCCAATGGTTAACCTTCATCCGAAACTTTTCCAGAATATTCTGCCATGAATCCCTAGACATCCTTTTGTCAAAGATAGGAATTCCAAGATAGATCAAAGGGAGGGATCTAGACTGAAACCTTAAAATATTGGCAATCCTCCTTTGAATTGGATCAGGAGTATTGAAGAAGAAGATGGAGGATTTACCTTCATTAATCATTTGACCTGAGGCGATTAGATAAACATCCAACACCGCACGCAAGTTTGTATCCTCCCAGATTGTAGCCATACCCATCAAAGCAGCATCATCCACAAACTGTAAATGAGACTATGGGGGAATATCACCACCCCAACGCCATCCCTATATGAGACCCCTCTCCACATTCCTTCTCAACAACCGACCCAAAACTTCAACAAAGAGCAAAAAAAAATACAGAGATAATGGATCACCTTGATGCAATCCTTGAGAGGCTCCAAAAAGCTCTGAGGGTTCACCATTAATTAAAACAGAGAAGGATACAGAAGTCACGCAACTCTTGACCCACCAAATCCAATCATCCCCAAACCCAAAAGCACCAAGGATCTTCCAAAGGAAGGACCATTGAACTCTGTCATAAGCCTCTGCCATTTTCAACTTGATGAACATTGCCTTATCAGTGGAGTTAGCCATAGAATGAATGGACTTTGTAGCAATAACCACCCTGTTCAAAATTTGCCTTCCCGCAACAAA
The DNA here is from genome assembly GCA_007258455.2 of Sequoia sempervirens. NCBI lineage: Eukaryota > Viridiplantae > Streptophyta > Pinopsida > Cupressales > Cupressaceae > Sequoia > Sequoia sempervirens. The sequence goes on from VDFB02353493.1 coordinate 369,689,205, forward strand.
GCCACTCTGCTCCTCAGAAATTAACACTCTAAGACAAATTTTTAGCCTATCCGCAATTACTTTAGAGATGATTTTGTAAATCGCATTACAAAGAGAGATGGGTCTAAATTGGCTTAACTTGTTTGCTCCATCAGATTTGGGGATGAGAGCAAGGAAGGTGGAATTCAAAGCCCGTAACATCTGCTTATTCATCTGAGATTCCTGGACAACAGCCAATAAGTCAAGCTTAATAATGTCCCAGAATTCTTGAAAGAATCGACCGGAAAGCCATCAGGGCCAGGAGATTTCCCTTTCTTCATTTGGAACACCGTTCTCTCAAGCTCTTCAATTGAAATATCCCTCATGAGACATTCATTCATCTCCATAGTAACCAGAGAAAGGATACAAGATAAAACTTGAGCCTCCTCCTTGGAAGCCCCCTGTGAGTCCTCCCTAAATAAGGTAGCAAAGTACTGCATGGCTTCACAAGAAATATCCTTGAAAGAGGATAGATGCTCACCAGTGTCATTCACCAGAACAGAAATTAAATTCCCATGTCGCTTGGCTTTGACCGAATTGAAGAAGAAGCCCGTATTTTTATCTCCCTCCTGAAGCCATTCAACCCTTGCCTTCTGTTTCCAATATATTTCCTCCCGTAGCTCACACTCCTCCAGCACTTTCCATGCCCTGGCCTCCTCTTGAAGTAGATAGGCAGTCACACCTTCCTCCTTGATCACTCTTGTAATGCTATCCAACTCCACCTGAGTAGTAGCCTTAGCATGGAAAATGTTCCCAAAGCACTGTCGATTCCAGCGTTTAAGCTGATATTTAACAAATTGAAGAAGCTTATCAAAAGTGTACATTGCCGTACCATAAGTGGGTCTACCCTCTCTCCACCATTTAGCCACATAGTCATGAAGAGAGGGTTCACGTAGCCACATAATCTGGAACTTAAAAGGGGGTGACCAAGGCACACTAACTGAAGAAACTACAAGCTTGATAGGCCAATGGTCAGACCCCCTTCAATCCAAAATTTCAAAGCTAGAAGACCATAAACCACCAACTTAGAAGCAAGAAACCAAGAACCGGTCAAGTCTTTCAGAGATGCAATTATCCCCAATCCTTCGATTGTTCTAGGTGAATAAACCATTATTAGGCTTGACATCAACAAGATTCAAAGCAGAGATGTTATCCTGAAGAAGCATCACAGAAGGCTCCAACCTAGCAATACCCCCCGCTTTTCAGCTAGCTCAAAAATAGCATTAAAGTCCCCAGCCATAATCCATGGATGAAAAGGCACCATGCTCCGAATAAATCTAATATGAGACCATAGAATTTGCTTACCTTGAAACTTGATAGGCGCATAGATATTAGATAGGAGGATAGACTCCCTGGTCTCAAAACAGGAAGTGATCATCGAGATAGAAAACTTGCTGACCATCCACCAGAGAGGGCGGATCCTCTGAGGATTCCAAAGGCAAGCCACTCCACCCACAGACCCTTGAGCACCAACACACTAACATTCGCCACTGCCCCACAGCTTAGGGCATAAACCAAGCATGCATTCCACAGATAACTTAGTCTCCTGTTGGAACAAAACATTAGGAGATTGACTTCTAACCAACTCACAAATAGCCTTTTGTCTAGGGTTGTTGTTTAGGCCCCTTACATTCCATGAAAGAACAATCATTTGAAAGAGCTCGAGAAGTGTGAATCCAAAGTCTTAACCGACCCTAACTCCACCAAAGTTTCCCCAGCTAACTTAATCTTTTCCATATCCTTCTTCCTGCCAAGCTTTGAGGATTTCTCCCCCAACCCTTTTTTGATATCCTTTTGATGAAGACCCAAAGGAGAAGGAGAAGACATGTTATTCCTCACTACATCTGCTCCTGTATGCAAAGCCACAATAGGACCATCTCCCCCATCCTTCTTCATTTCCATAGTAGGAGCCGACTCCACCTGGACATCCATTTGAAGATCGGTCACCATTTGCAAAGCTCCAATAACTTGTGCAGCCTGAGTATCCCCAAACAGAGAACCCTCCTACCCATAACACACAATACCTTGATCCAAATTCACCAAACCCGGGTTCACTTCTTGCTGACCCAGATCATCCAAAACCTCAAATCTATTAAAAGAGTCTTCATCTTGTCTTTCCTTCAATGTCCTCTTTTGGCCTCAATTTCTGTTATGATTCTTCATAGGGGCGAAGCCATCAAAACCATCACCATCCCTAAGAATGGGGTTCTTTCCCTTATCCTCCCTAGGGGGGTTACGAGGAGGCTGAGAAATTGGAGGCTCTACAGGCCTAGCCCTTGGACATCTTTGTTGCAAGTGACCATATTCATGGCATATACAACATCAGAAAGGAAGAGTTTCATATTCCAATGACTGTACCCAAGAGTAAAGACCCATAGACATATCCAAAGAATCTGGTAATGGTTTACTAAGATCAGTTTCCACACAAATGCGAGCAAACATGATTACCTTGTTAAACTGAGTCTGCAGCGAGGAACCAACCGGCTTCCCAAGCATCAACCCCAACAGATGCAAAACATCATCCCGCCAGCATTCCATAGGAAACTGTGGAAGCTGAACCCACACCGAGACATGAGTTAGAAGCTCCTCAGCAGGGTTAAAACCAGCATGCCAAGGTTTAAGAAATAGACCAACCTGATTATAGAAATAAGGGCCTCCTTCGAAGACCTTATTTTGATCTGCCATGCAATCAAAGGTAACCATGAAATAATTATTTTCCAGAAGCTTTATATCCATCTCACCCTCTAGCATCCAAGTCCGTCGAGCCCAAGACTCCAGAAATTGCATTGATATCCTCATACCCAAAAACTTAAAGTAAAAAGAGTGCCTTGAATAATATTCAATATCTTCCGCAACCATTTCCAAAGGAATAACCAATTTTGGCCTCTCCTTGCAACGTTCTAGGCAACCATTAATCTTCGTGATCCAAGCTCCACTAGACGAGCCCACTCCATCTAGCCCCTATTCTGGCACGAACAAATTATTATTGAAGACTTTTGAAGCGTGTTGAGGAGACTTCGCACCAAGCGCTGAACGAAATTCCATTAAAGGGTTAGCACCCGAGGTCTCCTCGGGAGACATAATACCTAACTTATCTCGGGCATGCAAAGCCCTCGAGAAATAAAAGTTTGAAACAAGGGTTTCAAAGCCCCACCCAAAGCTCACCACAATCCACTGGCAAAAGAACAAGAGACACCGCTGAAAGGAGACCTCACACAGACCAGGCACCAAAGGCTCGCCCCAAACTACACACCCGTGGCTCCCAGCGACACCTCACACTCTGATCGACACCAAAGAACAGCCCACAAACAAGAAAAAATGGAATGAAACCACTGTAGTGGCCGCACACAACACCTCCCCCCCAAACGCAGCCAACAAACCCCCCTTCCAAGCGCAGATTCAAACAAGAGCAGGAAACGAGCTAGGGAACGGATGCCCTAGCTCGACAGACTGCAGACACACGCCATCCAATCTTGTATGTCCCACTCATCCTAGAGAGACAGAGTAAGGAACAAAAGGTTTCAATTTGCAATATGGATTGAATTTTTCAAAGGAAGCATGAAGAAAACAATTTTAAAAGTGGAATTGTGGTAGTTTTCTACTTGTTTTGAGGAACACAAGAGGAAGAATTTTGTCCTAATAGGTATTCAACTTCCAATTTGGATTGAATATTTTGAAGTATTTCACTATTAACATTCATTGTTTGAGAATTTTATAATTATGGGAGATAAAGCTCGTAATAAGAGAAGAAAGACATTGACTCCTCAAGAAGTTGAAGCAAATAGAGAAAAAGAGAGACAAAGACAAAGAGAAAGAAGAATGAGAATGAAATCAATGAACGATGGTGGAGCAACCAATTCAACAACTATTGAAGATGAAAACATTGAAGATACCATAGTTGTAGACGAAGCTAATTTGCAAGGAGTCAATTTGGAGAAGAATATGATTATACAAACAAGTCAAAATTCTTTTCAACAAAAACCCATATCTTGTAAACTGCACAGTGTCAAATTATCAAAACACAAATTTTGATTATTAAGTTAAGTTTCCTCATCAGGATCAGTCATCCTACAATCACGAAATGAAACAAAAATAGTCATATTTTTAAACTTAGTCTCATTAATTTAGAATATATCATTCTATTTGACTTTGTTGAAATCCAATTGGTGCTAAATCGAAACATAGAAGATCAAAGTTTAGTGAAATTAACAAAATACTTGTATGTCTATTTTGACAAGGTTGCAAAGACAAAAACTTATAGAAAAGGAAATTGAAACATCAAACTTCATGGCTAAAGAAAATCCATGGAACAAATATCATCACACTAATCCACCTGAAGTAACCAAAGAAGATATCAAATCTACACAACAAGATCCAAACTTCCATAAATTCATGGAAATTTTTTTGGAACAAGATATGGAGAAATACCTTTTGATGTTAATTGAATTAGGTGCCAAACTTCCAAAATACTTTGACATCAATCGACTAAGAGAAACACCCAAAGCAGCTGAAACTGAGAACATAGATCAAGTGGTTTCCCTCACACAACAAATACAAAACTTGCAACAACAATTCTAGAATATGCAAAAAGGCACCACAAAAGGTACTCATTACGAGACATTTTTCCTTATCCTTTTGATCCAAGTGTGAACATGATGCCATTTCCAAGACATTGTGAATTCCCCACATACAACAAATACAACTATAAAACGAACCCCATTGATCATGTGAGAGAATTTAGAACCATGAGTATAAAATTTACACAAGAAGACTCTTATCTACTAAGGTTATTTCCAAGGAGTCTAGGAAGCCCATGCATGGAATGGTTTTCTAAATTGGAACCAGGAATTCAATCTTTTGAGGAATTAGTTAACAGGTTTATCACACACTTTTCCTTCAATATTCAACATGGGGTAACCCTAAAGGACCTTTACAACATGAATCAAAAGAAAGGTGAGACATTCCTTTCATTTCTACAACAATGGTGAAGGTTGTTTGCTAAATATCCTTGTTCTATACCTAAAGAGGAAAAGATATAATTGTTCATTGACAACCTAGTTGATGACATGAGCTATAGGTTGGAATTGCAATGTCCACCAAATTTTAAAAAGGTAATTGAGAATGGGCTCAAGATCGAAGAGGCTTTAGTCAAAAGAGGAATGATAAAACATGACAATGAGGGATCAAATAGTACAAATTCTTCTAGCAACAATGACAATCCTAAATTTTAGAAAAAGAATAGGAATACTGGAAACAATGATGCAACGAATGTCACGCAAAATTCAAAACTAGTATTTACTTTGACAACAACTACTGCAAAGTACAAACAAAACAATGACCTAAATATCAATCAAAATATTGGTCACAATAACAATCCAAACGATGGTGAATCTAAACCAAAATCATATTCAAAACCATCAAAATGACGAAGATTCACACCATTGGGACAAACACTGGAATCAGTCTTGAAAGAACTTACTGAAGCTAAACTTCTCACAGTGCAAGAAGCAGGAAATTGGAATCCGCAAGTCAAACCATCTTGGTGGAATGATGCCCACTATTGTGCTTATCATCAAAACAAGGGTCACATGACAAAGGATTGTTGGAAACTAAAGCATGTGATACAAGACCTAATTGACAACAAGAAGGTATTCATGGAGGGACCTCAAACAAACAATGACCATAGTGCATTTAAAAATCCTTTTCCAAATTATGAAAAGGGAGAATCTTCAACAAACAATAAAGGAAAAAATGTAAACTATGTCTATGAAACCACCATTCTTTGCATTTCTAAGGTTGAGAAAAATGATGGCATTAACATCAATGACATTGTATCCATGAACATGATTCCAAATATCAACACATCCGACAACCAAATCAACATCAGGGAAACACAAGACTATAAATCAAGGAAACACAAGACTATCAACTAGTTAATCCAATGACAAGGGGATAGTCCAAAGTGATACTGAAAGGAGTTTCACCTAAAATCACTACTCCCCCTTCAAATCAATACAACATTGTGGATCAACTACAAAAGATACCTACACAAATATCCATATTAGAACTCCTTAAAATTTCACCGTCACATAAGGAAGTTTTGGAACAGGCTCTAGTAGTCACTATGGTACCCAATAATTTGGATGTCTTTCAATTTCAAGCTATGGTGGGACATTTGACCACACCTCATTTTCTATCATTCTCCGAACAAGATGATGTGTCACTAAATCACCCACACAATGTGGCCCTACATATAAAGGTTTTAATCCATAAACTATGTCAAGCATGTCTTAATAGATGGTGGAGTTGGATTAAATATTTGTACTTTAAAACTAATTTGTGCACTAGGCTATTCATATAATACCATTGATGTTAGAAGAAAGATAACAATAAAATCATATGATGAAGAGGAAAGATCTTCTAAGGGGTTAATTATACTACCAATTCAAGTAGGACCAATTGTTAAAAACATAGCTTGCCAAGTGTTACACAAAGAGCTAACATATAACATACTCTTGGGATGTCCATGGATTCATGAAATGCAAGCGATACCTTCAACATATCATCAGTGTTTGAAATTTCCAGTCAATGGATAAGAGGTCACTATTTCAATTGACTACAATAATCCCCAGACTTGTAACATGCTTAAAGCAAATCAAGACACTTAGGTTCCCCACAATAGAGAAGCCAATACTTTTGCTTCATCCAATGGTGAAAAGAAATTAAATTTTATATCCAAATGGATTGAAAAGAAGGACCAAGCAAAGGGAACGACTATGGCAGACTCAATTTTATCAAATAATGGAGGTCCTTTGAATACTTTATCACAACAATTTACAGACAAGATCTAGTTCAAAGACAAGAGCTTGGGAGAATATTCCATTGAAAAATATTTGTGTCTTTCACAATTGTTGTCATCTCCAAAATCATATGGACAACCCAAAACAAACACACAATGGCCATCACAACCCATCATGGTTCTAGATGAAAGGTTTGTAAAAGTAGGCACTTTAGAAGATGAATAAGAAAACAAGGCCATTCTAAATTGGCTCTACAAAGACGAAGAAGCTTCAACATTAGCAAATATCAGCATAAAAACATACCAATATGGAAAACGAAAGGCTATCTTAGAGAAAATGGGTTATTAAGGACAACTACCAATTGGAAAGAGAAAAGATGGCATTATAGAACCTATTCAACCTCTAACACTTCAGCCTAAAGACAAAATAGGATTAGGCTATACAGGGGAATCAAAAGAAGTAACTCAGAAAGTGGTTGAAAGGATTCTTAAAATGAGAGATGGCTCTGAAACAAATTCCAATGAGTATGAATGGGATCATTTATTTGCAACATCATACACTGATAAACAAATTGATTTCATCAAAGCATATTCAACCATACGAGAGGAGGGACAAAGTTCAGGAGCTAGACCACTTGTATTGGGATCACCAAATATCTATGACTCAAGTGAAGACGAAAATACATCGAGTGAAATAGATGACTTGGAGAAGAGTATTATCATAGACATCGACGCTACCACTAAAAATCTTGACAACATCACTATTAGAACCCTTACTATCACTAACCTTGACCCATCCAATGACTCTTTACCATTGATGCATCCTAAACTTATTGACTAGGAACCCAATGAACCCATCAATGTACCAATCTTTAAAAATGATGATGCTATCATAAATTTCCTTTTTTGTGATGAACCAATCACGAGTTCTAATCATATATCTCATAAAAATTCCTTGAGGTAGGAGGGTTTCAAATCTTTCAGTTGCAAAATTGAAAACATGAATAATATATCTAATGGTGAAAAGCATTTCATAGTAGCATTAGATCACAAAAAAGTAAAAATAAAGAATGCATCTAATGGTGAAAACCTCTTCGAGGTGCCAAAAGATGGGAGATTTGACACCCTTCCAGAACTTTATCATAAAAGGTCATCAATACTAGTAGAGCCTACATACTCTATTAACATTAGCATAACAAAGAAGGAAAAAATGTTACATCTAGCAGCATCTATGACTAAAAGGGAAAAACCTGACTTCATCAAGTTCTTTGAAGATAGAAGCATCAACTTTGCTTGGTCATACTCAGATATGCCAGGATTAGATCCAAATATTCTTATGCATCATCCATCTTTACCACCCACAATCAAACCAGTAAAGAAAAAATTAAGAAAGATGCATCCCCACATTTCCTTGATGGTAAAAATCGATCTGAAAAAGTTGTTGGATGCAGAGTTCATTAGGTCCATAGATTATGCTGAGTGGATCTCTAATATTGTGCATGTGTCTAAACTAGATAATAGCATCAGAATATGCATGTATTTCAGAGATCTACATAGGGCATGTCCAAAGGATGATTTTCCTTTACCAAACATTGAAATTATTGTAGACTTAATGGTTGGACATGCCATGTTATCACTTATGGATGGATTCTTAGGGTATAATCAAATCAAGATAGTACCTAAAGATCAAGAAAAGACAACATTCACATGTCCTTGGGGTACATTCTATTGGAAATTCATGCCGTTTGGGTTGAAAAATGTAGGTACAACATATCAATGTGCAATGACTACTATTTTACATGACATGATACATACTTTCATGGAAGATTATGTAGATGACATAATAGAAAAATCATACACAAGAGAAGGACATCTAGAGATCCTCAGCAAAATCTTTACTAGATTGGAGAAGTTCAATGTCAGATTGAACCCTAAGAAATATGCATTTGGGGTTACATCAACAAAGCTCCTTGGATACATAGTTTCTAAAAAAGGTATTGAAGTAGATCCAAATAAGATCAAAGCGATAATGGAGATGCCACCACCTAAAAATATCAGTCAACTATGGTCTCTACAAGGTAGGTTATAATCAATCAGGAGATTTATCTCCCAATTGGTAGACAAATGACATCCATTCAATCATCTACTTCATAAGAATGTCTCATTCAAGTGGGATCAAGAATGCGAAACAAACTTCAATCAGATCAAACAATATTTGGTGGCACCACCAATATTGATGCCATCGATAGAAGGGAGACCATTGTTGCTATATATTGCAACAATTGACATATCCTTATGAGTTGTATTAGCACAAGTAGATTCTAAAGGAAAGGAACAAGCTATTTACTAAATTGGAAAAAATCTCAATGGATATGAAATAAATTACACATTCATAGAAAAGGCTTGTTTGGCAGTGGTATTTGCAACCCAGTAATTGTGGCACTACATGTTGACTCATACAATAAAGCTCATAGAAAAAATAGACCCATTAGAATATCTACTCAGCAAAGTTGCTCTAATAGGGAGACTAGCAAAATGGGTTATGATCTTAACTGAGTTTGACATCCAGTATGTAGATAGGAGAGCCATTAAAGGATAGTGATAGTTGATCGATTAGTTGAAGCTTCGTTACAAGATAATCATCCAATGAACATTGATTTTTTAGATGCAGACATTCTGAATATTACCACAACAATGGAGGCTTTATTTTGATGGATCATACACACAAAGGGGGTCTAGTGTAGGAATTTTATTTGTTACACCTCAAGGACACACCATCCCAAGATCCTATAGACCAATGTTTCCATGTACCAATAATGTAGCCGAGTATGAAGCATTGATTATTGGCATCAAAATAGTAATTGAATGGAAAATCATAGAAATACAAGTGTATGGGGACTCACAACTTGTAATCTATTAGGTAAATGATGAATATCAGACAAAGGATGCAAATATCATGCCATATAAGAAAATGATAGATGATCTTAAAAAGTACTTCGTGGAGACCAAGTTCGAGCAGATACCAAGGATAGAAAACAAAGCTACAGATGCCATGGCGATAATTGCTTATCATTTAAATTTTTTGAAAATTCAAGTTTGTTATGAGTTTATGGTAAAAAGAGTGTTTAATCCTGCTTATGATAACCCAGAATCCCAAAAAATATGCCATATAGATGATAGTCAATTCTCCGTTTATGAAAAGATTTATGCTTACTTGAGAGACAATATCCTCCCTCTTGATCTTTCTAGAAACCAAAAATTTAACTTCATATGTCAATCCACATGACGCACCCTAATCACTGACGTACTTTACCATAGAGGTCTAGATGGTACTCTTCTTCGATGTCTAGAACATAGCAAGTCTGTGATAGCTTTACATGAAATCCATGATGGTATTTGTGGAACTCATTCAAGTGGACTAACTCTAGCCAAGAAACTCCTCCATTTCGGTTATTATTGGCCAAACATGGAGAAGAAGTCTTTTTAGTTTGTTAAGAAATTTCAAAAATGTCAAATCCATGGAAATATTATTCATGCACAAGCACAGGAATTACATCCCTCACATGGCCCTTTTGTCAATGGGGACTAGACCTAGTAGGAAAAATCAATTTGTCTTCATCTAATGGAAACAAGTTCATAATCACAGCAAAAGAGTACTTTACCAAATGGGTATAAGCGGTTCCCTTAACAACAATCATTGGGAAACATATATCATCTTTCATGCTGAACTACCTCATTTGTAGGTACGACATACCTCAATCCAATATCATAGACAATGGCCGACCTTTCAAAAATAAGGATGTACAGGAATTATGTGAGAACTTTCATATACAACATTGCTTCTCAACACCATACTATCCTTAGGAAAATGGACATGAAGAAGCTTCAAATAAAACAATTCTAAAAATATTGAAGAAGATTGTCAACAATGCTGGATGTGATTGGCATGCTCAGTTAAATAATGCTCTTTGGGCATATAGAACCTGTGAACCATTTGAATCTAGACCTTGCACAAACACAATAAACATGCAAACAATTAGATCAAACACAAGGTTAGAAACAAATGATTTCTCAAGAAATCCATTTGAAATTTGCAAAAGATAAGAAATGAAAATGAAGAACACAAATGAAACAATTAAATCCTATCTAATGCAAGCAAACTCTTGATCTCTTGAGGGAGTTGGTGCCAATTTGATGTGGAAATTGGCCCTTTCCCAACTCCTTTTGCAAGCTTGATGATGAACAAATGAAGAAGAATGAGAAGAGAGTGATCCACTTGATGAAGACTTTGAATGTATGCTCCAAGCTAAAATCTGCAAAAAATCTAGCTATGATTCAATGAGATGGACGAGAATTGCTAAGTATTTTAGCATGGTAACTTTGCTTGAGATGTGAATGATCAAATGCATGGTGAAGCATTCTATTTATAGAATGTTGAAATGGAAACAAATCCAAAATAGAGCAATGTGGGACAAAGATTTGGCCAATGGCAAAATGCCACTTGTCCAAATGGGATTGGATGAGGAATGAGCAAGTTTTGACAAATGTGCTAATAAATTCATTTTTGAATTTGAATATTTTGAGAAAAGACATGTAAGAGGGGGAAAGAAAATTGCATTGAATGCCACTTGGCTCAAGGCAAGGGCATATAAGAAGAAGTAAATGCCTTGTTGGAAGGACTTGTAAGAGAGAGTAAATGACATGTTGGAAGGAAATGCCATTCAAATTTTGAATTTGAAATAGAAGAATATTCCTCCAAAAGATGCTTTGTTGAGGGAAAATGAATATTTAATAAATCAATAAATTGATTTATTTGTGCAAGTGGAGATATCTAGAGAATGCAAGTGGGTGAGATTAGTATTTAATCATGGTTAGATTAAATAAATGATGATTATGTTAGTTTAATGATGATTAGGTGAGTTGACTTGTTTTGACTTAGATTTTTGGATTAATTTAAATCAAACAAGAGAGGAAATGATTTAATGAGTTTAATTAAATAAACATGTTTTGATTATTTAATTAAAGAGATTGAAGTAAGATTAAATTAAATAAGATTTTAATTTATTCAATTTAATAGATAGACTTTAGAGATTTAATTAAATAAAATTAATTATTTAATTAAATAGGGATAATTAGATCAGATGAATTGATTTAATTAACAAGGGAAATTGACTTAATTAGACAAAAATAATTTATTTAATTAAGAGACGAATATTGATGAATTTAATCAGATAAGGGAATTTGATTAAGCAGTTAGACCGAGGGATGATTTAGGAAGAAACGATGTTAGTAGATCAGAGTTAGATGCACAATGTCAACTTGTACATTTTGCCCCTCTTTGATGCAATGTACTTGTTGCATTGATTTAAAGAATGATCTTGTCATGATCAAAATAAAAAAAAAATCTAATTTTTCAAATGCCCCACTATTGCCCCAGTGAGAAGAATTTCACTGGTATATTGCCCCCTCGAGATGTTGAATGGGAATGCCCATTGCCAATCAAAATCGTGATAAAATGTGAGAGGAGTGGTTGATGTAGATGAATGGACATTCATTAGCTGTGGGTAGCTTCATGTACCAACTGGGATAGAAATGTTAGTAAAGATAGAAGAATGTGATAGAAGAATGAAAGAATGAGATGATCATGCAAATGGTGATGACTACTTGTCGTGGAGTTGGGATTTTCAAAGGGAAGATTTCCTTATGTTTGATAATACACGTAGTACGATGCATCAATGTATCGAGAACTACGATGGTGTTGTACCTAGTGTGATGGACTTTGACTTGACAAATCGGATAGGAGTATTCTTGTTCACACCTGGCATACGGAACCCTATCCAGAAAATAGTTCAAATATTTCAAATATCTCAGACCAAAACATAGGAAGGCAAGCCTTTCTATGTGGTCAACAAGAAACTTAAAATACCCTCACTACAGACTAAACAAAAGTATGCATGACCAAGGTTATATTACAAAGATATCCAACAAGCACAACAGCCAAAAGATAATGATCATTGCCCCATTCCTATCTCTTTAAATCCTTCGTTTGGACATCATTGAGAGGTCCTTGGAATGAGCCCAATGAGATAAATCAAACAAGATAAAGTAAGTGAGCAAACAAACTAATGTTCTTTGTATCATTATCCAAGAGAAACAATGTTTCGAAAGATGGGAGCTGAAATTTATTGCCAAAAGATAATGTCCATTGTCGGAACAAATCCTAGGACATGTTAATGACACGTCGTTTTGTTTACCCAAATTGGTTGGTTTGATAAAAGTTCCCATTGTTGGAACAGATCCTAGGACATGCTTTTATCAAATGATGATGAAATTGATTTATGATTTATATGCCATTGATAAGAAAAGAGTTGACCAACTTGCTTGCTGACTGACCTATACTTGAGATTTTAACATTTTAGGTTTTCACATTTGACTGCTAGACTTGTTTCCGACTATTTTACCAAAGGTTGAGGGTGATGATGATTTATTATGGATGATTGATTATTGCGAGTGTAAGCGAGATGAGGCGGATGGATTTTTTTTTTCAAATATTTGGATGTTTTTGGAGTTTTGCAATGTTTTGAGGCTATTTTTGGTATTTTTTCAAGATTTTCAAATGTTTTGATTTTCAATTTTCTAATGTTTTGAGATTTTCTGAGATTTTGACCAAGAGACTAACCTAAAGACCTATCCTAGGGGCCTCGAGGGCTGATCCATAGATTATCCTTGCCTACGTTATACACATAGAGACCATGTAGTTCAACTGACAACTTGACCAATTTACAAATGAAGATATACATGATGAAATGTCAGTTTATTATGACGGACTCCTATAGGACTGACCTAAATGTCTCAGGGGATAATCAAAGATCAACCTTGCCTACGTTCAGGCTCAAAGACAATGTAGTTCGACAAGATGACTCTGTTTTTGACTTTTTGAATGACTTTTTGACTTATTTTTGGATTTTGATATGTTTTGAATGTTAAAGGATTTTTTGATTTTCTGATGTTTTTGGATTTTCTGATTTTCTGATGTTTAAGATCATACACTAATCCGATCTGATGAGAGCGTGCCCCCAACGTGAAGCGATAGACTACTCCGATATGGGTAGGACAAACTGACCTTTTAAGTGGGCCAAGTAGCTCTAGGAGGAATCATGACACAAACGCAAGACCAAGCTATGGTGCAGATGTGGATGGAAGGGTGAAATGCAATGATATGCAATGGGTGAGTGAATGATGCAAAGCAAGTCACGGAGACCAAGATGGATGGAGAGTGCTTATTTACACAAGGTGCTTGTTTGCTAGGTTTTCACCAAGGTACTTGCCCAAAGTGCCACCGAAGTGGTTTTCACTAGAGGACAATTTTTTCTCTTTACTGTTTTCTTGATTTTTTTATTTTTTTGTTGTCACCAAGATGCCTATTTGCTAGGTTTTCACCGAAGTAACCATTTTTTTAGGACTTTTTATGATTTTTTGGATTTTTTGATTCTATACCTTGAAAGATTTAGGCATAAATTTTTTTGAGATGGGAGCTATTCATTGGCTCCTATAGGGGTTCCCCTTCGGGTGTTGATAACTGATATGCCCCTGATTTGTAGCTTGCTGTGATGACAAAGGGTCCCAACCAGTTGGGTTCAAACTTGCCCTTGCCATTTGGGTTCAAGACATTCTTTTGATTCTCTTTTAGCACCAATTCTCCAACTTGGAAAGTTCTGCTTCTGATTTTCTTGTTGTAGCTCCTTTTGAGTCTATTTTGATACATGCAGATGGTTTAAAGCATCCAGACATCGCTCGTCCAATAGTTCAAGCTCGTTCAGTCTTGAAACTTGATACTCCTCATCCACAATGAGGTTTTGCAATGATACTCTGAGGGATGGTAGCTCGATCTCAATGGGAAAGATGGCCTCTGATCCGTAGACTAAGGAAAATGGTGTGGTACTAGTGGGTGTGCGGATGCTGGTTCGGTAAGCCCAAAGGGCAGGATTAAGCTACAAATGCCAGTCACGACCTGTGTCATTGACTATTTTCTTAAGGATTTTGAGAATGGTTTTATTTGTAGCTTCTGCTTGGCCATTGCCTTGGGGATAGTATGGGGTGGAAAAGCGATGTTGGATTTTGAATTTATCACATAGGTCATAGACTTCCTGGTTTTTGAATGGTGTCCTATTATCTGAGATAATAGCTTGTGGAACACCATAGCGGCATATGAGATAGTTCAGGATGAACTTTGAGATCTGCTTTCCTATTATGTAGGTCATAGGTATGGCTTCAACCCACTTGGTGAAGTACTCAATTGTAGTTATAATGAATTTGTGGCCGTTGGATGAGGTGGGTGTGATTTTCCCAATGAGATCGAGTCCCCACTGTGAAAAGGGCCATGGTGTGATGATTGGATGAAGCTCTTGAGCGGGAACATGGATGAGGTCCCCGTGTTGCTAACATTGTAGAAACTTCTTGACATATTCATGTGCCTCTCTGTCCATGGTAGGCCAGTAATACCCACTCCTCAACAATTTCTTAGACAAGGTCATGCCACTCGAATGAGAACCATAGATGCCATTGTGTACCTCAGTTAGGGTAGCCGAAGCCTCCTCAGGGTTAAGACATCTTAGTAAGGTTCCTTCTATGCTTGTGCGATATAGGGTTTCTCCTAAAATGACAAAATGAGATGCTTTCTTGATAAAGGTTCGTCTAAGGCTTAAACACAAATCAGCGAGAATGATACCTATCCTAAGGTATGTGTAAATGTCTTGGTACCACTGATCGTTCGGACCAACGATTTTGCCCACAAATTCTGACTTTGGTACCTTGAATGTTGGTACGAGAAGCTGCTCTACTAAGAAGTCGTATTTCAGAACATTTCGAGGGATCTCTAAGAGTGATCCAATAGTTGCCATTGCGTTTGCTGCTCTGTTGTTGGTTCTTGGTACTTGCTCGAATGTGATGTCAACAAAAGATTCCTTGAGATTTTCCACCAGCCTTTTGTATGGAGTTAGCTTATCATCCTTTGTTTGGTACTCATTTTTCACTTGATTTATGATAAGCTGTGAATCTCCATATACCTTCAATGTCATAATGTTCCACTATACTGCTATCCTGAGACCTATAGTTAAAGCCTCATATTCTGCAATGTTGTTGGTACAAGGGAATGCTAGTTTGTATGATCTTGGTATACAATCCCCTTGTGGAGTGATGAAGAAGATACCAGCTCCTAACCCATGTTGTGTGTAGGAGCCATCAAAGTATAGTTTCCAATGAGTAGCTATGTCAATGTTGAAAATGGACTCATCCAGAAATTCTGAAACAAGTGGGTTCTCCGCATAGATAGGTGCGTCTGCCAGTTGGTCTGCAATGACCTGTCCCTTGATTGCCTTGCACTCCACATAATCAATGTCATATTCTGATAATATCATTATCCACTTAGCCATTCTTCCTATAAGCATTTCCTTTGAAAGAAGATACTTTAAGGGATCAATTTTAGCTATGAGTTTGATCTCGTGTGCCAACATGTAGTGTCTGAATTTTTGGGATGCAAACACCACTGCTAGACAAGATTTTTCAATGAATGTATAGTTTAACTCATGGCCCACCATTATACGACTGATGTAGTAGATGGCTCTTTCTATTCCATTTTCATCATGTTGTGCTAGGAGAGCACCAAGGGTTGCTGCAGTTGCTAAGATATAAAGGATCAATGGTTTGTTTTGAATTAGAGGCCTTAGTACTAGAGGTGTTAACAGATATTCCTTGATTTTGTTGAAGGCTTGTTCACATTTTTCATCCCATTTGTACATTACCCCCTTGTGGAGTAAGTGAGAGTAAGGGATTTGTTTGTCTGCTAATTGTGCTATGAACCTGCAAATTGACTGAAGCCTGCCTTGGAGACCTCTTAGTTGTTTCAATGTCCTAGGAGCTTCCATTTCAAGTATTCCTTTCACCTTTTCCGGATCAATCTCAATGCCTCTCATTGACACTATGTAGCCCAACAGCTTTCCTGATTGTACACCAAAGATGCACTTCTTGGGATTCAAATGAACCTTGTATTCTTCTAGTCTGTCAAAAATAGCACTCAAGACCGATATATGATCCTTCCTCTTTTTGGATTTTCCTAGAATGTCATCGACATAGTCCTCAACTATTTTGTGGATCATGTCATGGAATATTAGTGTCATGGCCCTTTGGTATGTGGCCCCAGCGTTCTTTAAGTAGAATGGCATTACGTTCCAGCAATATGTTCCCCAAGGACAAGTGAAAGATGTTTTATGTTGGTCTTCCTCTACAATTCTTATCTGATTATAGCCTGAAAATCCATCCATCAAGGAAAGCATCTCATGCCCTGCAGTCATGTCTACAATCATATCAATGTTAGGCAACAAAAAATCATCTTTTGGGCAAGCCTTGTTCAAGTCCCTAAAGTCCATACAGATTCTTATACCCCCAGTTGGTTTTGAAACTGGTACTAGATTGGAGACCCACTCAGGGTAGGTGATCGTTCGTATGAATCCCGCATCTAGTAGTTTCTAGAGTTCCATCTTGACTAATAGAGCAATCTATGGGTGCATCTTTCTCAACTTTTGTTTTATAGGTTTAGCTTCAGGATAGACTGCCAAGTGATGAACCACTACCTCTGGATCCAATCCTGGCATATCAGCATAGGTCCACGCAAAATTTGTCTTCCTCTCCTTTAAGAAGGTAGCCAACTCCTCCTGTTCTTTGCATAATAATGACTCATCATAGAATGTAATATGAGGAGTTTCTTGTGTTCCCAGATTGATGGGGTTGCACTTTTCTGCTAGCATAGCTCACTTTTCTTGGTGTATAGCTATAAGAGGAAGATTCAATCCCCCATCCTTAGGCACCTCAAAGAGGTTTTCACCATTGGATGTGTCCTTTCTTTTTACTTTTTTATAGTCGGAGAGTGCCACAAGGTGGTTTTCACTCAAGGACTTGGAGATTATTCTCAATTTTTTATTTTTATGACTGAGGGATTCAATCATTTCTCCATAGTATGCATGTGTATCTAGCTCTATGATAAAAATTTCCTTATGATCCCCACATGGAATGTCATCCCTAAGTCC
Organism: Sequoia sempervirens; assembly: GCA_007258455.2. Classification (NCBI taxonomy): domain Eukaryota; kingdom Viridiplantae; phylum Streptophyta; class Pinopsida; order Cupressales; family Cupressaceae; genus Sequoia; species Sequoia sempervirens. Next base: position 369,707,103 of record VDFB02353493.1, read on the forward strand.
CATGAATTTTGAGAGCGCCTCATCGTTTTCAAACATGTCAAGAATTGGTGGTCCTCGTTGGTCATAATCAATCAGTTGGGGATAGACTAATCGAATTTCATTGCTTTGGTTTTCAGACTCATAAGACAAGGTGCTAATCATAAGGACGTTAGTATCCTCAAATAGAAAAGGTAATCCTATTTCTGGTGACTCAGTTAAATCAGTGAGCATTCCTAAAGTCATGGAGGATTGTGGAGTAGCTACAGATTCCTGAGAAGGCGTTTGGTTCTGCCTACTATGGGCACCTTGACCAAGTACAGTTACCTTAGGAGTAGGATGACCAATGCCAAGATTTTTTATTTGCTTCTTAGGTATAATGGGTATTACACGCCCATTATTATCTTGGCCTAACCCTTGGTTCTGGTTATAGCCCATCGAGAGCATCATCTTCATACCTTTGTTTTGTTCATCCATAGGTAATTCAACTGTCGGTATATCATCTTGATAGAGGAGATGAGATAGGTCCCCCTCTAATGTTTCCTGACCAAGATCTCCTGCACTTGTGAAGGTGGGGTTTCGTTCATAGGAGCTTTGTGATTATGGTTGTCCTCTTGATCTAGGAGACTGTGGTAGCTCTCCTACTACAAAAGCATTCTTAGGCATTGAATAGTTTCCACAACCATCATCTTGTATTATGAATTTGATATCAGAAAAGGTGGGGATGGTGGGGGTGGAGGGTGTCTCTGTCGCAGAAGTGAGAGTGGCGGGATCCACGTAAGGTGTTGATGGGCCTTCATCGTTCTTGGGTACTTGCGGGATCTTGTAGTATTTTGCCTCTAGATTTTTGCAGTAGGCAAATGGCTCAGGATCTCCATGGATAGTAACCTCTTGACCTTCATGTGTGAATTTCACACATTGATGAAAGGTTGAAGCTACAGCTTGCATTGCATGTATCCATGGTCGCCCTAGGAGAATGTTGTATGGTAAATCGAGGTCCAAGACCTGACAGTTGGTTTGCATGATGGCGGGTCCAACCTGGATAGGAAGCTGAATGGTGCCTTGGGATACCCTTTCCTAGTCATCGTATGCTCTTATTGTGATGCCTTTTCCTTTGTCAATTGAATCCTCTGAAATGTTCAAATTCTTTAGAAGCTTTAAGGAGCAAATATTTAAGCCACCTCCATCCACCAAGACTCTCTTGACTTTCTTTTTATTTACGTACACCTCCAGATGAAGTGCACGGTTGTGAGATGGTTGTGTGGGGAAGTCTTGTTCAGAAAATGTAAGAATGTTAGGTGTGGTGATACTTGCGACCATAGCTTGGAATTGTTCTACATCTAGATCTGCGGGGACAGTAGATGACGCCAAAGCTTCTTCTAGAATCTTTTTGTGTGCAGATGAGATTTTGAGTAACTCCATGATGGAGATATGTGCAGGGGTTCTTTTCAATTGATCCAAGACATTATAGCCACTAGGGTTAGACCTTGGATTGGATGTGGAATTTCTGCTTGGTTGGGATGGTGCTGCAATGGTAACCTTTCCACCTCTTGTGGTGACTCCACAATCGGCTTGGGCCCCTTTGATGGTGATGACTCCACAAAACTCGTCTAAACAAGCGACAACACCCTCGTATGTGTGGTTGACATTTTTATAAGCCCCTTTTCCTTTGTCTTGATCTTTGTTTCCTTTGTTGCCATGATTCGGCATCGGATTCGTGTAAATCTTGAGATCTTTGTTTCCTGATGGTGCTTCCACATCTATGATTTTGTCATCTATGAGGTCTTGAATTAGATTTTTGAGCCTCATGCAGTTGTTTGTCGTGTGTCCCTTGAGTTTGTGGAAGTCGCAAAGATAATTCTCATTATACCATGGTGGCTTGACCGATGGTTCTTGATAATTATTATGTGTAGGGACCATTATCAATTTTTCATCTACCAATCTTTTCATGATTGCTTCAGCAGGTTCCCCAAGGAGTGTGTATTTTCGTTTGGGGAAAACTTGTTTCACTATGGTCCTCCCTGATTATCAATGTTGTTTGTGTTTTGGTTATGAGATGGTTGGACCACAGTATTGACTTGTCGATTGCTTTGATTGGTAATTTGGTGTTGTTGTTGTTGGGATGGTGGATTATTCTTCCGTGGGGCACTAATGACAACTTTGGCGTCAATGACACCATCATTGGTTACATTATGATTCTTTGCCCATGTTTGTGGTTTGTCATGCTAACTGGATGATGAGCGGCCTTCTTGATATGATGAAGTTTCTCCCTTTGTGGCAAGGGCTTGTTCGATATTGAGTGCCCTAGGGATCAATTGGTCGTAAGTGGTGATGTTTTGCACTTTGAGGTGGAAGGCCAAGGGCCCATCAAGATTCCCAATGATAGTTCCCACTTGTTGCTCTTTAGGCATGGACCACTTGCTTCGATTAGCTTTGGAACACCATCATTGTAAGAAAGCACCGAATGATTCATTTTTCCCTTGTTTGAGAGATGATAATTACTGTAAGCTAACCTCCATGGGAGTGTTGAAGGAATAATTCTATATGAAGGCATCTATGATTTCCTGGAATTTTTTGATTCCAGAAAGTCGAGAAAACCAATCAATAGCATTTCTAGCCAAGCTTCATGGGAATAATCTCATCAAGTACGTTTTGTCGTAAGCCACCTACATGCAATGTACTTGGAATTCTCTGATGTGATCTTCAGGGTTACCCGTTCTACGATATTTGTCAAATTTAGGGATCTCAAACCCTTTTGGGAACAGTTTCATTTCTACGCTCCTATCAAATGGATAAGGGCATAGGTTTTTTTGTGGTTTTGGTGTCCTTCCTGATTGAAGATCAAGCACTTGTTGTGACAGAAATTTAATTTGTGCTGTGACATCCAATTATGGATCAGGAGGTGGAATGAAGGTGTTCTAGGGGGGTGGAGTGGGTGTTTGAATGGGTGGAATGTTTGCTTGTTGTGCCATGTATGCTTTCAACAACGCTTGTTGTTGATCTTTCTATTGTTGCGCTAATAGAGCTTGTTGTTGTGCTTGCTGTTGTTGGTCCAACAATGCTTGTTGTTGGTCAGCTAGGGCTTGTTGTGTTGCTTCTTGTTGCTCTTGGTATTGCTCTAACGCTTGCTGATATGCGAGTTTTTGGGCTGCTTGTTATTGTGCAAAGTACTATGCTTGTGCTTGGGCATCTTGGGCATCTTTTGCAGCTTGAGTAGCTTGTGTAGCTTGTGCAACTTGAGAAGCTTGTGCAGCTTGTGCAGCTTGAGTAGCTTGTGTAGCTTGTGCGGCTTGTGCAGCTTGTGCAGCTTAAGTAGCTTGTGCGACTTGTGTAGCTCATTGTTGTTGTTGCAACAAAGCTTGGGCTTGTGCCGCTTGTTGTGCTTGTTGTTATTGCAGCGATGTTTGAGCTTGATTGTGCTATGAAGCTTGAGAAGCGTGCGTGGCTATAGGCGCTTGCTGAATTGTTTGATATTGTTGGAGCAATTGTTGGTATGCTTTGAATGCAGCATTGTAATGGCTTACTTGGCTTGGTCGCAATGGTGGTGGTGGTGGGATTGGAATTGTGTTGGTAGTTTGAGATGCGCTTAGACTGATGGTGGTGGTGGTAGGTTGCGATGTAAGGGGTCTGATGGGGGTAGTGGAAGTTTGAGGTATAGTGGATGTAGTGGTTGGAGTGAATGTGGTGATAGGTACGTTTGAGATGGGTGAAGTGATAGGAATGGTGGGACTAGGTGAAGTGGTAGGAATGGTAGAGATGAGCGAAATAGTGGGTCTTTGGAAGACCATATTTTGATTAGCTATCATGCATTGGTTTGATGTGGATGGTGTGTTTGAAAGATGTGATGTACCCCCTTGGTTGGATGAATTGATTTGTATGGGGTGATTTATGTTAGGGAAAGGTGGAAGTTCAAGTAAAGGGGAGATCCCTAAACCAAAATATGGTGTTGACGTGGTGGGAGGTGTGAATGATTTGAAGGGTGGAAAATTTTCTTGTGCAAATGAAGAGACAAATCCATAAGGTCTCTCTATTTTGGATGAGCTTGCTTGTACCAAAGGTCTAGACACTTGTGTGTCAAGGGAAAATGATGAGGTGGTATGGTAAGGAACCTCAGATGTATCGATAAATCCAAGTGGGTTGTAAAGTGGATTTTGATGCGTGTTGAAGAGGGTATCATCCTCATTGATAGTAGGTTCTATGGCAGTAATGGAAGTGGTTGATTGTGGAAGGATGTTTTGGTCATTTGGTACAAGAAGCACATCTTCAACAGTGTTGAGAATTGATGGATTTATTTTAGTCATTGCGCAAAGAAACTTTTGTAGTTTTGGTTGTTTGAGCATCTCAAGAACTTCTTCCTCACTTAGTTTTGTTGGTGTGATGTCTTCCACCAAAACCTCTTTTTGTGGATCGTGTGTAGTGATGGTGAGGTCTAGAAGTGGTGTGTTTTGGATTTCTGGAATTTTTTGGCTTAGATCACTTGTGGTTGATGTTTCTTGATTTAACTCCATGTTCCTCTTGTGTTGTGATCTTGTTTGAACCATAAAAGAGAAAACTAGGATGTGTAAAAGATCAAAGATGTGAAGATGAAAGGTGTATGATATATGGATGAGAATGGAAGTTTTGAATTTGTATTGAAAATCTTGATGTGATGCTAGGTACTTTGGGTTTGCTTTGATTGATGTTTGTTTGATGTTTAGACTTTGAATTCTATCTTTTGAATGTTGATGTTTGAGCAAGAGATATCCCCAAGATGTTTGGATGATGATCTAAAAAAGATAACTAATGCTCATAAAGGATAATTTGATTTAGGAGTGAGAATAGGATGTGTCTACTCACAAGCTAACCAAAAGATAATCCAAATTAGTGATGGGAGAAGGATGCATCTATCCACCATTAATTTGAACAAAGTGATAATTCAACTAAGCATGTGCAAAAGGATTCATTCACACACACTTGAGTTGAACAAGTTTGATGTTTGATGTTTGAAGAATTCAAAGTCTCATGTTTGAAAAGTTTTGATGTCTACCAAAGGAGCCTAGCATAGTTGTGTCAAGATTTTCTCAAAATGTTGGTGAGATGTTTATGGTTGATGATGTTTTTGATGGATGAATGTTTGTTTTGATCTTAGAATGACCCTAGTTTAGACTTTTGTTTAACAAGACCAAGGTATTGAAGAACATGTTATTCCCTAAGCAAGGTATCCAATCCCTTGAAACAATCTTGGATTTTGTGTGTAGTAAAATGAATATAAAGTGGGGTTGTCTCTTGAAGCATGTCTATAGAAATTAGCCAACAACTTTTCTCTAAAATCATATAACCTTTTGAGTCTTTGTTGATGTTGTTTTGGGCTAAGTTTCTTTTTCTTGGGTTTTTGTATCTTGACCTTGCGAGAAATCATTGAAAAGACATGTGTGGGGCTCAATTGCTTATCTTTGCTTTTAATGACTTCTTTTTACCAAATACACTTTCTTGATTATGTTTCAAACTAAAGATGTCCTATGTCAAAATTCCTTTTCTTCCCACAAAGTGTTGTGTGGGAGTTCCAAGAAATTGAGGCAAAGGGATTTCCTAGGTTAACCCTAGTTAGAGCAAATGATGATATAAATTCAAGTGCTAAGAAACCTCTAAGGACATAATCCCAAGGGAAAGCAACAACACTTAAATTTTTCAAAAGGTATTTGCTCTATCAAAAGGGGTTTGAAATTTGCATGATCATGTTTAAGTGTTTGTTTCCCAATGTTTACGAACAAGCATGTGTTTTTGTAACACAAAAGCATGTACAATCCTATGGATGTGATAGACAATGTTTGTTGAGTCCCCACTTGGACAAGTTCAGCTACGCCTAATTTTAGCAGATGGTTAGATGCTTGACCCCACTGGCTCCCCTCCACAACACTCACTTATACGGGGCAGCCAAGCACCAACACCCATGAGACTCCCATGGCATGCTTTCCATCTCTACTAAAAGTCATAAAATTGTGGGGCATTTTCAGAACGACCATTCTTGCACCAACAAACAGATAGGATTTTGGCCTTTTCTAAACAAGGGTTTTAATAAGGACTTTCCGTTCGTGGAGATTGACCCATATGGCAAGAGTCCCCTTTTGGATCCATCTTGTCGGAGCCAACCGCGTGATAATGGCGTTTAACCAATACCCACATTTATATCCCAGCGGGAAATACTCTTGGCTTTAGAGTGTTACCGATTGAGTCGTTCCCTTGGGTGAGTACTTTTTCCCCAAGGTAGGCCCTCTAGGATAAACAAAAGTGAATGAAGAACAATATTCGTAACTCAATCAATCCTTGTAGGCAACAAGGAGAGAGAATATATGCAACAAAGCCCCCACTCACACTTGCACAATAGTTTGTTCAATTTTAAGCCCAAATCGAAGTGTGGAGGTGATTGCTTTATCTCAACCCAAAGTCATGGAAAATACCTTTTGATTCTCAAGATCACTATAAAGTGTGAGAGAAGCACATACATCCTTTTCCAATGGTTTTAGTCTAAGTAAGCCTTCACAAACAAAAAAAACTACACCTATTTTTTTTAAACCCTCAAAGCAATGATGATTTCATTTTAAAGCACCAAATGAAGTGTGAGAAATTTCCTTGTTCAATTGTTAATCCAATAAACCAAATCTAGTAAGTTGTGATCCTAAAGTTCATTTTAGCCTTTGCAAGAAATGAAAAAGGTTCTTTTTAAGCCCAATTGAAAACTAGTGTCCTAAGAAGGAGAAGCATGACAAATTCTTTGAAGAAGTGTTAAACAAACACTTAAGTGTTAAAAAACACTTTGATTAGATAAAATATCATCCCCATGCTCCTCTTTCTTTTGATTTTGATTTTCAACCTGCAAAAGTGATCAAAATGTTAGATGAGATCAAAAGAAACAAAAGGATATAGGGGTTAGACAAACAATTTACCAAAACACTCTAAAACTTAGCCAAGTTATCATGTGTTTTTACTTTAAATGCAAATTTGAAAATTTTAACTAATTTATAGTTAAGAAACACTTACACCATTGGATAGCTTGTAAAATTCTACCCTATTTTAAAAAAAAAGCATCAAAAAAGACCTACGTATGACCAAGATATGGTCATTTTAAAATTGACTCTAAAAACACTAAAATAGTGATCATATGCGGATTAATGAATAGTGCTGTCAAAAAACAGTGAAATTTTATAAAAAAACATGTTAGATTTGAGGTATATGCCCTCCTTCTAGCGCCAATATGTGAACCATTTGAATCTAGACCTTGCAAAAACACAATAAACATGCATACAATTAGATCAAACACAAGGTTAGAAACAAATGATTCCTCAAGAAATCCATTTGAAATTTGCAAAAGATAAGAAATGAAAATGAAGAACACAAATGAAACAATTAAATCCTATCTAATGCAAGAAAACTCTTGATCTCTTGAGGGAGTTTGTGCCAATTTGATGTGGAAATTGGCCCTTTCCCAACTCCTTTTGCAAGCTTGATGATGAACGAATGAAGAAGAATGAGAAGAGAGTGATCCACTTGATGAAGACTTTGAATGTATGCTCCAAGATAAAATCTGCAAAAAACCTAGCTATGATTCAATGAGATGGATGAGAATTGCTAAGTATTTTAGCATGGTAACTTTGCTTGAGATGTGGATGATCAAAATGCATGGTGAATCATTCTATTTATAGAATGTTGAAATGGAAACAAAGCCAAAATAGAGCAGTGTGGGACAAAGATTTGGCCAATGGCAAAATGCCACTTGTCCAAATGGGATTGGATGAGGAATGAGCAAGTTTTGAAAAATGTGTCAATAAATGCATTTTTGAATTTGAATCTTTTGAGAAAAGACATGTAAGAGGGGGAAAGAAAATTGCATTGAATGCCACTTGGCTCAAGGCAAGGACATGTAAGAAGAAGTAAATGCCTTGTTGGAAGGACTTGTAAGAGAGAGTAAATGACATGTTGGAAGGAAATGTCATTCAAATTTTGAATTTGAAATAGAAGAATATTCCTCCAAAAGATGCTTTGTTGAGGGAAAATGAAGATTTAATAAATCAATAAATTGATTTATTTGTGCAAGTGGAGACATCTAGAGAATGCAAGTGGGTGAGATTAGTATTTAATCATGGTTAGATTAAATAAATGATGATTATGTTAGTTTAATGATGATTAGGTGAGTTGACTTGTTTTGACTTAGATTTTTGGATTAATTTAAATCAAACAAGAGAGGAAATGATTTAGTGAGTTTAATTAAATAAACATGTTTTGATTATTTAATTAAAGAGATTGAAGTAAGATTAAATTAAATAAGATTTTAATTTATTCAATTTAATAGATAGACTTTAGAGGATTAATTAAATAAAATTAATTATTTAATTAAAATAGGGATAATTAGATCAGATGAATTGATTTAATTAACAAGGGAAAGTGACTTAATTAGACAAAAATAATTTATTTAATTAAGAGATGAATATTGATGAATTTAATTAGATAAGGGAATTTGATTAAACAGTTAGACTGGGGGATGATTTAGGAAGAAACAATGTTAGTAGATCAGAGTTAGATGTGCAATGTCAACTTGTACATTTTGCGTGTCTACAGAACCAGCATTAGAAAAGCAACAGGAGCTACACCATATGCCCTAGTATATGGATCAGTTGAGGTTGAGATTCCATCACTTCATGTCTTGCTAAAGGGTATTATTACAAATGCGGATTACAGAGTCCCTAGACTCCAAGAGCTAGAACTATTAGATGAGCATCATCAACAAGTTGTGAACCATTTAACGACATATCAACAAAGGATTTCCAAAAGCTACAATCACAGAGTCAAACCTAGAGTCTTTCAAGCTGGTGATTTGGTCCTAAAGGAAAACCCTAGAAATCAATAGGAAAGAGAAAAGAAAGGTAAGTTTGAACCTAACTAGTTAGGTCCCTTTGTCATCATATCAATTTATGGATCTGGCGCATATAAATTGTCAACACCTAAAGGGGATCTATTCAATGAACCTATCAACAATATCCTTCTCATAAAGTTCTACACCTGAATCACCTAGTACATGGATTAGGTTCTAAAAAATGGTTTCCTTGATGAAAACCTAGCAATCAGGAATCTTGGTAATGGAAAAATCCTAAAATATAAAAAAAGAAGAGAGAAAAAGACAAAAAGACAAAAAATTTCATAAAGTCTGAAAAGGTACAATAAAAACAAGTAGTGAAAACCTAGTAACAGGTGCTACTTGTCATTTAAACCAACTTTTTCCATCTATTGAATGCATGTCATGGATCATTACTTTCATCATCATTTTCCATCCATTATCATATCATTGCAAGTGGTCATGTCCCACCCTAGCTTGGGGAAAAATCCTAACCTCACTGGGGGAAACCAACATTGAGCTTCACCAAATAGGCAAACAAAGGCATGATAACACAACAAAAAAAATGATTGAAACACAACCCAATGGTGAATATCAATCACCATTAGAAGTGCATCAAACATCCATATCATATTGAAAATTCAAAAACATTCAATACATGTCGAAAATCCAAAAACAGATTACGTGTCAGTCGAACTACGTGGTCTCTGCGTGTATAACGTAGGCAAGGATAATCTTTGATTAGCCCCCGAGGCCCCTAGGATAGGTCTTTTAGGTTAGGTTTTTAGTCAAAAATATTGGAAATCACAAAAACATTAAGAAATCAACATCAGAAAATAACTCAAAATGGATGATCTAATCTGAATAATGATGGAAATACTTTAAGCAAAGGTTGAATTGATCATTGTTATCATTTCTTTGGAGCAACTCGATGATGCATTGAACTAGAGGAGTAAGGAAGGAGAATGGTGTTTTCTTTGTTTTTTGTCTATGAATCAGTCATTATTATTATGTGAATAGTTGCAAGAAGTGCTCTACAATGTATCATGGATGACATTCCAATTCACATAGGAAAGTGGTTAATTCTTGTCTGTTTACACAAGAAATGCTCAAGTCATCTCAATTTAATTATAACTAGATGCTTGTGTTCGCTTGCAATATAAAAAATTATGAAAGAAGTACTTAGGTCATCATTGGTCTATATCATATCATTGATGCTTGTACTCACTTCCAAATTTTCAAAGCTCCATGATGATACAAAGCACAATAAAAAGATTGTTAAGATGTCAATGTTTGCATATAGATTTGCATGGTTAATTAGATTGCATTCATAATAGTGTTACAATTGCAGAGTATTTGTCACAAAATTAGTGAAATCATTCACAAACGATGATATCTTTTCTCATAATGGATTGAGTATACTTGACATTAACAAAAACATCATAATTATCATTTTCATTTCATACATATAGAAAGCATTTGTTCTATCATTTCATCATTCATACATTTAAATCAAATAGTTTTCATTAATAATTTTTCATATCACATATCATAAAATTGCATATGACATCTCAAAACTAAATCTCTATAGTTGCATTTCATTCATCCATTAAATCATATCATATATCATGTATTCAAAATACCATTATATTGATCATTCATTCAACATTTATTGCATCATACATTTGCATCTATCATAAAAATAAAAGTGCATACATCCCATTTACATCACATGTCATATATCATTTACATCATTACATCCGCATCCATGAATATCGGTACATTATCACATAATATTATACATCATCATGCATATACATCATCCATACATACATCATAAATACAATCATCATCATTATGCACATCATAATAGAACATCATAATAGAACATCATAAATTATAGCATATCATCATCCACAACATCATAATAAATAGAACATCACATGGCATATAGAACATAGAAAGTAATTGCATCCATCATAGCACCATATAGAACACATCATGAATCGATAACGTCCACTACATATCATATAAATCATAAGTTTCAAGTATAGAATGAAGTCAAATAGAAGAGATATATCAAGCATTTCTACAACCATGTGGTAGCATCCTTAGATGAGTTTGTAATAGTTTTCAATATCAAAGGGCCTAGCACGGAGTGTGAAGTCACCACACATAGAGGCATAGTAACAATCCAAGGACCATCACCATCACCTAGAGGCTCCTCTACTGTTGCAAAATCAAATCCAAATGACTATATTGTCTTATACCAATTGAAGAAAACCCCTTCTCAAATCTCCATTTTGGATTTGCTAAAGATATTGCTAGCACATAGGAACATTCTAGAGAAGGCTTTGTTTGCATCCACTATTCCTACCAACACTGATACAAACCAATTCCAAGCCATGGTCGAACACATCACTACACCCCATCTTCTCACATTTTCAGAACATGAACTCCCAACACAACCATCCCATAATCCTGCACTCCACCTTGAGGTATTAGTCCACAAGAACTGTAGACACTTAAAAGTGACCTAGGCATGCAAGCTTCATTTTTCATGTTTCATCCTAGCATAATTATGACACATTAATTATGTCCTTGGTCCACATTCGACTATTAATTAAATAATTCATTATTATTTAATTAATTCATGTATCTTGTATTCTTCATGATTATTAGATAAATAAATTATATTTATTTATTCAATATGTCACTAAGGGTCTATTATCTTCTAACAATTAAATAAATGTCTTAATTTATTTAATTTCCTTTATTCATTTATGTCTTCTTGATTATTAAATAAATAAATAATATTTATTTATTCAATGTCACTAATTCTCATAATTAAACGAATTTATTAATTTATTTAATTATTGGTCATAATCCTCTAAAATAAATAATTATCTTTAATTATTTAATTTCCAAATTTAACATTTCCCTCATTTTAAATAAATAAATTATTTAAAATAATATTACATTCTTTACTATTAGTTCATTTTGGTAAATAATCTAAAAAAGATTATTTATTGTCACACAAAATCCTGATTTTGAATTAATTTAATTCAAAAGGTAATCTTCTTCCAAAAATCAAGTAATTGAGCAAATTCTTGATTTTCCAAATCTGCTTTTTAGTTCAACTCTTATCTTATTGATTTTTCGAATCTCACAAATCAAGCAATCTTTATCTTCTTTATTTTCAAAAATCTTTATCCTTTTGACTAATTATCTCATTTATTCTCAACTATCGATTCGATCTTCTCGGATGACATCTCGACCACTCATTTAATAATTTTTCCCTAACCCTGATTAGAGATTGTCACACACAATCTAGACCTCTAATTTTAGGATTCCATCAACTTTCAATCTCGTCTGTCCATCCAAAATTGTATTTTCTATAAAACAACAATTTTTCTCACATTTTCGACGACTCACACTCATACTTACATTTTTCTTTGCAACATTCACGATATTTTGGCATATTCAATTCTAATCTTAGGCATTATAGTCATTTTATCATAGGCATAGACATTTATATTTCAAATCCTTCAAAGCTTGTTTAGGACATTGGCATAGCCAAAGAATTGCTCACACACTCGATTTGAGGGCAAAAATCAGCAAGTTAGAAGGTGCTATGAAGGTGAATCATGGAAGCTTCAGTGATTGATTGTTATAATCATTTCTTCTTTTAGTTTTCAATGTACTTTGTAGTTCTTTAGGTTTTTATGCTTTATTATTTGCTAACCTTAGGAAATTAACCCATAGATACAAGAACAAAGTCAAAAGAATCTTGGTGGATGGAGGTGTTGGTCTTAATATTTGTACCTTGTAGCTAATCAAGAATCTAGGGTTCTTTGAGGATGTTATTGAAAAAGGGAAAATTATCACCATCAGGGCTTATGAGGATCAAGAATGGGTGTCCCAAGGCACCATCCAACTTCCCATTCAAGTGGGACAGACCATCATGGAAACCACCTACCAAGTATTTGACCTTGAGATTCCATACAATATCCTCTTAGGGCATCCATGGATCCATGGGATGCAATTTTTTGCATCTACTTTCCTCCAATGTGTCAAATTCCCCTATCAAGATAAGGAAGTGACAATCCATGGCGACCCCAAACCATTTAACTATTGTAAAAATTTGGAAGCCAAATAATACAAATTCCCACAAGTTCCTAAGAATGATAAAGGACCCACATCTTCCTATTTTGATACATCCACCTTGGCCTTTACATCTAAGACAAAGATACCCCCATCCAAAACATCCCAGACATCAAAGCTATAATCAAAGATAATGGTTGTCAAGACTATAACTTGTAGAAGGGCACATTTGTGTTAGGAGAGCTACCACAATCTCCTAAATCTCTTGGGAAACCACAACCTAGTGATGTTCAGCATCCCAAACATTCATAACATCACCTACCACTTTCAAAAAGTTGGGAGATTTAAGAAAAGAAGTGGTGGATGAAAAGGATGTATCAGACTTGCTCTACTAAGACAATAGACTTGTACCTATTCTTCCCATGGAAGATGATAAGGGTCTACAACTAATTTTGGTTGGGGCTATAAAAATAATAAGAAGTTGGGACAGAATGACAACAGCTTACTAGAACCCCTCATTTCAGAGAAACATTTAAAGAATCTTGGCCTTGGTTGTAGAGGTTGAGAGAAGAGCAGTTGTTGATAAACATTAAGAAGTGTATTTTCATGTAGGAAGAATTGGTATATTTTGGATTTGTGATATCTGGGAATGGATTGAAGATGGATCCTAAGAAAGTGAAAGCAATTGTTGAATGGCCTATACCAAAAAGCATTGGAGAGGTGAGATCATTTCATGGATTGGCTAGTTTCTACCGAAAGTTCATTAGGAATTTTAGTTCAATTTGCAGTCCTATGATAAAGACAATGAGGGGACATAAGAAGGATTTCAGATGGACATCCGGAGCAAATAGGAGTTTTGTTTTGTTGAAGTAGAAAATGATAGAGCACCTAGTATTCGTGTTGTCGAATTTCAACAAGGTATTTCAAGTAGACTATGATGCAAGTGGAAATGCAATTGGAGTAGTATTAAGTCAAGAGGGGAGACCAATAGCTTATTTCAGTGAGAAATTGAATGATGCTAGGAGAAGATATTCAGTGTATGATTAGAAGTTTTATTCCATAGTTAAAGATTTGAAGAAGTGGAGACATTACTTGTTTCCTAAGGAATTTGTGTTGTATACAGATCATCAAGAATTGTAGTATTTGAACAGTCAATGTAAGTTGAATCAGAGACACATGAGATGGGTGTAATTCTTATAGAGTTATACTTTTTTTTAAGCATAGGAGTAGAAAATAAAATAGATTTGTTGATGATTTGAGTAGAAGGAATTTATGGACAAAGATGAGAGTGGAGGTATTAGGCTTTGATGAATTGAAGAACTTGTATGAGGAAGACCTAAATTTTGAAGAACCTTGGAGAGCTTGTAAAGAACTAGTCTTGGAGGATAGGAGTCAGTGCCTGGATTATTTCATTCAGGAGGATATGTTGTTCAAAGGAAATTGATTGTGTATACCCAAGACTTCAATGAGAGAAAATCTGATAAAATAAAAACATAGTGGAGGATTGGCACGACACTTTCGAGTTGATAAGATAGTAGCATTGGTAAGTGAGAGTTAATTTTGGCCATAAATTCATAAGTATGTTAGGAAATTTGTGCAAAGTTGTAGAATTTTTCAAGTCACAAAAGGAAGTAGTCAAAATGTTGGATTGTATAAACCTTTGACAATTCCAGAGAGACCTTGGGAAGACATAAGCATGGATTTCAAATTTGGACTGTGGAAGACACAAAGACGTAATGATTCTATATTTGTGATGGTGGATAGATTTTCTAAAATGGCACATTTCATACCTTGTAAGAAGACAACAGATGTAGTACATGTAGTAAAATTCTTTTCAAATAAGTGGTGAGATTGCATTGATTACCTAGGAGTATTGTTTTAGACTAAGATACAAAGTTTGTTGGATACATTTGGACGACACTTTGGAAGAAGTTAAAGACAAATTTAAAGTTCAGTTTTACTTTTCACCCATAGACTAATGGACATAAAGAAGTAGTAAATAGGATTTTGGTGAATTTGATGAGATGTTTGGTTGGAGAGAAGACCAGAAGTTGGGATTTAATCCTTGCACAAGTAGAGTTTTCATACAATAATTCAGTGAATAGGAGTACCGAAAAGACACCTTTTGAGACTTTTACTGGAGTTCATCCTAGAGGAGTATCAGAGTTAAGAGAGATTAGTGAGGAAGATAAAATAAGTGCAAAAGTAGAAGAATTTGTAGAACATATATGAAGATAGTGCATAATCAGGTTAAGAAGCATATGGAAGACATGAACAATAGATATAAGGAGAAAATATATGAGAAAAGGATACATAAGGAATTTGAAGTTGGAGATGAAGTGATGGTGTATTTGAGAAGAGAAAGATTTCCAGTTGGAACGTATAGTAAGCTAAAGATGAGGAAGTTTGGACCTTGTAGGGTTTTGAGGAAATTTGACTCAGGAAATGCATATGAAGTGGAGTTACCGGATGACACTGGGTATATCACCTATATTCAATATTGTAGATCTACATCAATACTATGAAGTAGAATTCAGTAAAGACAGTAAAGAAAGTTTGGAGAAACGGTTTCCTAAGCAGTAATTAGATGAGATAGAAGAGATTTTGGATAGCAAAGATGGGAGGAAGATGCATGGAAGACAGTAAAAATAATATCTTGTGAAGTGGAAAGGAAAACCAAAGGAATATTCTTCTTGGATTTCTCGGGCTGAGGTAGGCCATGTTGGTTTTCCTTTAGCCCCAGAAAAGTGAGGGACTCATTTTTCAATTAACCTTAGATGTCTGATGTAGGAGCATCCTTGGTTCTTTGCAATCCTACATCAACCAAAAATATTTTCTTTCAATTTTGTTCTTATTTCATTCAAGTTGGCGGATCTATCATATTTTCTCAATAGACCTGCAGATCTACGTTTTCATTGACATACTCATTTTCCTTATTCCAAGATTTCAGAGTGATTGGATCTTTTTTCCAGCAAGTTATCACTTCTAGATTAAGTGACATTTTCTAGAATAGAGCACCAAAATAATTTCAAGCATAACGACTAATTTCATCTCTTGTGGATACTTCCCGTACCTTGTGGATCTTTGCAGCATGATTCAAAATGATTTGTGGAGTGTTTCTAACCTTAGTTTGGTCCACACTTCATCTTTTGCACCCATTGAGGAGAAATTCAAATTTGAAGGCTGACCTTGCACGCACACGTTACCTTTTCTTTTTCAGAGATTGTAACAATCTATGGTTGATGTGAAGGATTCTAGATCCCCTGATATTATATAAATAATTGCAATAGATCATTAGAAAGGTAATCAAGTTTGATAGGGGAATTGGAATGTAATATTTCTACTCAAATTAAGGAGCATATATAGGAAGAATATATTTTGAGTATGTTGTACGAGGCCTATAAGCCCGAATTTGTAAGCCCAGATGTTTCCAGTTGTTTGTAATTGAAATTTCTGATAATGAGAATGTTTTAATCTGCATTTTCCTCCATATTTTGTGTTGCTTTCATTGTGTGACTCTTGCTGCACGGTCCAGACTATTCTCTTTGAGGACCCTCCCTTCTACGTCTGCATCACATCTTCTTAATCAATAACACTAAAAATCATGCTAATCGGGAAATAAGAATTCTATATAGGTATATTATCCATGAAATAATGAAAATAAAGAAACACCGTATTCAAATGTAGCCATTACTTAAGGAACATTGTTCAAATATTTAGAAAGATTTCATGAGAACAAGTTTGGTGATCTTAATCCCAAGAGATGTTGTAATCAGGGTTAAAATATTAAGGTTAGGCTATAAAGCATATATAAATCAAACCTAATAAACAATGAAGTACAAATAAGCATAAAGACATAAAACATAAAGCAATATTACCAAATATTCATGCCACCATTGATTCATCTTCATTGCACTTCTCCATTTTGCTTGATATGAATAATTTCCCTCAAATTTTTAAGTATGCAAATAGGCCTAATGATGATGACTAAGCAAAATATTGAAGACTCTTAATGACTATGTATGCACTTGACATGATGACTTGATAGCAACATAGAAAGATAGCTCAAGCTAACAAAATATAGCATAAACTCATGTAGAATCTAGATGATAGAAATGACAATGATAAGGTCCTTTATAGGGAAGACAATTTTGAATGAAGGGCTAAGATCAAATGTCAATAAATCAATGGCCAAAAATGAAAGATGAGGTATGGACTAGGGTTAGGGAAAAACTAGGGAAAATGATAAGGATGAATGGCTAAGATTAAATTATAAGATAATTCAATCAAGGGTGGAGGGTTAATTAAGACATGGATAGATAAGGATCGACACAGATAAAGAGATGAGAGGAAATTAAATAATAAAAATTATTTAATCTAAGTGACCAATGAATAATTAAATAATTATAAAGGAATGTGACAAAGAGGACCTTTTGAATTAAATAATGATTTAATTTAAAATTCAAGAGACCAAATTAAATAAATAAGAATTTATTTAATTTTAGAAAGAAAGAGACTTAATTAGTCACACAATTAAATAAATAAAATTTATTTAATTAATTAGGGAGGAATAGAGATAGAAATGAATTAATTAAATAATTAAAATTATTTAATTAATAGAAGGATTATGACTTTGGAAAATAATTAAATAACTACAAATTATTTAATTATGAAGAATCAAGTCTGAATCAAACACTCAAAATATAACTCTGCTGAGATTTTACTAAGTGCAAGTCTCAACACAATGGTATATATAAACATAATCCTCGGTAAGTCTTATTGCTTGATCCAATGCATCTCATTCTATGTGCTAAAGATCTAAATTTCTTACATTATATAGTGCAACCTTGGTTTTTGAGTTGCATATTCCCATTGACATAAGAAATGTTAATGTATATATGGTTGGTGCTTCAATGTTTTTGGCCATTTTGGTTACTAAGCTAGGTCTTCAAGAAAATTTCTGGCTATCTCAACATTTAATCAAGCTTGTTCGTTTGCCTTTTAGCAAGTTCCAATTGTTGAGAAATTACTTTTGACCTATCTTATTATCATTTTTGATATAATTTTGAACTCAAAAAATGTTTTTCTAAAATGTACTCATGCGAGGTAGGGTAAGTTTGAGCACTAATGTTGTTAATTATTCGCACTTAAGTATTACTCGCATTTACTATTTTTGGAAGGCCTGTCGAATAAGTCTCTTTGTACATCTACTTCCAATTGCACATACTAACTTGAAATATGAGCTAAATATGAGCTGTAAGGATTTTTTTTTTTCTTTCGCTACAGACTATAATGATCAGAGATTTAAAAAATTTTGGTAATATTTTTTACTTTTACTATGTTATAACACAGCTTTGGACTCATACCCTTGATTTTTTTTACCCTTACACAATTTGTACATAAAACATACTCTAAAAGGCATTCACAGTGTTATTTGTCATGTCCTTTTAGCGTATAATGTTGCCAAAGTAGTCCATAAAAAATCCTCAGAGGTACTTGTGTTATTTACCATGTTTGTCCTTGGTCTTTGAAGGGTTGGCCAATAAAAAATTACTCTAATTTAATAACTGTTAATAATAAATTCGAAGTTCAAGTTACTGCATAAATTTTTAAATGAAGAAATTGATAATTAACTTGTTGAATTAAAGAACATGAGCACACGATTCTGACTGTAAAGTTTGTTGAAGGTTGAATGCGGTGAAAATTGAGTGGTTAGAAGACACAATTGTTGCTTAGTTATTAGAAGCATAAGATTTAAGTTGTAGCTAAATTTGATGAGAGCAACTGACCATGATGACTATGTTGTAAGGCTTGCTATCATGTATTAGTATTTTTGAACAGGAACATTTAATTTAATTCAATACATATTTTGGATAAGAACTCTCTGAAAATTTTTAACATGACCATTTCTAGGTAATACTTATATCTTGTTTATTTTCTACTTGTAGAAGATTATATTATCTAAGAGTCATAGTTCCTTATTCTCTAATTTCTATTGATTATAAATGGTAGAGTATTACCACGAATTCTACCTGAAAGCCTATTGGTGATTTTTTTAAATTTCAAATTACCTTTTATAAACAATAAAATTATCTGTGAAACATCCATGTGCTTCTTTTTCGATTTTACTTGTTTTAAGTAATCGCTACATATCACTATCTAGCAACTTTCAAGTATAGAATATTGTACAAATGGAAAAATAGAATTCTTTTCACTTTTTTTCAAGAATTTATACCATAGATATTTTTTCCTTTACAGTGTTAAATATGTTAAGTGTGTGTAGGAAACAATCAACAAAGTATACAAGGCTTTTTTGTTAGGTCCATATGTAACGAGAATGACAAATCCCTCTTCAATTTCCTTTTCAAACCATATTTCTATTAATGGGTCATCAGAAGTATGACTTTTGTATTGTTATCTAAGATGCTTTACCCATATTTCTTTGCCATGCTTCTTGTTTTGGCCATGATATTATAGCTAGCTTTTCTGCCATATTCAATGGTAGGAAATAAGGCCTCAACACTTGAAAGTCAATATCAACAAACTATGGTAGATCTTAGTAGAACTTATAGTCTATCATCTAGTTCCAACATCATTAATTGTGGTCATTAGTCACACACTCTCAATCTATTTAATTTTTTTAATATCAAATATTAATTCCCATAAAATCTAATTTCTTTGTTCCATTCTGGTAATTAATCTAATGTCTTTGTTCCATAAAATTGTTAGAATAATATGAATAAAGCAGCGGAAACCACCATGTATGAGTTTAAAAAAAAAACAATACAAATTGACAATGCAACCCCCTAACTACTTTTGTCAACTAAATATTTCAAACAACCAAACACAAATCACAATCAATAGGAACATTACAAGAATCAACTATATTGTGGATGTATGTTTCTATTTGAACAGTTATCTTTAGTCAAAAAATATGGTAAGCAATAATTGTTGTAAATTGCAATCAAATAAAGAATTAGAAGAATATTTATACTTGTGCTTTGTCCAATTAAGAATGTCCATCTTTTATTTCAACAACAAACTAGAAAGTTCTTTTAGTGCCAACCACAAGTGCCCCTATAGATCCAATTGCATAGTTTTCTTCACTTGTAAGAAGTTGTCTAATTGTGCTAGTTCGTAGGAATTTGTATTCATCATGCATGCATTGTATGAATTTGATTATGCTTTTGTTTGTTAAGATCAAGGTGTAGTCACAATCGCCATGATCATTACCTGCCTTTGGTGCAATTTGGAAATTTGTAATGCATATAGTTTTCCCATAAACTAATTTTCCTTCATGTGGTTTTACAAGGACACCGATTATATTTCTAGTAATTGTCATTTCACCTTTCTCATCAGTTAAATCTGCACGAAGAACTTATTTTTGTATTATTTTGTTTGTATAGACTTGTTTTATAGATGACAATGACATCTCCTTCAAATATATTTCCTCCCTTCTGGGGGTGAAGTTCTTCAATTGATATTGTATTTTTTCCCTTGCTTCTAGATCTACAAAGATGATAGAAATTGAATTTATTGTTTTCAAGACTAATTTGGATACTATATGTAGACATCCAAATTTGACCACTCCCGTATATTCAAATTCATCCCCTTTATTTCGTCTATCTCGCATCCTCCATTGAAATTAATTAAATAATTTATTTAATTAATGTCTCCATTTTCCCTAATGTTCCTAAGGTATTTAACTTAAACAATTAAATACTTTACCTTTATTCCCCTTCTCTAAATTAAATAAATGCTTTAATTTATTTGATTTAGTCACTTTACCCTTTTGAATTTAAATTAATTTTAAATTCATCATTTTCTCTCTTCTTGTCCCATCCTTTATAATCCCTCCTTAATTTAGATTAACTTAATTAATCCATGATTAGGATGTGCACACCCTTAATCGGGATTAATGTCACATCCTCCATAATTTGCAACTTGCTCCTAATCCTTCTTTGGCATCCTTAATCACCTGTTTGCACAACCTTAATTGCATGATTAGGTCAACCTAATCCTTATGCCATTTATGGCATACCCCTAAGTAAACCATCATTAGATGCTTTCTCCTTTTGGAGAAGGTAGCCTCTTTCCCATGTGAATTAAAAATCCACATTTATTCCTCCAATGGCTTTTCTCTCCACCATGTGGATTATTGAGGAATTTTAAATTCCTCATGTGTCACATCTCCCACATGGGGAAAAAGACCTCCTTTTATGAGGAGACCTTGTCCCAATCCCAAGGTACCTTAAAGTACCTCCACCTCACCTTCCCCTTGACACATCATTGGACACATGGCAAGATGTGAGGGCTTGCGAGTCCTCAACTCACCATAGCCCTTGATCTTGTCCATGTTTGTTAAATCTCATCCCTTCATTTCTTAGAGGCATTTCCCCTAAAATTAGAGGATTTTTTCCTCATTTGGAACTCATACATTCAACACATAATCACTCAAGCATTCAAGCCTTCAAGCACTCAACCTTTTGCATCCACCATTTCTACAACTTTTGAGCTCATCTTGCATCCACTGTGTGCATTTATAAATATACCCACCTTCACCATTGCATAACTTATTGCATCCTCATCATTTTGCATATAGTTTCATGTGATTTGTCATCTGAAGGAGCACACAAATGATCGAATCAATAGGGCCAACCAACTCAACAACTTGGGCAAGGTAACTAATTTTCTTTCATCTTCCTTTGTTTAAGTTCAACTAGGCCAATCTTGAGGTGTTGTTTTATGTTTTTCTTCCTCTTCATTTCTTTTGTTTTGAATTATTTAGGTTAGGAAACGGGTATGTGCAGGATCATGATGGGCCAAAAAGTGGCAATATGATGGGTATGTGGCTAATGACTATTTTTTTACCCAAATTTGATGAAACGAAAAAGAGTTTTAAAATGAGATTTTCAGCTTTCCAACGTTATAAATTATGCTTTATTTTGAATTTAATAAGTAATTATTATTCATTTTCTATTCAAATTACGATAAAAGTCTTGATTGATAGGCTAATTGAAAAACATCTATAGCTTTCAAATGGTATCACATTTTTTGAATCCAAAACATGTGTCACATTATATGCTTCGTATAATATAGGATTAAAAAATAAAAATTGAATTTCATGAATTTTGACCAAGTTAAGGTGGATAGACATACGATTTTTAATATTTTTTAAAACTTCTAATAGAAAATTCATAATTAATTATTTACTTGGAATTTTTTAAAAAAAATATGCATCACATCGGGGCATGAGTCCTCTACTTATATCTAAAATCTTATAAAAATTATTATCATTTTATTGTGGTTAGGGTGGTCAGACAGACACCTACTTCTTATTTTTCCCGAAATTTAAGTACCACTGCATTAAAATTTCAAATTTCCACTAAATAGATTTTTTCATTTTTTAGACAAACCTAGTAGTTTAGAAACTACATTCAAATTTTTTACAGATTCTATTCTTATATATTTTTGAAATAATATAGATAACTTATTCAATTTTTTACGTCAAGTTGTCTAACTCTGATTTTTCTAAATTTTTTGCCTCTTAAGGGCCTTTTTTTTTCCATGATGATTCTGCACATACCCAAACATGTTACACACATTTTTAGCATGCCCGATGGGACCCACATCATGGGTCTTTTCTTTCACGTTTACTGTTGTTTAAGTTTTTGTAGGTTTAGGTTTACACACAAGAGCGAATCTGCCCCGACAAGCGAATTTGCGTCTTACAAAGGTAAATACGCTTTCACAAATAGGTGAACCTGCAAATAGAGGTAAAATTTCCTATTGCAGAGGTGCAGTTGCATCCAATAGACAAAGAAAATTCACCCTTTTTTTCAAAAGGGGTGAACCTGATTAGAAACAAGGGCGAATTTGCCTCCTAGGGTGAACCTGCTCCTAAAAACAAGCAAATCTACATAAAAGGGTGAAGTTGCAAACTTAGTCAAATTCACCCATCCAGAGAAGACAAATTAATTTTCTCTTAAAGACATGTGAATTTGATCAGTGCAAGGGCAAACCTGCTTTCTAGGATGGGTGAATTTTCCTCTTATAGAGGCGAATCTAGAAGGTAAACCCAAGACTTGATCTTTCAAATTTTGACTCCAGTTTGGTTTCAGTTTTCGTTATTGATCAGTTGAGTCATCTATTTGTGAGTGTGCCTAGTTTTTGCTAACATTTTGTGTAGTTTTTTCTCGTTCATCCAAGACCATCGATTGGAAACTACTAATGTGTTTTTTGTAGAACAAGTGACCCAAGACCTTTAGTTACTCTGTTTGTTATTTTTCCATATTAGTTAGGAACACATAGATTAATTAGAGGGTCAATTAACTTGTTTGCCATGATTGTGAGTGGGTTGTTGATGTATCAAATCCCCTTGTGCCATTTGGCAATCCTGGGTGACGAGAAATCACATTTCACTCTATTCCAGTCGAATCCACCTAGGAGTTTCTAGTGCATCTAAGCTCTCCCCTTGCACTACGTGTGAGCCTGGGGACTAGCCAAAATTTCTAGTATCTTCTTCCCTTAATAGAACTTGCTTGGGATTTCATCACCCAATGGATGATCCCAACCACGTGTTACCAGTGGGGTATATAAATGGGGGAGAGCCAAAGTTGTATCCCAATCTAGTCATGTGTTTGGCAAAGCGTCGAAGCTAGGGTGATACCTAGATAAGACGTGAAGAGTTGGTTCGAGTTTCCAGTACATCATTGGGGCTCCCTGACTCATGCTTGTGATAGGCTAGTGTTCACAATTATGCCCCATGTACTGTGTGTATATCAAGGACTCACGAGATAGCCTTGTATTGCCTAGATAGAGACCTATGTTGTAGTCAAGGCTTGGTGTATTGCAGAGGATTTGAATCGTACCCCAAAGTTACTCACCATGTATTCCCTTAGGTTGAGATAGGAATCCTCATGGTTGACTACAACAATCTCTGAATGAGAGTGTGAAGGTGAGCCTGTGGTGTCTGTTGATGACCCTATGCCACTGGAATGCTAGCTATCCACCTTCACAAGAAAGGGTAATCCAAAGAACCACCTTGGTATCAAAGATTATTAACCTTGGGTTGTTTGCTCAAGGTGGTGGGCCTACATCAAGTTTGTAAACCCATATCACTAATTCTAGGATTGTGTTGCTTGGCATGTCTTCTTTGTGTGATACTAGTGCATTTATTTTCAGTTGAGTAAGCCTAGCCTTTTGTATATTGTTTTTTGCACTTGTTTTCCTTTGCCACAGTCAGCCACTACCTTTAGAGGTGAATTTTCCCCTTATAGAGGCAAATTTGCACTATAGACAAGCAATTTTTCCCTGCAAAAGGGAAATTCTACATCTAAGTCCAGTCCAAGTCTTTTGTTTAGGTGAATTTGTATTTGTCAAAGGAAAATTTTCCTATGGGTTACTTTCTTAGGCAATCCCATTTTCACCTATTCCCTCGAACAGGTGATTCTATCCATCCATTAGGTGAGTCTGTCAATCCTCGTTCGTCGAATTCGCCCGTTCTCACAAAAGAGGTGAATTTTCTACCCATTTTGGGTGAGTTTTCTTCTTACAAGGGCCATTTTGCTTGCTATCTCAATCCACTGTCAATTTCCTCATTCGTCAAATTTTCCCCTTTCTTGAGAATAGGTGAATTTTCCATCAGTTTAGGCAAATTTTCTCCATACAAGTGTGATCTTGTCTCCCATCCGAGTCTTCCCTCCATTACCCCGTCCATCAATTTTTCCCATTCTCTTAGAATAGGTGAATTTTCTCCCCTGTTTAGGTGAATTTTCTCCTAAGTTCAAATTTAGGTGAGTCTGTTTGTCTGTTATGCGATCCTATTTTTTAGGAAAATTTGTTCTCGTTTGTACTATTCAAGAAATAGGTTAATTTTTCATCCCTATTAGGCAATATTAAAAGTCAAATCCTCCTCTTTCCCTATCGTTCTTGTGAGTTTAGGTGAATTTTCTAGTTGTTTAGGCATACCTGCTACAGTTTAGGAAAATTTGCTAGTTTTTTCTGGTGAACCTATTGTCAGATAGGAAAACTTGATCAGAAAATTCACCTGTTTCTTGTGCCAGTCAAAGTTTGGGTGAATTTTCTTCCCCAAATAGGAAAATTTTCTTGGAAAATTCACCTATTTCTTGAGTTAGCACTGATTTGGGTGAATTTACTCACCCTAAATAGGCAAGCTTTCTAAACACAGGCGAATTTGCTCAGGTTAGATAGGCGAAGTTATGATCCAAAGAGGTCAATTTGTTACACACAGAGGGGAATCCACTTCCCATACAAATTTTAGAACATGAATCCCTTTGGCCACTAAATCTTGTAGTTTTCCAAGTCCTTTACTATGATCAATTTTATTATCATCCTCCATCTTCCCGTAATTGTCACTTTCGTTTGTCTATATTTTCAAAAATTCATTGTTTCATCAACCAAATCATATAGCATCATCTTAGAGCACCCTTAGATTGCATATCCATCATCGGTTCATCAATCCAAATCCCCTAGACTTCATTTTTGAGGTTTTCATCCAAGTTGGCTTAGGTGCCCGACCCCGATTGCCATCATTTGTCTCTACTTAGGATTTTCATCCATCCTGAGTTAGTCATCATCCTCAACCCAATCAATTTGCTACCATCTTGAGGTAGATTCAATGTTGTAATCATCCTCTTTGCAGTTTAATCCGATTAGTTAGCACCTCACGTCAACTAGTCAAACCTTTAAACTTAGTTTAGAATCAGTTTCAATCAATCATTTTATCTTATCAATCATTTCATATATCAATCAATCCACTCCCAATCCAATTGCATCCTTTATCAATCATTCAATCCAATCAATCCCTTAACTATCATCGAGGTTATCCTTTCATGGCATCCTAGGGTGTAGTGTCATCATAGTCTATCTAGTAGTTTTACACTTTCATGACCCTTACTTGATCGTAAGAAAGGAAGCTAATGGAAAAACAACATGACCAAGGTTCCCAGAACATCCCTCAAGATCCCAAAAATGGTGGTTCAACCCAATCCAACATTGATGTCCAAACCACATTTCCTCCCGCCGATGAGAGCATGGTTGTCCAGCCTGAAGTCACTGTCGACAAAAACCTCAGTAACTCCACTAATCTCCAAATGACTAATCATTTGCTCAATGAACGTGGAGATAAAATCCTTGCCACCTTGATAATGAGAGGTATCAAACCAGTGGCTAGATTTGAGTTATCCAAGTATGTCAATACTGCACCGACGACGCCTCCAATGTCTCAAGATCCCCAAAACTCATAGAATGTTCCAGGAGATTCGTACATCCCTGAGGGTCCTCCTATAGAATTGGTATCACTTTGGATTTGGTAATGCAGTTCTCTATCAAGTTCAAAATTCTCCCTAGATCATAGTCGCAACAACATTTTAGTCGGGTCCTTATCCTAACAACCCCCTTGCCTATGGTATGTTGTAGAATTTTCCAAAATCGCCGCCTCTGAACGTCCTGTAAGGTCTAACTCCCATTCCATCTACACCACCTCTTCCACCACACCAATCAGGTCAACCACTAGTGAATATTGGGGGAAACCCTTTCCTCACACTTCCACCACCTCCATTTATTTCTCAGTAACTTTCCTAGAGCAATATTCCATCTTAGCACCAGTCGTCACAAGGTAATCCTCAACAGACACCACAACAAACCCCCCAACATACTTTGATTCCACAACAAACACCACAACAACAACCTCCACAATAGAACATCTCAATCCTGACATCACAACCACATTAACCACCTCTACATTAGCCACATAGTAATCCATCACAACCTCCTCAAAATCCATTGTTCCAATAACCACAAGTCACCCAACATCCTAACATCCCATCTTAACCCCATTACATGTAACCATCTCATCAGCACACACAGATCCCGACATGACAACTACCATCCCACCAATATATCCCATAAAACATCGCCCAATATATGTATCACCTACAAAGCGCACTTTATGCATGACCTACTACATCCAACCCAAATCTTGGTTATGCGTATCATAATTTGCATCAGTCTCAACAATAGCCACCTTACACCACCACTGCACAACCATTCTATCAATAATCGCCATACCAACAAATTGCTTCCACTTCCTATCAACATCCTAATCCCCAATAGCCATCATATGCTTATGGACAATATACCGCCTATAATTATCAGTCCAATCCATATTACCCCTTACAATAGCCACCATCTTATCGATAGGGTGCTTCCACTTCGTATCACAAAGCACCTCCATCCTACCAACAAGGGGCCTCCACCTCTTATTATCAAAATCTTCCATATTACCAAAAATCCTACACTGCTTATCAACCACAATCCACCTACAAAAAATCAGTATCAGTCAATTCCTTCATACACGCGTCCACCATCATATGACCAAAACACTTCTACCCTATCATTATCTTACCAAAAATATGCACCTTATAACTAATCTATCCCATCTAATCCACCGTCATCCACACCTGCTAATAAGGAGTGGGAAGAAATAAAGGCCACACTGAAAGACTTACAAATAGGCACATCTAAAAGGTTTTTCAAATTTGAGGATATTTGTCCCTACCTGTTTGATCCCTCCATATCACTTGTTCCTTTTCTAAAGCACTTTGAAATGCCTAAATTTGACAAGTACAAGGGAACCAAAGATCCAAAATCCCATCTTCAGGAGTTCTATTCGTAATTCCAAGAGGTCTTACATAATGGCAACTATATCTTGTGACTATTCCCTAGGAGCTAAATAGAGGTAGCCTTAGATTGGTTTATGGGTCTTCAAAAAGGATCAATCTCTTCCTTCATCGATCTTTCAAAAAAAATCATCACACATTTCTCCTTAAACTTGGAGAAGGATATTGACACTCTAAATATTTTGAAAGAAAAATAGCATGAGGGAGAAACCTTTGCTAGCTACCTACAAAGGTGGAAGGCAGTGGCTAGTCGCATGAAGTCTCCTCTTAGTGAGAAGGAAATGGTGACCCTTTTTGTAGAAAACTCCCATCCTGATATGACATATAATCTTAATCTTCACTATGTCACTACCTTTGCAAAGGTTATAGAAATGGTCCTATTCTTGAGAGAGTGCTTATTATGAAGGGGTAAATCAAAATTCATAGTTTTGATAAGGACAAATCGTTGGGTGACAAATCCTGCTACTGGAACAAAAATAAAAAATGTAATCAATGATGGTGTCACTGACAGTAAACATGTTCAGGTAGCAAATACTTCACAAAGGCCACAATATGCCCCTCAACAACTAATTCCTAATGCTATATATGTGCCACAAGGGGCACCCCATCCTCCCCATATTCCAATCAAGAAAATAATTACGACAATAATAAACGCTCTTTCATCACTTTGGGAGAGCCTCTAAGTGTTGTCTTCAATAGGATTTTGCAAGAAAACTATCCAATCACGTATCTTGTAACCAAGACTTTTGATGAGTCCAAGCCCAAGCTAGCTTGGTACAAAGAGAATGAGTATTTTGATTTCCATAAGATTAAGGATCACTCCATGAATAAGTGTCAGGGACTGAAAACGTATGTCCAAGATCTCATAGGTCAAGGAGATATACACATGGATGCAAACCATGAAACCTTGTCCAATGCTCGACTAAAAATTTATCAAAATGCCTTTTTGAAACATAATCAGGGTGTCAGCATGTCTAATGCTAATCCTAGGCCAAGTAACAACAATAATCAAAACAACAACACTAATAATATCAGCTACAAAAATGTACCCTATAACTATGAAGGAATAGTTATGTGCATTAGTCAAGTAGAGCCTAGCATATCCATGATTTGTGTTAAAGGAAAAAACCCACAATGTGTTGTTACCACTTGCCACACTTCTATCACTATCCTAGGAGACTCCATGTCCACCCAACCAGCCCCTGTAAGCTCGGATTACAACATTCTTGATCACCTACGGAATACTCCTGCCCAGATATCCATTTTGGATTTGCTTAAGTCTTCTCTTGTGCATCAAGAAATTTTAACTAAAGCTTTACAAGACACCCATGTCCCTAATGATATAGACCCCACATAATTCCAAGATTTAGTGGGACCCCTTTCATTGACCTATAGACTAGGTTGCATTCAAAACGACATGCCAGCCATTGACTCCAATCATAATCGTCCCCTCCACATCAAGGTCCTTGTCGCTCGCCATAAGGCAAAAAGGGTCTTGGTAGATAATGGTTCTTCCCTTAAACTCTATACATTAAATTCCATAAAACAAGTAGGGTACACCCATGCTGACTTAAACAATCAGATTATCACCATAAAGGCTTATGACAATGAAGAAACAAAATCTAAAGGGATTATCTGTGTTCCTATTCAGGTTGGCCCCATTGTGCAATACACCACATGCCACATCCTTGATCTGGACTTGCCATATAATCTTCTCCTTGGCCACCCATGGCTCCATGCCATGCAAGCCATCCCATCCACCTAATACCAATGCCTAAAATTCCCATTTAATGGTATGGAAGTAACAATACATGTTGATCCACAACCATTGAAATATTGTCGTGCTTGGAAGCTTCTTTCCCCCACTCTCATTACTGTCCAGGAGTTGAGATGGGGGAACCTCAGGCCTCATCCTCCAACCCACACTCCAATCCATCATCCACCACATCATCCAATCCATCCTCCACTTGTGAATCCACCATCACAAAAGTCAATATCATCAACAAAGGTTGCGGTGAATACGAGATGTGCACGACCTTAATTGTGGCAACCATGCCACCTTCACCTTATAGCGATGGTCAACCTTCACAGTCCATATGAAAGGAAGAAGAGAATAATCTCACCCTCAAATCTAAGAATGTGGGAGTTAGCACTTGCTGATCTCCTAGGCTATAGAAAGATACACCTGAGGATGACATCAGCCAATGGATATATCGAGAGGAGCCTCAACCTACTCCACCCCTTAAGGAATACTTCCAAGAGACCTATCCTTGGGCCTCCAAGTGTGTTGAGAAACACCATTATCGGGGGGAGGCCTTGGTGTAGAAGAGCAAGGAAGATTACAACCAATGGATACTCCTATATGTCCAAGAAATTTGGGCTTAGGCTATGACACCAAACAAAAGGGTCTTGTAGCATCATCTATTGCTTCCAATAACATTAGTGTGGATAATGGTCTCCTTGGTGACATTCCGGAAGAAGAATCCATCATACTTGCATACGATGACTTGGATCTTTCATCCATGTTTGATTGCCTATCCATTTTCACAATTGACCTTTCCCTTCACCACCCCTGAGCTCATTGATTGGGACCTACACGGTAGCACACCTATTGACACCTTTCCCTCAGTGGATACTTATGTGAATCTTATGGGATTGGGGGAGGATGAACACACTAACCAAAAAAATAAGAAAAAATAAAATAAAAAAGGGTCATCTAGTGAAAACCTCTCAGAGGTACTTCCTGACTCAGAAAAAGTAAAAATAAAGGGTGTATCTAACAGTGAAAACTTTGACAAGGCACTGGAAGATGGAGACATTCATCTTCCCCTTGTGGGAACTCAACTATCTGAACAATCATCTATTTTGATTGAAGAATCATAGGAAGTAAACTTGGGAACCGAAGAAGATCCAAAAATCACATATGTAGCCAAGTCCTTATTAGAAGAGGACCACTCTATCATCATTCAGCTTCTCAAAGAAGGCATCATCAATTTTCCATGGGCTTATTTAGATATGCCAAGGCTAGATACTACTCTAGTGGTACACCACTTGGATGTCCATCTAGATGCTAAACCTATCAAGTAGAAACTCATAAAGATGCATTTGTAAGTATATTTGTTGGTCAAGGAGTTAAAGAAATTATTAGAGGCTGGTTTCATTAGCCATATCGACTATTTTGACTAGATCTCCAACATAGTACTAGTCACGAAGCCAAATGGAAATATCAGGATTTGTACCAACTTCTGAGATCTCAACAAAATGTGTCCTAAAGATGATTTCCCATTGCCAAATATTGATATGTTAGTGGAACTTACATCAGGACATGAAATGCTTTCCATCATGGATGGTTTTTTTGGTTATAATCAGATCATAATTGCACCTGAAGATCAACATAAGACTGCCTTCACCACACCTTGGGGTACATTTTGCTACAATATCATGTCCTTTGGCCTCAAGAATGTGGGGGCAACTTACTAGTGTGCCATGACGGTCATCTATCATGATCTCATTCACATCATAATGGAGGATTATGTTGATGAACTGTTGGGGAAATCTAGAACAAGAGAAGAGCATCCAAAGATCCTAAGGAAAATATTTGACTGTCTAGAGAATTTTAAACTACTTCTAAATCCAAAAAAGTGTGCATTCAAGGTCACATCAGGAAATCTATTGGGTTTCATCATCTCTAGAAGAGGCATCGAGGTAGATCCTACTAAATTCAAACAAATCATGGAAATTCCTCCACCAGACAATTTAAAACAATTGAGGAGCCTTCAAGGAAAGCTATAGTCCATCAGATGGTTTATAGCTTATTTGGTTGACAAATGACAATCTTTCACCCATCTCCTATGAAAAGATATCACCTTCAAGTGGGATTCAGTGTGCTAGCTAGGTTTCGACAAAATAAAGGAGTACTTGGCTCATCCACCCATCCTCATGCCTCCAATTCTAGACAAACCTATTTTGTTGTATATCTCAGCTACTTCAATCGCATTGGGGGTATTATTGGCCCAACATGATGAGTCCTTAAAAGAATGAGAAATTTACTACATCAGTCGAACCTTAGTAGGCTATGAACTCAATTATTCTCTGATGGAAAAAGCTTGTCTAGATGTAGTCTTCAACTCACAAAAGCTTCCCCACTATATGCTCAGTCATCCAATGAAGTTGATATCAAAGGTTGATCCACTCAAGTATCTATTATCCAGAACATCTTTGACTGGCTACATGGCTAAGTGGGTCATGCTATTGAGAAAATTTGATATAGAGTATATGGACCGAAAGGCTATTAAAGGGAAAGTGATAGCAGATCAACTAGAAGATGCTCCTTTGGTGGATGCCTATCCCTTGGTCATAGAGTTTCCTAATGAAGAGGTTCTTACAGTCAAAAAATCATCCATGTGGTCACTCTACTTTGATGGACCATACACACATAATAGGGCTGGGGTAGGTATCTTGTTTCTCACCTCGCAAGGTGATTACATCTCAAAATCATTCAAGTTGGATTTCCCATGGACAAATAACATAGCAGAGTATGAAG
This sequence comes from Sequoia sempervirens, assembly GCA_007258455.2. Lineage (NCBI taxonomy): Eukaryota > Viridiplantae > Streptophyta > Pinopsida > Cupressales > Cupressaceae > Sequoia > Sequoia sempervirens. The sequence goes on from VDFB02353493.1 coordinate 369,739,294, forward strand.
CTCTTCTCACTGGTCTCAGGATCACCATCCAATAGAACATCACTCACTTACAAGTCTTTGGTGATTCCTAGTTGATCATCAAATAGGTTAATAACAAGTTTCTGACAAAACATGACAAGTTGCTACCTTACAAGTGCATAGTGGATGACTTCAAGAAGTACTTGACCTCTATCTAGTTTGAACAGATCCCAGAGTCTAGAATAAAGCAATAGATGCAATGGCTATGTTTGGTTCCCTGATCAACATGCCAAAATATTGAACAAATTGTGAGTTCTTGGTCGAACAACTTTTAATCCCTACATATGATATCCCTAAGAGAAAAATGGTGTGCAACATCGTAGGTCTTGAGTCACCATGGTATCATGACATTTACACCTACCTCCATGATAACATCTTACCCCTGACCTTACATGAAACCAACATAAATCGTTCATCCAACGTACATCCCATTACACTATCGCAGGAGATACGCTTTATCATCGTGAGTATGATGGAACCATTCTTAGGTGTCTAAAAGAATCTAAAGCTCACACTACATTAGAAAAGTTACATAGTGGTGTTTGTGGGGCCCATTCTAGTGGCATGGCCTTAGCCAAATGTATTCTCAAAGTAGGCTATTATTGGCCAACAATGGAGCATGATTCCTATGAGTTCATGAAAAAATGTTTTCCTTGTCAACAACATGCGGATTTGATACATGCTCCTACACAAGATTTGTAACCCATCATTGCACCATGGCCATTTTCTCAATGGGGTTTTGACTTGATCGGCAAGATCTACCCTCCATCCTCTAATGGCCACACTTTCATCACCACCACAACTAAGTATGGGTACTCAAATCTCCAAATTCATCCTCTTCCATATCCTCTGTAGGTATGGAATCTAATCTAGCATGATCACCGATAATAGAAATCCATTCAAACACTAGGCCATGAAACACTTGTGAAAAACCTTTCACATCCATCATTGTTGGTCTACGCCCTATTACCCCTGAGGTAATGGTCAAGCAAAGGCTACAAATAAAACCTTGATCAAAATCCTGAAAAAGGTTGTTAATATTCTCTTGTATATGGTGTCAATGCCATATTTCCAATCAAATTCAAGATCCAATCACTCAAGATATCTCTAAAGAATCTCATAAGTGATGAAGATGCTCGGGTTGCACGCCTCAGTCAATTGGAACTCTAAGATGAGAAATGGATCAAAGCGTACAATCATCTACAAGCATATCAACACCATCTCAAGAGAAGCTATAATAAGAAAATTTGTCCTTTCCAATTCAATGTGGGTGATCTATTTTGGCATATGGCTTCTAGTGTTGTCATTGATGGCAACCTAAGTCATTATCCTGGTTTGTAGTTCAGGATTTCTTTATACTAGTAGGCAGAGTGATGAACGGAGTATTACTGGAAGTTAGGATGAAGAACTGGGTATCTGACTAGTATGTTGATCTGTATGCTTCACCGGATTATCATCTTGTGTCGTGGATCTTAGGGAAGGTTGTTAAGCATCTATATTATCTAGTTATCAAGTTTTGTGATGTCACATTAATCGGTGTATAAGTTAAGATATCTGGTAGGATGATTTTTTGCTTATTTGTTCATGAAGGCCAACTAAGTGAATTTGGCATGTTATAGATTTTCAAGGTGTAATTATTTAAAGTGTTTTGTGCTTGGAGATTTTATTTTGGGCCCTCCCTATGCTATGGATGACTTTGATGGATGAGCATTAAATATAATCTATGATTTGAGCTGACCGTTGGAGAATATTTCATATTTTGATGAAGTTGACATAAAGCGATGAAATCCTTGGTAGAAAATATATATAAGTGATCATTTGAAGAGAGAATGTGTGTGGGTGTGTGTTTGAAATGTGCAATCATCAGAAGGGTTGAAGAGTGACTATGCAGAGTTGCATTTGTGCATAGAGGATTTTTGAGATGTGAAAGTTAGCAAAGTAAGAGCAAAGTGCAGAATCAGACAGAAGGTACAAAATATAATCTATGAGCCTAACCAAAACTGTAACTAGGTATTTGAAGATGCTACCTTCTTAGTTCAACCTTTTGATGTAATCCAAATATTATGTAAGGAAATAAGCCTTCTTGTTTTGAGCAGTGAGCTCTAGGTAGTGTGCTTGAATGCATGTGCATTCCCCTTTTTCTCTATACTTTTAACAGAGTATAAATTATGGATTAACCTCCACCATGGTTTTTCCCCTAACAGGGTTTCCACGTAAAAATATTGGTGTGACGGTTATGTTCTTTATGTGCTTGCTTATTTATTTTTGTTAACTATTGTAATTGGTTTAAAGATCTAGTTTATAAAGTTAAAGTTTTGGAGAACACTAATTCACCCCCCCTCTTAGCGTTCCTTGAGTCCAAAAATTGGTATCAAAGCCAAGTTTCTTTGAAGAAGTTTAATAGCTCAAGGTGGATCTTGGAAAGCAATGGACTCTGGTAGTCTTCAAAAGAAACTTTTGCTGGCACTTGATGATCTTGATCAGTCTAAAGTAGAAGTCCTGTAATTGAAAGAAAATCTTGAGGATGCTAAAAAATTCATTCAATCACTGATAAAATCAATGATTCAAGATAAAAGAGAAAGGAACTATGTGATTAATTGAAGCAGAAAGAAAGTAAGAGAATGGAAGATGCTCATCTGAATCAGACCCTAAAGGAAATAACTGAAGAATGTGAAAAGGTGGCCACAAATAATTGTAACCTAAAGCTTGAGATGGAATGTATGATGATGAAGATGACTAAGTAGATTGAAGGAAGAAAGAAGAATGAGGAGAATATTGCCCAGTCCTTAAAAGAAAAATATGATGAATGTTGCAGAGTTAATAGTGGATTCATTCAACTAGAGATTAAACTACAACAATCCATAAATAATAAACAAGAGCTTGAAAGAAAATTTGTTATTCTCATAGATGAACTTTCTACTCCAAATGAATACAAGGAGGAGTTTAAGACTGGTTCTACTAAGCTTGATGAGTTGACTAAAGGATAGAATGATGCAAATGACAAGTGAGGCCTTGGATATGAAAAGGGAGAAAGTTTTGGATCTGGATAGAAGATCTTCAGACAAAGAAATTAGATGAATAAAACTAGGAGGTATCTAGTAAGACAACCTAATGCTTAAAAGTTTAATGGATGTTGTTTTTATTGCAATAAATTTGGTCATATGGCTGCTCAATGTAGAAGCAAAATAAATTCTAGTAGTCCATCCTTCTCTGGTAGGTGTTTTAGTTGCAACAAGTTTGGTCATAAATCAATTGAATGCGGAAGTATATTAAACAAATCTCTCAATAGAAGGAATGATAAATGCTACACCTGTGGTAGATTTGGGCATATTGCTAACCAATAAAAATCAAGGGGAAATCAATGGAATGACTGCTTCTAGTAATTCCTCTAGAAATTGATCTCAGGCCATTGGCCTAGGGGAAGTTTTTCAAGAAAATCCTTTTCCCCCTTGATAATTTGTGTCAGAATGCAATAGATTGTTATTGGTTGTGCTAATAGTTTATAAATGCATCAAAGATCACTCATACAAAAATTTGAGAAGTTGAAGATCTGTAGATGAATCTTTCTCTCGTTGTCTAAGAAAGTAGGGTATCCAAAACACCTAGGAAAAAACATTTAATGCAGAAAAAGGGTTAGGTGTGTGAGTTATAAAAAGCTATTTGGAAATCTTATTTGTCACTTTGCATTGAAGAAGAATAGAAGGAGAGAGTTTGCAATAGAATTTTGAAGAATCGAAGATAATTCGACAGTGAATCTCTCAAGTATTTCAGTTGTTTGTGGATTTTCCATTTAATTTGGTGTTCGAAAGAACTTGTTCGATACAGAAAGAAAAATGAAAAAAATAAAAGGAAAGGTGAATTTAGATGAGTATAGCAGTGAAACAATTAGGGATGTAAGAAATAAGTTGTCAGCCAATGAATTGAAATGGTTGGAAGGTGTGAAACACAAAAAGCTGGACATTTGAAATCAATTTCCTTATTTTGACAACACAAAAGTTGTTAGGTTTATTCTAGACAGATTGAATGATGGAATTCTAACTCTAGATAAACCCTATCATATTTCAAAAGGGGTGATTGGAAATCTATCTGGGTTATGCAAAATTGGAGATATACCGAAAAAGAAGTTGATCAAGAACAAAGAATTTGAAACCCTAACCGAAGTATCTGGAGATCAGAGAGCATTGATAATTTCTACAATCAAAGACCCAGTGAAAAGGTATATTATGCATGGAATTTCTTACAAACTCTTTTTTAGAAAGAGGGAAGGATCAACTTCGGTAGGTGCAATCTATATTTCTTGAAAGATGATAATGGAGGATCAAGATTTTGACTTGTGTGGGTTGCTAAAGGATCAACTAATGGAAAATGTGCAATTGACTAAGGAGGCCGATTATCCTTTCAGGTTTGGTACCTTGGTCGTATGTCTTATGATTTACTTTCTAAATTGTTTTCCATTGAAAAACAATGTTGTATGGGAAGAAAATGAATTGGTTTGTAAGAAGATATTTGAACACTCTAATACTTTAGCAAATTGTAAGCAAGAGTATGCAAATTTCTTTAAAGAATTGCTAGAAAAGTTTGGAGCAATTAGTATTTCCATTCTGGGGAGAGCACTTGATGTTGGATCCTCTTCTAGTGAGATGGAGAAAAAGAGGAAAAGAGCAAAAAAAAACTGTTGAATGCATTCCTCTAACATATAAAACCCCTAAAATTGAAGGATAAGGCAAAGAAAAAGTAATTGTGGATATACCATATGAGGAATCTAATGAGAAATTTGAAGACACCCCAAGGGAAGAACTAGAATTAGTTGAACCAGATGAAATAATGGTAGAAATTAGTGAAGAAGAAAGTGTTTTATCCAAAAAAAAAATACTACAGCTTATTCATGAGAAAGATGGGATGCAGAAAATTGTAGACATATGGACTGTTAGACCTTCATTTGAGTAGGATATGATTGAAAACACACTAAATTCTTATTTTGTGCACAATAATAGTAGTTTGGAGAGCTTGCAGAATGTGTTTCCTGGAGAGATGATTGAATGTATTAAGGAGATCATTGACTCTAAGTCTTAGGACAAGAAGGAGGGAGAAATAATTCTACATCTGAAGGAGCAGTTCAGGTTATCACTGACCAAGCTGAAAAGGAAAATGAATGAGTTAAGGAAATGCATAAGTACAATGAACAACATCTACAACTATTACATCTCTTGGCCTCATGCAGTTGGTAAGTACAAAGAAAAATTGGAGCAGATTGAAATTGAGTTGAACAAGATTGGTCAGAATTACAATATGTTTTAGGACTAGGATGGTTCAATCAAGAAAAGGATTCAAGATTTGTAGTTCGAGCACACAAAAGTTCAATTCAGTAGAAACAATCTTGTGGACACTTTTTGGAAAGTGAAGGATTTAACAGAATGCAAATTGGAGAAACTAATTGAGATTCCAAGGAAAGGAGAAAAATAGAAGAAGCTATTACTATTCCATAATCCCTCATCAAAATTATCAACCAGACATCTCAGAACAATAGCTTAATCATAATCATTGGGATTGTGGTAGAAGCTTGAAAGAAATTTCTTCCAGAGATGAAAGATAAGTACAAAATAATTTTTTGACTTGAATAACAATAACATTTCTTCAAATTTTGAATTAGCAAGTTTTGGTTGCATTTCAAAGGTGGAGATCAAAAAATTGTTTGTCATTGATTTCAAAGTCGGAGAGAGAGCAGTGAAAAATTCCTTATCATTCTCAGGGCGAGTTGTGTTTTGGGAGTTGTATTTTAAAATTTTAAGCTTTGGTAGTGTAATCATATTGGTTCTGACACTTAGTCATTTTTCACTAAGTATTTCCATCAATTCCAAAGGGGGAGATTGTTGGAATATGGCTTCTAGTGTTGTCATTGATGGCAACCTAAGTCATTATCCTAGTTCACAGTTCAGGATTTGCTTATACCGGCAGGCAGAGTGAAGAACAAAGTATTACCAGAAGTCAGTATGAAGAACAGGGTATTTGGTTAGTATGTTGATTTGTATGCTTCACCGGATTATCATCTTGTGTCATGGATCTCAGGAAAGATTCTTAAGAATCCATATTATCTATTTATCAAGTTTTTTATGTTGCATTAATTAGTGTATAAGTTAAGAGATCCGGTAGGATGTTTTTTTGCTTATTTGTTCATGAAGGCCGACTAAGTGAATTTGGCATGTCACGGATTTTTGAGGTGTAATTATTTAAAGTGTTTTGAGCTTGGAGATTTTGTTTTGGGCCCTCACTATGATGTGGCTGACTTTGATGGATGCACATTAAATATAATTTGTGATTTGAGCTGGCCGTTGGAGAATATTTCATATTTTGATGAAGTCGACATGAAGCATTGAAATCCTTGGTAGCAGATATTTATAAGTGATCATTTGAAGAGTGAATGTGTATGGTGTATGTATGTGGGTGTGTTCTCAAAGTGTATGATTATCAGAAAAGTTTCAAAGTGACTATGTAGAGTTGCATTTTTGCATAGAGGAGTTTTGAGATGTGAAAGTTAGTAGAGCAAGAGCAAAGTGCAGAATCAGAAAGAAGGTCCAAAATATGATCTTTGAGCTTAACTGGAACTGTAACTAGGCATTTCAAGATGCTACCTTCTTAGTTCAAAATTTTTATGTAATCAAAATATTCTATAAGGCAGTGAGCCTTCTTGTTTTGAGCAGTGAGTTCTAGGAATTGAGTCTGAATGCATGTGCATTCCCCTTTTCTCTATACTTTTAACAAAGTATAAATTGTGTATTAACTTCCACCATGGTTTTTCCCTTAATAGGGTTTCCACGTAAAAATCTTGGTGTTATGGTTATCTACTTTATGTGCTTGATTATTTATTTTTGTTAACTGTTGCAATTGGTTTAAAGATCTAGTTTATAAAGTTAAAGTTTTTCAAAATACCGATTCACCCCCCTCTCAGTGTTCCTTGATCCAACAATCTAGTCCTTAAGGAAAATCAGCATACTCAACAAGATTGGAACAAGAAAGGGAAATTTGAGGCAAATTGGTAGGTCCCTATGTTGTCATAGCAAAGTATGGTTTTGGAGTGTACAGGCTTGCTACACCTGAAGGAGAACCACTAGAAGAGCCTATAAATATCATGCATCTAAAATGGTTTTATACATAAGTCAATTGGGCTACCCTATCCTGCCAAAAAAAATCCAAAAAAAGTAAAAAATTATCAAAAAATCAAAAAAGACAAAAATCCAAAAATAGTAAAGAGAAATAATTTGTCCTATGGTGAAAACCACTCTTGGTGGTGCCTTGGATAAGTACGTTTGGTGAAAACTTGGAAAAAGGTGCCATCCATAGGGGGCTTAATCATTACCTACCTTGTGTCCTAGTTACTTAATCCTTCCATCCATCCTATCCACATATCCTATCCTAGCATCCTATCATGTCCTGTCATCCTATCAACATCCAGTCATCATCCACTTGTTATATTTTGGTTGAGCATTGGGTGATTTGAATTAGCTATCTACAATCCTGATCTTTAATACTAATCTGAGCTTGTATGTTTGTGTCATCCATCAGTCTTGCATCATCACCTAGGGTCCTTCATCATGTCAGTCTTAATTAGGTCTCATCCTCTCATGTCATCAATAACGAATCTAACTGCACACACCTTCACGTGGCCGCAATATTTTTTTATGGTCATCCTCCTTACTTTTCCGGTATCTAGAATAGTGTGGTCGGCAAAGTGATGTCATTTTTCCCTTAGGGATTTTGTCTGTCTTATTGTGTCTAGTTTTGTCTTATGTCGTTTGGTCTTTTTCAAACTACATTGCCCTTGCGCTTTCACGTAGCCAAGGTCGATCATTTGATCCACCCCCAGGGCTTTTGTATGTCATATCTTTGTCATCCATCATCATCTCCATTGTCCTCTTTCCACTTTTATCCATGGTCTTTTATTGAACTATGAGGGCTCTGTGGTTTCATGTAGGCAAGGCTAATCTTTGATTATCCCCCAAGCCCCTAGATCTTTAGGGTGTGTCGGTCTTATGTCTTATGTCTTGTTTCATGTTGTCAAGTATGCCCCTATCTAGCTATTTCTTAACAAACAAGATCCACTAGTATCAGGAGGTCTAATCAGTTTTGAGTATTTTGCATCATGTTGATCATTTAGTTTAAGCTCTATCCTTGGTCTTAACAGGATGCATCCTTCCTAATAGACCGCGTCAATCCCATCCACCCTCTTGATCCTATGGTAAAGTATGTTTGAAATTGATTGTGATCTTTTTGTGCTTTTGTATTTTTTTTTATCATTTTAGCTCCCTATCATACCTTGTCTTATTCACCTTAATCCATCATATCATGTTGTGCTTTGACTAGTAAACCTAGGGGCATATCTTGATCTTTTCTTTGTTGTTGTTTTCTTGGTTGTCCTGCATAGTACCCACCAAGATCCTTGCAATCTTGTGTTACATTGGGGCATCCTTTGTGCTTGTGGTTATCCCAATACCTGGCTTGACCAAAGTGATCTTGACTTTGGGGTGTTGGGATAGCCTCCTTGTTTGTTGTGTTTGTTTCATGCATTAGACACTAATTTTCCTTGGCCCCTCATACCTTGGCGTATTGTGTCTTATGCTATAGAAAAAATCAGTGCTCTCAAAAATAACAAATAGCATTAGCATTGCATTTCATTCATCCTTCCATTGCATTGCATTTTTCCTTCACCCATCCCTTTTCCCAACCTATGATTTGTGATTTTGGTTTTACAAACATTCATCCCCCCATCTCCTTTTCTTCTCAGGATTCATATGGTTCTTGATAGGCACAACATCACACTCATCATCTCCTATCCTAACATGTGATCCATTGTCACACCCATCACCCTTAATTTTATAATGATTACAAGGTAAGTAATTTCCATTCATCCCATCATTTATGCTAATTCTTGTGCTGATTTAATTCAGATATTATTGTTTGTAAGGAATTTTTTACCTCATCATTCATGTAGGCTACATTATCATCCCACTTTGTATTTATCACTTCATGCTCATTTTAAGTTGTTTAGATTAATCTTAATTGGTTATTCTAAGCATCTTAGATTCATTCCATTACTATTTCATTGCATTATCATTTTCATTATCATCTTGAGTTGTTTAGATTAATATAGATATGTTAGTCTAAGCATCTTGAGTTCATCTCCATTATCAATTTAAGTTTTTTAGATTGATCTTAATTGGTTATTCTAAGCATCTTAGATTAATTTGCATTATCTTTTAGGTTGTTTAAAGTTATTATTTTAAACATCCTAATCCATCTCATTACATTGCATATTCATTTCATTCATCCATAACATAGGTTACATATACATACATTTTTGCATTCATATCTATATAAATTGTAAATCAATGGCACATTGTGCATACATACATCACCACCTATATCACAAAATTTTAGGCATAATGCATTTCATACATGTCATCCATATAAGTGTGAACATAAAACATCATAGATACATATACATATCATAATCATCTGCATGTCATAATAAATTACATCCATACACACATCCATAAATAAACATCCATCACATAATAACACATAGTTTTGACAATGGTCATCGCATATCATGTAAATATCAAAATATAATGGCCATAATAATGTCCATCATAAATACATCAATACATATCCATCATGTATGTCCATGATCATTGAATAAAATACAAGTACAAGGCTTTGATTAAATGCAGAGACTACATCTATACACATAATGATCCATGGCTAATTGTGTTGTGGAACCTATGGCATTTTTCCTTGTCCCCTATCTATCCATCCTGCACCTGTCAAAAAATCAAGATCTTGTCACCCCTATCATCTCTATCCCTAGTTGCTCGCATCCAACCTCTGTGGTGAATCTAGCACTAGCCCTCTACATCCAGGGGAGTCTCTCTATAGATGTTGTACCCTCAATTATGTGTCCCTAGTGACTGAGACAGTGTTGGCATCTAAGGAATTGCTCAGACATATGGTGCTACATGGCATGTAGGATCTCGAACCTCCATGAAATAAGCCCCCATATAGTAGTTGGACTCCCTCATGTACTCAATCGTCTCCACTGCCTAAATTCTTGCCATGTCCCTCTTTATCCTATACATGTCTTGCAATCCAGACAGGTATCTCCTCTCCTGGTCCCAGGCATCATGTTCCAACCGCAACTGATCCATCTCCACCTACATCTAGGACATCTTCTCTACCCCTACATCCCTCTCCCCATGTAAGGAACATTCCTATGCCTCTGCTACATCCCTCTCCCTCTATAACACCTGCATCTGTTCCTCTATCACATCTCTCTCATCCTACAAGGTATGTACCCATACATCTGTTGCATTTCTCTCATCCTACATGGTCTGTAACTAGGCCATCGCTACCTCCACTCTCTCTAGTACTAACCCTACCTCTCTGACTATCTTCTCTGCACCCTTTTCTCCATCCCAAATCTCATCTTTCTCCCTCCTCAACTCGATCCTCTCCCTCTGTAGCTCTACCAGCTACCTCCTTAGATCCTCCCTCTCTCTCTCCACCTCATGTTGGACCTATATGGATACTTAGTCCATAAACTCTCCATGGTCCCTTTATCCCTCTACTAGTAATCTGGTCACCTTAGCCTACAACTTGTCCCTCTCTACCTCCATCTCCAGTAATCTCTCTCCCACCTCATATGCTAGGGTCCTGTAGTCCCTCTCCCCCTCTACTCGTACGATATCCACCTTTGCCTATAACCTGTCCCTATCCGCCTTTGACTCCCTAAGTCTCTGCTCGGTGATCTGCAACCTTGCTAGGGCCCCTATCACTAGTACGGCTAGATCCTTTGGTGGTGGTGGTACATACAGTACTATGGCCAATGGATATAGCTCAGGAACATCTACCTCCATGGCATCCCCCTTTTCCTCTCCTTTGTTGGTCCTCTCTATCCCCACCTCTCCTTTGTGAGCCCCCTCTCCTCCTAACTCTCCTCTATCTAGATAATCTCACTTCATCTTCTGAATTGTAGCCAAGTGCCCCTACAATCGGGTGCACTGTCGTAATCCATGTTGGTCTGTGATGTGCCCACCATGTGAAGTACCTCACCATTGTCCCCGCATATGCTATCCCTCCTTTCCCAGGGTATGGAACCTATTGTAGCTCCTCCTACATCTGTCTAGCAAACTCCATTGTGATTTGATAGCCCCATAGCTTCTCTCAGGTAATTCATCTGAAACTCTATTGTCTTGGCAGGATATCCCATTGTATCTTGAACTACCTCATCACTTTGTCTACCTTGTGCATCTCTCCTATGTGTGGGCCCCTCTTGATCAAGTAGGATACCATGAAGAAGTATCCCCTATGCCTCCTCTCATCATCCCTCCACCTAGAAAATTGTCATTGCTAGTATGGTCTCCATAATATCTGATCCTCCTGTAGGTCATCTAGCCTCCTCCATTTCTCTAGATCATCAACATCCAAGTAATGCAACTGCCAATTGTACTCTGACCCATACTAGTACACTACTGGAAGTGTCTAATCATGTTTCCCTATCATCAATACCCCTAGCCTAGCCAGAGTGATGTGCTCCTAGGCCCATATATGTAGCAGTGTCACATGTGTCATGTTGATTGCTCGTCAGTAACATACCACATGCATATCTCTATATAGTTGTGCCAGTATTCATCTACCCCATGTAAACTCTCTCTCTCTCATCACTCCATTATGTGTCTAACAACCTCAATAACCTTAAGGCTATAGAATCCCCTACTCTTGTTTGGCATTAGGATCCCACTAATCAACCCATAGAGATACAATGGTAGTGATGACACTCCCAGTCCTAGACTCCCATCCAAATTTAGCTCTACTCCCTAAATTGGTAAGTCTACTCGCTCAAAGATGGCTCGTAGGCTCAAGTCTCACTCCCATCCCTCAGTCATCTTCCAACTCACTAGGTGTCCAATGATCAGAAGCCATAGAATCCTCCATACATCCTCCAATGTGATCATCATCTCCCCTGTTGAGAGATGGAATGTAGATGTCTTGAAGCTCCATCGCTCCATCAGTGCTTTCAGTAGTGCTCAATATGCTATAACGGTGGGACAACCTACCATGTGTAATAAGTCTACCTGTGCCTGCACCGCATGATTGTGGGTGTTCATAGCCCTGATCATTGCCTATAACACCGTTGAATGCCTCTCCCGCATCTATAACATCTTGAAACTCTACATCCATGGAACACACTTTTTCAGTCATCATTTTCATCTCTCTTTTACATTTCCTCTCTTTTCCTGCCATTTTCTTCCCTACCCTTGGTTTTCTTGTTGATCTTTCCCTTAAGCTTCTTTTTCCTATGTTGGGTGAATTCGCCCATTTTCTTGTTCACTTTTCTATTTGGGAAAATTTGTCCATTCATTAGGTGTATTCACTTGAATCTTCTTCACCTTTCTCCTCGGGCGAATTCACCCGTCAATCAAGAAAAATCACCTGAATCTTCTTTCATCTACTTCGTGGGTGGATTCGCCTGTCAATCGGGTGAATTCACCCATCAATTGGGAAAATTCACCTTAATATTTTTTTGTCTTCTTTGCAGGAAAATTTGCCTGTTAATTGGGAAAATTCACTTGAATCATTTTTGTCTTCTTCACGAGTGAATTATCCCATCAATCAGGCAAATTTGGCCGAATCTTCTTTGTCTTCTTTGCAGGCGAATTCACCCAAATATTTTTTGTCATCTTTATGGGAAAATTCACCTGAATCAGTCATTGTCTTCTTCGGGGGAAAATTCACCTGTCAATTGAGCAAATTTTCCTGAATCTTCCATTGTCTTCTTCACGAGGGAATTTTCCCGTCAATCTGGTGAATTTTCTCGAATCTAATACTGTCTTCTTCATGGGTGAATTCCCCCATCAATTAGGTGAATTCTCCTGAATCTCTCTTCACCTTCTTTGCAGGAGAATTCACTTGACCATTGGGCGAATTCGCCCAAACTCCCCCCATCGCCCATTTTCTTGGGTGAATTCGCCCATTCAAGAGGCGAATTCGCCTCTCAATTTCTAGCTGTGCCCTCGCAAGGGGTGATTTTGCTGCATGAATAGGCAATTTCACCCATCCACCAACAACCCATTTCCCTTCTACCTAAACCCCTAAAAACCCAAATTTTTAAAATGCATAAAAATTCAAAAATCTTACTTAAAATCATAAAGTAGGTTTTTGTGGTAACCTGGCAGGGTATTGCACACTCATAGAAGTATAGCTGCACCTCCTCACCTCGGTGGATAATCTCATCATCCACAAACCCCTCATCCTCATTTTCATTCTCCTCAGCCATCCTCATCACCTTCTTCCTCTTCTCTCTCTCACTAAACTACCAAGTGTGCAAATGGTGAATAGTAATTTCTAAAATCACTATATATAAAATTTCCCTCTCTTTTTAACATTTTATGTTTTGGGTAGTTCTACCCTTTATTTAACCTCTTTTTAATCTAATTAATTCCCTTTCTTCCGTGGGCTACCATTTGCACACCATGTGTTCGTTTTCCTCCATTCAAAAGCCATTCTTCATGGTTTTTTATGCTCTATTGTGTGGTACACTATTTCTTTATATCAAGAAGTCACCCAAGGCCCCATTTTCTTCCCCATCCAGCCTCTTGAGAGGGCATACCTTGTCATTTTCCATCATTCCTTAGTCACGATCATTTCCTTGTGAAATTGGGCCATCTCCCTTCATTTTTCCATGATTAGACAACCTACATAACTTTTCCCTCGCTAGGGGCATCACTTCCCAGTCCTTTCTTCTATCGAGTCACCTATATTTTATTTTTCTTTGAAACATTATTATTCTAACAATATTTTGAAGAGGCACAAAATGTAGACATCTAAATTTAATCACTCTTGTATGGTCAAATTCATCCCCTTTATTTCATCTATCTCGCATCCTCCATCAACATTAATTAAATAATTTATTTAATTAATGTCTCCATTTTCCATAATGTTACTAAGGTATTTAATTTAAGCAATTAAATACTTTACCTTTATTCCCCTTCTTCTCTAAATTAAATAAATACTTTAATTTATTTGATTTAGTCACTTTACCCTTTTGAATTTAAATCAATTTTAAATTCATCATTTTCTCTCTCCTTGTCCCATCCTCCATAATCCCTCCTTAATCTGGATTAACTTAATTAATCCATGATTAGGATGTGTACACCCTTAATCAGGATTAATGTTACATCCTCCATAATTTACAACTTGCTCCTAACCCTTCATTAGCCTCCTTAACCACATGTTTGCACAACCTTAATTGCATGATTAGGTCAACCTAATCCTTATGCCATTTATGTCATACCCCTAAGTCAACCATCATTAATTTCTTTCTCCTTTTGGAGAAGTCAACCTCTTCCCCATGTGAATTAAAAATTTACATTTATTCCTCTAATGGCTTTTCTTTTCCTTTTGTGGTTTATTGAGGAATTTTAAATTCCTCATGTGTCACTTCTCCCACATGGGGACAAGAACCTCCTTTATGAGGAGATCTTGTCCCAATCCTAAGGTACCTTAAAGTACCTCCACCTCACCTTCCCCTAGACACATCATTGGACACATGGCAAGATGTGAGGGCTTGTGAGTCCTCAACTCACCCTAGCCCTTGATCTTGTCCATGTTGGCTAAATCTCAACACCTCATTTTTTTGAGGCATTTCCCCTAAAATTAGAGGAATTTTCCCTCATTTAGAACTCATGCATTCAACACACAATCACTCAAGCATTCAAGCCTTCAAGCACTCAAACTTTTGCATCCACCATTGCTACAACTTTTAAGCTCATCTTGCATCCACTTTGTGCATCTATCAAAATACCCACCTTCACCATTGTATCCCTCATTGCATCCTCATCATTTTGCATTTAGTTTCATGTGATTTTCAATCTGAAGGAGCACACAAACGATCAAATCAATAGAGCCAACCAACTCAACCATTTGGGCAAGGTAACTAATTTGCTTTCATCTCTCTTTTTTTCAAGTTTAACTATGCCAATCTTGAGGTGTTGTTTTGTGTTTTTATTCCTTTGAATTTCTTTTTTTTTTGCATTATTTAGGTTAGGAAACACGTTTCACACATTTCAAAAATTCAAAAAGCTTGGTTAAAATCATAAAGTGGGATTTCGTGGTAACCTGGCGGAGTACCACACGCTTGTGGTAGTACAGTCGCACCTCCTCACCTCGGTGGATGATCTCATCATCCACGAACCCCTCATCCCCTTTGTCATACTCATTAGCCATCCTCGTCACCTTCTTCCTCTTCTCTCTCTCACTCAAATACCAAGTGTGCAAATGGTGGACAGTAATTTCTAAAATTACTATATATAACATTTCCCTCTCTTTTTAACTTTTTATGTTTTTGGAATTTTTACTCTTTATTTAACCTCTTTTTCATCTAATTAATCCCCTTTCTTCCATAGGCCACCATTTGCACACCATGTGTTTGTTTTCCTCCATTCAAAATCCATTCTTCATAGTTTTTTGCACTCTATCATGTGGTACCCTTCATCTCTTCATATTGAGAAGTCGCCAGGGACCCCTTTTTCTTCCCCATCTACCCTCTTGAGGGGGCATAGCTTGGCATTTTCCTCTGTTCCTTCATCATGATCATTTCCTTGTGACATTTGGCCATCTCCCTTCATTTTTCCACAATTAGACAACCTACACAACTTTTCTTGTGCTGGGGCATCTCTTCCCAGTCCTTTCTTCTATCAAGTCGCCTATATTTTATTTTTCTTTGAAAAATTGTTATTCTAACTATATATCATAGAGGGGAAAAATGTAGATATCTGAATTTGACCACTCCAGTATGGTCAAATTCATCCCCTTTATTTTTCCTATCTCACATCCTCCATTGACATTAATTAAATAATTTATTTAATTAATGTCTACATTTTCCCTAATGTTCCTAAGGTATTTCATTTAAACAATTAAATACTTTACCTTTATTCCCCTTTTTCTCTAAATTAAATAAATGCTTTAATTTATTTGATTTAGTCATTTTACCCTTTAGAATTTAAATCAATTTTAAATTGATTATTTTATTTCTCCTTGTCCCATTCTCCATAATCCCTCCTTAATCTAGATTAACTTAATTAATCCATGATTAGGATGTGCACAACTTTAATCAAGATTAATCTCACATCTTCCATAATTTTCAACTTACTCCTAACCCTTCATTAGCCTCCTTAATCACCTATTTGCACAACCTTAATTGCATGATTAGGTCAACCTAATCCTTATGCCATTTATGTCATACCTCTAAGTTAACCATCATTAAATGCTTTCTCCATTTGGAGAAGGCAACCTCTTCCCCATGTGAATTAAAAATTCACATTTATTCCTCCAATGGCTTTTCTCTTCCATATGTGGATTATTGAGGAATTTTAAATTCCTCATGTGTCACATCTCCCACATGGGGACAAGGACCTCCTTTATGAGGAGATCTTGTCCCAATGCCAAGGTACCTTAAAGTACCTCCACCTCACCTTCCCCTAGACACATCATTAGACACATGGCAAGATGTGAGGGCTTGTGAGTCCTCAACTCACCCTAGCCCTTGATCTTTTCCATGTTGGCTATATCTCATCCCTTCATTTCTTAGAGGCATTTCTCCTAAAACTAGAGGATTTTTCCCTCATTTAGAACTCAAGCATTCAACACACAATCACTCAAGCATTCAAGCTTTCAAGCACTCAACCTTTTGCATCCACCATTGCTACAACTTTTGATCTCATCTTGCATCCACTTTGTGCATCTATCAAAGTACCCCCCTTCACCATTTCATCCTCATCATTTTTCATATAGTTTCATGTGATTTTCCATCTGGAGGAGCACACAAATGATTGAATCAATAGGGCCAACCAACTCAAATCTACCCTCTTGAGGGGGCAACCCTTGTCATTTTCCCCCATTCCTTCATCATGATCATTTCCTTATGACATTGGGGCATCTCCCTTCATTTTTTCCATGATTAGACAACCTACACAACTTTTCCCACACTGGGGCATCACTTCCGAGTCCTTTCTTCTATTGAGTCACCTATATTTTATTTTTCTTTGAAACATTATTATTCTAACTGTATTTTATAGAGGGGAAAAATGTGTCTATCTGAATTTGACCACTGCAGTATGGTCAAATTCATCCCCTTTATTTCATCTATCTCACATCCTCCATTGACATTAATTAAATAATTTATTCAATTAATGTCTCTATTTTCCCCAATGTTCCTAAGGTATTTAATTTAAAGAATTAAATACTTTACCTTTATTCCCCTTCTCTAAATTAAATAAATGTTTTAATTTATTTTATTTAATCACTTTACTCTTTTTAATTTAAATCAATTTTAAATTCATCATTTTCTCTCTCCTTGTCCAATCCTCCATAATCCCTCCTTAATCTTGATTAGCTTAATTAATCCATGATTAGGATGTGCACAACCTTAATCAGGATTAATGTCACATCCTTCATAATTTGCAACTTGTTCTTAACCATTCATTAGCCTCCTTAATCACCTATTTGCACAACCTTAACTGGATGATTAGGTCAACTTAATCCTTATGCCATTTATGCCATACCCCTAAGTCAACCATCATTAAATAATTTCTCCTTTTTAAGAAGGCAACCTCTTCCCCATGTAATTTAAAAATTCACATTTATTCCTCCAATGGCTTTTCTCTTCCCTATGTGGATTATTGAGGAATTTTAAATTCCTCATATGTCACATTTCCTACATGAGGACAATGACCTCCTTTATAAGGAGATCTTGTCCCAATCCCAAGGTACCTTAAAGTACCTCCACCTCACCTTCCGCTTCACACTTCATTGGACACAATGCAAGATGTGAGGTCTTGTGAGTCCTCAACTCACCCTATCCCTTGATCTTTCCATGTTTGCTAAATCTCATCCCTTCATTTCTTAAAGGCATTTCCCCTAAAATTAGAGGAATTTTCCCCTCATTTGGAACTCATGCATTCAACACATAATCACTCAAGCATTCAAGCCTTCAAGCACTCAACCTTTTGCATCCACCATTGCTGCAACTTTTGATCTCATCTTGCATCCACTTTGTGCATCTATCAAAATACCCACCTTCACCATTGCATCCCTCATTGCATCCTCATCATTTTTCATATAGTTTCATCTGATTTTCCATTTGAAGGAGCACACAAACAATTGAATCAATAGGGCCAACCAACTCAATGACTTGGGAAAGGTAACTAATTTTCTTTCATCTTTCTTTGTTCAAATTCAACTAGGTCAATCTTGAGGTGTTGTTTTGTGTTTTTCTTCATTTGCATTTCATTTTTTTTTGCATTATTTAGGTTAGGAAACACACTACACACATTTCAAAAATTCAAAAATCTTGCTTAAAATCACAAAGTGGATTTTTGTGGTAACCTAGCGGGGTACCAAACGCTTGTGGTAGTATAGCTACACCTCCTAGCCTTAGTAGGTGATCTTGTCATCCACGAACCCCTTATCACCATTGTCATACTCATCAACCATCCTCGTCACCTTCTTCCTCTTCTCTCTATCACTCAACTACCAAGTGTGCAAATGGTGAATAGTAATTTCTAAAATTACTATATATAACATTTCCCTCTCTTTTTAACTTTTTAATTTTTAGGTACTTTTACCCTTTATTTAACCTCTTTTTCATCTAATTAATCCCCTTTCTTCCGCAGGCTACCATTTGCACACCATGTGTCTGTTTTCCTCCATTCAAAAGGCATTTTTCATGGTTTTTTGTACTCTATCACGTGGTACCCTCCGTTTCTTCATATCAAGAAATTTCTTGAGGCCTTTTTTTCTTCCCCATCTACTCTTGAGGGGGCATACCTTGTCATTTTCCTCCATTCCTTTGTCACGATCATTTCCTTGAGACATTGGGGCATATCCCCTCATTTTTCCATGATTAGACAACCTAAAAAACTTTTCCCACACTAGGGCATCACTTCCTAGTCCTTTCTTCTATCGAGTCACCTATATTTTATTTTTCTTCAAAACATTGTTATTCTAATAGTATTTTGAAGAGGGGAAAAATGTAGACATTTGAATTTGACCACTCTCGTATGGTTAAATTCATTCCCTTTATTTCGTCTATCTCACATCCTCCATCGACATTAATTAAATAATTTATTTAATTAATGTCTCCATTTTCCCTAATGTTCCTAAGGTATTTAATTTAAACAATTAAATACTTTACCTTTATTCCCCTTCTCTCTTAATTAAATAAGTGCTTTAATTTATTTGATTGTCACTTTACCCTTTTGAATTTAAATCAATTTTAAATTCATCATTTTCTCTCTCCTTTTCCCATCCTCCATAATCCCCCCTTAGTTTGGATTAGCTTAATTAATCCATGATTAGGATGTGCACACCCTTGATCAAGATTAATGTAACATCCTCCATAATTTGCAACTTGCTCCTAACCCTTCATTAGCCTCCTTAATCACCTGTTTACACAACCTTAATTTCATGATTAGGTCAACCTACTCCTTATGCCATTTATGGCATACCCCTAATTCAGCCATCATTAAATATTTTGTCCTTTTGGAGAAGGCAACCTCTTCCCCATGTGAATTAAAATTTCACATTTATTCCTCCAATGGATTTTTTCTTCCCTATGTGGATTATTGTGGAATTTCTTTATTAGGATATCTTTCCCCAATCCCAAGGTACCTTAAAGTACCTCCACCTCACCTTCCCCTTGACACATCATTGGACACATGGCAAGATGTGAGGGCTTGTGAGTCTTCAACTTACCCTAGCCCTTGAGCTTGTCCATGTTGGCTAAATCTCATCCCTTCATTTCTTAGAGCCATTTACCCTAAAATTAGAGGTTTTTTCCCTCATTTAGAACTAATGCATTCAACACACAATCACTCAAGAATTCAAGTCTTCAAGCACTCAACCTTTTCCATCCACCATTGCTGAAAATTTTGAGCTCATCTTGCATCCACTTTGAGCATCTATCAAAATACCCACCTTCACCATTGCATCCTGATCATTTTGAATATAGTTTCATGTTATTTTCGATCCGAAGGAGCATGAAAATGATCGAATCAATAGGTCCAACCAACTCAACAACTTGGGAAAGGTAACTAATTTTCTTTCATCTTTCTTTGTTCAAGTTCAACTAGGCCAATCTTGAGGTGTTGTTTTGTGTTTTTCTTCCTTTGCATTTCATTTGTTTTGCATTATTGAGGTTAGGAAACATGTTGCACACACTATAATTGAACGTAGATAATGCTTATCACCTTTTTGATATTTGTTGTATGTTTCTTTGGCTTGTTTTTGTTCTCTTTCTCGACTCCATTGTTTGCTACAAGAAAGATTGAAAATGTTAATATTTTTAAAAGATACTAACTGGATTTCAATTTTTCATCTGTTTCAAACTTTATATAAATTGGATCATGATCACTCCAATATGCTTGTGATTTGTAAACACAATATGGTTGTGTGATTATGTTAAACCAAATATGGTCAATTAGTGGTTTGTTGACATGGTTTAATTTTGAACCATCAGTTTTGGTAGGTGATGATGGGAGAGGAAGGTTTTGTGTCCTCTTACACTTTTAGGATCTTTCACCTAAAAGGAGAGAGATAGAATCCTCTAGGCCACACTACACCAACTCTAAAATTGAAGGCCTCACTCAAATATAGATTAGAAAAAGTAAATGAAATGTTGTAAATGATGCAAGAGACTAACTATGAATGAAAAATTTGCAATGTTTGAAAACACACTGGTGTATGCAAACAATGAACTAAACATGAACAAATGCATCAACAAAAAATTAAAGATCTGAAACTGAGTGCACCTAGGAAAGATTTGAGGAATCTGGAATGTTTTGAATGCTGTTTAAAATTACTAAAAATAAACAGCGGGACTCATTTTCCCAGGCTGGTGAATTAGTCTTGCTACTGTTGAAAAACTATTTGGAATAGGTTTCTGACTGTCAGGATCCAAAATCTGACAAAACTTAGATTTTTAGTCCTAAGGTGGGACTCATTCACCATAGGTGGCAAATCAATCCTCCCCAAAATTCTAAGAAATCAGGAGATAACTTTGCAACACAAAATTTGGAAATGTCTGCTTGTCAAGGTGTTAGGGTCAAATCTTGCAAGAAATAGACATAATACCTTCTTCAAGCTTGAGATATGACTGATTTGACTTGAAATAATTTGTTAACCTATTCACCACCTTTCTATCACCTTTTTGCTTGATAAATTTTCATATAAAATTCTGCAAACACTCATGCAAGAGGGGGAAAATAATCAGAGAGAAAGATAAATGAATAACATGAAAATGCTATCAACTTACCAAACCCTTGTTGAAGAAATCTAAAGATAAAGCAATGGCAGCTCCAAAGTACTTGATAAATGCTTGATAAAAGGATGTAAAATGATGAATGGATGCTTCAATGGTTTGAGATGAGTTGGATGTGAATAATGAGAGAAAATCACTTATTTATACACTCTTGTTCCTTAGTATCTAGATAATACAACATAATACGCTGACATCAAGTGATTTTTGAATAAAACCTGAAAGAAAATTTAAAATATTTTGAATTTGGAGCCAAGGGGGACTCATTCGCCACCCATGGAAAATGGATCCCACCCTAGGCTTGTGAAAGGGAGTTGGCATTTAATTTGCATTTAATATTGTTTGTTGGGATTACATTCAAGAATACACTTAAATGTGTCCAATAAGTGTATAAACGGGTCCTAAAAGACATAAGAAAGGTGTAAATAAGGGAAATGTGCCTAGAAAAGTGTGAATATTTGTTATAAAAATTTACAACACCTCAAAATAGGAATTGATGATGAATGAAAAGGTGATTTTTAGATGAATTATGATTAATAGAGTCTAGAAAAGTGTAGAAATGTTTTACAAAACTTCACAACACTATCACAAGACCTCAATAAATTGAATATTTATAGTTTAATGTGCATATTTAAGCCATATTGCATCATTAAATCAAGCAAAATAGTTCAAATACTAAGGAAGCAGGACCTAAATGATCATGAAAATGCCAGTGAGCCATTTTTCTACAAAACAAATTTATATAACATAAAATGCATTTTGGAATTATGCATGTGGTTTGATAGAAAATTCTTTTAGCCATTATCCATAGACATGTCAATGTTGAAGTCACCTAAAATATATAAGGTTGATGGTAAATTCACATAGGAGAATAATTCATCTGTGATTGTTATAATTTTTTGTTAGTGGTGTGTTGGTCTTGCATATAGATTACATATGTTGATCTCATCACTTGTCAAATTTATTGTTATTGTTATAGCTTTTGCATTTTTCATTTTATGTTGCATTATTTTGAAATTAATAGATTAATTATTTTTAGTAAACATTGTTACACCATGTATATGATTTGTTGAGAAATGATTAAAACTTTGGAATTGATCATTATGTTTATATAGTTACATATATGTTTCTTATAGACAAATAATATCAGATGACATCATTTCATGGTCATTAAGTATGTCTTCGATGTGTACAACCAGGTTACGAGTATTGAATGTGGTTAGTAGTAAATGTTTGTCGCTAATGCTTTGTAGTTGTTCATTTTCAAATTCCCAATTTTTTGTTGATTTTAGGCATGACATTTTGGTAATCACCTTTTTTTTCACTTTGAAATGGTTTTGCATAAGAGGTCTTAACAAAAATAATGTGTCAATTGTTTGTGTCTGTGATAGAGTTGTATATGCCAATTCATGTTTGTTTATTCCCGATGGATCAAATTCTAATGCTTTAATTGTAAGGCCTTGTGATCTATGAATTGTACGAGCACATGCTAGTTGTATTGGAAATTATTTACTAATAGTCAATTTATTTTGGTTGTATAGGGTTTTAGTAGGCTTTCCAATGTGAAGTATGGGTGTCCAACTATTTTCAATGTAATTGCTATAAAATTGTGCCAATCTTTAGCTTGAAAATTCCCAACTTGTGAGTCATTGAACTTGGTCCAAACAATGTCATAGTTTGTGTATTTTGTGTATGCTTGGAATATTCCATTTGACCTGTTGACTAGCCCAACTTTGGTGTCATAATTGCTAGCATACATTTCAACTGGCATATTTGGTTTTAAGAGTATCTAAGATGGTAGATTAATTGAATGGTCATACATCATAATTGCATTACAATTTTCATCATATTCATCAATTGCATTCAATATAATTACGTCTCCAAGTGTGATTATTAGCATGTTTAGATTGTGTGTGTTGACATCTTTGCTTCTATAAAAGAGGAAAGGGAGTCTTGGATCCATTAGCAGTGAACGAAAACATTTTCTATTTAAATACTCTAATTCATGAATTTTTTGTGATCCAATTATGATTCTGTTGAGTATTGTAACAAAAATTTCATCTTTTTGTCACATGGTTGATTGCAATGCATATCATTTTATATTTTTTTTCCAAAAGTTATATGGAATTAGTTTGTTTATTGTTGGGGAATTCTCAAATACTAGTGCATCTTATACAAGTTGTACCTGGTAAAGATCACCACAAAAAATCATATCAATATTTCCAAAATATCTAGTAGGGGTTTGCATTATGTCTCATAATTTTTTTTCAATAAAACATAGAAATATTGCATTAACTAGAGAAATTTCATCTATCAATACAACACAAAGTTGTTGATAATGCTTTGACATAGCATCCAATATTTTAGAACTCAATGGAATGAATTCTGAGTTGTTAAATGGCATGTGTAATGTTGAATGTATTGTCAATCCACCTATGTTGTATGTTGCTTTTCCTATATAAGCAAGTATTAATCCCTTTGGTTTGTCTGGATAGTTATCAATAGATGAGTTGTATATGTGAATAAGGGTTTGATATATAGCTTTTGCGATAAATTTTTTGCTTGTTCCAACACCTCCTATTAAGAGAAAGTATAATGGTGCTTTGATGCTCTTTATTTTTTTCAATGTGATGTCTTTAACAATTGCTTGTTTTCTTTATTTAACATTTGTCTCAGTTTGTAGTATTCAATATTGTCTGTAATTTGAGGATGTTTTGTAATTTTGAAATTGTTTTGAAATATTTTGTTTGCTTTGTTGAATTTTTTTGTTTCAATATATAATTGTATGTTATATTGTTCTTTGTTCCACCTACGATTTTCAGTAAGGATTTTATTTTCAACACAATCATTATTTGTATTGATTTCATCTATAGCTTTGTCAATGCCACCCCACATAGGGTTGACTTTATAGTTATATTTTATGTGATTCAATCTAATAATACTTTCATGATATAAATAAGCACTATGCCATGTTTTGAATCCATTTTTGAGTGATATTTTATTGTGTACATGTCACGTATAGTAGTAACTATTCTCTACAATGGTTTTCTAAGTCAATATGTTTGTTGAATTTTACAAAGCATATAATATTTGCTTCAGCTATAATTTTTAAGTTTTGACCATATTTTCTATATTTAGAAATGAACTCTACAAAACATATGTGAGAAATTGTTGCAAGTCTTGCAAGCTAGTGATGTATCAATGATTTTGATGTTACATTTTATGTATCATCCAATTCTTTGCTTAGTTGTTTACTTGAATTTAAGAAAAAAATTATCTCATCTTCATTTATTGTATCAATGAATACACATTTTCTTGAACTATAGTTTAATCAAAGTGATAAAGCAACGTGAGTTGCTTGTCACAAAGACATTTGTTGTAAATTGAGTAATGCATTTCCTAGTTTACTAATCATATTTATGGCATCGATACTATTTTTCTCATGATCTTTACAAATTATTTTGAATGCATTAGTCATTGACTTGTCTACTTTTGTCATATATAAGATAAAATACATTGCTACTACATATGCATTCAATACAAATTGTACATATATATTTTCTTTCCATATTTTAGACATTGTTCTAGAAAAACTATTATTCCATATGTCTAATGTTTCCTTTTCAAAAATATTGTAGGCCTATAGATTATAGATTTGATGGTAATTATGTATTCATTTTGGACACTGAAAAAGCAACCCTTCTACCTTTTCTCCTTCTTTAGGCCATCCTTGTGATTTCGGCTTAATTTTGCCTTGATTTGATGAAGGAGAAGTCTCAGCGCTACTCCTTACAAGCTCAAACTCACACAACAACACAAGTTGACACATCAAAATGAAGAAAACACTTTATTTTATTAATAAAATGAAATTACAACATTGTGTGCCATCCAATGGGGTTTCATTACATCATTTGCAAATCTGCCAACATATTTTCCTTCAGGCTACTCTGCGACCTCTTCTACTACTGGCTCATGTTGCTACTAGTCCCTATCCTATCTCTTCCCAATCTTGGGTTATCTCTTTATACTGTACACCTTCATCATGCCATTCTAATCATTATTCCTTCTATGTGTTGTAGTATGACCATTTGGTTACTTAGTTGTCGTTAGCTTCATCAATTCATTCAATTAGCATCTACAATCACCAGGTTGTTACATCATTATCACCACTGGCCAAATATATTTTACAAAAATGATGTGAAATATCCTATATTGCTTCACCACATGTCATCCTCTAGTTCGATCGACCTTCACTGTCATTGACCAACACACCAGTCATACCACTCACATTACCAATTCCACCATCGATCTATCACCTAGACTATAGTTCACCTTCTACTGACATCACCACATCATACTGATATCACTCATTGCTCCATCAGGGAGACCACAAATCATCTTATGTTGATGCTTTTGTTTCTTGTCGATGATATCCTCATCACCATTTGTAATTCACAATAAGGATGTGAATTACCTAATGTTATTCACCACCTAGCCATACCCGTCATCAAGTTTCTCCTAGTTAATCCCACAAAGGTCATCCACCAAACATTACTAAATTTCCAAAAGCACAAACTCCAAAACCTCTTGTCGGAGGTTGTAAGGTTACGAAAACCTGCGACATGCTGACATCAAAGGAAATGCAAGTAAAAATTCAGGAAATCTTGAAATCCTGCAACAACAAAGGAATTGCTAAATTGAAGGGTTTTGTAACTTCAAAACTCTACGACATGAGTTATGAAATCACAGAACCCCACGACTCCTCACAACCTTGGCCCTTATTCGAAACAAACACATAAAATGATGCAGGATGCTCTTGGCCTTGGATGCTCCTGCATCAAACTCCCCAAGTGATTAAAATTCATGTGCTCCTACACATGGAGTCCATAATGTCGTCCTTCTTTTTCCTCCTCTTCTAGCATCTTGCCAAAACAAGCAATCTCCTTTTCTAAAAACTTTTCTCTGCACTCATCCTCTTGAATGTGGAATCATTTCCATCATAAACCAACCTCCTCCTCCAAGTTTATACTACACTTCTAATCTTGTGGGATTCAGCCCACCATAGTTTTTCCACCTCCACCAATTTGCATCTGCACTTAACTCTACAATACCACACAATTCCTTTTCTTTGGGTATGACATTGTACTCCTCTCTCTGTAGCCATTTTCTAGCTACAACCATGTTTGCATCCACACTAGCATTAGTTGTATCATCAAAGGACTCATCCTTTGCTTCCTTCTCTCCAACCACTATCACTTGGGTTTCTTCATCCTTAGTGACCTCATTTGTCACAACTTTTCCACTACTAAATGTCATTGTCTTTGTTGTTGTATTGAACAACTTCTCTATCTCTCCAATCTCTTCCTCAAGAAGCTCTTGGTCTTCATTAGGTTCTTCATCAAACACTAGATCCTCATCGATCACTACTTCACCCTCAACTGCTACAACCTTAGCATTTGCAATTGTAATGCCAAAAAATTGAAAGAGCTAAATGATTAAATCTATAAACCCATATCAATCTTTCAACATGATATCAATGATGTTTTTCTAAAATGAAAACATATGCAATAACAAAACTAAAATATTAAAAACCCATATGCATTCTTAAGAAATTCACTCCATTGTTATCCTCTTCCACAATATCTGGTATTTTCTCTCAAATTTTACAAGAAAAAAACACAAGAATCTTTGTGGAATTGGATGAGATCATAATAAGATTGTAATTCATCCATCCCAAAAAGTGAGAAGGAGGAGGGTTTTATAGACTAATACCTAATGTAAAAAAGAGAAATGAGAAATGAGTCGAGTGATTTATGCCATGATTCATGTTTGGAAGCTCAAAATGTGCAATTTTGAGCTAATATCATGGAAGTTGATTTATGAGTTTAATGTCCAATTTTGCGCTAATTTCATGGAAGTTGATTTATGAATTTTAAATTATTTAATAAAATATATGAATGCATTTTAATGATTAATGCAAATGGATAATAATGCAAATGGTCAAAGTGAAATGATTTATGTAAATAGATGAATTAATGGATTTATAAAAGATATGCATATGAATATGATGATGAATGGAAATATTTAATGTAGGAGTATAATGATTATGAATTTGTAATGGATGTATTTAAGCGATTAATGATTAATGATTAATGAAATGGATGAATTAATGATTTATGAAATGGTTAAATGATTTATGAATATGTTGATGATTAATGAAACAATAAATATTTATGAAATGGGATATGAAATATGCAAATGGATAAATAATGGATAAATGATTAATTGATTATGTAAATGGATTATGGTTATGAATACATGCTTATAATATAGATAAGTGGTTTAAATGAATTAATGAATGAATATAAGAAAATATTAAATGAATTAATTAAATAGATAATAATATCCATTTAATTAATAGATGAAAAAGGATGATTGTGAGGATAACTTTTGATTGTCTACATTTTACTCATCTTTGAGACAATACAGTTTATAATGTTGTGTCAAAGAAAAAAAAATGCCCCAATGTAAGGAATAATGCAGAAAGATGACAAGGAGGTAGAGGTATGCCCCCTTGAGAGGACATGTAGGTTCAAAGAACATGAGTGTGCTCTCCAAATGGATGAGGGGACTTAGAAGATGAAGGATAAAAATGACAAAGGGAAATTGATAAGGATGATGAAGAAAAGATGCAATGATGAAGGGAATGGATAATGACAGATGAAAAAGATATATGAAAGAAGATGAAGGTTATGAAGCTTCTTGTGATTTACAAAGTGCTTTATCATCATAGAGCGGTAAAATGTGAAAAATGGGAAACAAACACCATGGTATGACATAGATCAAGGTGTGCAAGGTCATCCATTTATAAAACAAATAGTCGTGACAAGGAATGTCCTAACTCATACTAAGAGCCAAGTTGCCCCAGTCTTTTTGTCAAGACAATTTGCATACAACAATCAAATAAAAGATGCCCATCATGAGACATCATCGCTCCTCTAAATACTTCATGGTACATCCTCGAGGTAGCTAGTAACATGACCAAAGTAAATCTAAAAGATAAGACAAAATAAACCAACAAGATCAATAGTCATTCAGATTGTTTTCCAATAAGTGTTTGCGAGTGTGTTAAGGGATGAAGTGAGAAATGGGTTGATTTTTTTAACAAGGCCTAGTTTCAGGAGAAGAAACATGTCATATAAGACATCAAGTCTAGTTTTGATCATGTAACTACCTATATAAGGAAAATGACAAATTGTGACAGTGACAAGGTCTAGTTTTAGGAAGGACACATCTTGTAAAAGACCATTGGTTTTGATCAATTTGAATGGTTTGATTGATTTAACAAATGATTGATTTGACTTGGAGACTTGTTGGCTTGCTTGTCTTGTTGATTTAGGATTTGTGTTTAATCTTCAAATGATTGTGTCACTACTAAATTTGACATGATTTTCTGATAGACATTCACTGATGGTTTGACAAATCTTTGTCAGTGTAGCCACAAAATGATGAAAACATTTTCATCGTTGTTTTTTCGTTGCACGTCTAACATCAAAATAATGGCGTAGTTTCATCGGTCGTTGGCATCATAAAATGGCTCAGATGTTCATCGGAATATCGATGAAATGGCCGTCGAAAGAACACCAGAAGTTCATCGCCAGTTCAATGAAATGGGCAATCATTTACAATGAAGCCTTTGTCGTAGCTAACCAACTTCATCGGACCTTTTATGTGGTTCTTTGGTGACGTTCATCGATATTGTGACGAAAAGGGCGGGTTATGATGAAGTCTTCATCGTAGCTAAGCAACTTCGTTGGACCTTTTATGTGGTTCGTTGGTGATGTTCATCAAAATTTCAATGAAAAGGGAAAATAGTTACGGCTAAGTATTTGTCGCAGCTAAGCAACTTCGTCAAACCTTCTATGTGATTTATCAATATAATTCATCACAATGATGATGAAATTGACAAGGAGTTATGATGAAGTCTTCATCACAACTATAGCAACTTTGTTGGATGTTTCGGTGATTCGTCTGTTGTGTTCGTTGAAAGTTAGATGAAACAATATAATTTAAAAAAATACATTCATTGAAATGTACCATCGATGAGAGATCAAGAAAGTCACGTCCCTTCGTATTCAAATCTTGGGAAATTATTTTATTTGGTCATTTTTCATGTTTATTTTATTATTGATGCAGAGTGGTAGGGGAAGACAATCTCTTAAGAGCTTCTCTCAAAAACTCTTAGATAGACTCCTTAATACACCATACAACTAATGAGCAACTTAAGCACTATTTTAACTCCACACACCCAAATCCAATTAGGAGGCTTGGAAATGACTCAGAATCTCTTAACATGGCTAAAATAAGCCAACAGACAAGACTTCTCACTTGGGAACACTCTTTCATCTATCGCTACCATATTAGGCCTTGTAGCCCTGTCTAATGGGACAATCAACATAAAATACTTCTGATGACTGAAACCAGACCAAACTCACTGGTTTTTGACACTTGATACTATCCTCCACAAACTCTCAGAACCACAAATTTTGACTCCAAAACAAAAGGCAAAAAAAGGCCTATTTTATAATGCTACAAGGAGGCCTAAAAGACACTTTTCAATCCATCATCTTTTACATATCTTTATTCACTCCTAACGCTTCAGATAAATTTGTGTAAATGAGACAGAAATGTGAATCTTTTATGACAAAGAAAATTCTTAAAAGGAGGGGGGAGAGATCAAAGGGTAGGGGGGCAAGATAATGCTTGAATGTATAGCAAAGTATAACATTTTGATCATTATAACAATCAAATGAATCTTATGTTTGAAGCATTAATATAATTTACAACATTTACGATCAAGAATGAATGTAAGTTGAGATAATTTTGCATACCTATAGATGGTACAAAATTTCATGGTTAAGTCGAAGCCTCCCATCAACAACAAGATCCAAATATTCGTGCATCTATCTCAATCAAGTCTCTAAACCCTTCAGACCTGTCAATTTTTCCACTAACCTGTTATGAACAAAAGTTAAATTTTAGAGTTATGTCACCACTAAAAATAGAAGAAATAGAGCTTTGAAACCAAATCCACACACAACACAATGTGGTATTCATACAAAGCCATACAAACAAACTAAACTCAAAACATTGGAATGGAAACAACTTAAAATTATGATGTAGAGCATGCATTCAAGGTATAAAGAATCATTTTTCTGCCACCTTAGTGAAAATTTAGCACTTTCTTTCATCTTTGCATATTGGTTTGATGCTTCAAACAATGCATTTCTTATATTGAAAAGTGCATTACCTTATTGAGCTTTTCTTTTTTTTGAGAATAGTTTAATATTCTCTACTTAACAGTGCCAACCACGTGGGTGGAAGCTCATTTGGCCCCTCCCCCCCCCTCACATCATTATCAATTCCCCATACCCAATCATATAACATTAATCATTCATTCATCCATTAACAACATATAACATTCATTCATTCATCCATTAATAACATATAACATTCATCCATTCATCCATTAATAACATATAACATTCATTCATCCATTAATAACATATAACATTCATTCATTAACATATAACATTCATTAATTAGCATGTTCACATTCATTTATTAACATATAATATTCATTCTTTCAGTTTTTACATATTATAAAAAATATGGTTGTCATGATATGATTACAATCACTTTTTTTTTTGTTTATTTTTTAAAGCTACATAAAGCTGAAGTGGAGTATCGTTTTCTAAATCAACATTTGTCCCCCTTTAGTTGTTCTGCCCTCTACTCGTGATCTTAATGTACACCTAGTCATCTACTCATGACGTGGATGCCTCCTCAAGGGGGGTCTACTACAATAAGAAAGAAATGTTAAACTGATATGTTTTATTATTGTTGTTACAAGTATTTCATTAATTAAAAGAACATTAGAGTGGTTCTCTTTACTTGATGGGTCTACATCATGTTCCTAAACTTTTGTTATAGACTCATGCTCAACATGCTAAACACCCTCTAAATCCTGATCTGTAGTTGAAACACAAAAGGTTACATTAATTAATACACCAATTGAAATTAAATATGTTTAAGAGAACATAAGAGTGGTCCTCTTTACCTGATGGGGCCACATCATGTTCCTAATCTTCTCTAGCCTGATCATGCTCAACACGTTGATGACACTCTACATGCTCTAAAGTTGAAATACGAAAGGTTACATTAATTAATACACCAATTACAATTAAATATGTTTAAAAGAACTTTAGAGTGGTCCTCTTTACCCGATGGGGCCACATCATGTTCTTGATCTTCTCTAGCCTGATCATGCTCTACATGCTCTAAAGTACTAGGATACACACCATGACCTTCATTTGTAGGTTGTGCTCCACCCTCACCAAGCTGCATTCCAATGTCATGTGTAGTATTATCATTGCTTGAATGTTTAAAAAAAATAGGCATGTAATTACTTTATGGTGGAAATATATATTGAATAAATTGCACAAGTATTCAATTTTAAATAAACTTTATTGAGTTTATTTACCTATGTGTCAGATGTAGTGGAAGGTTGTGTTTTCCTAGTCAAGACTCTTAGGCATTCAGCCACGGCTCCATAGCCTTGCTGGAAGGAAATCTTCAGGTCATCTTCTGCGGGAACTCTGTTGAATTCAAAGCACTACATTTTTGCATAAGATCATGAATTTTTCTTCTATGGTGTGATAAAACCAAAAAAAAATTCAATTTATTGTTTGGATACTTTATTTATTTTTTGATACTTACAATTCATGCGGCTAATTTCATATAACCACTAGAGCCAAGTTTGTGCTACCTGTGTTTTTCTAGTCTTTCCTTTGTTGCCTTTGATGTGTCAGGTAGCCTACAAAAAGTTTGAAATATGTTAGATTATGTAAAATGAAAGAGTAATCAGTATATAATTACATTGTTGATAGTATCACATACCTTCCTTGGCATGGTGGTGTCTTTCCTTTTTTCTTTTCAGCCTTCTCCTTTCCATTTGACACCAAGTCCTTCCACTCCCTCTCTGGAATCATGGGGGGATGCTCGTACTTTTTATTCTTCTCTAAATGTGACTTATATTGGTCCCTCACATACTTTAGATAGGTACCAGCTTTCTGAAAGACCTTAGTTCGGTTGAATGTTTTATCACTGAACAACACAACTAAACGGTTAATGAGCTCATCTTTTAAATATTTATTTTGGGCATTCCACCATGTACGTATGGTGGGCCCGAAGAGCTCCAATGTAATATCACTTAAATGTTTATAAAAAAAATCATTTCCTGCAAAATGATCATCAGATCAATAGTCTAAAAAGAGCGATCAATAAGTAAATTTCAATTGGATTATATATAATAATAATTAAAACATTTTAAAGTACCTGGGACCCTCTCTATCTTTATGGGAAGAAAATCCTCGGTCACCACAAGTGTGACTGGAAATGTTTCCGTACTAGTAATACGGGAAGATCTAGGAAATGATGCTAAAACATCACCAGTACTAGTGGCCTTTGCATCCCCAGGTACATGTCCTGACACATGTTGTGGAATGTGTTCACTGCCATAGGGTGCATTAACGGATGCCTACATTGTATGTTTTGCCGACATTTCAGATGACAATATAGGCATGAATGATGGGGTTAGATGATGTGATGTATGCGTAGGAAGATTAGGATGGACACTTGTACCAACCATTACTCCTCGAGCAGCACTTGCAGTACCCTGATCATGGCTAGGAGCATCATGAGGAGGCAAATAGCCCTATAAAAATAACACATATTTTAGTTCATGACATAAAAGAGTACAAAATATAAAACCATGAATGAACTTATGTTATAATTAAAAACCTCATGATAGCTTACTTGCAAGTTTTGTAATCTCTTAGTCAATATTTTAACCCTCTCTTTTATCTCATCTGTTTGATGCACTATGAACATCAACTTAACCATTTCTTCATTGCATTTTTTTTGCACCTTCTTTATCGTATCGAGAGGTTTTGTTGAATAAGTGATGTTATCATCAAAAAATATTGACTGCACCTCACTATGGATTCTCTCCTCTACTGCATATCCATTGGAGAAGACAACTATATGAGCCGAAGTAGAGTGGATGGCACTCTCAATCGTTGAAGGAAATGAATGACCAAGTTCTTTCTCTTCAGAATCAAGAAATGTATGTATTCCTAACTTTGTAAGAAAATTGTAAAGCTGAAGGGATAACATCCTTATGATTAATCTATCATTTCATTGCTAGAATTTCACAGGTTATAAGGTAATCAAGTCTTGATAGATTGCAAGCTATTGTTACAACTATCCAAATGTGTCCATCACAAATCAAATCTACTTAATGTTTTAACTCCCAAACTTTGTAACAAGTGTTAAATGTGACTATGGTCCACCAGTTACACAATGAAGGCCTCAAATGTATTCTCTAATTGTAATCAAAGGATGTTTTCTCTTCATTCAAGTAAATAAACTTGAAGGGAAGCACACCAAGTGGTTTATTGGACACCTACATGACTAAAAATAGCAGAAAATTTACATTTAATTTCCATATGTCTAAGTGGTTAATGGGGAGGGAGTGTGTACTAGGCCTGGTTAAGTCATCATAAGTTTACACTTTGGAAATATTTTTTTTTAAGTCATATTAAATCTTCCTATGTCTAATTGCTAGGAGATTTTTGGTATGTTTTAAGGTAGGATTATTGATGAAAGAGCCCAAAGACTAGCCTTTCTCCATGGTATCTAGGTACACATAGCAGTGGTCTTCTCTTATACGGTTGGACATGATTTAAAGAACTTAGATAGGAATTATTCATTTAACCTAAGGTTTTCTCATAATGCCATCATTGGAAAAGTATGATCAAATTCTTCTATTATAAAGAATTGTTCTATGTGCCTCTATTAATCACTATAAATGTTTGTAAGGATAAAATGATTAATTGCATCGAGTAGGAGAGAATCAACTTTGAGTTCTTCAAAGATTATATTCCTCTATTCATAATTTTTAAGGGTTGTGTGTGGAGGAGGTTATCACTACCAATAAGGGAGGAGACATTTCCTTGTATTATTTTATAATTTTCATTATTCTTATTTATTTTACACCTACATTTACAAATACACATACATATGCATTGACTGTTTTCATTTATTTCTCATGTAGTTTAATAGTTTGATCGATTTCATATTATATGTGTTGAAGACTTTAAAATTGCAATTACATTAATTTATGGATATGTTGTATCTATAACACTACAAAACCATATGCTCTTTGCATTTAAACTTGCATGTAGAAATACACATTTATATACATAGATATAGATTTATTTAACGATATGTTGCATTTATTGTTCTAGGAGAGCATCCAATAATTGCATTTACATTTACATTTAAAAATACATACACACACACACATATGTGTGTGTGTGTGTATCATTTATATCCAGTGTTCAGAAACAACCCATTAGGTTTGCACATGGATAAAAATTCATAAAATTAGATCTCCCATACATGTTTTGTTGAAACCTAGGCTTGAAACTCTCATTTCACATGCTTTTCTTGATAGAACTATTGAGGATAGTAGTTATAGCTTCTTTATTTCTCATCCTATGCCCTATTCATGCATCCTATAATTACAACAGTATCCATGGGGCCTCTTACACAAGCTACAATAATCACAAAAAGTGTAAGAGACCCTTTATATCATGTTTGCACTACAAAACCCTCAAAAATAGGGTAACTCAGATTATGATTTGTTGGTGAGCTATATGGACAAAATCATTAGCACCAACTCATTTTTGGAGTCTTTTGAAAGAGAAGTGAATCAGGTGGCAGTTAAGTACAAACCTTGTAGTGTCAAGGTGAATGAGGTGATCAATTTTGATTGGCCAACTGATGAAGAGTACCAGAAATGGGTAAATGTATATTTAACTAAGGAAGAGTGAAAAGGAGTAGGTTGCTAATAGTCAACAAATCAGTTGTTGCAGTTACAACAGATTCTAGTTTTGTTTTTTGGTGATAGTCTAGGAGCAGAATTCTTGATTTTTTTGTTGTTGCATCAACCATTCTCAATGGGCACGATGAACAAGAAGATTCTCTGGGTAGATTGTTGTTGTAACAATTTTTTGGAATACAAGGCGGTCCAATTGGCTGGTGACACGTGTGCTTTCTGGCCCGATGCTTATTTTCTCCTCCTTTTTCTATAAGAAGGATTTCAAGGCCAGAAGTATGGGTTAACAAGTTAGATATTTTTGGTCGAGTCTAGATGAAGTTGCAGAGCAAATTGTAAAGTCTGATGGTTTTAGGAAAAATGCAATTTAGGTTTTGAACTCATGGGGATTTGATGTTTTATGATAGTACTAGCATTTGAATTGATATGATTAATTCAAACTCATGTCTCTCCATTGTACAAGCATATCTGAATTTTGAATAAAATGATCAAGGGTTGTTTCGTTCATCTCACTATTGTGGTGTGTATGATTCTTGTTTTAGGTTTAATTCAAGGAATTAATTAAAATGCTTGAATGGGATTGTAGGTGGATATGTTATGTATAATTTATTTTATTTTGTCTTATCTTATACCATTTTACAAGAATGTGGGTGCCAATGTACAAGATCTTTGGAAACTAGGCATGAAAATTGAAGGTTAAAGAGAATGGGTGTGCCAAACTTATAGTAGTCATTGCCCCTTGGTCGTCGATTTTCCTTGAATACCCTCAACCTCGTCCTCAGCACTGGTATTGACCTTGTTTTCACTCCTCCAAACTCTTCCTCGGTGCTAATATTGACCTTGTTTTCACTCCTCCAAAATTTTTGTATGTGCTGATATTGACCTTGTTTTAACTCCAAACTCTTCCTCAGCGCTGGTATTGACGTTGTTTTCAATCCTCCAAACTCTTCCTTGGTGCTGATATTGACCTTGTTTTCACTCCTCCAAACTCTTCGTCGGCACTGGTATTGACCTTGTTTTAACTCTAAACTCTTCCTCAGTGCTGGCATTGACCTTGTTTTCACTACTCCAAACTCTTCCTCCGCACTGGCATTGACCTTGTTTTCACTACTCCAACCTCTTCCTTGGCACTAGTATTGACCTTTCACTTCTCCAATTTGATTAGCTACAGCTTGGTTTCATTAGTTTCTATAGTATGTTAATTAAGCTCAAAATTTTGGCACCATTTAGCTAGGTTTTAATATTCTACAATATAGTTAAGTATATATTAGCTATATTTTACATAATAAATAATATAATTATTCAACTTATTATAATTATATAGTATATTATTTAACAAAATTATTAAATACGTATAAAATTATTATAATTAATAATTAATAATAAGTATATTTTTATATAATACAAAATATAATTAATATAATATATATTTAATATAATAGTAATATATATTAATATGAGAGGGAGAAACTAAATTTTGATTGGTTGTTTCATGTCAACAATCTAAGGATGGCATGTGTCCTTGGGGAGTTATGCTCAAGGTAGCATGCCATTTGATTAAAGATATGATAATTCTCCTTTAAGACCTCTTCAATATACCCATTCCACACTTAAGGAGACAAAGATAAATATAGAGAAGAAAATATAGAGAGAGAGGGAGATAATGACAAGCATACAAATAGAAAGGGAGACAAAGAGATAGAGAGGGGTAGAGAGATAAAGAGATAAGGATGAATAGATAGAGATATAGGGAGGGTGATTGATATATCTCTCCCTATCGCTCTCTATATCTCCCACTATCTATGTCACTCCCACCTCTTCCCCCCTCTATCTATTGAGCTATCTCTCCCTCTCCCCCCTTCTCTCTCATTCCTCCATCTCTCCACTACCTAAGAGGGAGGGGTAGGATATGAAGATACTTAAGAGAGAGTGAGTGAGAGAGAGAGACCTCAAGGTAGTGCTAGGAGGAGAGACTTGAGAGAGAGAGATAAAGTAAGGGAGGGTTAATGGTGGGGTAGAGTTTTAGGGTTAAGGGGAGAGATAGAGAGGGAGTTAGTGGTAAGAGAGAGACCTAAGAGAGGGAGAGGGTGGGATATTGAAGATGGTGAGGAGGTGAGAGAGAAGACCTGGAGAGAGGAAGTGGTGCTAGGAGGGAGAGACTTGAGAGAGAGAGAGATAAAGGAAGGGAGGGTTAAGGGTAGAGGGTAGAGGTTTAGGTTTTAGGGTTTAGGGTTAAGGGGGAGAGATAGAGGGAGTGAGAGTGAGAGAAAGACCTAAGAGAGGGAGAAGGGGTAGAAGGGAGAGACTTGAGATTGAGTGAGCTTGTGAGTGAGAGAGAGACCTTCGAGAGGGAGTGGTGCTAGGAGGGATATAATTGAGAGAGAGAGAGAGAGATAAAGGAAGGGAGGGTAAAGGGTAGAGGGTAGAGGGTTTAGGGTAGAGGGAAGAGATATATAGGGAGTGAGTGAGTGAGATATAGACCTAAGAGAGGGAGAGGGGGTAGGAGGGAGACAGGGTTAAGGGTAGAGGGCTTAAGTGTTTAGGGTTAAGGGTTAAGGGTTTAGGGTTTAGGGTTATGGGTAGAGGGGAGAGAGATAGAGAGAGAGAGTTAAACATAGAGGGTAGAGGGTTTAAGGGTTTAGAGTTTAAGGGTTAAGGGTTAAGGGTTAAAGGAGTTTAGGATTTAGAATTGGGGAGAGAGATAGAGGGAATGAGTGAGAGAGAGAGGGAGAGGGGGAGAGGGGATAGGAGGGAGAGAATTGAGAGAGAGATAGAGTAGAGGGTTTAAGGGTTAAGGGTTAATGGTTTAGGGTTTAGGGTTATGGGTAGTGATGGAACTTCAAATTTTTGTTCCCTGTGTTCTATTTTATCCTGCCTTGTGTCTTTGGTCATCTGTGGTGTTTGGGAAAATCCTAAGGATGGGGTCTTACCTTCATCTTCATGTAAAACCCTAGTTTTCATCTTACACCTTGGATGGGATCTATTTGGCTGTTACATTTTGGGAAGGCTTTAAAATGACTTAAGCCCCATCAAATCATACATCTAGGATGGGCCTCCTTTTGTTTTATTGTTTTATTTCCTTCACCTGAATTTATTTTTCCTAAGTCTTTTGTTAGTCCCATGTTCCCTCATTAAAAAAACTTATGTCATTGTTTTTCGTCGACCTAGTGATGTCCCCTTATTCCTTTAGGGGAGAGGGCCCAATAGTCGTGCAAGCTAACTTTCTCAGCATGTAGCAATTGACTGGAATATCGTAGAACCTTCATTTTTTTAAAATGTAGACTAGTCTCTTATTTATCTATAACTAAGGTTTGGAGGTGTGACTCATCATGCAACTCACCACATCAATAGATCTTTTTAGAAGTGTCTAAAATTTGACTTTTTAAAGGTTTGACCAAAACTTAATCATGGAACCTCCAATATTTGAACCAAAAAAATATCATTTGTTGCTTGTAGAATATGATATTTTTATTTAAATTAAAATTAATATACAACCTAAGTGGACCAAATACTTATTGATAACCATAAATCTTTGATATCTCTAACTTTTATATTCAACACATATGGACTAATAGTTGAACACAAAAAATCTATTTGTTGTTATAAAAACAACACATAATGATTTAAAATACAACTTATATTGAACAAAATGGACCAATAGTTGAACACTAAAACTTTTTGAAAATCCTTCACATTTAATGGGAAAATACATGTTATTTATTGTGCTCACCTTTTATATTTGTGATAGGACAAACTATTAATATAAAATTATCCAATGCTTGTACTAATGGAACTTCAAATTTTGTTCCTAATGTTTCACTCATGCCCTGCCTTATGTCACTGGTCTTTCATGGTGTTGGAAAATTTCTTAGGGTTGGGGTTTTAGCTTTGTCTTCATCTTAAACCCTTGTGTTTACCTACTGCCTTGGTTGGGATCTATTTCTCCATTACCTTTTTTGAAGGGTTTTAAAAACATCTTATGCCCCATCGTTTTGCCTAGGCCTGGTCCCTTTGGTCTTAATATTTTATTTCCTCCACGGGTTTTATTTTCCCAAGTCCTGGTTGGCCCTATGTTGAACAGTTTAAAAAAAACTTATGTCGTTGTTTTCCATCCGCCTAGTAATGTCCCATTTCCCTTCAATGAATGTTTTATTTTTTAGAAGGATGAAATTCGCGCTGTTGTGGATCAAAATGCATTCAAGATCAATGGTTGCCCACCATCCCATGATCAGGAATTGTAGGATGGCAATATTACAGGTGGGTGACATGTGTCCCATCTAGGGGATCAAATTTGTGTGATTGTTCATCAACTGTCCTTTGATTTGAATTGTTCCCCGCCATCCCACGATGGTGCTTTGGTTGATTGCAAAATCACAAGCAGGTGCCACATGGACTGTACAAGGTGGGGCTCGAGGAAATTTTTGTGTGATATATTTTAAATGTTTCATTACTTCCAAAGCAAAACATTTAAAATGAAATATTTGACAAGGCCGGGGGGAAATTCATTAAAAATGAGCAAAAGCAGAGAAATTAGGGCAACTAGTCAAGTCAAGAGCAGGCTACGCAACATACAAAATGGTATACCCATCCATGGCCTGTCTACCTCTAACGGTCTATCACTTGTCAAAATGATAGGACCCATCCTGTGCCATTGCCAACAGCCTGCCTTCCATGCAAAAAATAACCTAATTCGTAATCCTCACATTTTTTATTTTTGAGCCCACATACAATGGTTAAACTTTTATATATGTTTTGTTTAATATATTTAAAATATTTTATAAATTATTTATAAAATATTTTTTTAATATATTAAACAAATATATATATAAACTCTTTAATATTTTTTATTAGTTATTTTAATGGTATATTAAAAAAAAATCATATTTTGATAGTTGAATATAATCAAAATATTTCTAATATATTTCTAATTTAAAAAATATATTGTTTAATTTTTTAAATATATATTTATTTTCAAAAACATATTTTTTATTTTTAAAAAAATATATTATACATACAAAATTACATATTAATCAATAATAGATAATAGATTTTGGTGAATATATCTAGGTATGTTAATACAATACACTGAAAAGTACATGCATTATAGCTAGCACCTGGGTGGGCTCCCCCTAGCCCCTTTCTTTTCTCATCCCTATACTAATGTGCTAGGAGATCCAACTAGGAGTTGAGGTGGAAAAAAGGAAGGGGCTATGGGGGACGTAGGTGGGTGTGAATAGGAGGCTGGTCACATGATGGAGGCAACAATTTTCTTCATAGAGCTCAAGGATGTAGTAGGCATCATTCCCTAAAGGTAGTTTCATGCAGATTAAATGTGGCATGTGTGGAGGGAAGTCATTTGGGTCCCATAGGCTTCTTTGGCATCGTGGATGTCATTAAAATTTTTCATTTCATTCCATTTCTTATCGATTGGTGGTGACTTTAGTGGCAGACATTTGCAGCATAATTTATTTGTTCTGGCAGTGGCGTTCATGGTGAAGCAATCTCTCTTTATCATTGAAGTCTTTGTGGATGGCTTGGCGAAGTTTGGTGCAGACACGCCAATCTCTATCAAATCTTCGGCTAAACAATCCTCCTTTAGAGAAGTTAAAGACCAATGACTGAAGTAGATTCTCTTAAACAAGGACCCGTTAGTTCTGGTGGCGACTAAAATGATCCTAGGAGCTAGTAATTTGGATAACAAGGAGTTCAGCAGGGACAATCTACACATCTCCTCCCAGTTTTTGGCATCTCTTCTAGACAATGATGAGTCCAAGGTTGTAGCTAAACTATTGTTGGTTAAGATGTTTAGCAATGATCTGGTGGGAGGGGTAAATGAAGTGTTGAGTTTTGTGGTGGAGGGCAGAGGCGTCCCAAGACCGAGTGACTTTGCAGCTATTTGAGGTTTGGATGAGTTCGTAAAGCTTTTCTTGTTCCTTCTTGACTTGAGCGGT
Source organism: Sequoia sempervirens (assembly GCA_007258455.2). Classification (NCBI taxonomy): domain Eukaryota; kingdom Viridiplantae; phylum Streptophyta; class Pinopsida; order Cupressales; family Cupressaceae; genus Sequoia; species Sequoia sempervirens. The sequence goes on from VDFB02353493.1 coordinate 369,780,590, forward strand.
CTGACATTGAGCAGACACGGAATAGTGGCGGCAGTGGCCATTGAATTCCTGAAAAAATTCTTCAGCCTGATGGCTATGGGTGATGTCGAGTGGGTAAAATTATTTGAAGATTTTGTTGTTTCAAATAATTTCCTGTGAATGCCTTGTATACTTGTTGGTTCTAATAGTTTTTAGAGTTTATCTCTATGGTCCAATGGTGTCTTTTAGTCCCGGAGTTTATAAATTTGATCTCTAATGGCTAGTTTGGGAGTTTTGGGTGACTGGGGATCTGTATGTTTAGGGTTGGGGCTGAACCCTTATGGCATTTTGGGTTGGTAGTTGGCTTGGATGGTGGGGTGGTGGTTTCTGGATGGAGGGGTCTCCCTATCTTTGGCTGGTTGGGTCTTGTTTTGACCATCTTTGGGGTGGTTTTTGGTAGTGGTGGCTAGGATGGGTTTGCTAGTAATCAATGGCGGAAGCTTTCCTACATTTGCAGATGGTTGTACCTTTTTTAATCTAATATATAAATCATTCTTGCGAATAAAAAAAATTCAATTTTTTAGTTTAAATTCTATAAAATATTCAATTAATTAGTTGTATTGTTTGTTATTGTTTAAATTATGATATAATTGGTTTTTATTTTATGATTATAAATAAGGTTTTTATTTTAGGTAATGCATAAACAATAATGTGATCATCTTAGATCTAAAACATAAATCAAAAGGTATAGATATATAATTTTCAAAATTACATCTATATTTGATCTTTAATGAGAACATAAACTAATATAATTTAATTAACCGCAATCAAAATCCCAACCCTACTATTAACCCCAATCTTAAGCCTAACAATAACCCTAAGTGAACACTTATCCTAATTGAGCCTTAACCCTAATTTAGCAAAAACCCTAACCTTAACCCTAACCCTAATTGAACCCTAACCCTAATTAAACTCTAGCCCTGATTGAAATAAACCCTAATTAAACTCTAGCCCTAATTGAACCCCAACCCTAACCTAAACCCTATTTTTTCCTAACCCTGGTATCTCACAAATACAGGATCGAAACCTTGCCAACTCTGGTAAACCTTATTGGATAGTGATAAAAGCTATCTTATCTTTCATTAAGGTAGAAAATTATGTTATACAACATGCCCCTTGAAAATTGGAGATAGGCACTACAAAAAGAATGTAAACACTAATGAAAATGGTCAGTGGTATTGTGGAAGATGTGATAAAACTTTCCCTAAATGTGATTATAAATATATACTTCAATGCAAAGTGCAAGACCATACTTCATTCACTTGGATTATAACTTTTGAAGAAGTGGCAGAAGAAATTATCGGTGTTACAACAAAAGAATTGAACATTTTGAAGCATGAAAAATAAGATGACGTTAAGTTTTCACACATTATACAAAAGTTACTTTTCAATAGATACATATTTAAACTTCAAGTGAAAAAATAGACTTATAATGATGAACAAAGGATTAAATACACAGTCATAAAAACAACAAAGTTTGATTATTCATCTGAGAGAAAAGCTTTATTATACTCAATTGCAAAGCTACATGTTCATAACATTCAAATGCTTGAATGTATATAATGTTAACAATATATTCAAACATTTGAAAGAAAAAAAATAGTGGATATATCTAAGTTAGTTAATGCCATTTTGTCATGATATACTTCTTTGATGCTACCAATACTAAATCTAATGATTGATGAACATTTCTGCTTTTAAATTTATTGTTCTTGGTTGATTGTTGTTATAGACAAGTTGGTATGATTTCAAATTTGAATGTGTACCCTTATATATGGGAATTGAGATAAACAATGTGGATACAATAATGAAATCAAATTGATTGCTTTCCAAATTCATATTCATGAAAATGTAAGCATTTTTCAAGTCAATAGGCATCTTGATAAAGATAACTCTCGGCATGTTTTACATATATTATTAATTAATATAGGTATGCTAGTTAATTAAATTATTAACTATATTTTATTTGTATTATATATTGAATTGTTAAAAGATGTAAAAATATTAATACTAAATATATAAGAAAATGGTTTAAAAATTACATATTTTTCAAAAAATAAAATATAGTGTATAATTTAAAATACAAATTATATAATTCTTATAATATTTATATTATTATTTATTGAATATTTTTATGGGAATTTAAGAGCTAAAAATAGCCTCCCCTCTTGCTCTCCTCTCTCCCCTCTTTGCATATATCTCCCTCTTCCATCTTGTATCTCTCCTCCTCTACATGTCTCTCCCTTTCTCCTCCTCTCTATCTATCCCCATCTCTCCCTAATCCTGTTGCTCCTCCCTATGCCCTATCTATCTTCATATCTCAACCTATTTTTCCTTTATCTTCCCATATATCTCTATGTCTATGTCTTTATCTTCCATTTATCTCTCTCTCTCCCCTATTTCTATCTCCTCTCCATCTCTCTCTCTCTCTCTCTCTCTCTCTCTCTCTATATATATATATATATATATATATATATATATATATATATGTATATACCCCTCTATCTCCCTATCTCTCTCATATCTCTATCTATTTTAATCCTTTTCCTCTCTATCCCTTTTCCCACTCATTCTATATTCATCTCTACCTCTATCTATAGGGAGAGATACAAAGGTGAATCATTGGACCTTCCCAAAGATCCACGAATCTCAACACTACTCCCAACTATTTTGAGCATTTAAGTACATATTGTATGCTAGATTAGGAGGCATGTGTCAAAGCTCATATTTATTGATGCAAAATAGGTCCAAAGTCAGAAATTTGATGTAGAGTTAGTTATAGTTTTGTACAAAATTTCAAGTGCCACATAGAGCAAAGATATTCTAGTTTTTTATATCATGTCATCAAATTTGGCACTTCAAGATTTGTATCTTCATCAACATTAACAAAAGCAAAGGTATGTACTTGAATCCCTTGCATTTAAAATTTTCTATATATATAAATATTTTAATATTTTCCCTCAAATCCATAATATATATATTAGTGTGTATTTATTTATTGCAATAAAGAATTAACCTAGGTAACACATTAAGAATTCTAAGGATTTGTGCTTGGAAAAAAATGCATAACAAATTTTTTTGTTAGATGTCATGTTGTATAGTTTAGAAAATCTCAAAATATGAATAGGATTTTAAGGCCATATATTATGGTAGCTTACTATGCAAAAGAAGGAAGGAAACCTATTATCAATTTTAATCTACAATTTAATACCATATGAAAAATCACATGTAGTATTATCTAAAATTAATTCTTGACATATTAATTTTATAAAATACACTTACCATTCAATAAACTTCTCCCAAGAAAGAAACCCTAAGTGAACATTATGCCACAAGGTTATATTTATTAATGTCTTAATATTAGTTTATAAATTGAACATTAATTATAGATATTTTTAAAATCAATTAAGTATTTCAATCTAAAATTTTAATATTTGACATTACAAATAAAATTAAACTAAATTATAATTTTTAAAATCCATAAAATATTTATTATCTATTTAGTTTTACTAATTATCTAATTCAATTAAATTAAATTAAATTAAATATTCATTTTATATTAATTAAATAAATTATTAATTAGAATTTTAGAATAAATTAACAAATAAGATCTATATAAATCAAATTTTCTATTTTTTTCTTTGTGTCCAAATCATTTCATTTTCAAAATTCTACTAAATTCTAGATATCATAATTAAACACAAAACTTTATTTCTATTATAATCCTAACCCAATTAAAGCCCTAACCTATTTGGACTCTAACCCTTACCCTAATTAAACACTAAATCTAATTGTAATTGACCACTAAGCATGGTGAATTCTACCCTAACCCTAACCTAACTCTAACTAAATGCTAAACCTAACTCTAAGTCAAACCCTAGCAAACCTACTTGATTCATAATCCCAACCCTACCCAAACCCTAATTGAACTTTAAAACTAACCTTAATTAAGTATTAACCCTAATTGAACATTTATTGAATAGTAGTCCTAATTGTACCATAACCCTAACTTTGAACTACAGTTGAACTCTAATCCTAACCCTAACACTAATTCTTATCCTAATTGAACCTTAACCCCAACCCTAACCTTATCCTTGACCCTATTTGAACTCTTATTGAATTCATAACCTTAATTAAACCCCAACCTCATCCTCAATCCTAGCCCAAATTGAACATTAATTGAACCCTAAACCTAACCCTAAGTGAACACTAATCCTAATTGAACTCTAACTTTTTGGTTGAGAAATATTAAGAGCCTTATTTTCCCATTCATCATCATTTATCATTCAATTCCTAATAGAACTCCAAAAATTTATACTTTTATAATGTTTTAATACACACCTAATATTAAGGGTTTAGAGTTTAAGGGTTAAGGGTTTAGGGTTAAGGGGAGAGAGATAGAGGGAGTGAGTGAGTGACCCATTTGCATATTATTCTTTTATTCTTTGTTAGTTAAATATTTAGTTACCCATTTACCATTAGCAGAAATGACCCAAGAATTTAATAGAATGGACTACTCATATAATACCTTGCATTATGGAGCTCAATTCTCTGATATATTACTAATCAAATTCTTTGTAAATAATTGTAAACTTATAACTCCATTTAAGCAGTTAATTGATTTTCTTGAATCAAAGCAAAAATATAGACACACAATTGAACAAATTCTCAAAAGAAGAATGACAACATCATTAACATTTCATTCAAAATTCACTCAAATCCACATAAGGAGAGAAAATATATTAGAATTATACATTTATTTATGCTTATAAGTCATATATGCATACAATTTAAGATAATTTGCATATATTCATCCAAAACTCAAAAGAGGCTATCTATTCTATTATGTCTGCTTGGGGTTTTAACAACAAATGGCACCACAAATATCACTTCCTCATCAGAGGACAGATATCTTTCTACCCATATATTCAACTCAAAACCTAGCTAGAGCTTTCATCAATTCTCTCCCTACAAATGAGCCTTGAATTCCCTTTTATATGACAACGAAGCAACAAGCTTCAGGCTCAAATGTAATTTCACCACAAATTTTCATTTGAACAAAATCCCCATTGCATTTGACTTTCATTTCAAAACTTCCCACACATTGAATTTTCTTGCAAAACATAGTGCATGAACTGGGGAAAGCTAAAAGAAAAGGGAACACAAATTGTCATCAAAATCCCCTTTTTCACTATCCACACAAAAATCTAGGCAACCAAATTTCCACAAAGGCACAACAACTTCTTATTTACCCGCCACCCTTCCCTTACCAACACTCAGACCTCTGTATACACACCCACTTCTAGTTGTTGCTATACGGTAGACCCTTAGCCTCCTCTTCTTTCTTGTCCTTTCCCAATACGGTTCTAGTTTGTTCACTTGGGGTTTTAACAGCCAATGGCACCACATATATCACTTCCTCATTAGAGGGAAGATAGTGATTGAAGTGAGCTAAATACCGACAGTACTCAGAGTCAATCTTGGTTACATCATTAGAAGTGTTGCTTGTAAGGTCAATGGGCAAGTGTTGGCATCTAGAGGAGCCATGCCCATACCTTATTTTCCTACCAACACTAGTAATAGAGAACACCGACTACTTTCCTTTGTCATCTACCAGTTGAGCAACAACGTCCTAGAATTACAACCTTCTACTGCATCTAGTGGGCACAAGCTTGGGCTTTTCAACCAAAGCACCTTCTTGAATAGCAGGACCGAGCTTTTGTGAGCTCAAATGAACAGACCTCCTTACTGACTTACTCATTTTCTCTTATCAGAAAGCAATCAAACTTGATTAGAATCAGCCCACAAAGTGCTCTAACTGCTGCAAGAATGACACTATTAGCAATTAATTCCTCTTGTATTTATTATGTGAGGTAATGGAAACCTTCATCAATGCTTTGTAAAAATACATGTGCAAACATGGCAAGTTGGCAGCATATGTACTATCGCCGTTTAACTAGAGCTACATGAGAATACACAGATCACCCTTCATGATTTCCAACAACATCTTCACATAGATTGAGATCGACATGACTACATAAGCAAGGAATAATTCATTAATGCTTCACCAGTTGTATGATAAACGACCACCATGTGTCATTTTCCAACTTTGAATACTGCCCACTGATCTCCTGAAGAGTTGGCAGATCAAATGGTTTATCTCAAGCTAACTTGGTTTGACATCCAACGAAGCATCGTTCACCTTCCTCATGACCAATAACATTAATCCATGTTGACAAGTCCTATGCACTTTGCAAACTGAATCGCTAGAGCTAAGCATCATAATCTCATTGACCTCATGGCTTTTAACCAACCTTCATCTTCCTCCTATGAGCTAGCAGGGAACAATAGAGATTTACATTAGCTTTTGATCTTGGTTGTCGATCTAAAACCATAGGTTATGAGCTCAATAGTGGATATTGGGCCTCACATTCCATACAAGACACACATCTGCCTTTTGCTGACCTCATGCCAAATAATAGGGTGACACCTTAGGTCTGCGAGTTGGTGGGGTATGATTGAGATCTTCTCCCATATCTTTGAATCTAAAAAACCTACACATTGCATGGTTAGTATTTAATGAAAGGATTTGGCTAAGCCTTCAACGACATGACCACTGGGGTTAATGGCTTAGGCTTACATCACTGGATTAAATTTAAAACACAACTTTGATTTTAGTACTTTATTTCCTCCACAGGGTTTTATTTCTTAAGTCTTGGTTGGCCCCATATTTCATCTTTTAGAAAATAACTTATGTTGTTGTTTGTCATCCGCCTAGTGATGGTGCTTGGGTTGGTTGTGAAATAATGGATGGGCACCACATGTCTCATCCAATGAAGCCTAAAGAATAAAGGAAACACTAGCCAGCTGTAAATGTATTAAGGGGCAGATTACTAAAGTGTTCTTGAGACGCACATGTTCTAAATCGACGGATATGTTATAATATCACTGGAAAAGCTGCTTAAAGGTTAACAACATGGTTTGCACCTATGTCAAAGGAATGAGATCATTGACGCTTAGGATCAACAGTTTCCCGCCATCGCACAATCAGAAGTTTCAAGATTGTGATATTGCAGGCAACCACTAGGTGGACTTCCTTCATAGTGTATGGTAAGGTGGGCCCCTTATCGTTGTGTTGGAAATTGTGTCAAATTTTTTTGAAGGTGGTCATCGATGATTTGATCAAGCTGAAGAATCAACCACTCAAATTTAAATCTGCATCACATATGGTTAGAGTCATTCGTGCAGCGTGAAATTGAGCTTTAATGGCAGATGAGACACTTGCTGGCATAATTTGATTGACAATAAAATCAATTTTCCTGCTTGATCTGTATCACAAAGCATTCAACTATTTTGTGGACCAGTTTCAGAGCCGAAGGTAGAATTGCAAGTTTCTGTAGCCAGAATTTGGGAGTTCTGCGAACAAAGATATGAGTTTATTTTTTCTGCCTCTCGGTCATTTTGCATTTGAATTTGGGAAAGGATTAGCTGGATGTGTTGTGAGCTTGTTGATGAATGTGTTAGGGCTATAGTTTAATTATAGTTGTGAGAAATTGCAGTGTTTCTTCTATAATTTTCTATCTCTGGTTAGTTCTAGCTATCTGAATTATAACGTTGTAAAGAAGCCCTAGTTTGTCTGAGATGGCACCACCCAAGAAACATTCTGGCCAGACTAAATATTTGAAATGAAACCTATATGATGATTTTCTGGATCAATTTCCCTTGTCAATGAATGATAGGAGGAATGGATTGGTCCTAATGTGAGGGAAAATCCTAGGGGAAGGGTTAGTGTATAATTGCTCCAACATTGTCAATGCTAGGGTTCCCCTCACTGGGTTTGAATTGTTCAAATTGTGGTATAGATAGAGGAATTTGCCTCACCTTTTTTCAAATGGATGGATGTATGATATGGGGAAGCTGGTGGTACCAAATGTATTCCCTGATGTAGACCTACTTAGGATAGTGGCTGCAAGATATGACCCTGTTACACGGATAATCAGGGACAATGATGGAAAGGTTCTATTGAGCATTAACAGAGAAGAGGTCCAACATATTTTTGACTTGAGTGAACCGAGCGAAAACTTGGTTCCTATCAACCTTGAGGAAATGAAGCAGGAGTATGCAAAGCTAAAATCTCTTTTTAGAGAAAGGTTGCTTTCACCTCATCTGGCTAGTGCAGGAGGTTCAATATTTCATATAAGCCCCAATGACTAGGAACCTTTCAAATTAAATTGTTTTGCAAACCATTTCTTGGCCACTTTCTATTCTTTATGCCAGATTTTGAGTTTCAGTCCTGGTACGATAATTCCCATTACTTATATGTTCATAGGGGTGAAAATACAACACCCTAACTTCTTTGTGACCTATGACTTTGCTTTTTTCTTGGCTGAGAGGGTGCATGAAGGGTTGTCAAAGCTACAAAAAAATGATATCAACACTCAATTATTTTGGTATTCTATGCTAATGCATATGTTTTTGTTTAAAAATGCTAAATTTTTCTCTACGAGGATGAAATTAAGGCAATCAGTTGATAGAGAAATATTGCCAGTACAGATATGGGATGTAGATTTATCTTGTAATAAGGAAAGCACTAGTTATGTGCAATTTGATAATTTTTTTGCTTCCAAATTAAGGGCTAGATTAATGGTGAATATATCTAGGATCCTTGAAGAATTGCATGATTTCCTTAGGCCAAAGTTGAGGAAGCCAGAATTGAAGGTTTCCCATAACTGGGGTGACATTATCCCATACCCAGTCAGCACTGTCTTGAGCGTATATGGTTTTTAGGGAGCCCCTCATATACTACCATACAATGTGCCACCAAGAGTGGGATTTGTAGAAGTTATGTGGCAGATAGGTTGTATTCATGAGGACAACCTCACTGGAAGGGGTAAGGGAACACTTTTTTCTAGATTATACAGTGGTGTTTGATTTTGTATTTTCAAACAGAGGCTAGATGCATTTTGATAATTTCATTAATGATTACCATTTGAGGTGTGGACCAAAGCGACAACATGATCCTGAGGATTTCTTTTCTCTTTTCAAACAAAGAATAAAAGCTGGAAAATTTCTGCATGAGTTCAACTTCCCTAAAGACTTGATTAGATATGAATTTGATTTGAATAGATAGGAGTTGAACAAGGAGAAATGGATAGCTTATGGTAAGCTACAATAAGTTGTGCACAAAATGGATCTGAAATATGATCCACTGTTGGAGTTCAGTCCCCACCATAAAGAAATTGATTTTCTAATGGGAAACTTCAAGGAAATTATGGGCACATTGAGGAAAAAAAAGGTAAATTTAAAATTGAGTTTGGGTGTACAAGAGAAAGGTGCCAGACCAATTGAAACAAGGCTAGCATACCAGCCTACAGAAAGGTGGCCCATTTACATGAGGAAAATTGATAGTAGTAGTGAAGAAGAAGAAGTCGACAGAAAAAGAAAATAGATTATGAAAGTGCCTCCACAACCAAGTCCAAAATTCAAAGTGCCTAGGGCAATAAAAAATTATTGATTTAGAATCATCACCAGAAGACAATCCCTCATCACCACCATCTGAGCCAAGCCCTAAGAGGCAAAGAATTGATCAACAATAGGAGGATCTGATGGATGAGATTATTGTTACTGATCAAGACATGGAAGTTGGTATGCTTTCCCCTCCTAGGCCTGCTAGATTAGTTTTATCTGATTTAGATATGAAAGGTAAAAGTGTACAAGATGGAAGAATGGATGCATGCAAGGATTTTCTAGATGACAATATATTTGTAAAAACTCCTCTATTCTTGCAATTGGTATGGAGGATGAAGTTTGAAGAGTATCAAGATAAATGTAGGCAGAGAAGAGAACTAAGGCCTGACAGGTCAGACCAAGAGAATGATGAGGAGGTAAAAGCTAAATCAATTTAAGAATTCAAGAACATCACTCCTAAAGAATGAAGAAAACTGGTGAGTCAGGCTTGTGTATTAATTCTGCCTGAATGGGACATTGCAAATGCAGTAGCCTTTAATGCTATTATGAAGTCTAAGAATCCCTTCCAAGACTCTGAAGAAGAGGTCAAGGTAGCATTACAAACTCTGCTTTTAGTGAGGAATATGAAACTCTGGCAATTTGGGAATTGGTCCCACAAGGGATAAAACTAAATGTTTATAATATTAATCCAAATTTCAATGGAGGATTGATAATAAAGAAAGATTTAGAGACCTCAACCACTAAGGCCACTAATTTGATTATGAAGTAGCCAAATTGGCCCAAAAGACTGCTGAAAGGGAGAGCTTAATGGAAAAATATAACCTTTTGATTGAGGAGTACAACAAGATGCAGCAGAAAAATGTTGAGTTACAAATTGAAGTGGAGAGGTTTAGGTATAAGAAAATTGGGGAGACATCAAGTGCTCCAAGAACTAGTACATTACCTTCCACAGTAGGGTCTGTGTCTCCTGCTTCCCAATTGTTTCCACACTAGGATCTCCCAGTAAGAATCATGTCCTCACCATTTCTTTAGATGAAGTTGAAGAAGAAACAAAGTGCTCTATCGATCCTACAAAGAAGTAGCTCTTGCAAAAAAATAATAAATTGCAGGCATCATTAAAGAAAAGTGACAATGAATCTCTCTTAAAGTAAAAGGAAATTGTTACTACTATTTTGAAGCATTTAAATGAAATGTTTGATAGCAAATTACTATCTATACATTCTTTATATTCTTTGTTGTTAGCAACAATAAAGAACATTGATAGGGATCAGGAAGTAGTGATACCAATAATTGAAAGTTGGATCCCTAGGGACAATGATCTAGATATCATGTATAAGGCCTCAAGGTTTGATATAAATAATAAGCCCCATTCATTAAAGCCTACTCATGTGTTAGTAAAATCATTGCAAGATTTTCAGACCTTACCAAATGACTTGAGTAGGAAGATTAGGGAGCTGGTGAATAATTTCAATGATTGGGGTAACACATTGTTACCTACTATAATTGATGAGCAAGGGAAAATCAGGTGATTTCAACAATGGCAGGCTCAAGCAAATGAGGCCATCAATGATGAAATCAATTCAATTTTTGATCACTCAGACGATGATTTGTTGGTGAGTTGTATGGACAAAATCATTAGTACCAGCTCATTTTTAGAATCTTTTGAAAGGGATGCAAATCAAGTAGCAGTAAAATACACACCTTATAATACCAAGGTGGATGAGGTAATCAATTTTGATTGACCGACTGATGATGAGTACTAGAATTGGGTAACTAAATATTTGAATGAGGAGTAAAAAGAGTGAACTACTAACAGGTGGCAAATCAGATGTTGCAGTTGCAACAGTTCCAGTTTTGTGTTGATGGCTTTCTTGGTGTGGCTTTCTTGTGGTTTATTGCATCAACGTTCCTCAGCTGATATGATGAACAAGACTATTTTTCAAGGTGGTGGCTATTGTAACAAATTTTAGAATATCACCAGGTGCTCCAATTGACTAGTGACAGGTGTACTTTCTGGCCCAGTGCTTGTTTTCTCCTTCATTTTCTATAAGAAGGATTTCAAGGCTAGAAGTATGAGTTAGCAAGTTAGATAATTTTTGTCGAGTCTAGGTGAATTTATAGAGTGAATTGTAAAGTCCGATAGTTTTAGAGAAATGTAATTTAGGTTTTGAGTCATTCTGTAACAAGTTTTGAGTTCATAGAGATTTAATGTTGTATAACAGTACTAGCATTTGAGTTGAAATGAAAATTTGACCTCATGTATTTCCATTGTACATGCATATCTGAACTTTGAATGAAATAACTAAGAGTTGTTTTATCCATCTCACTGTTGTAGTGTCTATGATGTTATTTTAGCTTTAATTCAAGGAATTAATCAAAATACTTGAATGGGATTATAGGGGGATATGTGTTGTCTAAGGATTTGATAAGTAGTCCTTGGTTAGAATGCATACTAATAAAATTGTAATGCAATATTGTTAGGGATCTTATATGTGATGTATTAAATCTATTATAAACCTCTAGATGCTTATGAATTTGACTCTTGCAATGGATATATGGCACTGATCTAAGTTGTAATTATTAGTGTAGTTCAGTATTTGTTTGTCTTTGTCTAGAGATTGCAAATCATTGACTATCTTATACAATGGATTATGTTTAGTTATCTCACACTCCAGATAGTTGATATTGTCTATGAACATCCAATTCTAGTTGATATTATCTTATCGTGTTGAGCTATTAAGTGAGATCATCTGCTATTGTTAATGTTGTTTATAATA
>VDFB02353493.1:369792952-369838245 GCA_007258455.2 Sequoia sempervirens
AGAGTTCAAAATAAATGGTATAGGTTTCTTGTTCAAGGGTTCATGATCTATTATCTAGGGATAGGGCCCAAGGTATAGGCTCCAAGTTTTAGGGTAAACATCTAGCATGTAGAATGTTTGATTTCTTAGATTTAGGGTATGATTAATTTCTATAATCTAGTGTTTAAATTCTAGGGTTCATAGTCTAGTATACATGGTCTTGGATCCAAGCTTTAATCATCTAACAAACCAAGGTTCAATATTAAAGTATGAAGCTCTAAGGTATAAGGTTTAAGGCCTAGGTTCTTGGGATCTAATGCCCATGTTCTACTATTTGAGGTCAAATATCTAGTAGCATAGCCTAAGAACTAGGGTTCATCCACAAGATTAAGGTAAAGGGTAAATATTAGTATTTATTGGTCTAGGGTCCACAAGTACAAGGCATAGCATATGAGGTTTAGGGTTCAAAAATTAAGGGTCTAGGAATCAAAAATTAAGGGTCTAGGATCTAAGTGTTTAAGCTATATGATAAATGTTTATCAATCTAGGGCCTACAACCCATGAGGCTAGGGTGTAGATCAAGGTCTATGGGTCAAAAACTTGAATTCTAGGGTCCAAGGTCCAACCCATATAGAAAGAGAGAAAAATAGATGGAAAGAAGAAACAAAGAAATATAAATAGCAATGTAGATAAACATTAAAAATAATTTTAATGTTTAAAATTATTTTGATTCTGTTTGTTTTATCTTCTATTGAGGCTTCAAGTCTTGTAAATCCTTATAATTTTAATTTTAATACAATCTTCTCGGCTTCGGACCCTTATTTATTAAAAAAAAACATTAAAAATAAATAAAGATATTTAGACAACAAGAGATAACTAGAACAAAAGAAAATTAAAAAGAAAAAAAATATGCCAAAAGAGAAAGAGAGGTATAAAGGTAGATGCGAGTGAGAAATACACTATGAGAGAAAAATGAAAGAAAAAATGTAGGAATAATAAAAGAAAATCCATATAAACATAAAAATAAAAAATAATTTTTTTTGATAAATATGAAAATAAGGAAAAAAAATGAAATTAAGTAAAAAAAGAGAAAGTAAAAACAAAAGAAAAGAATAAAAATCATCAAGAGAACAAAAGTATATATATATATAGAAAGAGAGAAACAAAAATAGAAAACACTAAGGGAAGGAAAGAGACAGAGAAACAAAAATAGAAAATCATCAAGAGAACAAAAATATATATATATAGGGAGATAATATTTTAAAAGAAAGAATATGATAAAAAAAATATACATAATTAAAATTAAAAACTATCATATATCTAGCTTAATATTACTGTATTTTGTAATTTTTTTTGTGTATTGTATACAAACATCGAACAAACGTGAATTGAAATTTTCTTATATTGAAGTTGCAATTTACTAACTGACTCTATTGAATGCAAGATTTCAAAATACAAAATTTTGATATTTATGTAAAATTTCATTGACTCTTTCGACATTCACTACAATTTAGATTTATAAGAAACAATACGCGTCCTATTGTTTAATTTTTTCATCTATTTCATTTGAAACTATTCCAAATAAATAAGGAGAAAATGTGTATATTCGCAAAGAGAAAAACTTGGAATGGTGAGTGTTGTTAACAACTTGTTTTTGTGTATTCTCTCAACTTTCTCCTTATTTTCACCTTCTTCATTTTCATACAGTTTTTCGAAGCTCCTCCCCACCTACAATCAAAATCAGAAAGTATATTGAACTATATTAGAAGCTCCTCCCCAACTAGAACTAAAAGTATATTAAAAAATATGTAATCAAAATGAGAAATGCATTACAATGATCATGACCTTGTTAGGCCTCATTCCTACAAAATCTAAATCCATGTGTCCTAAAATTATTTTTACTGCTTAGAATGCTCATTTCTAATGCTAGGGGAAAATTCACGGAACAATCTAACCATTGACGAAATTCCCCATCCCTAAAGAAGATAAAAACCCAAGAATATGACCTCTATATCTACTGTAGAAAAGGTTTTTCCCTAATCAACAAATAGGCTTGATTGATGAATGTCAATATTTAATCAATATACTAATGCATAAGGTAACAACAATCCAAGACACCAAATTAATAGTGATATATTTGTACTCACACTCGTGACAAGGAATATGCATAGCTCTAAGCGTGCAAGGAAGTCCATTTAGATAACAACATTCACGTGCAGAAAAAGGGAAACTCTAGATTAATTGTTGGATGAAAAGAAGCCTCTAGATGTTGTGTTCAACTTGGTTTGGATGCCACTAAATGATATAAGTGGAGGATGTCAAAAATATTGATAATTGGAAATTGATGAAGACTAGACATGTTTTGATAGCCTCAAAGGAGAGAATTGAAGCAATTTGCTTTGAGTTTCAGCATTCAGGAGATAAAATATTTCTTATTATGCATGCTCTTTATTTTATTATTGCCTATAAAACAAAACACCACTACAGAATGTCATGTTTCCTGTAATGCCCACCAGGGAACCCAAAGAACAACAATTAAAGTAACAAAATAACTGAATATTTTTTTTTCTTTTAAAACATTCAATTGCGACACAAGTACAAAGATACATAAACATAAATATATTCCTAGGGTTCCATAATAACGCTACTTAAAAAAATTCTCAAGAAAGAATATCACATCCTTAAACCAAAGACATAATACATAAGGATAGATCATTACAACAATGCATGATCCAATTACATATTCATAATGAAGTTTAATTACAAGCTCAAGATACATCAAGTGAGGTTGTGGTAAATATTGAAACATCAAAATCATAATACAATAAAGCTTCATATAACTATCAAGATAGTATACAATATGAATGACAATCATGTACAACCGTCAATCTCATTCACGAGTACGCTCAGCGTCCAACTCCATGAACAAAGTGGTTCTAGGAACCTATCAAAAATAATCTCATCTCGAGCTACATAATCTACAAGGGGATCCAATGGAGGAAAAAGCACGTTCCTCCCAACCACGTGGTACCCTAAGGTCCACTCCCTCCATGCTAGGAGATATTATTAGGTCCACAAGTCAATCAAACATATAAGAAAATAGAACATAATATCACATGGCTAATAATCACATAACGACATGACAATATCTAAATCACATGATCACTAACAAGCTCCTATAAGCAACAAAAAAACCTAAGGTGACTCTACACAAGAGACCACAAAACATGTATAAGGATAAGAGTGTCATTACACAGTTGTTCTAGGTTACCTTGGTGAATCTTCCTAGATTACTAGCCCTCGTCTTGAGTTACCCTTGCAATATCTATTGATTCCCGGCCCCTAAACAAAATCATGTGGAATTGAAACACTTTTTGAGAGGACAAAGTGAACGACTATGCCATTCCAGGCCATCTCAACCTACCCTTAATCTATACAAGCATTAAGGCACTAGGTGAGGCATTCCAATTATTTGAATTAATTAATGAATACCACCCAACCCCAAATATATTTATTATGGTTTTCACTAAATTATAAACTTCTGATAGGTTACCCTGGCTACCACTTAGGGTTCCGAACCCTATTGAAAGCCACTCTTCCTTTTACAAAATCATAACATATAGGATAGCCAACATGCACAAATTAGAATAGGGTATGATCTCATTTCATCCATGACATAAAACATCATACTCGCATTCACCACATAGGTATCATAAACAACGTGCATGACCTAACTTCAACAAATCCTATACAAGAATTGCGAAACTCAATTAATTGAACAATTCTTTAAAGAACACACAAATCTTAGGAAAACATAAGTTCTAAAATTCCTAACATTTCTTCATTTAACATTGCCAAATATATATTCACCAATCGCTTCAAGATAATTAAACAACATATCTCAAGACAATCATTTACATATCAATTGTAGACTTAATTTCATTTATGATCAAATAAATACAACAATAGCGAATCAAAAACTCCAATTATAATCTTTATCGACCATAGCTTAAATATTCTCCCTCACATAAACATACATTTATCTTTCCATACACTAAAATTTCTTTTGAATTCAAACTTGTTGAAAATAAATATAATTTAAAGGATTTCAACTTCTAATAATAGATTTAATATAAAACTTCAACTTTAATGAAATAAAATACTCAACTAAGTTACATATAATTTAAATACTTTCAAACCTTATTAACCTTATTAATATAAATAGCAATTTCAATCAACTTAAACATAATATATACATTTTCAAATGAAAAACGATATTGTCTTTTATCATTTTAAATCAATTTTTTTTCTTCTAATAAGTTAAAATAAGAAAACAACCCAAAATCTTGATATGCAAAGTAAATAAATTATATGATTATAAACTAGAGGTGTTTACTAACCGATTTTTACATGTATCCACTGTTAGTTGAAGAAGACATCTACCAATGAATCGAATTCAATAATATATAGCAAGAACCACTACTAAACTCCTGTTTATGCCTAAATTTTTTTGCTAAAACAAAATAGATAGAAAAACCCAACTATAGTTTTTTTTTAAAACCCAAACATTAAACATTAAGCTAAATAACCAACCTTGGTATTTCAGGGGTACACTAACCATGGTACAATACATTGAGTTAAAGAGAAGAAGTTTCTACAATTAAACCTACTTGCAATTTTATCTTTAATTAACAACCATCAATTAATTGGCATGCAACTCATACAATAATGTTAGCATCAAGTTCAAACAAGAAGCAAGGATAACACAATTTGGATTACCCACTAATACTACTATTATCCTCCTTATTGATATTATCATCCATTATTCATTAGTTACTAATAATATTATTTGCTAATGGATTTATGTTTAACCCATGATATTAATTTTCCATAGAATTACGATGATAATTAAATTGATGATAATAATTTGACACAAAACATTAAACATGACACACTATCTTTGTTAGACCTCGTTAAATAGTAATATTGACGATAGATAACAAATTCTATTGTAATGGTGTTATGAAATCAAATGATAGTAATAATGTGTAAACTCCACTATTATTTGTATTATTATTATTATTAAATAAAGCAAAAATAATGCTATTAACACCATTATTAATACTACTATCATTATTTTAACCACTTTGAATAATAATATATTTTTAAATTTCCAACCAAGCCATCTTAATCACCCTTTCCCCCAACAAGACTCCTCTTCTCTTCTCATTCTCTTGACACCATCATCTAAGTTCTCCAAAAAAGAGAAGTGGTAGTACCCCACTCCTTCCTCCTTTCCAAATATATAGAAGTTTCCCAAATTGCAACTCTTGGATGGGAAGGTGTGGAGCATACCTCTTCCCATCAATGAAGGTCCTTTCCCCATTAATGAGAACATGCATTTGGACAACCACTCCATCTTTCCACCCCATCCTCTTCTCAAAATTCGTCACTCTCCATTATGAGAGCTTTTCAAGGGTCAAATCATGTTGTAGGGGCACTATTGTATGCCCACTTGACCCCTACCACTATGGTGTAGACCCTAGGGGGTTTAGTTTTGCACCCTACCCCAAAACTTGACAAATAACTCTCATTAAAAGCCCACTCAAGGTTCCATCCGAGTTTGAAACTTAGCTAGGGGTTTTCAAGACCTAATACCCACTTACACCTCACATGAATCCCAGCTAAATGCCCTCCCAACCTTAGTCCTCCAATACATTAACTCCACATATTCCTAGGCCCTGAATGGAATCAAAGTTATATCCTCATGAAGTAGTCTTTTGATAAATTCTTGATGGTTCTCCCTTCTCATACTAACACTGTTGCCTTCCTGCACACATTACCAATGTGATTGTAAGTATCAATTTTGTAACACAACAATCTATTACTTGAACATTCTAAGCTTTAACTATATAATAATCCATTTATAATCTTAATTCACATTCCACGACATATGAGTGCAATCCTCCTTCATGGTTGTGACAATAGAACAAAATATCAAAATGATATGCAAGAATATTTCCAAGATATCACCTTATTTATTATCCACAATATGCTTAATCATCAATTCAAGAAAAACATAGAACAATAAATGGTTGTATTAAGTACATACAAGGTAGGGTCTTACATAAACTCTATGAATAAAGTGTAGTTGGAGGCACATGCCTGGGAATCTAATCTTACGTTTAACCACTAAATTTGGTGGTTATTTCAATATCATAATAGACATAGTTTTAGATTACAAAAGCAAGATATTATCGCCACTATGCATGGATTATCCCAAATCATCAATTATTATGATTCAATTCATTAAAGGTTTCAATTCATCAAATGCAAGGGTGTAGTCGATACACAAGGGTGTAGCTAATAAAGGACTCATAGGATTTTTAAAAGAAACATTCGATGGTTCAAAACACTAGAAATCCGTGACAATTTCAATAAACATACAGACAAATATTCTATCTCCTATATGCCAAATATGTTTTATTTTGCTTTCTAGTGCTGCAACTGCAATAGATTGACAATGGAATCAAAGGAATTATTTAAATCGAGCTACAACATTCTATTTTCAAGCGATGCAGATGAGACAAGTTGCCAAAGGGATCAAAAAGGTATTTTAAACCACTACAACCTTCTATGTTCAAGCATTGCATATGTGAAAGATTGCGAATGGAATTAGTGAGGTTATTTAAATCTATACGCCCTACCATGTTCAAGTCTTGCCGCTGTGATAGGTTGCAATCAATGAAAGAAATGTTTTACAACTATAATCCCAAACATAGAAAACACATAAATGTAACAAATCTGAATTTAGCTTATCGTTTAAGGAAGATCTAAGATTTGATAAACATAAATCAACTAGAAAGATCATCAGTAACATCTCCAAATAGATTTTAGCAAGGAAAAAAATGAAGAATGGTTGTACGTGGGACTATATGAAAGAGATTTAAGAAGCTAAGAGTATATTGGCTGCTAGGTTATAAAAAGGTCTAGAGATATAAAGAGAAAAACATAATGTCGTTCCATAGATATACATGAATCCATCTTCATATATATGGTATTCATCTAATTTCAAAATAGAAACAATATCTACAACCCTTTCAATATCAACAATATCTAAAGGTGAATTTTACCCAAGAAACTAATGCGAATCAAATTAAGGCAATCATGGTTTTACTATATTTTGCGTTTAAATTTGAAAACTCTTCCTAATTGTTTCCTTTGCTGTGTATACAGGTTTGGTTGAGTTATCCTATTCCGCAAACAAGCATAGAAATTTCTTCAAAGTAAATAGAATTCAAACATAATATTATTTAGAAATTTTATTCAAGAATATGCAAAACAAAAGAAGAAAACCTAGTTTATTATCTCAAAACCAATGGAGATAGAAGCCAGAACTAGTAAACTTGCAATTATTTATTTCCCGAAAGCACCCATTCCTTCGAAAACCATTGTCTACAAAACTTTAAACCATAAAATATAGAGAAGAAGCTTTTCCAAAAAATGTCGTGAAAGTTTTCTTCCCAGCAATCCAAAATCAATTCCCGTGAATGAAAATTGCACAACCAATTTTTATTTTTTTTAATTCATTATTAATTAACTCACAACAACCAAACTTAACTCAAAGTCAACATGCAATTCCAATTAATCATTTAGTTGAAACTAAATAAACACTCAAGATAACATCTTTGACTTAAAGTCAAGTTTTGAGATATTTTCACATCTACAGTTGAAACAACAATTCAATGTTATCTATTTTATTTTATTTTTAAAACTTACACAATAAATAAATAAATATTCTATTATGCAAAAATAACAGTTATATTTAAATAAATATATCGTTTAATTAATTTAATTAATCAAACCCTTTTAAAACAACATTACAATTTCAATTATTAAAATATCTAAGCATCAATATTTTGACTTAACATTTCAATAACATCAATTGATTCAAATAAATTATAAATAAGCATTTACTATTTAATCAATCAATTTCCATTCATGACAAAGAAAAGAATGACATGATGGAACCAAACGACAAAACAACAACGATGGGTGACAAATGAATACTCATTCAATGAAGAACGATGGCTAATGATGGACCTAAAACTATCTCTAAAACAACATATTTCCATTGGGTTAGGGCACGGTTTGACCCAACAAGCAGGTGGAGATGATGCCTGGTGATGGGCAAGGTCGTTGATGTCACAACTTGCATCATTTAATTAATTCTTTTATCGAACCAGGTGTGTCTCAGAGCAATATGTGATAAGGATAGTTGTCATAGATTCTTTTTGGGGGGTTTTCACTGTAAACAACGACTTCAGGTATCATTTTTCCTACTTCAGGAGCTTTCAAGAGCTAAACTGTAGCAATTGATTCCTAAGATTTAAATCTACTTTAATTTCTAATTTAAAATTTAGATAATGACTTAATTCTGACTTTTTTGACTTCAATTTAGACCAATTCATGGAGACAATTAATGATTACTTTAATCTTTAATCTAAAATGCAAAATTCCAAATTAATTCTATTTTTCTTTAAAAGAAATCCATGATTTAATTGCTGGAAAGTAAATGCTAATTTAAGAGCAAAAATGAATTGCAGGAAAATGACGATTATTCTAAAAAGCATAAAGACTAATCTCCATGAACAAATTTTGAATAGACTTCAACTCCATCTTTCCATAAATTCCTAACATTTCTTTAATGAAGCCTAACAAACAAATGTTAATTCTAATTGATTCAGACAGTATCTAAACCTAATTTATAAAAGAAACTTGTTCAACAATTCTAATGGTTCAATTTAACATTTCTTATAAACAAATCTAAACATTCAAACGATTTGATCTTAACCATAATAATTGAAACTTCGAAACACAATTGTAAACAAATTATCTGTTCTTAACATTTACCAAGATAGAAGATGATTTTAACGATTGAAAAATTCAAAATTAGTTTCTACTGCAGATTTTAATATCAGAAAATAACAACACTTAACAAAATACCGTAAAATCATTTGAAAGGTTGAGCAGGCCCTACTCTTCCTCATGTCAGATCCTTCAACACAGTGAATTAATTAACTTCTTGCTTCCTTTCTCATTGATCAAAATTAGAATGCAGAACAAAGTATTGCTTGTGATTACATAAAATTTAATTGCAAATTATCTAACTCCTAACTAAGACCAAAATGTGGATATTTATAAAATATCCTTATTAGCTTCTAACATGGCGTTAACTTCCAAAACTTAAGGCGATGATCTATAGATTACAAAATGAAACTAAAAATAGAACTGCAGTTGACTATGGAGGACTATGCCAGAACTACGCCAGATTGGCGCTGGAAGTAAAAGTTCCTCAACCAACTATGAAGAAGTCAATTTCAGACTTTGAGTGACTCATCATCGAGTAGGGCCTATCTATTGTGTAGTCATTCCTCATGATTAGATAGAGAGCTTAATCGTCTCATCAATCTTTAAGATACCCTATTAAAAACCCTTATGAAAAGGACAACAATCATGGCAATAAAGATTAATGCAGCATAATCATCTCATCCAAAGTCATCATAAAGTAACACATTTAACATAAGCTATTACTTCCAAAATATTTGCTAATTTAGTTAAACATAAATTAAAATAAGCAAATATGTTAATCTATTTTCTACTGCCAGTTATGTCAATTAACAATAAAAACAAGTCTTTTTAAATATAAAAAGCCTTAAATGAAAGTATTTTAATCTCTCATCACCCGATACCTACAAACTGCATCAAACAAAACTGTTAAACATATCATTATATATCGAAAAACACACCATGAAAAAGAGTCGCAACGTAGTAGGGTACTCACGAGTGAGTTATGCTACACTATCTCCTTCACCAAGACTAACTTACAATACTACATCATAAACTAAATTAGATACATCATCATAAATAACTACCGACATAACATAAACGATCTGAAACAAAGTGCAACAACTGGAGGGGCACTACATCCCCCCTAAGCTTTGAATTACTCGTAGAAGTTGCAAGATAAGGTACAATTATATGCAACATCATGTAACCATTACTAATCAGAAATTGTTACTAATTTTTAGCTTCTTGCTTAAAATTAGTGAAGATTTAATGAGTAGTTATTTGCTGAGGTATAAATTTTTTGATGTTAAGTCATCCAATGAATCCTTGCTTTCAAAATGAAAAGTTGTCTAGGATTGATTTGTTTAAATCATTCAAACAATTTAGATTAAACTGTTGAACAGTTCAGACAAACCAATAAACAAGTTTCATTTGGAAAGTAAAAATTCAGAAGAATAACGTATAAAGTCATTATTTTATGCAATGTTTGTCATTGCTGATTATCAAAAAGGAATTGTAGATCTAAGAGAAAAGATGCATAAATAATCATTCATTCAAATTGAAGAACTTGTGCTTTAAACAATTGCAATTTCATTGTTTCAAATTATGTAATTGGAACAAACTTAGATTTATGATCATAAGCCATTTCATATCATGAATAATTGATTTATTAAGAGATATGTTTTTGTGATCCCACACAAGCCATGGCTAGACTAAGTTGTTTCAATTCAACAAGAAGAAAAAATTATACAACTGAAGAACAACTAAAGAAAAAGTAACATGAAAAAGGAGATCATGTTCATCATTGCCTTGAGGGTTGGTGTAGGGTTGACTTGTTGCTTTCCACCTTGATCTTCAGTGTCTTCAGTCTCTAGCTCCAGAGTTCCAGAATATGCAGTGATTGTAAAATTTTGTTAGAGCTTAGGTCATGAATCCAAGAACATGTTCAATTCAATAGAGATATAATTTGCTCTCACTATCAAATCAAATCAACTTATTCAAACATTGAAAGATAAATGTAAAACTACCATATCAAATCATCAGGAAAAAATCATTATTCCACTATTTTTCTAACTTGTTTGCTTCATGTGTAGATATAGGAAAAGTCTTGTTGCTGATCATCAAAATTACAATATGAGTGGGGAGAAATGTGGCTCCCTCAAGGGTTGAGCTCAACTCATAATAGTGACACAAGCACAATATGAAATAAAAGTAATCAGAGCTATCTATGCAACTTTTCAATGATAGTGAACATGCATACATGTTAAATTCACAAAGTATCTTTTCAAGGAGCTACATGAGCTAAAGCAATTAGTTTTCTTGGTGCAAAGTAGAGGAACAAAACATTTAAAAATGGAGAATCAAATCAACTAAGTCATCAAAAGCTGAAAGTAAATGTACTATTTATAAATTCAAGAAGCAATCATTGTCTTATTTACAAAATTTATGTAGTTGGATATTGAAAGCATTGTGATGGTAACAAGCAACTATTGTAAAAGGAAGAAATAAATCATTTCTGTTTGTGAAATAATTGGAAATACAGAACAATGGATCAAGACAAGACATCAAGTACAAAGATTGCATAACTGCAAAAAATTATTCAGGCCTTCCTTTGATAATCTAGGTTTAGAGCAAAGAGTATTTACAAATCTCAAATTGATTTAGAGGTTGTGGCCTTTAAATAGAAGTTGTGAGTTTTCCTTCAATTGCATGAACTCTCAAAATAAAGAGTTGGTATTTTCCAATGGTGGCCTTTATAAACACTCTTAAGAAAAGATGCATCTGAAATATGTTAGGCCCTGATGTAATTTTTAGAGAAACACACAGAAAATTCCATAAGATCAGGGGCTGAGCTAGGGGTTATGGCTTATTCAAAATATAAGAGAACAAAAAAGCATGATATCGGCCTAGGGTTTATAAAACCCCAACATACACTATAAAAAATTATTCAGGCCTTCCTTTGATAATCTAGGTTAAGAACAAAGAGTATTTACAAATCTCAAATTGATTTAAAGGTTGTGGCCTTTAAATAGAAGTTATGAGTTTTCCTTCAATTGCATGAACTCTCAAAAATACAAAGAGTTGGTATTTTCCAATGGTGGCCTTTATAAACACTCTTAAGAAAAGATGCATCTGAAATATGTTAGGCCCTGATGTAATTTTCAGAGAAACACAGAAAATTCCATAAGATTAGGGGCCGAGCCAGGGGTTATGGCTTATTCAAAATATAAAGAGAACAAAAAAACATGAAATCGGCCTAGGGTTTATAAAACCCCAACATACAAATAAAAATCATTTCAGAAAAGAGAGAATACAACAAATTTTTTCGAACAAGAAATGTTGTAGTGGCTTGATTCTTCAGAAGAGGATTTTAAGCCATGACCTTTATTTTGTACAAGATATGTAAATTTTTTGAGACAACATGTATCCTAGCAACCTTTCATGAGAGGGTTCAAAAATTAAAAACACGACAAAATAGTGGAGTAAATACTCATGACCGCAACCACAAATCCATCAGGAATTTTATCACAAGATACAGAAGCTCGAACCGTTGTGGGTTTTTCCATGAGCAACAGGATGAGTTACGGTTTTTTATGACGGCCTCAACATGATAAATTCAAAATTTCAACAGCAGATATCATAACAACCTCTCTATTAGAGGGTTTTTGAAGGAAAATACACTCAATAATGAAGAGAAATTCATAAGGCCACGACCTATAAGCTATGTAAAAGCTTTCAAATACATGTAAAATATCAAATCTATCAAAATTAACTATTACCAATGGTTTTTGTTGTAAAGTATATTCAAATTTGTCGACCTCGAGCTTCAGGAAAGCTTCCTCATGGCGGCCTTGATGATAGAACAAAAATAAGTATATAAAATAATAGAAAAATTCATGAGGCCATGACCTCTAAGTTTAAAAATCTGTTGAAAGTAAAAAGATATCTCTAGATTCAATAAAAAGAGAACTTACTACCTTGAATCCCCAAGAATCTACAAGAAATGGCACCCAGAGATAGAGAAATTTTCATGCAACAGGTCGACTAGGGATTTTTCATGGCTATGCC
Source organism: Sequoia sempervirens (assembly GCA_007258455.2). Lineage (NCBI taxonomy): Eukaryota > Viridiplantae > Streptophyta > Pinopsida > Cupressales > Cupressaceae > Sequoia > Sequoia sempervirens. Next base: position 369,805,850 of record VDFB02353493.1, read on the forward strand.
TCCAATAGAAGTCTCCATAACAAGACACAATAAAATGTGAAATGAAATTTTGTCATTTGTTTTGGGGTTAAGACCCTAGAGGCACAATGGAAGGGAATTTTTTTCCTTTAGTTTTTTTAAAAACTTATCTCATTCTACCAAAAGTTGTGGTTCTTTTTCCTAGGGTTCCTTTCCCATAGCTTCAACACTTAGCATTTTAAGTGTTTTGAAAATATTTCCCATTTTTTGCATTTGATATAAATGTTGTTTTACTTTATTTAAATGATAACATAAAATCATTTTAAATAAAAGTTTTTTTTAATATATATGCAAAATAGGGTGTGGTTTAATTTTTATTTGCATTTATTTCAACTTGTAAATATTTATTTAAAATGATAAGTTATAAATCATTTTAAATAAATGATATCTTGAAATGTAAATGAAAGATCATTTGAATGTAATTTCAAATGATGAGACAATTCAAAAGGAGATCAAATAAGGTTTTAAAGTGACTTGAGTCATGGAGATAATGGAGGAATTTGAGGCACTTAATGGACAGTTCTACATTAGTTTTGAGTTCCATTTGACTTGACTTGATTCAAGGAGAAAAATCAGGCACATGACATCTTGTTACATTTAGTTTTGAGCCTGATTTGAGGGGATTTTCATTTGCATACAAAGCATGATGTTGTTGAGACTTTCACAACTCTTGGTGAAGTTTTCTTGTAGTTTCATACCTTGTTTGGAGGAGAAGGTGGACAACACATCAAATTTTTGAAGCCAAATTTCAAATTCAATTTTTGGAGGCTTTTTCTATAAGTCTATCTTCTCTCTCATTTCTTGAGGGAGTTCTGAGTTTTGTAAACTTCTAAGGCAGATTATCCTTGCTTTGTAACTCATTTTTTTGAGAGTTCTTGAGATTTGTAATGCAGATATCTCCTATTTCTCAATAAGAAGTTTTTTCTAATTTCCTTCTCATTTTTTCTTTGTTATTTGGTATTAGTTGTGAGTTACAAGATAAAATACTATATTTTTCATTATTTTATCAATTCCTTCAATGTTGAATGCAATAGAAAATATCATGTCATATTGCCAGTCTATGTTAGTGTTTTTATCCTCATGCATAAGGATTTGTGAAAACATCATTATTTTCCTTTTCCTGGGCATAAGTTCAAGCCTTCCATTAGAATCATTTTTGCAGACATAAATTTATGAGTTGTGAAATTATAAATTTTTATTGAGTCTGTTGTGAGTTTTAATTATCTTTCAAATCATTTTTCAGTTGGTGAATCACCTTATTTTCCAGTTTTTAGTGTATGCATTATCCTTCTTACCCCTTACCTCTGTTAAAAATTATTATTTTGAAGAAATATCCAAAGGGAACCAGCCCATAACCTAGAGGTCTATTCTCATCAAAGGATACCCACAGCCTGAGAGTAGTCCCATGTGCATAGGATTTAAGAGTTTTTCAACTTGTCTTTGGGTGAAAATATTTGTGTTAATAATTTTGGCATGCTTGGTGGGATGTTGAACTATTTTATCAATTCAAAAAGAGCTTATTTTGTTGTTGTAATGGTGTGAGCAACAATTTTTCAGCCTTTAAGAAATAGAAGAATTCACACTTGGTGACTCCACTGATTTGGTTTCAATAGTTTTCAGTGAGAAAGCACATGATAAGTTACCAAACAAGATGAAGTGCAAAACCTGTTGAGCATTCATAGTTACCATCAAGAAGTACCAAAGTTGTTAGGAGAGCAACAAGCCCTATTTCATCCTTCAACAACCCTATGTTCGTAAGTTCTATAGTTCAAATTTCAGCTAGTTCTAATGTTTCAAGTAGTTCATCAAGTAGCATTAATTCTCTAGTATTCAATATGGCTCATCCACAACCTAGGAATCAACCTTTTGTTTCATTTGATCAAGGAAATCCCTTGAATTTAGCCCAGTATAATGATATTCTAGCTGTAGCCATTAAGAGCTTACCATTCTTTATTGGTGAGGATCATACAACAACCATTGAGCACATTAGAGATGTGGATTCATTGTGTGGTTTACATCATATTACCAAACAAGACATTGCAGTAAGGCTCTTGGCAGCTTCTCTTAAAGGTAAAGCTTTTCAATGGTTTAGAGGGCTACCTATAAATTCAATTACAACATGGGATCAGCTAGGAGAAAGGTTGAATAAGTAGTTTGAAGACAAATCAAACCATTTGTCACTGGTTGAGCAGATCACTACCATCAAGAGAGCACTGTATGAACATTTGGTGGACTTCAACTACCGGTTCAAGAAGACTTGGAACCGGATTCCAGCCTCGGTAAAGCCTTCTAATGACTATGCTTTTTTTTTTTTTTTAATTAAAAGCATTAAATATTGATATTGCACTTTTGATCCAATCTATGGGAGGGGATACATTACCAACAACATTTGATATTGTTGTTAGGGCTGAGAATAGTTTGATTCAAGCAGGTAAGATAGCCCCTAGGCCTCCTATTCCTTATTTTGTTGATTTACATCCAACTACTTTTGTTATACCACCTACTGTAGCTGTTGTTCCTGAATTTCCAGCCTTTAATACACAAGTAACAACTCAAGAGCATGTTGTTCCTAGCCAGTTTTAGGAACTAGTCAGCATAAAAGAGCAGAATGAAAATATTCAGAAGACCCTACAAACCTTTGGTAACGAGTTGGTTAATATTAAGAAGCAACAAAACCAACCCTCATACCAAGCCCCTTACCAAGCTCCGTACTAGTCCAATCCTCAAATTAAGAGGAGGAATTTCAATCAAAGGCCTTTCTAGCCTTATAACCCCAATGCACCTAGTTCTTCCAAAGAAGTGGTACCAGTGCAAAATAACATGGCAGTTGATTACGAATGGTGTTTTCCATGTAATCAACCCCATAATCAATCTACCTGTTCTAATGAAATACTCAATCAAGCACTAATGGTGCAAAGTAGTGCTGTTGTTTTGAAAAATTCATCTTAGGAAGTTCATGAAAAATAGTCTACTCATGTAGAGAAAGGAAATACTAATGTTTCATTGCTGAATTTGCAAGGTAAGGAGTTTTGTGGGGTTAATAATCCACAGAATCAGTCAAGCCTGTAGCAGCCAATACCAGATCAAAGAAAAGGGCTATTGACTTGGGGCAACAGAGTGATGGAGGTAGAAATCAACCATCCATGAGTTCACAAGGTCAAGTGAAGCCTTATGCTACACAGAACGTTCAAGATCTACCAAGAACACAATCTGTGGTTGGCAAAGATCAACCTGGAGTACCAGTTCAATCAACACAAGTTCAAAAAAATGATGCTATTCTCAAAGGACAACAAAAGGTTAGTGATGGTAATTTTAACATTTTAGAGCATATGAAGAAAAATGATGTTAGTGTTTCTATGTGGGACTCTTTGGCTATTCCTTGGGAAAAAATATCTCTTACATGAAGCTCTGTCAAACATTTCTTTGTTTGATGAAGTTTTAAATCAACATGGTGCAGGAACACCCTTGATGCAATTTTAAGTTATATTGTGGAACTTTATTTTTTTGCTTTGTTTTGGATTTATTGATATAAATAAGGTCATTTGAGAGCATCCTAAGTGGTTTAGGACCATTTTTTTTCATTTGGTGAAATTTAGACAAACATTGTAAAAATTGTAAAAGTTGCTCAAAAAAGTTCTCAAGCAACTTGTCAAAAAGTGTCATTAAGGTGTTTTGTCAAAAAAATAATCAAAAGGTGGTTTCAAATAGTTTTTTTTGGTTGTAAATGTATAAGGACACCCTCCAAAACTCGAATTGGGGGTTGGGGACATTATTTTTGAAGTTTGATGAATGAAAACCTCATATTTTGTGTGCATTTTCTGATTTTTACATTGTTTTTAGGCTGAAGTTGTGCATTGTACGGTCTGGTATGGACACATATCATGGAGTATCATATATTGATGGAAATATATTTTTTTCTAGTTTACAATTATTTTTTTGTCTCATTTAATTTTATTGAGTTTTGTGGGAGACATGACTATTTTGGTGAGACTGCCCTATTCTAATAATGTTGTGTAGAAATTGCAGTATGAAAAATGTGATGGTATGGATTGTACAATCCATATTTTGATTTGAAACCAATTTGATTTTTTTCTATGTGAATATAATTTAATTTTCTTCAAGTCTCATCAAATTTCATTTAGATTTGAAAAAGTTATGACCATTTTTGTGAGGGTAGGTCTGAACCCTACCTAGGGTTTGCAGTTTTGGAAAAATGCAGTATCTTTCTTTTCCACCGTTGGATCTTAATAAAAGTTTGAGGAAAAGTTTGTAGTTATGTTATCTTCAATCTAACCGAAGTGATTGGATTTTTTTTTTTTTTTTTTGTGAAATTTATTGATGATAGTTCGTTGCATTAAATTGTGGGCTGCCATGGCAATGTTTCCAATACGATCTAGAATGCACTTAATCATTGCTTGTGATGAATACGTTTATGAAAGTTGTCAAGTGAATCAAGTTTGTTTCATTTTTGTTATTTTTGGTGATGGATCATTATTTCACTTGTGCCAAGTTGTGCTAAGTGCTGGTTACTTTGCATCAAATTGGTATCAAAGCTAGAAGATCTTTGAGAAATAATCTATTGTTTTGGCTAATGTGATTTAGTGAGATTTGATATTTCAAGATGACTTTTAATAAGAAGAAATATGGGAAAAGAGAATCTTCATTATTAAATAAATTGTTCAAAGTGGTAAAGAAGCTACAATAGGAAGAAATGGAAAAGATGATACATGAGGAAGAAATTAAAGCCAAGAAAGAAAGAGAGATGGAAAATGAAAGCTTATTCCGGACTACGTGCAAGTCTAAAGGTAAATGTTGTCAAGTTGTGATCTCAGATATTTGCATGGATAATATTTTTTCTAAATGTATGTTAGATAAATTGGGTTTGGAAAGAATACCACACCCCACACCATATTGAGTGACTTGGCTTCAAACATGTAATCAGGTAACCCTACGCGAGCCATGCAAAGTTGAGTTTCATATAGGTAGTTATAAGGATGTAATAGTTTGTGATATTATGCATTTGGATGTATGCCACATTGTGTTTGGAAGGTTGTGGAATTATAACAGGGCAGAAAAATATAACAACAAAAACAACACAATTGAGATACGAAATGATGGGATGAAATATGTATTAACAACCTTGAAGGATGAGTGCATAGGATTTGAAAGCTTGTTGTTAAGTAAGAAGAAGAAAGTAAAACAGTATGAGGCAAAGAAAAATGAGGTAATGGATGAGGTAATAAGTTTTGATAACATGTTTGAAAAACCAGTTGAACAAGAAATGAAAGAATTTTATTTTGAATTTTCTCAAACCAATGAAAGTAATGGTGACATTGATGTTGAAGTGGGTGATGTTCAAGAAGAAGAAGAGATAGCAGAAGAAGTTGTAGAGGACTCAAGGATAGTCCAAAGAAAGGAGATAATTATGGAGGATAAAGAGATAGCATGGTTCTCAAGAGAAGAACCGAGAGTTGAGAATGTTGATGTCAAGGATAGTGGAAGAATGGATGAGCAATTCAAAAATGAAAGTGAATGGTTGCGTAAGGTTGAGGTGAAGCCAAATATTTTGGAGAATCATGAAGAGAAAAAAATGTGTGGCAAAAAACATGAGGTGGATGAAGAAGTGAAGTATGAAGGAGATTATGATTTATTTAATATGTTTGTTTCTTGTGCAGGTAATGAAGACAAAGTGGATGAAAACGTAAGTAAATTTACAGTTGCAGTCCAAGGTCAAGCTAGAACAAGAACAAAAACAAAAGCACATGGCTACATTGTAGCAAGTTGGCCTTGGCTCAAGAAGCATGTTGATGGACCAAAACACACAAGTGCACCAGTTGAGACAAATTTATTTGAGATCCAGGAAAAAATAAATAATGCACACATGCAAAGGAACTATAAGACAAGAAAAATGATTCCTATTTGAGGTGGACCTCAAATTTTCTCTTCCTTGGGAGTATCACTAGTACACAAACAATAATATATGACTAAATAAACTACTAAAAGTTACATATAAATGACTAATTTTAGTCACATGACTATTAGTAGTTTATTTGTAGTCATTTATAACACTGCTAAATTTATGACTAAATTTAGTCATATATTTTAGTCATTAATTTTAGTCACATGACTACTTTAGTGGTTTATTTGAGTCATTTATAACACACCAAATTTATGACTAAACTATTTTAGTCATTTATTTAGTCATTGATTTGGTCATTGATTTGGTCATTAATTTAGTCATGGTAGTGATTTGTTTAGTCATATATTTAGTCATTAATTTAGTCATATATTGAGTCATTAATTTAGTCATTGATTGTTATTAAATGGTCATTTATTTAGTCATGGTAATCATTTATTTAGTCATTACAATCAATCTAACTTAATTAATCCTCTAAATTAATGCATATAAACTTCAAGTATCATAGATATTCAAATGTTGAAAGAAGCACCATGAAATGGAGACTAAAATGCTTGAACAAATATGATTGATCGACAAACACAAACAGATTACAAATCAAGAGGAGCCACAACACAATATTTATGAGTGGAGAAAAAACCACTCTAAAAATTTACTTTATTAAGCCTCATTGGCAAATCAAAATCTCATTGGTTACATTCAATGTCTCAGTGAAATTGTACAACTTACTGATACTATATAAACAGAATACTCCTATTTTCATATACTTATATTATTTTTCGCTTCCTTAACTGCAGTCATTTTCGAAGGGCAAAAACCTCCTATAGAGGTTTGACCCATTTAATCCCCTTGCAAATCCACAACTTTCCAGCCGTTATTGGTTTTGGCTCCTCCAAACTCTTTCTTGTTGGTATTCACCTTTCACTTCTCCAATTTGGAGCTGCACCCTAAAAATAAGGTTTCAAAATTTGCACATCAAAACTCAAAAAAGTCAAATAATATAGAGGATAAAATTCAAACATTTTTTTTTCTTTTTTTCCAACTATAGCACCCTAAACTTAGGTGCTAGAGATAATGAATGTATTAGAATTAGATATAAAGCATCCATCAAAATCATATTTGGAAGTAGATTTTTATTAGATATTGTAGTTGCAAGTTCCACTAATTATAATAAAGATAAATAGTTTTACCTTTCTACATCAACTAATGCAATTCTAATAACTTTTAAATGATTGACAATGCTAGCCTTTATCATATCAATGTACTCACCTGCAAGTTGCAACACAACATTAAACTTATTAATTAGAATCAACATAAGAAAGAAAAAAAGAAACTTCAAAAATTATCAATTTAGTAAAATAATCATCAATTTCAAAGATCAATTTAGTAAAATTATCAATTATAATTTCCTTAGATGTTCATGTTGGATAAGGATTTCAAATTGTTGAAGAATAAAATTTCTTGAGAATAACCACCCTTGACTCTTGCATCTAGGTTATAGTGTTTAAGTTTGTAATAACTTGATGTTGTTGTTGAATGTAATTCTTTTAATTAGTTGAGCCCATACCTTTGACCTCTAGATGCATTTTAAAAGATTCTGGAAGCAAGCAGCTTAAAATATCTAATGGATACGATTCACCAAATAGATCATAAATAGTATGAAAGGACTAAACTCTAAAGTTTGTTGGAAGCTCCATGGTCTTTTATGTTATTTCTTTAAATATTACTTCTGAGTAACTCACACACCCATGCCACCTGAAAAAAAATGCTTCTCTGGTACATGCATTGTTGGTAATGAAATATTCCTAGTTTCAGTGACACAAGGGCATATTGCATTTCCCAAACAAACTCACTTAAGATGCACATTAAAATTTTAAAAAGTGCTTTATTTTCAAAAAAAAAGAAGAAAGACAACAGTTGCTCAAGACATGCTCCCTTCTTGTGACTTGTAACTATAGAAAATTCATTGTCATGTGACAGTGCCCTAAGAACAATATTGCATGCTCACTTCAATTTTTTTCTTATTTCTTGAGATGAGATAATAATCTTCTGTCAACATCATTAATTCAGAGCTATAACATAATCCAACATATGCTATTGTGAAACAATTTTCCAATGTTTTATCTTATTTATGCCCTCCTCAAACCACCTTTAAATGTGCTTGGCCACACCATAAGCCACTTTGATCTATTTATCTCACTTGCTAAAACTTTAAGAACTACAGAAATAAGAATTGCAGACAAAAGATACACATTTGAACCTTATTTCCAAGGGGAACCAGGGCCACCTAAAGCATGGCACTGCTTCTTAAGCCACTTTGTTTTGGTAGGAAGAAAAGTCGATTCATATTTGCTAATTCGAGTATGTCATAATCATGCAACAAAATTCGCCCAATTCCACATCTTGTGAGCATTTCAGCTGCAACAAGATCCTCAAAATGCTGCAACTTATATTCTTTAAAAAAATTGTACAAGGTTCAAAGAGTAAAGAGATTGATGAAAGATAGAGGAATTAAAAAGATACCCAAATGTTATAGTTGAATATACTCTGGAAGAAATATATGCAAGATGTGGAATTGTAGTCAAAACACCTGAATTGTTTGACAAAATGCCTCAAAGAGATGTCATCTCATGGAATGAAATGATTGATTGTAGAATGTGCACAACATGGATTTTGCAAGGAACCTCTCAAAATCTTTGAATTAATGAAGCACTATGGAACACATCCTAACATTGTAAGCTTTTCTTGGGTTCTAGGTGCATGTATTCATGCAGGTTTAGTGGATGAGGGCTGCACATACTTCACACATTAGTAACCCTTATTGCATTACAATTTACATATATATTTGATCATTAGGTGTGCATCATTGAAATTTGTGCCTATGCTGGCTATATTGAGGACACCCTAAACATTATTACTAACAAGTGACTGGAATACATGATTGGACTTGACAACTATGGTATCTGATGACGAAGGCATGACATCTAATGATGGAGACATGGCAGTTGATGGAGATTCTGGAATTGTTGAATTCTATGTAGTCAATGCTAGCAATGTAGGAGGCTTAGTGTAAATAGGCTCAAGATATTTACCAACATCCTCTTAATTTGTCAGTCTATAACCACTGGTACCAATTTATGTAAACTCTAGCATCACTTTCACAATTCCTAATTAATAAAGATTCTAAGCAGCAAACTGACAAAGATATTGGAATATAAGGCATACCTAAGCATTGGAGTTGAAGGAAATTATTTAAACTGCAATTCCAAATAGAAAGAAACAAAAGAAAACGTCAATCAATAGGCACTAAATTAATTTATAGTTGAGGAATATTCAACTTTCACGAAGGTGTTCAATAGCTCAAACTGATGAAACAACATACACTTACAATGAAATAATTGTACCATTAAGATAGCCACCATATAAACACAAGGTCACATTACAACATACACTTGCTTTTTGTTTGATGGCATCCCCAAATCAGCAGGCTATTGTCCTTGAATTGAATACTAGGGCATGAGGTTCCTAGAGTGGATTGTACAAAATGTAAGCTGCCAATTTCCAAATGTAATAGAGGAAGAAATTTACTCAATGATTGTGACAAAATATTAGAACCATGAAGAGTATAGACTCTAAAGTTAAGATTAGTAACTTACTTTATTTCATTTGGGCGGCAGTTGCATTGAACACAACAATTGGCAATAATAGCATAGCTCCCATTGGCTGCAAGTAAACCACTATCTAAAGACAAATTAAAGTTACTTGATGAACAGGCTAAAACCTAGCAAATGTTGGTAGACATACGAATGTCTATAAGAAACAACATATATATCATTGGGTGTTAATCCAAATGCCCTTATTCATGAATACAAAGATTCTAAAGCCATGTAAGGATTCAACTAGTAAAACATCAGACTAATTGGGCAGAATCAAGGCATTAGGATTATAATTGCTTCAAACCTATAACCCAAACAGAGTTAAATTTTGCACTAAGAATATAAAAATGGCCTCAAAATCAAGTTAAGAAGGGTTTAATTATTTCAAATCTGCACAATTTGAGAAAAATGCTATATTGAAGTTGTTTAAACTGCCTTACCTTTTATCGAGGTTCTGATAAAATCTAAAACAACTTCCAACACTCTCATCCACACTATATTAAAGGTACACTACTTGATTAAAATGACAAAAAGTTGGCATACATCAACATTTAATAACATTTTTTTTCTACTAATGAATTTTAACTTTCAAAAATCCATAAGTTATAGAGTACTAGGAAGGTGTTGGTAAGCATTGCTTGTGGAAACCTGCTATCTATTTAAATTTTATAGTTTACAAAAGTGCTTGACATTTCAAATCTAAATTGACAGTCTCTATAAATTTGGAATGAAGTTATATCATTAATATGAAATAGATCATAATAAAATATTCAATTATCAAATCAACAGGTGTTGGAAATATACGACACAAAAGTACACTTTAGAAGGCTCATACACATCATCAAAACTGACCTAGATGTCTAGTTCCCTCAACTAAGTAGTGGAAACAAAGAAAATGTGGTTAGGCAATCGCAAGATAGCTAGTTAAATCTGTGGTACATGTGGATCATATATGAATATAGGCTGAGTATTTCGAGCAACACTGCTTTTTAAGTTGGATCCTAAAAATGCTACAACTTATGTTGAAGGATATATTTTGCATGCTATAGAAGATATTGGAAAAACCAAACCAATTAATTTGAATATTCTTACATATCTTTTTTCAACACAAAATCAGTTTTATTTTAAAAAAAGAAACTAGCATGTCATCTATCCTAGGAAATTTGCATGGAAGACTATGAAAAAGAAAGCTATTTTATTAAGACCTAGTTGCTTGAATATTTCAAAAACTAACACAAATGAAGCAACTTACTGTAGAGAATCTTAAATAAGTTATAACCATAGAAAGTGGGATGAAGATGAAATAAGCTCATTACCTCATCATTCCCATTTGGGTGTCTTTGAAACCAATTGGCATTCAAAACCTGCAACATCAACAATCATAATCAACAACTCAACCAATCAAAACCAAGCATAAGCTAAGTAAATCAAATCACATGACCTAAGTCAGCATACCTCCACAACATCAAGCATTTAAAAAACTCAAATCCAGAAATCAATCAACCTATCTAAGAGGAGTCCAATGCATCACTTGGTGCACTTCTCACCCAACATTGATATTCTATACATGTTCAAAAATATTCAAAGATACTATGTAAAATTACTTTAACTACAAGAAGGAGTATTGCACATCTTTCAAATTCAAAGCATTACTTCACATTGCATAACTAATAACTAGATGTTGATAGATGACAAAATTTCAATTACAATATAGTTTTTTACAAAGTCAACCTAAGCAGTTATGCAATTATTTCACATTGCATAACTAATAACTAGGAGCAACTACCAATTGCATTTGCTTGTCATGGCATTCCATGAGACCACATTTCTTTGAGGCATTTATTCAAATAGTTCATTTCCTTGTCTATGCTACCACATTTTTCATACATGTCTACCAAAATATTTTATCAAACAATTCACTGCCATGTTATGGCCAAAAGCCTAAAACAGGTGCTTTCAAACAAGCAATGGATGCTTGGAAAAAATCTATCAAAGCATAATAGTAAGCAATAGCATAGACAAGGAAGCGAACTATTTGAGAAAATGCCTCAAAGAAATGCGGTCTCATGATGATGGAATGCCATGAAAGGAAAAAAATTTAGCCATACCAACAAGGTAGTGAACTATTTGATAAAATGATTTGGTAGACATGTATGAAAAATGTGGTAGCATAGACAAGGAAATGAACTATTTGAAAAAATGCCTCAAAGAAATGCGGTCTCATGGAATGCCATGACAAGCAAATGCAATTGGTAGCTGCTCCTAGTTATTAGTTATGCAATGTGAAGTAATTTCATAACTGTTAGTTGACTTTGTAAAAACTATATTGTAATTGAAATTTTGTCATCTATCAACATCTAGTTATTAGTTATGCAATGTGAAGTAATGCTTTGAGTTTGAAAGATGTGCAATGCAATGTAATCAAGCGATATGAATATAAACTACAAAAATCTATATTTTACAATTCATTATTTAAACTCTTTATTTTATTTGCTCTCTATATCTCTATGCTATGGAAATGCCTTTCAATTTTAAAAAAAATATAATTTTGATCTCTTGTTCTGCAATTTTTTATTTTTTTTTAAATCCCATTTTTTCCCATTTTTTCTTTATTTTTTTAAAAATCTTATACTTTTGGTTTGCCAATTTTTTCCCCAAAATATTTTTGCTGCTATGCTTTTACCTTTCAGCATATCTAGTATCAAATTGGTTTCTCCTCACATTCACACACCAAATTAAATTGCTTTAGTATTACATTCTCTTCAAGTAGCATGCTTGCTAATTTTGTATCCTTGTTCAATCAAACATCACTCCTCTTTTGGTCATTCTAGATGTTGAGGCTATGATGCTTGAGAAGTGGAAAATCAGATATTAATACGCTCCAACAGTATTTTGGATCTTGGAAAAATTCTTTGGTTTTTTGCCAGATACTAATTTCTTGGACATTATTTTGATCTATTTTTAGACCTCCAACCAAAATCATACATAGCAAAGTGATTGTTTCAACTTTTGCAAACTCAAGTGTCATTGAATTGAGCTACAATTGATTTTACAAGGAGTGTCAAGTACTTGCTGCAGATGGTCATCTTCCTCACATGACTCTCTGAATATAAATGTGTCTTCAAAATACACGATAGCAAAAAGTTCTATGCATGGTTAGTGAATGTCATAAAACATAGTTCAAAAAGCCTAACCAACCATTTCAACAATATTTGTTTGAATTCAAGGATTATCTTTTGAATGCATTTTTAAGGGTGTGCCTAATGGTATTCAACTTGGTTAAGTATTTGTCTTATAGATGGTCCAGCAAATCATAAAATTTGAATTGTGATTATTTTGCTTGGTTATTGATGTAAATACTATAAACAAAGTCCAGTCTATTTGATGGAAAGACTCAAAATGAAATCTATGTGCATGGATGGTGTTTGAAGGTTACTAAATCCGGTCTATTTTTAATTAATTGGAAACGTAAGTCCAACATCTAGTTAAAAGGTTGCATAACCAATTCTAGCTCTAATTAGATGGAAGCAAAGTCCAACATCCAGCTGGAAAGTCTACCTTTAGTGAGTTGGAAAGAGAATTACAAGATCTTTTCAGGATATTTACAATATAATTTAATTTTGACTAGGAGTTCTCATCATGAGTATAATTATATCTATTCCCTCTACACTTTTTTTTCATTCATTGTTCATAAATATATCATAGTGATTGTTTATAATAATCACTTGCAAGGACCTTTAACAATAGTATCATTTGAAGATGGATAATGAAGAAAAAAATTGAGTTTGATAAATGCACAATGCTTTTAGTAACTACAAGCATATTTTATTGGTTGCAGGAAAAATGTATTCCTAAAGTACCACAAAGGAGAGGGAAAAAACTGACAGTGGTGGAAAATTATGATTAAAACCTCTTCTAAACTACCTATTTTAAATTTGTGTCAACAATCTTGGTGCTCTATCTGTTCTTTAAATTTTTGTTCTACTCAATGCAGAGAGACTAGAGAATCTGAAGCAGAGATGTTTGAGTTTCTGAAACTTATGAACGTAGATGGTTCTACTTCTGAACTATTCAAACTTCAGCTTTCATCTGGATTGCTTTATGATTATACCAACTTTTAATTTTAACAGCATAAAGTTTCCACAGTCCGTGATAATCAAGTGCTATTATTTCTGGATTGAAACTATGCAAATTTTTTATATCAAAATTTTGGATCATAGTCCATGATCCATCATTAGGATGATAGGAAAGTAGAAAGAGAGAAGAATCATCTTGATGATAGATCTTGGAGTATGATCCAAAATGTTGATATAAAAAATTTACATAGTTTCAATCCAGAAATAACTAACAACTTTTAATTTTATTTTGATCAGTTAACTCTGTAGCAATCAAAGGAAGATGTTGGGCAGAGAGGACCTAGAATGGATAAAAAGGGTAAGCATTTCACTTCCTATATTTCTCTAAGAATTCACTTGCACTCAATTGCTTCAAAATTCAATATTTCAACATGAAAGTGTAAGGAACAGACCTTTACATGATATATGTACACCATAGTTTCATAAATAGATCTAACATCAATCTACTACCATGTAAAGAGTAAGGAATGTGAGAGTGAGTTCACAACATTATCTCTTCTGGAATAAGGTTGGAGATGCTATTCATGAACCATTGAATCATAACATTTAAAAATTTAAATTACACAACCAAAAGTAATTTGTGAAACCAATGTTTCTGGATTCAAGAAGACTTGTCTTGTGCACTTTGTTGAATTTGGCTTAGCATTCTGTTTCTTTTTCTTTTTCTATATAAATCTAGGGGTGTCTATAGGGGCTATGCCCAAAAAACCAGAAATAAGGAAACATACAAAATTAAGAGCTACAGTAAACTAGAGAAAATAGCCATGCCAAGGCTATAGAGAAACTTTAAAAACCTAAAATGATTAGTATCTGCAACGACTGAAATTCAACTCAGTGAAAGGAAGACAAAATTCCTTTTCTAAGCAATCTAAATAAGCACTACACTTAGATTAACTAGCCTTTTTCAGTTTAGGGACCTGATTTGCTGCTAAACAAAATAGATTATGCTAATTAATTTAATGTGTTTTAACTTGAAAGATTTCCATTTACTAAGCAAGCACAAACATGAAAATAGAAAGAAACAAATGTTCTTTGACAGAAATAACAAGAGGAAATCAGAACTAAAAATCAATAAGAGAAAAGAATCTAGTAGTGAAATTTGGAGTTCACTCGACTGGATGCTAGTGACAAGTGCGAACGTTGGCGTGATGTGTTATTGTCTGTATGATGGAAACAACCATAGTGCAAATTTTCTTTGAAAAACTTGTTGTGAAACCAGAAGCTCCAGAGAAGATCACCAGTGATGGAAGAAGTAAAATAATAGAAATCTAAACTAAGCTATTGCAAAGAAATTGATAGAAATGGAAAAGAATATAAGGGAAAGATATCACCAAACTCCCAAGAGGCTAAATATTTTCCTCTAGATGATACCTTGTAGCTAAAGTAGACAAGGGAAATATTTCTATGGCTACATAGGAGCTTTTCTTCAGGTCAAGCCCTAAATAGGTTTTTCAACCTCCACAAATAGCCTATATTTTGAAAAGAATGAAAGAAGCGTGCGTTCTTTAATCATAAGTGTATTAAGGAATGAAAGAACAATAACAGTGCTAAAAAGAGTGCAATAAAAAGAGAATAACAATGCATGTGAATGAAAATGTGATCCCACAATACTAAAGGCAATAGCACAAGGGATTCAATAGAGATAACAATGGAAAAAGCAAAGAAGAATTTTATTAAACTACAATGCAAATGAGCTCATAGAGCTTCAAGTAAACAGAGGACTATATGTTGCAATTTTTCTTCTAGACCTCTCACGAGCTAGAAAAAGTGTTGGTATAAAGCTTCAAGAGTGTTGTTCAAAATGGAGAATGTTGAAAGATAGTTCAAGTTGCAAGAAGATTGAATGAAAGACAACATATTAGTAGGTAAGATCAACTACAAGGACACTATGGATGATAACCATAAATATTCAAACTTCAGATAGTTCTTTAACATCAAGAAGTAAAATCAGAGGAACGAGACACAAAATATACAATGACAGTTGGCATAGGTTTTCCACAGTCCATGCACTATTTGAAAGATTGCTTCTTGAATCTACTATGTATGTTTTTGTATTGACATTTCGGATCACTTCCCTCTTCCTAATGATGGATCACTGAGTGTGATCTGAAATTTCAATACATAAACATACACAGTTGATTCCAAAAGAAATATTTCAAAGAATATACAATGCTTAAATTTATTGCTTTTCAGTTAAAAGCTTTGGACCTGGAGAAAATGCCAAGAAACATCAATAATATAGATAGTTATCAATGATATCAATGTTAGTTTGTCAACAAAGTTAACCTTTGGGTTTTACAGCTTGTCATTTGAAAGAAGTGGAAAATGGATTTTCTTGTGTTGCATACTTGTTTATCAGTTCTTTCTTCATTTAGAATTTTATTCAAACAAGTTAAATAATGAAAATTGACCCCTAGTTGTGGAAGCCTGCAAGAAGATATATCTACCTCTATCAAAGCTCAGGAGCAATCCAAACCTTGCAATCCACTTACACCTGAAGTTCATGCAAAGGGACTTGTTTCCTGACAAATCCAAATAAAAACTAGAAAAGGTACTAAGATTTTACCATATGTGATTTATTCTCCTAACATATTTATTTGTGAACTACATAATAAGAATTTTCATCCCTTAATGACCTTTAGAATCTTAAATATCCATGGTATTTTACATCGTCTAGATTTGGACACCCAACTAAAAATAGAATATCATTTGACAATTTGAGAACCGGTCTTTATAATCTTAAACATTCTATTTTTTACACTTTCTAGATTTGCTACCAACTGAAAAGGGAATATAATTTGACAGACTAAGAATAGAACTTAAATGTTTTATTTGTGTGTGATTTTTTTGTTGCCCACAATTTTTTATGTATAGTAAAGGAATGTCTTATCCAACACATGCTTTTGAACAACTGTATATGAGAAAAAAATATTCGAGCACTCTGTTGATGTCATGCCCCTACCAAAATGCTACAAATTGTAGCATACATATTAAAAACCAGCAACTAGGCAATTAAAAAGTAGTGCCCATATCATATGCAGCTAATAATATACTAAAGTCACAACGCTAGAAAAATAGTTTAATTAAAATTAAGTTATGATTTTCAAAGAGCAGAGATGGTATGAAGGGTGGTGACTCTTTCAAAGAGTAGCAATGGTATGAAGGGTGGTGACTCCTTGAACAATTGGGTATAAAGGGAAATCATTTCATTATGAGGAAGATATCAATTGGGAATAAATATTATGTGACTTTGCAAGTAAATATTACAGCCAAAGAGGATGAAACCCTTCCAAGGAAATTAAAAATTAAGAGATTTAAAGACAAAAACCCTTACTTCTTCTATCAAGTTATTGGACAAAAACCCATAACTTGTCTATATATCAAGAACAAACATTCAAGGAAAAATAGCTACAAATAGGAAGGAGAATTATAGCAAAAAAACCAAGATAAGTCTATTTTCATAATTATGTCAAACTAATAAATCTGAATATTAAGTTATATTTATAAATATATATACAATTATCATTTTTGAGTTAGAAATATTGTTTAGAGGCAAAAAAATAGGAAATGTTCTAGAAAGGAACATTACTATTAGTATCATCTGGAGTGCAACAATATTTCCATCCTGAGGGTCTAAATCTAGTTAAATGCAATGGAGCCAAAGGGCTCAAAGGGCGTTGGAAAGAGAGAAAAAAATAGAGGTAACACTACAAAAGGAAAAAAGAAAATTAGTGGCAAAACCAATATGGCTGATCAGGATGAGTGGAAGATGTTTATGGAACAAATGGCTGAAAGAAACGAACAAATGATGAAACAACATGAGGAAACCAATCAAGTAAAGCATGAATAATTCTCACAGACACACAAAATAATGGGATAGAAGGCAGTGACACTAATCAAAATAGAGTAACCATAAATAACTATAGAAGTGGATCAACACCACATCCTACTCAACCCACATTTTTTCCTAGAACTAAACCACCCCAAGAAGAAGAGTCAAATCAAGAAGCATTTGAGGCCCACATAGATGAATATTCAAGGATTGATCACAATGTTAAATGTGATATTCCTTTCATACAATTCTACAATGCTAGGAATGGGATTCAAAAATTTTGTGAAGGGTAGAGGTGGATTCTTTTAGTGTTCATTTTGTTGAATCATAGAAGGGTAGTTGGTTGAATCATGAAGACTCTAATATGAAACATTTGAATCTACACATTTTAGTTTTGTTTGTTGAGAGGTTGTTAAGCCAATTGTTTTGTAATTGTTTTTTAGAATATAAAGAATGTTCATTTGATGTTATAGTACACCAAAATCAAAGAGTTAGTATATGGCTGCCAAAATTGGCTACCTATTTTGTGTAGCCAACTCAGGATTGCATCATATTAAGTCAACCCACTAGCCAGACTCTAGTAGAAAAATATTTTAAACTAGTTATCTAGTGAACCATTAGGTTATAAACACAGGTTCCTATTGATCCATCAAGTTATTCACACATGGTAAGAATCAAGGGCTCTTTCAGCTTATAATATGTACTTGCAGAGCAACTCATACAAGCTACATGATTCTAGTTTCACTTATTCTCAAAATAATATGACAATCTTGGCAACTAGTTTGTGGTCTGATAACACACAATCTTCAAACATTGTAAGACCCGACAACTTAGGATTCAAAGGATCTTTCAACTTATGGGATGTTCTTGGGAAGAAAGCCTAAAGAAACTAATTGAATTATAAAACAAGTAAATAAAAAATTGATTGAACTCTTCTATAAAGAACAGAAAGATTGACAACAAGTATTTGGATGAGAACATCTAAAACATGACAGCCTGCATTGTGCATAGGATTTGCTAAAACTTTTACCTCAACAAGGGATTAATTGGGATAGAATGTGAACCTATTGGTTTCTTCTTTTGAATGGATCAATGGAATAAACCACAAAAAATAAGTAAAGGATTGTTGGTTTTATGATTTACCTCATCTCAACAATGAGAACCCTTAAGCACTCTTCAATCATAGCACAAGTCTCAAAGCCAAGGTCAAATTATCAGATTCTTCTTTTCCTCCAAGATCTCTTCAACCCCCAATGTTAAGAGAGTTTCTAGGAAAAATAGCCTACTTCCTAAGATTGTCCAACTCGACCCGCTTGGCAATAAGTACTCCCCAACAAGCATTCTTGGATCTTGCATTGGCACTCCCACAATGATAGATGTTAGTGTCATGGGATTAGTGTCATGGGATCTTCCAATGTATGACAAGGTATAAAAATTGATGGTTTTTTCTTCCAACCTTAGTTGCAAGGATAAACCAAAATATTAGGAAAAAAAATCCAAATTGAGAAAAAATGTTTTCTCATTTATCAATACCACAGTTTTTGCAGAGTCAAAGTTGACTCTTTTTCTCACTCTCTCTAACCGTAAGTGGACCCTAAACAAATTTTTTTAATATGATGGAAGTTCCCCATGCATGGGGATGCTTGAGAATTTCTCTCTCTTTTTTCTCATTTTTCCATATTTGTTGTTGCTCAAGTGCATTTCACTGCATTCTTGACCCTCTCACATTTCATTAAATTATTAGTGCCTCTATGAATATGAAGGAGGGTCTATATGCATTTGGGATATTTTCTTGAAAGGAATCTGCCAATTTTTCCAATTATTTCCCTATGTTTTGTGGCTCAAACACATTTCAATTTTCTGACCTCTTGTATTTGATGTTCTTACAAACATGGCTACTATGATCTAAATTATTAGTGTGTCTATATTTCAGTTGCTTCAGTGTTTGTCTCCAGAATGCTTTGCTTTGATTACATAGCTACACATATGCTTATGTTATATAAAATCACATTTTATATTAAGCACATCTTAACTTGATGGCATTACACTTGAAGTGTTGTTAATTTATGGCATCCCAACCAAAACTCTCAGGTGTGGTAATTGTCAGTACACAGACAGTATCCAATTATTCTCACTGAACTCACTTTACAAGTTTTATCCACTTCATAAGAAATGCACACTTTATATCCATTCTTAAGAAAGGAAAGTTGATAGAAGATCCTAATACAGAGCACATTTAGGTTTTAAAATTATAGAAGATCCTAATACTGGCACATTTAGGTTTTAATATTAGGGCATCCTTTATCTATAGATTTTGCTGCTTTCCCCACCGCTATTAGTTTCGGTTCCTCCAAACTCTTCCTCGCTGGTTTTGACCTTTCAATTCTCTGATTTGGCGACCTATAGCCTGAAAATAAGGTTTTGACCAGGGGTTTATAGTACCTATTTTTATTAGAATGAAAATCAGTGGCGGTAAAATGAAAATTATGGTGCCCATTATGCAAAAAAATTTGAAATTGAATATTAATAATATAATATAAATATAATATTATAATATTTAATGTAATGTTATATTATATTATTATATAATATAAATATTATAATATATTATATTATAGTATTATGTAATATAAATATTATAATATAATATAATATAATAATATTAATATTATAATATTATATAATATAAATATTATATTATAACATTATAATATTATAATATAAATATTATAAATATAATATTTTGACTTCAAGTGGGTGGTTGGGTCTTGGTGTCATAGGAGGGATGGGATGACATAGATTTGGCTAGCACATTCGTGGGTGAAGCTAGATGGCGGCGGTCATTAAATGCTAAGGGACGATTTTGGTTGTGTATTGGGTATTTGTGCAATAGAATGAGTACACTGGGCTGGGGAAGGACGAGCTAGTTTTGGAAGTCAGAGGCGATGGGATGGCTACCAGTTTTGCATTTAAAACATGCAACGGGTGTAGGTTTTCGCATTTTTTTTCCTTTGGAGATGGAGACCCCCATCAGTCTCCCATTGAGCTGAAAGCTTTGGGCTTTCTATGACTGAATTTGACATGGGAGGCTGAAGTCAGTGATAAAAATTTGGGATGAGCTGGTGTTGGGAACAATGGAGGTGTTGCTTGGTGAAGAATTCATGAGCATGGAAAAAAGGTGGTGGATGAATGTGGATATCATGGTGAGGATCCTAGCTTCACTCCTTCACCTAGGGGTGTCGCATGCAATGGTGATGCTCATTGCCAAGAAACTAGTATGGGACAATCTTCTGGAGAGGGCAATGGATGTGATAATAGTGGTGGAGCCGAGTGTTGGGGTTCCTCGTCCCCGTGATTTGCATTGTGCACTGGTTCCTTGCAAATGGATTCGGTTGTATCCGTTTATTCTCGACTTAAAGGGAGAAGAGATTCTTCAGCATCGAACGCGGGCCAGGTGTGGCTTGATTTTCCTGAAGCATCATTTATACCTAGAGCCGTCGGGTGGTGTCAACAGGCAGCATTTGTTTAGATACTTCCTGTTAGTGGATGGGGTGGTGTGGGTGGATTGAAATTCTTTTTTTTTGTCTCTGTAATTGTAGGTATGCATTTGTTTTGTCAACACAATGTTGGGTGGGTTGGTTTTTATGGTTAGTAGTTTATTCAGGGGCATTGTCTTGGTGTAGGCAATAGGATGGCCAATGGCTTGGTAGGGTTAGGGTGGTAATGGGGGATGTCTGGCTATATCTTTAATGTCAATATAATCAAATTTATGAATAAAAAAAAATTATTAATATAATATAATATAAAATATATATTATAAATGGCCGCTTAGGTAGGGGTCCCATGAGGGGGGCTTAAGCTCTATGGATTATGATCAAATTCAAAATAAAAAGAATAGAGGAGTAATAGTCATTTATTTAGTCATTTTATTTGTCGATATTAGTCATTTAGTTGTGATTTTACGATGACCAAATTAGTCACTTATAAATGACCAAATTAGTCATTTATTTTCCAAATACTACTATGTTAGTCATGTGACTAAAAGTTTTAATCAGTAGTCATTTATTTCCAAATTCTGCTAGTGTATGAGAGCACTCTTGATGCAATTTTAAGTTATATTGTGAAACTTTAGTCTTTGCTTTGTTTTGGATTTATTGATGTAAATATGGTTATATGAGACCATCTTCAATGGTTTAGGACCATTTTTGGTCATTTGGTGAAATTTAGGCAAATATTGTAAAAATTGTAAAAGTTGCTCAAGAAAGTTGTCAAGCAACTTGTCAAAAAGTGTCTTTAAATGTTTTGTCAAAAAACTAATCAAAATGTGGTTTCAAATAGTTGGTTTTGGTTTTAAATTTATAAGGACACCCTCCAAAACTCGAATTGGGGGTTGGAGACATTATTTTTGAAGTTTGATGAATGGAAACCTCAGATTTTGTGTGCATTTTCTGATTTTTACATTGTTTTTAGGATGAAGTGCATTGTATGGATTGGTATTTATTCATATCCATGAGTATCATATATGGATAGAAATATATTTGTTTCTAGTTTACAATTTTTTTTGTCTCATTTAATTTTATTGAGTTTTGTGGGAGATATGACTATTTTGGTGAGACTGCCCTATTCTAACAATGTTGTGCAGAAATTGTAGTATGAAAAGTGTGATGTTACGAATTGTATAGTCCATAATTTGATTTGAAACCAATTGGATTTTGTTTCCATGTGAATCTAATTTAATTTTATTCAAGTCTCATCAAATTTCATAAAGATTTGAAAAATTTATGACCATTTTTGTGAGGGTAGGTCTGAACCCTACCTAGGGTTTGCAGTTTTGGAAAAAATGAAATAACTTTCTTTTCCACTGTTGGATCTTCATAAAAATTGGAGAAAAAGTATGTAGTTATGTTATCTTCAATCTCACCAAAGTGAGTGGATTTATTATTTGTTTTGTGAAAGCTATTAATGATAGTTCATTGCATTAAATTATGGGTTGCCATGACAATGTTTCCAATATGATCTAGAATGCACTTAATCATTGCTTGTGATGAATCAATTTATGAAAGTTGTCAAGTGAATCAAGTTTGTTGCAATGTTGTTAGTTTTGGTGATGGATCATTGTTTCACTTGTGCCTACTTGTGCTAAGTGTTGGTTGCTCTGCATCACAACAACATGCTAAGGTTGTTCTTACAAATGACTCTCCTGAAAAGAAAGAGCAACCTACCAAGGTAGTTAAACCACCCCCTTCTATGTTTCTTTGATTGTTGGCCAACACTTGGTTCACAATTGTATGATTGACTCTAGGGGAAATAGTTCTGTAATGCCAAAGAAAATTATGGAAAAACTTGGAATATAGTACAAACCATTAGAAAAGGGGGTAGTTCAACTAGATGGTACTACTGTTAAAATAGTAAGTCATTAAAAATATGAGTCTTACATTGCACGCATGTCCAAATTTCTCAATACCTCAGGACGTTTATGTCATAGAGTTGCCTCCATACTTTGCAATTTGTTTGTCTCATGATTTCATAGCTAAGATTGGAGGATACTTGTCCTTTGATTGGTCTCATATGTTATTTAGGACCAGGTATGGAACCAAAGTCACTATCAAGTCAGAACCTGTTGCTAAGAATCATATTGAGCCCTATAATCTGAGTGTTGTTAATGTAGCAGCTGCTGTAAATTGTGCTCAGTTTGATCAAGAAGATATTACTACAGCCAATGAGACTACTACTTAGATAGAGGATATTCCAAATATTCTGTTGGATGATTGGGCAACAGAGTGTTCAGAATTCTTCAAATGAAAAACACAAAGAGGAAAACTTGGGAGTTTATATGATACATGAATCTTATTATGTTATGCCTAGTATTGAACAATAGTCAGATCAACAAATAAATGAGGTTTGGAAGCTGTTATTTGATAGTTCAAGGAGTAGGAATGGTGTTGGAGGTGGTTGTGTGCTTATTTCTCCAACTGGTGAAAAATATTATTCTGCATTCAGGTTCACATTCAGCTGCACCAATAATACAATTGAGTATGAAGCTCTGATTCATGGTCTTCAGTGGGAAAAAAAGAGAGGTATTTGTTGTTTACAAGTTTTTGGTGATACATAGTTAATTGTCAATCAGGTTAGATGCCTCCATACTACTAATAATGATCTTCTAAAGTCTTATAAGCATAAAGTATGGGATCTTATTGATGATTTTCAAGTTTTTAATGTGTTGTCAATACCTAGAACTGAAAATAATCATGCTGATAGACTAGCAGCCATAGGCGCTCAATATGATATCCCAAATGATATTAGTAATTCTAAAGAACAACAATATGTAAAAGTTATTGTTAGGTCATCAATTCCTAACAATAATGAGCATTGACAAGTCTTTGACAGTGATCAACAGATCATAAATTTCTTGAGAGAAGAAGCAGAGTTTTCCAATGACAATCAAGAGAAACTCAAACAACAATATGAAGATAAGATCATACAATTGAAAACTAACAAACTGTCCAAAGGCTTGGTTACTTTGGAGTCTATTTTCAATACATATGATCAAGTCAGAAAAGAAAAAGTCAACTTGCAGATTAAAGATCATTATGAAGGTGTTGAGATCTTTAAAGATAAGCTTTTGAAGCTTGGTAAAGTATGCACATTAGAAGAAAGACATGCATTTATTTTCCTTTTTCAAGAGTTTAGTGAGATTTTTGCATGAGAATATTCAAATTTGAAAGGTTTTGACCCTTCTATTACACAACATACTATTGAACTTGAGCCAAATGCCAAGCCTGTAAGACAAAAACAGAAGCCACTTAATCCCAAGCTTGAGCCCCTCATGATCAAAGAGTTGAATAAACTCATTGAGAGTGGTATCATTTATCCAATTAAGCATACCTCTTGGGTATCCAATCTTGTATCTATAAGAAAGAAAAGTGGTGAAATCAGACTTTGTGTTGATTTTAGAGACCTTAATAGAGCTTCTTTGAAAGATCGTCACCCTTTACCTTCCATGGAACAAATTCTTCAAGTTGTTTCAGGTTTTGAGAGATTTTCTTTATTAGATGGCTTCGCAGGATATAATCAGATCCTAGTTAAGGAAGAAAATTAGTTTAAGACAACATTTACAACTAAATGGGGTACAATGGCTTACAAGAGGATGCCATTTAGTTTGCCAAATGCTGGAGCTACTTTTTAGAAAGCTATGGACATGGCTTTCAAAGGTTTGATGTATAAAATTTTATTAGTTTATTTGGATGACATAACTATTTTTTCAAAAAAATTCAAATGAACACTTTGATCACTTGAGAAAGATCTTTGAAAGGTGTAGAGAGTTTGGTGTCTCTCTCAACACAAAGAAATCTATATTTGTTGTTCATGAAGGTAAATTACCTGGATATATTGTATCTAAACATGAAATTTCCATAGATCCAGAAAGAGTAAGTGCTATTCTTTTTCTTCCTTTACCAAAACACAAGAAAGGTCTACAAAGTTTCTTGGGTAGAATCAACTTTGTAAGAAGATTCATCCCAGATGTTGCTGAGTTATTAGTGCCTTTGACTTCAATGTTAAAAAATAATGTTTCTTTTAGCTGGACTAAGGAAGGAAAGAGGAGCTTTCAACTTATCAAGGAAGCACTTGAAGCTGCTCCTACTTTGTTAAACCTAGATTTCTCAAAAGACTTTATTCTGTATGCATATGGAAATATTGATAGTATTGCAGCTATGCTAATTCAGGAGAATAATCAAGGGTTAGAACAACCCATTGCTTTTTTTAGTCAAAGTCTTAAGGATTATGAGCTTAATTATTCCTTTATTGAAAAGCATGTCTTAGCTGTTATTAGAAGTTTAAAGAAATTCATACATATGCTTTCTAACAACATGATTAAATTGCTGGTTGCTCACCCTTCAGTCAAGGAATTTTTGCTGAATAAAGATTTGAATAGAAAAAGAGTTGGTTGGGTGACTAAGGTGATGTAATATGACCTTGAGATTAAGGTTACCAAGTTGATAAGAGGTAAAGGTCTCTGTGAACAACTTACAGAGAATAGTAACAACAATACAAGAGAAGAGGAAAATGTTGTTTTAGCTCATCAAGATGAGGAACAAATTGCTGCACCTATTTATTCAGGTTGGGTGAAAGAAATGAAACATTTCTTGTTAACTGGTGAGTGTCCTCCTGGTTTGAGTAAATAAAAAAGAAGGTACTTCAAGTTTCAATCAATACCTTATGTACTTTTGAATGGTTTTCTGTTTAGAAAGGATTTTCATGGTGTTATGTTAAGATGCATAGAAGCTGATCAAGTTAATAAAGTTTTACATGAGTTTCATGAAGGATCAACTCGTGGTCATTTCTCTCCAAGAGCTACAACTCTTAAGATAATGAAAGGAGGCTATTACTGGCCTACCTTATTCAAAGATGCTCATTCATGGGTAAGAAAATGTAAGGAGTATGCCATTTTTGCAGGAAAAGAGAAGTTGGAAACCCTTCCATTGCAGCCAGTTCAGATTGAACAACCCTTTATGAAGCGAGGCTTATATTTCATTGGTGTCATAAACCCACCTTCAAGTGCAGGCCACAAGTGGATGCTCACAACCACTGATTATTTTTCAAAATGGACTAAAGCTGTAGCACTTAAAGAAGCAAATGGAAAAACTATTCTAAACTTCTATGAAGATTTGATAACTAGGTTTGGAGTTCCTGAATCAATAGTTTCAGATAATGCACTTGCTTTCATAGGAACTAAGTTATTTGAGAGGGCTATCAAAAATGGTGTTTATCTGAATACATCTTCTAACTACTATCCTCAAAGCAATGAAAAAGATGAGTCCACTACTAAAAACCTTTTGAGGATTATCAAGAGGACTATGGAAGGTAATCAAAGAGCTTGGAATACAAATTTGAAATCAACCTTGTGGGCTGATAGAATTACACCAAAAAGGTCAACAAGATTATCACCATACATGCTTGTGTATGGAAAAGAAGAAAGGCTACCTATTTCACTCGAACTTCTAGCCCTTGATCTAGTCAAACAACTTGATATGAGAGGATCCTATGACAACAAGATTGGCTCAGCTGATTGAACTTGAAGAGACTAGAACTGAAGCAATAGAAAAGATTGAGCAACATCAAGCTCAAGTAAAAGGATCATTTGATAAGAGAGCATCTCCAAGAATATTCCAAGAAGGTGACATAGTTCTAAAGTGGGATGAACTAAAAAGAAAACCTGGAAAGCATTCCAAGTTTGATGCATTCTGGACTGGGCCTTACATCATAACTGGACATAAACAACATAATTCCTTCAAATTGTCTAAGTTGGATGGTGAAGTGGAGCTAATGAGTAGTTATTTGCTGAGGTATAAATTTTTTGATGTTAAGTCATCCAATGAATCCTTGCTTTCAAAATGAAAAGTTGTCTAGGATTGATTTGTTTAAATCATTCAAAAAATTTAGATTAAACTGTTGAACAGTTCAAACAAACCAATAAACAAGTTTCATTTGGAAAGTAAAAATTCAGAAGAATAACGTATAAAGTCATTATTTTATGCAATGTTTGTCATTGCTGATTATCAAAAAGGAATTGTAGATCTAAGAGAAAAGATGCATAAATAATCATTCATTCAAATTGAAGAACTTGTGCTTTAAACAATTGCAATTTCATTGTTTCAAATTATGTAATTGGAACAAACTTAGATTTATGATCATAAGCCATTTCATATCATGACTAATTGATTTATTAAGAGATATGTTTTTGTGATCCCACACAAGCCGTGGCTAGACTAAGTTGTTTCAATTCAACAAGAAGAAAAAATTATACAACTGAAGAACAACTAAAGAAAAAGTAACATGAAAAAGGAGATCATGTTCATCATTGCCTTGAGGGTTGGTGTAGGGTTGACTTGTTGCTTTCCACCTTGATCTTCAGTGTCTTCAGTCTCTAGCTCCAGAGTTCCAGAATATGCAGTGATTGTAAAATTTTGTTAGAGCTTAGGTCATGAATCCAAGAACATGTTCAATTCAATAGAGATATAATTTGCTCTCACTATCAAATCAAATCAACTTATTCAAACATTGAAAGATAAATGTAAAACTACCATATCAAATCATCAGGAAAAAATCATTATTCCACTATTTTTCTAACTTGTTTGCTTCATGTGTAGATATAGGAAAAGTCTTGTTGCTGATCATCAAAATTACAATATGAGTGGGGAGAAATGTGGCTCCCTCAAGGGTTGAGCTCAACTCATAATAGTGACACAAGCACAATATGAAATAAAAGTAATCAGAGTTATCTATGAATCTTTTCAATGATAGTGAATAGGCATCCATGTTAAATTCACAAAGTATCTTTTCAAGGAGCTACAAAAGCTAAAGCAATTAGTTTTCTTGGTGCAAAGTAGAGGAATAGATCATTTACAAGGGTCAATCAATAAATTGCTTACAAATGGAGAATCAAATCAACTAAGTCATCAAAAGCTGAAAGTAAATGTATTGTTTATAAATTCAAGAAGCAATCATTTTCTTATTTACAGAATTTTTGTAGTTGGATATTGAAAGCACTGTGATGGTAACAAGTAGCTATTGTACAAGGAAGAAATAAATCATTTTTGTCTTTAAAATTTCAAAGAAAATTGGAAATATAGAACAGTGGATCAAGTCAAGACATCAAGTACAGAGATTGCATAATTGCAAAAAAATATTCAGGCCTTCCTTTGATAATCTAGGTTTAGAGAAAAGAGTATTTACAAATCTCAAATTGATTTAGAGGCTGTGGCCTTCAAATAGAAGTTGTGAGTTTTCTTTCAATTGCATGAACTCTCAAAATACAAAGAGTTGGTATTTTCCAATGGTGGCCTTTATAAACACTCTTAAGAAAAGATGCATCTGAAATATGTTAGGCCCTAATGTAATTTTCAGAGAAACACATAGAAAATTCCATAAGATCAGGGGCCAAGCCACGGGTTATGGCTTATTCAAAATATAAAGAGAACAAAAAAGCATGATATCGGCCTAGGGTTTATAAAACCCCAACATACACTATAAAAAATTATTCAGGCCTTCCTTTGATAATCTAGGTTAAGAGCAAAGAGTATTTACAAATCTCAAATTGATTCAAAGGTTGTGGCCTTTAAATAGAAGTTATGAGTTTTCCTTCAATTGCATGAACTCTCAAAATACAAAGATTTGGTATTTTCCAATGGTGGCCTTTATAAACACTCTTAAGAAAAGATGCATCTGAAATATGTTAGGCCCTGATGTAATTTTCAGAGAAACACATAGAAAATTCCATAAGATCAGGGGCCGAGCTAGGGGTTATGGCTTATTCAAAATATAAAGAGAACAAAAAAACATGATATCGGCCTAGGGTTTATAAAACCCCAACATACAAATAAAAATCATTTTAGAAAAGAGAGAATACAACAAATTTTTTCGAACAAGAAATGTTGTAGTGGCCTGATTCTTCATAAGAGGATTTTAAGCCATGACCTCTATTTTGTACAAGATATGTAAAATTTTTGAGACAACATGTATCTTGGTAACCTTTCATGAGAGGGTTCAAAAATTAAAAACATGACAAAATAGTGGAGTAAATACTCATTACCGCAACAACAAATCCATCAGAAATTTTATCACAAGATACAAAAGCTCGAACCGTTGTGGGTTTTTCCATGAGCAATAGGCTGAGTTAGGGTTTTTTATGATGGCCTCAACATGATAAATTCAAAATTTCAACAACAGATATCATAACAACCACTCTATTAGAGGGTTTTTGAAGGAAAATACACTTAATAATGAAGAGAAATTCATAAGGCCACGACCTATAAGCTGTGTAAAAGCTTTCAAATACATGTAAAATATCAAATATATCAAAATGAACTCTTACCAATGGTTTTTGTTGTAAAGTATATTCAAAGTTGTCGGCCTCGAGCTTCAGGAAAGCTTTCTCATGGCGGCCTCGATGACAGAACAAAAATAAGCATAGAAAATAATAGAAAAATTCATGAGGCAACGACCTATAAGTTTAAAAATCTGTTGAAAGTAAAAAGATATCTCTAGATTCAATAGAAAGAGAACTTACTGCCTTGAATCCCCAAGAATCTACAAGAAATGGCGTCCAGAGATAGAGAAATTTTCATGCAACAAGTCGACTAGGGATTTTTCATGGTTGTGCCTCCAATAGAAGTCTCTAGAACAAGACACAATAAAATGTGAAATGAACTTTTGTCATTTGTTTTAGGGTTAAGACCCTAGAGGCACAATGGAAGGGAATTTTTTTCCTTTAGTTTTTTTTTAAAATTATCTCATTCTACCAAATGTTGTGGTTCTTTTTCCTTGGGTTCCTTTCCCATAGCTTCAACACTTAGCATTTTAAGTGTTTTGAAAATATTTCCCATTTTTTGCATTTGATATAAATGTTGTTTTACTTTATTTAAATGATAACATAAAATCATTTTAAATAAAAGTTTTTTTTAATATATATGCAAAATAGGGTGTGGTTTAATTTTTATTTGCATTTATTTCAACTTGTAAATATTTATTTAAAATGATAAGTTATAAATCATTTTAAATAAATGATATCTTGAAATGTAAATGAAAAATCATTTGAATGCAATTTCAAATGATGAGACAATTCAAAAGGAGATCAAATAAGGTTTTAAAGTGACTTGAGTCATGGAGATAATGGAGGAATTTGAGGCACTTAATGGATAGTTCTACATCAGTTTTGAGTTCCATTTGACTTGACTTGAGTCAAGGAGCAAAATCAGGCACATGACATCTTGTTACATTTAGTTTTGAGCCTGATTTGAGGGGATTTTCATTTGCATACGAAGCATGAGGTTGTTGAGACTTTCACAACTCTTGGTGAAGTTTTCTTGTAGTTTCATACCTTGTTTGGAGGAGAAGGTGGACAACACATCAAATTTTTGGAGCCAAATTTCAAATTCAATTTTTGGAGGCTTTTTCTATAAGTCTATCTTCTCTCTCATTTCTTGGGGGAGTTCTGAATTTTGTAAAATTCTAAGGAAGATTATCCTTGCTTTGTAACTCATTTTTTTGAGAATTCTTGAGATTTGTAATGCAGATATCTCCTATTTCTCAATAAGAAGTTTTTTTCTAATTTCCTTCTCATTTTTTCTTTGTTATTTGGGATTAGTTGTGAGTTACAAGATAAAATACTATATTTTTCATTATTTTATCAATTCCTTCAATGTTGAATGCAATAGAAAATATCATGTCATAGTGCTGGTCTATGTTAGTGTTTTTATCCTCATGCATAAGGATTTGTGAAAACATTATTATTTTCCTTTTCCTGGGCATAAGTTCAAGCCTTCCATTAGAATCATTTTTGCAGACATAAATTTATGAGTTGTGAAATTATAAATTTTTATTGAGTTTGTTGTGAGTTTTAATTAGCTTTCAAATCATTTTTTAGTTGGTGAATCACCTTATTTTCTAGTTTTTAGTATATGCATTATCCTTCTTACTCTTTACCTCTGTTAAAAATTATTATTTTCAAGAAATATCCAAAGGGAACCAGCCCATAACCTAGAGGTCTATTCTCATCATAGGATACCTATAGCCTCAGAGTAGTCCCATGTGCACAAAATTTAAGAGTTTTTCAACTTTTCTTCGGGTGCAAATCCCTTTGTTAACAATTCCATAAATTTCCAACATCAAACTTTATGCTCATCTAGCTTGACCATCCCTCTCAAGAGCTGCATCAATATCATCATTTGATTCAATTCCCAAAATTAAATTTTGACATTTTAAATCCAAAATCTATCCAAGTGTCAAAATATCTTTCAAATTTAATAATGTAATCAATTAATCAATCTAATTGATCTTATCAATCCAACCAATTATTCATTAAAATTTCATTTTGATGGAATCATCTCTCATAAATATTGACACACCCTATGTCTATTTCTACTTTTTTTTTAAAACAACATTACTATATCTAGTCATAAAACATTTAAACAGCTGGAAAATTGTTGGCACTAAAAATTCCTCACATATGCATTAATTTTTGTAATGTGATCTCATGTTAACATTTAACATAATTACCACCTCTTTAAATCCATTAAAATAATTATTCTTCTCTAAGTCTATTACTTTATTACAATTAAATTAGTTCCATAATATTTCTCTTTAAATTAATTTGATATGAATCATTGCCTACCAAAATTTTAAATATTTGAACGTAAATATAAATTATCCATGGAAAAATTATTTTAAAACCTAAATTAAACCTCAATGAAGCTTAACTATCTAACTCAAAATTGTTAACTAAATAATCAATTTAGATAGATCACTTAATCAAATCCATTGATAAGCACAACTAATTTGATTCAAGGATCAAAAATTTAATTAATAAATGAAATAATTTTATCAAATTACTAATCAAATAATTTAACTATGTAGTCACCTATGTTCAATTGACAAATTGATTGTCACCTCTCCCTGTCACATCCACCATTCATGGATCAAAATCATGTCTCAAGATTAAATCTCTAGCATTTTTTTGTCTCAGTAATTTTATAAATTGGAGCTTAATCCTCCATTTTACCATCTCAAATTGAGCAAGTTGTTGTTGTAGCACTAAGAAACAAACATCCCAAATCATATGAGCACATCCACTCCATCTACAATGATAATTGGTTTAATATTTGTGATTTCATTCATTTTATTTTGATGTAAATTGTTATTGATTTCAATCAAAATGTGAGAGTTTGTTATTTCATTTAGAGTTTTATTTCTATTGTTT
The DNA here is from genome assembly GCA_007258455.2 of Sequoia sempervirens. Lineage (NCBI taxonomy): Eukaryota > Viridiplantae > Streptophyta > Pinopsida > Cupressales > Cupressaceae > Sequoia > Sequoia sempervirens. Next base: position 369,838,164 of record VDFB02353493.1, read on the forward strand.
TATTCCCCTTTTCCATTATGTTTTAATTTAACTCAATAGTTTTAGAGATCAAAATATTTTGTATTAAAGGGTGTGGATCATA
>VDFB02353493.1:369838345-370044910 GCA_007258455.2 Sequoia sempervirens
TGCATGATTACGAGGTCACAATTATTGTTCAAACTCATTTTTACAGCATTGTAAACACATGAAATTGATTCGCGTTCATTTAACATTGAGTAGGGGAATAAACCCCTCAAAGGAGCATCGCTAATTGTTTCATCATAATCAGTCATAGCTTCACTATAAACATTTGGTGGAAGCAGATAATCTTTAACATATGCATATGCTAACTTACCTAGGGAATCTGAATTGTGGAATAAGTCCATGCAATTTGATAGAAAGTGTGAAAATACATCTGAATAGTATTTCACTCCACTTCAACCATTAATAAAATCTCCACCTAATATCAATTTGATGGCTTGCTCAACTTGTGGACACTCCACAAAAAAGATGTGTACCAATACATTAGAATCAATTGGGCCTACAATTGGAACCTCCCATTTCTGTCGTGGCATGTTGATACGTTTATTCATTGACATCTTGCTTATTTTGATAGGATACGAAGATGAAAGGAAGACACATGAAAATTCCAAAAATATGAGATGATAAATAAGAACTTAAAAATAATTTTAAAAAATTAAGAAAAAAGAAATGGTAAGTATGAAATTAGTAATATTTAAAATGATAGAAGAAAATAATTATGTCATTAATCAATTAAATATATTTTTCTCAGATGCAATAGTTTTTATCAATACATATATTTGTAAAGAATGGTTATGTCATAATTGCATAATTTTATGGTCTATATTATGCCAAGATGTGACCATTGAAAGAAGATTTTGTATGAACAATATAGAATGTTATCAAATGCTAATTTTCTTCAATGAAATTTATGCTGCTTCATCAACATAGCATACAATATTCTTTGAACGAATTCTAATTTCCCAAAAAACATCAAATTTTACTAGTTGATGTAGTTCAGTAGTAAGAACTTCATACTGAATTAATAATATCATAATTGATATTGTTTTCCTTGTTTATCTCAAGATTGTCAACTACAAATAGAGAATCTTCCATGAATGGGAATATACATTGGCTTTCAATTTTATTGGGAAAATTCAATTTTTCAATATTCATCATTGAAATCGTTTCATTGTTGGTACTACTAACTAGAATAGGGCTATTGGTAGTGCTAAGATTGGGATGGTTCCGTGGCAAGGAGGATGAAGTAACAAAACTACTATTAGTAGGATTTTAACAAAAGGTATCAAAATTGACAAATTCAAATATACTTGGACAATGCATGCCAAAGTTTGTAAGAGAACTATCAAAGGAATATTCTTGCAAAGGGATTCTAGTATCAATATTGGTATTACAAATGACACTAATATCTTTTGGATAAAAGATAGGAAGATCTAATTTGTTGGAATCAAGATCAACAAGGTATTGGTTGTTATCAATGATATTTGTAGAACATTGTATATCATCAAAAATGTTGATGTGAGAAATATTCTTATCACTCATGGTATCTGATCCTAATTTTTCTATTCTTAAACTGGGTGAGCTATTATTAGGAAAGCTTTGTCTCAATAATTTAGTGGATTGTGGTAGGTCTCTTGGGTTTGAATTAGTATAGTTGAAATTTGTGATTGCCTTATTTCCTTTTATGGAAATTATAGCCATACCATAAGTATAGGTAGCTTCTTCAGCTGTATCAAAACATCCTAGCCACTATCATTTTTTCAATTTCTTATTCCAAATTTCTACAACATAATGACCCCATAGGCATCATCTAACACTTCTATATGACATTTATTTTGTAGATTGTTCAAACTCATCAGAACTCAAGCATAGGTCTTCACTATATTTTATTTTTTCTTTGCAACTATTATTAGACAAAGTTTCTTGCAAGAACTTGGTGGTATGGTCAAAATTTGTGATTTCCTTATTTACTTTTATGGATATTGTAGCCATATCATAAGAATGGGAAACTTCCTTAGCTGTATGAAAACTTCCTGGCCATTTTCATTTTTTCAATTTATTATTCCAATTTTTTGCACCATATCGACCACTTGGACATTATCTAACACCTCTATATGACCTTTTTTTGCACATTGTTTAGACTCATTAGAATTCAAGTCTATGTCTTCAATTTCCTGTGTTATCTCTTTGCATTGGTGAGATGCAAATTTATTCTTTGTGTAGACATCCAAATTTGACCACTCCCACATGGTCAAATTTATCTCTATTATTCATCTATTTCATATCCTTCATCAATATTAATTAAATTATTTATTTAATTAATATTCTCCCTTCGCCTAAGGTTTCTAAATTATTTAATTTAACAATTAAATACCTTACCTTTCACTATTCTTCTCTAAATTAAATAAATATGTCAATTTATTTAATTTAGTCATTTAACATTTTTGAATTTAAATCAATTTTAAATTCCCTTTTTCTCTCTCCTTGTCACATCCTCCATAACCTTTTTCTAATCTAGATTAGCTTAATTAATCCATCATTAGGATGTGCACACCCTTAATCAGGATTAATGTCACATCCTCCATATTTGTCCACTTGCCTCTAATCCCTCATTAATTTTCTTAGTCACCTATTTGCACAACCTTAATCTAATCACATGCCATCTTTGGCACATCCTCCAAGTCAACCTTTCATAAGTTTTTTCCCTTTTAAGCCTTGACCTCTTCCCCATATGAATTTAAAATTCACATTTATTCATTCAATGCATTCCTCTCCCCCATTCAAGTTGCTGGGAAATTCTAAATTCCTTCACTTGTAACATCAGTCACATGGGACAAGGGATTCCTTTATAAGAACCTTGTCTTATCCACAAGGTACTTCTCATCATGTGAATTTAAAATTCACATTTATTCTCCCAACCACTTATACCTTCCAATCATGTGAATTTAAAATTCACATTTAGTCCCCCAACAACTTCTCTCATCCACATGATGATAAGAGGGAACTCTCTAAAATTCCTCACTTGTCATCATCACCCTCATATGGGGACAAGAAGTTTCTTTTTAAGGAGATCTTACCCTAATCCCAATGTACTTGCAAGTACCTCCACCTCACATATCCACTTTCCAACTCATTTGTCCTTGTAACACCTCACCTTCCACATGGCAAGATGTGAAGGCTTATGAGTCCTCAACTCACCACAGCCCTTCATCTTGCCCATGTTGGCAAAATCTTGACCATTAAATTATCTAGAGATTCTTCCCTTAAAATGAAAGATTTTCTCTCAATTCATTCATTCATCACATTTTGCAACTCAAGCATTCTACTCTCTAGTAATTTTCAAACAATCTCAAGCACTTGCATATTCATCCTCCATTGTTGCACTCTTCAAGCTTGCATCCCATCCATTTGCATTCATCTATCAAAATACCCATATCACTCATTGCATTCTCCATCCCATTTAGATCACTTTGCATAGCATTTTGAATCATTTTCCATCAAGGAGCACACATTGAATCTTCAACAAAGGGCCAACCAAGAAGATCAACTTAGACAAGGTATATTTGTTGTTTCACCTTTCTTTGTTTAAGTTCAACTAAGGCTAATCTTGAGGTGGTGTTTTTGTTTCATTACTTTTCATTTTTAGTTAGTTTTTGCACATTTAGGGGTAGAAAATACTCACACACATTTCTAGCACACTCAGTGGGACCCACAAATGGGTTTGTTTCTTTCACATTTTCTATTGTTTGACGTTTTGTAGGTTTATGTTACACGTAGAGGTGATTATGCCCTATAAATGGGTGATTCTGCAAGCAAAAGGGTGAGCCTAACCTCCAAACAAGCGAGCTTGCCTTACACAGGGGTGATTTTGTTCTTCAGAATCACCCATCTATCAACTAGGTGATTTTGGTCACTGTTTCTACAAACAGGCGAGCCTGCCTTACATAGGGGAAATTTTTCTCTTGTAGAATTGCCCATCTATCAATAGGCAATTATGCTCACTATTTTTGCAGATAGGTGATCCTATCCAACAGACAGATAGGTGAGCTTTCCCAACAGACAGATAGGCGATCCTGCCCAACAGTCAGATAGGTGAGCCTACCTAGTAGATAAGTGAGCCTACCCAACAAACAAATAGGTAAGCCTACCTAGTAGATAGACGAGCCTGCCCAACAGATAGATAGGCAATCTTTCCCAACAGATAGACAAGCAAGCCTGCCTAGTAGACAGATAGGTGAGCCTGCCTAGCAGACAAATAGGCAAGCCTGACCAGTAGACAGGAAAGCCTACCTGGTAGATACATAGGTGAGCCTTCCCTCTAGACAAGTGACCTTGCCCTATAGACAGGTGACCCTACCCTCCAAACAGGTGATTCTACAGCACACAGGCAATTATAAGGTAAAATAGTGATTTGAATCTACAATTTCAGAGTTTTTTTCTTTTTTTTTTCAAGTACTAACCCCATAACTTGTTCATTTTTTAGTGTGTTTGAATTTTTTCTAATGTTTTTGCAGTCATTTTCCATTCGTCCAAGGCAAGAGGTTCAAAATACGAACACTTTCTTGCAGAATGATTAGTCCCAGCTTTGTTAGTTTAGTTTGTTTGTCATTTTTGCTTATTAATCTAGGCACATAGTTTAAGTAGGGGGAGTCAATACATCTATTTGTTGTGCTTTCCAAGTTGGTTTTTAATGTATCCAATCCCCTTGTGCCATTTGGTGATCCTAGGTGATGAGAAATCATAGTCCACTTAGTCCTTTGTGTTACCCAGGAGGTGCTAGTACATTTAAGCTCTCCCCTTGCGCTTCATGTGAGCCTGGGGACTAGCCAAAAACATCTAGTATTTTCTTGTTGTGGGACCTTCTTAGGGATTTCATCACCCCAAGGGATGATCCCAACCATGTGTACTTGCGGGGTATATAAAGGGGGGAGAGCCAAATTTGTACCTGAATTCAGCACATCGTATTTGGTGGAGTGTCGAAGCTAGGGTGATACCTAGAAAAGATGTGAAGAGTTGGTCCAAGTTTTCAGTACCTCATTGGGGCTTCTGACTCACGCTTGTGATGGGGTAGTGTTCATGGTTGTGCCTCACATACCATGCATTTATCGAGGATGCCCTAGATCACCTTGTTTAGCCTAAATAGAGTACCATGTTGCCCATACCCTTCACACTAATCTTAGGATTGTGTTGCTTGAACTGACTTCTTTGTGCGAAACCAGTGCATTTATTTTCAGTTGAGTTAGCCTTTTCCTGTTGTTTGTTGTTTGTTCTAATTTTTTCCTTTGCCATAGTTGTTTTTTACCTAGTTTAGTCCAAGTTTGTTGTTTAGGTGATCTTGCCCCCCTGTTTGGGTGATTTTGCCCCTGTTTTGCGTGAATCTGACCCTAAAATGGGTGATTTTGCACGTTGTTTGAGATGTTTTCAGTCATTCTCACTTATTTTCATCAAATAGGTGAGTGTACCACCTAAATGGGTGTTTGTGAACCCTATTTGGGTGACCCTACATCCTAAAGGGGCATTTCTAACCCTGAAACAGGCAATTTTGCTTGTTGTTTGAGTTGTTCCATCCTTCATTTTTAGTCATTTTCAATTTTTCTCACTCATTTTCATCAAACAAGCGAGTGTGCCTCCTAAAGGGGCATTTGTTCACCCTGTTTGGGTGACCCTGCATCCTAAAGGGGCGATTTTGATCCTAAAACGGGCAATTTGCTTGTTGTTTGAGTTGTTTCATCTATTGTTTTCAGTTGTTCTAAGTCATTCTCACTTGTTTTCATCAAACAAGTGAGTGTTCCACTAAAAGGGGCATTTGTGCACCCTGTTTGGGTGACCCTGCATCCAAAAGGGGCTTTTTTGACCCTAAAACGGGTGATTTTACTTGTTGTTTGAGTCCTTATGTATGTCGTTTTCAGTCATTTTCAGTCGTTCTTGCCTATTTTCATCAAAAAAGTGAGTGTGCCTCCTAAAGGGGCATTGTGCACCCTATTTGGGTGGCATTGCATCATAAAGGGGTGAATTTGCTCCTTAAATGGGCATTTTTGTTTGTTGTCTAGACCATTTCGTTAGTCATTCTTAGTCATTTTTAGTCATTCTCACTCGTTTTCATCAAATAGGTGAGTGTTCCACCTAAAGGGGGGTTTTTGCACCCTGTTTGGGTGACTCTACATCCTAAAGGGGCATTTTTGACCCTAAAATGGGTGATTTTGCTTGCTATTTAAGTCATTTTGTTTGTTGTTTTCAGTCGTTTTGTGTCATTTTCACCCATTTTCAGTGAATAAGTGAATTTTCCACCTATTTGGGTGATTGTGTCATTAGTTGGGTGATAGTGCCCCTTGGATGGGCGATTCTACTTCAAAAATGACCAATCTTGTCTTTTATCAAATTCATTCTATCAAGTCATTTTCCATCATTTTCTATCATTTTTGCCCATTTTTTAGTGAATAGGAGAATTTTCCACCTATTTGGGTGATTGTGCCCCTTAGATGGGTGATTCTACTTCAAAAATGACCAATCCCATCTTCCATACAAGTTGTTCTGTCAATCATTTTATGTCATTTTCGCTTCTTTTTAGTGAATAGGTGAATTTGCCACCTATTTGGGTGATTATGCCATCAGTTGGGCTATTTTTCCCCTTGGATGGGTGATTCTGCTTCAAAAACAACCAATCTCGTCTTTCGTCCAAGTCGTTCTGTCAGTCGTTTTTCGTCATTTCTATCGTTTTTGCCCATTTTCAGTGAATAGGTGAATTTTCCACCTATTTGGGTGATTTTTCTTCAAAAACAACCAATCCCATCTTCTTTCCAAGTTGTTATGTTAGTTGTTTTCTGTCATTTTCTGTTGATTTCGCCCATTTTTTAGAGAACGGGTAAATTTTCCACCTTCTTGGGTGAATTTTCCATCAGTTTGGGAATATTTGCTTCCTGAACAGCTGATCTCATCTTCCCTTCAGTCAGTCAGTTTATCTATTCAGTCAATTTGTTCATCTGTTCAGTCAATCCATTCATCTGTTCAGGGAGTTTGTTCATCCATTCAGTCAGTTTGTTCATCTATTTAGTCAGTTTGTTCATCTATTCAGAGAGTCCATTCATCTACTTAGAGAGTCCATTTAGAGATTTCATTCACCCATTCAAAGAGGTCATTTATCCATTTGCCCAATAGGCAACCCATAATCGTCATTCCCATCCATCAATATTTTTTAAAGGAATTGTTTCTTTGACCAAATCACATAGGTGCTTCCTAGGACATATCTAGAGGTGCATATCCATCATTGAATCATCAATCCAAATTCCCTAGACTTCGTTTATGAGGTTTTACACAAATCGACTTAGGTGTTTGATCCCGATTGTTATCAATCACACTTACTTAGGATTGTCATCCACCCTAAGTCAATGATCATCTTCGACCCAATCAATCTACTTCCACCTCGAGGTAGATTCGATGTCATAATCATCGATTTGGCCTTGAATCTAGTCAATTAGGACCTTACGTCATCTGATCAAATCTTTGAACTGGGATTAGAATTTTTTTCATCATCCTCTTCGATCAATCATCCAATCCTATCTCATCAATCCATCTTATCGAACCATATAACATCCTCCAATCCAATCCTAATCTGAGCTTTAGTCTAATCCCAATATGAGCTTAATCTGAATCCTAATTTGAGCTTTAGTCCATTTCCATCCAAGATCTTTTGATATTGAAACAAATCGTAAGATTCCTTCTTCCATCTTCTTCCAATCCATCCTATTTATCTTTTCATCATCTTTTCTTTCCTTCTAATCATATATTCCCATACCTTCAATCCATATCCATCCCATCTAACATTGTGAATCCTTATCCTTCATCAATCTAACCAAAAATAGTTGTCAAGGGGAATCCTAATTACATGATGATAACAAGAGTCTTGTTGATAAATATGTATATGATATTGATCCCCTTGATTCCATCATTGCTAGCAAGCTTTTCCCAAGTGCCATCTAGAATCTAATCGCTCATCCAAGATATCCCATCACGTCTTCATCCATGCCTAATAACAATCCTTATGCTACCTTTTACAAGGGATATCTAATACCTTCCCCATCTACATATTCATCATATCCTTCATCTACATCCTTCTCTTATCCAACATCCACGTCCTCTTATCTTAATCCACCACCCCAATCTTCCCATTCTAATCTACCATCCCAATACTCTTACTACAATCCACCATCCATGTCCCCCTATCCTAATCCTCCATACCAATCTTCCCATCCTAATCCAACATCCACACCTTCTTATCTTAATCCCATATCCCCATCAACCTATCCTAATCCAACATCCACTTCTTCCTATCCTAATACACCATCCATGTCTTCTTATCCTAATCCGCCATCCCAACCTTCTCATCCTAATCTATTATCCCCATACCTTTACTATAATCCCACACTCACATCCTCTTGTCCTAATCCACCACCTGTATCCTCTTCTCCCAATCCACCACCTATATCTTCTTGTCCTAGTCCACCATCCCAATCCTCTATCCCAATACCTTTATTATAATCCACCACCCAAATCCTCTCCTCCTAATCAACCATCCATATCCTGCCATGTCACTCCATCTTCCACACCCTCTTGTCCTAATCCTCCATCTACTCCTAGTCCTACATCTAATCCCATTCCCCCATCTAATCCTCATCCACCAATCCATAATCCTAGCCCTCCACTCATTCATAATCCTTCATCTACTCCCACCACACCATCTAATCCTACAATAAGTGAGTGTCTCATTCTAGATGCTGTCCAAGGACTTGTGATAAAGAATACATCCCCAACTCCATATCCTGAAGTTGTGGAACCATGCCACCCCACTCCCTCATGTACAGTCACTAGTGATAAGACCCTCCTCCATCCCACACCTATCATTATTGTTACCACTCCTAGCACCACCCAAACTGCTGAAACCACCAAATCCACTTAATCCATTGATCTCCTACTCTGAGAGCCACTAAACCCATCTAAGATAACCAAACCCAATCACCATCTTCTACTCTTAGATCCATCCAATCCACACCTCCCACTCCTAGTATCACTGAAATCCATTCCCATAACCTTAATGAATCCTCCATCCTCCCATCTCCCCCACTTGAGGAGTCCCTCCAACACTATATCATCATGCCAACCACAGACAATGAGCCATGCCAAGAGCTTGATCCCAAGCATACTATATCTCCTCCTCCACATCAAGATCTTGTCATCCCATCTAGTCCACCTCAACATCATAGTCCCCCATCCATTCCACCTGATGATCCCCTTGGCACTTAAGATCCAACGGCTTCACTTCTTGAGACTTTATAACCCACTGCCACAAATCTAGATCTTATCATATCACTTGATCCCTCTTCTGATCCCTTACCACTCACTCTTCTTGATCAGGAAGTTGCTACCACATCATCTCCATCTCATGATCCTCCATTGTCACCTAGCCCTACCATCCCAACACCATATTTATATCCCCTTGGAACTCTAACATTTTTCAATGGTGGCTTTCTTGCTGAAGAAAAACAAAGCATATATATCACCCATCTTTCTCCACCTAATAATGGACTCACATCATTCTTGTAGAATAATAAAAATCCTTTCATGGATTGAATGCTCAAGAACATGAACTATCAAGGAAAAGGTTTAGGCCTTTATGAGCAAGGTATTTTAGAGCCCATCTAGGTCAAAGAACACTCCTATATGCGAGGTCTTGGATGTACTGCTCGTGACTCATAGTCCAACAATGTTGGTACAACCTCCATACATCTTCAACAATCCTCTTCTAAAAGAATAAGAAGCTCCTCCCATCACTCCACCAAATTGTTTGTTGCCATCCCCCCTCCATCATATCACCTCAAAACAACCATCCATATTCCTCCTTCATCTTCCAAATCCATTTTGGGTCTGTATGTCCCTCAATCCACCATCTCCCATCCTTTATCTACTCCATCTATTTTGGGTCCTTATGTCCCTCCATCCACCATCTCCCATCATTCATCTACTCCATCTATTTTGGGTCCTTATGTCCCTCCATCCACCATCATACATCCTCTAGGTACTAAGTCCATTTTGGGCCCTTATGTTAGAAACCAAGATCTAAAATGCAAACCAGAAAAGCCTTCCATAGAAGAGAAAAATAGAAAAAGTAGAGATATTGCAAAAATATGTGCAACATAATATTTTTCAAGAATTCATAATTACATGATAATAATTTTCTTTATAAAATCAAATATGCATAACCCTAATATTATCTTGAGCAACAAGATAGCTCAACAAGATAAGGATGAGAATAATTAACCTAGAAATTAAATAATTACCTAAGTAAAGTTATGCAAGTGCAATTAAATATTAATTACACTAACAACCCCCCATAAGTGCAACTTAGGGAGACTAAAAAAGCATGCACCTAAAACTAAGATGACTGCAAGAAAGCATGAATGGGTCCCGACAACAAGGCCTGATCAGGTACCCATGTACAAATGCAATAATGAGGTAGAGAAGGAAAACCCAGTGGGACAAAAACCCCCTACAATGAGATGATTGCTGCAAAGAAGCACTAGAAGAACACTATGGAGTAACATTGGAATCGTAATCTAGGAAGCAAGGAAAGATACTTTTATCTACAAGAAACCAAAAATGGAATCATAATAATGTGACAGCAGACCCGATGCCACGGAACACTCGAAAACTCTGGAATCTATGAAGCAACAGTAGATGAAAATGATGAAAAAATATGGAAACTGTGTATCTCAATGCCAAAGCCAAACTATGACTAAAACTCTTCCATAGGAACAAGTACCATGAAGATTCTGGAACATTAACCATAAAAACATGGCCCTCAAACTAAGAAGGATCTGAACCAATGTGGATCAAGAAACATAATCTCTCAACTAAAGTTTGAACTGATGTGAATCTGATATGTGTCAAGCTAAAGCAAAAATGTGGCCAAAAGAAACTAAGAAACTAGATAACCCATGTGAACTATCATAAAATCAAGATGAAGATGGAGATCAAAGTGCATGCACACTCTAATCGGATTATTATGCAAGAAACCCCCCTAATGGAACTTTATCTCAGTTCATTTATTACAATAACCCAATGATTGTAAAATGAGAGAATACTAATTTGCATAAACAAAAAAAATAAAAAATACCTCAGATTTGTGTAGAAGACTGAACCAGCTTTCCAATGTTGCAAGAATGATGAAAACAGGATCACCGAGTCAAAAGATATGCCCTTTGGAGTGAAAACAACATCTGATTTCAAGGACCTGAAAAATAAATCTGGAGAAAAATTATAAGAATCCACCTTCACCACTAGATTGGTGTCGGAATTTTCTTTCCAACGGTATCTCATTTGTGAAAAAAGGACACCATATGCAAAAGCTACGCCCGATTTTGTAAAAGTGCTCTAGAAAGGCCAATCTGGCCTACAGGCTACCCTGGGGGCTAAGAAAAAGTTAGCCCATGGTCCCGTGTGTGACCAAGGGCTAGAGGGCTGGTGTTGGGGGTGAAGCCCCTGGTTCTCCTTGGGATCGCTGCTGGGGCTGGGCGCATAGCGCTCGATCCCCCATGTGACCGACGCTATAGGTTTTGAAGCCTGTAGGGGCTGTGCTCAAGCCAGTGGTGGAAGGGCAGGTGCCGCTCGGTGGCCGCTAGGTGGCACATGGGTGGTATGACTATATTCTATGTGGGCAACGCAACTTATTTTTTAAAAATTTAAAAAAAAAATTGAAAAATTTCAAAAAAATGTGCCTCGTAACGCATGTTGGGGAGGCCGTACGACCTCCCTGATAAAAAAAATTGCCTCCCACAAAAACTGCACCAAAATCGATGAAACAAATGGCGATCTTAGGGTTTTTGGCTACTACGAACACAATGGTGACCTTCGTTTGTGCCCAAACTACTCTGAAAAATTTGCTACCTCTAGAGCTTCCAAAAAATATCCCAGCTTGAAACCCTCATGGATGTGGCAAACGATGGCCAAAATCTGCAAAACAAAAGTCAATCCTAACTTTTTCTAGCACTCTGAATCCAATGGTGAAGCCTGATCTGATCCAAGACGCTGCATAAATGAACTCTTGAGGCATGATACCCTTGAGGAATACCGAATGAACCCTATAATGATTTTCTCAAAAATTTGACAAGGGGTTGCAAATCAAGGCTCTGATACCATGTTAGAAACCAAGATCTAAAATGCAAACCAGAAAAGCCTTCTAGAAAAGAGAAAAATAGAAAAAGTAGAGACATTGCAAAAAGATGTGCAACATAATATTATTCAGGAATTCATAATTACATGATAATGATTTGCTTTATAAAAGAAAAGATGCATAACCCTAACCTTATCTTGAGCAACAAGATAGCTCAACAAGATAAGGATGAGAATAATTAACCTAGGAATTAAATAATTACCTAAGTAAAGTTATGCAAGTGCAATTAAATATTAATTACACTAACATCTTATACCCCAAAATCACCTCCTCCATCTCATCCTATTCATCCTTTCATCCATCCATCACCTACCCCTGTCACCCATCATAAACATTCCACTCTCATGTCCCCTAATCAGGATCAATAAAGGCACATACCTACACATTCTCCATCCACATATCATCCCTAGAATCCAATCTCCATCACTTCATCAATGTTTCCTTCATATCATTCATCTCCCCGCACCCATCCCATTGCTACTAACAACACTTTGGATGCCAAAATAAACATATATCAATCTAAACATCCACATGAATCTAAACCTCCTCATTCCCCCTTTAAAGGACATGATGAAAAGAAAAATCAAATCCAAAATCCAAATCAAACTCATAGGCCACAAAGGTCCACCAAAGAAAAAATCAAAACCATGTGAATCCCAAAGAAAAAAGATGCAATTCCTTCAAATGAAGCATCCATAACAACATCCAAAGTTTCTAATCCGAAAGGTAATCATACAAATCCTCCATCTCCTAAATCTATTTTGGGTCCTTATGTCCCAAAATTCACTATCCCATATCCACCATTATCCCCACATTCTCCATCCATTGATCCTCCTATTCTCTCACATCCACCATCATGTGTGCCAATGTTGGTCCTAAAAACACTTCCCCATCACACATCCACTCCATCATTCCATCCATACACTTTCCAAAATCCCATCCATTATCCCACATATCTCCCCCATCAAATCCCTTTAATCCATTCCCTTGTATAATTCATCCATTCCCTTGTATAATTCATCCATCTCCATAACCTTGGTTGTACCAACATCTAATAGTCACTTCACATATGGGCTCTTATTACCTTGTATGGAACTTGATGCTTAAGTCCATCTATCCCTTTATCACATGTCTTCCACATCCACTCATCCACATCCCTATCCTTACCCATCTCCATCCACATATTATCCAAAAAATACTAAAAAAAGCAAAAAATTGTCAAAATCAAAAAAAGTCAAAAGAAAATAAATAGTAAAAAGAAATAATTCATCCAATGGTGAAAACTTGGCAAACAAGTGCCTTGGATAAGTACCATGATGAAAACTTGGCAAATGGGCATCATGTGTAAATCCCTCATCTAGTTTACTTCAACACTTGGGGGCAACTGCATCCCCTTCACCCATCTCTTTCATCCCACCTATCTTACACACCCTTCCTGTCATATCCCATTTATCTCGATCCCTCCATCCTCCTTGTGATCTTGATATAGCTAGAGTTAAACATATACACATGCTTTGGACACCTCTTGGCATACATTCCCCTCACCTATACACTATCCTAATCGTTATCCACATCCATCTATCTTCTTTGTCAATTCATCATGCTACCATCAATCTCCCATCCTTATCCATGCATCCTATCCATATCCATCTCATTCCCTTATAGTCCCATCCTTTTGTATCCCATCCCTCTTGCCTCAACATACATGATATATCTAGATTAGGGCATCTCCTTCTTTGTGACATAGTCCTTGGTGACATCATTCATCCATCAAATAATCCCTTCCATCTCCCCATCCTTATCTCCTTACCCATCCACAACAAAATCCTTTTTATCTCCCCATCCTTATCCTCTTATCCATCCATCATAGCATCCCTTCCATTGCATAATCCCTTGTCATTTGTATCTAGCTATAGCCTACCCCCTCATGCAATCTAATTTCATCTATCTCATTTTCATCACCCCCATTTCTCTCGCACATCTTTCCAATATTTCATGGCTTCTTATCATTCATCTCTCCATCATGTCATCATCCCAATTCATCTTTTGATGATTTGGCCAACTGTCCCATCCTTGAGCTTCACCTAATCCACATCTTATTTATATCACCACCATCCTATCTAATAGGTCTATCTTGTCTCATTGTATCGGTCCCATGATCTTATCCATTTATCGTGGTTATCGCATCACCCCTTATCCCTCGTTTATCTTTGGTCTTTTGTCTAACTACATTTCTCCTACGCTTTCATGTAGGCAAGGTTGGTCATTTGATCCTCTCCCATGGAATTTTTCCATCATGTCTTTCATCATCCATCATCGGTCTCCATTTTCCTCTTTCCACTTTTATCCATGGTTTTTTATTGAACTACGAGGGCTCTGCACTTTCACGTAGGCAAGGTTAATCTTTGATCAGCCCACAAGCCCCTAGGTCTTTAGGCTGTGAGGGTCTTGTGTCTTGTGTCGTGTTGTTGAGTGGTTCCCTATCTAGTTGGTTCTTAACAAATGAGATCCTCTAGTATCTTGAGATTTGACTAGTATCAAATATCCTACATCATATGGGTCATCTTAGTTTAGGTTCCATCTTTGGTCTCAATAGGATGCATCCTTCCTAACAGACCTCATCAATCCCATCCATCCCTCTTGATCTTGTGGCAAAGGATGTTTGACATTGATTGTGATATTTTGATGCTTTTTGTTTTTATTTATCATTTGATCTCCCTATCACACCTCATCATGGTCACCTTGATCCATCATATCATGTTGTGCTTTGACTGGAAAACATAGGGGCATATCTTGATCTTTTGTTTGTTGTTGTCTTCTTGGTTGACCTGCATAGCACCCGCCAATATTCCTATGATATTGTGTTACACTGGGACATCCTCTGTGCTTGTGGTTATCCCAATACCTGGCCCAACCAAGGTCATCATGACTTTGGGGTGTTGGGATAGCCTCTTTGTTTTTTGTGTTTGTTTTGTGCATTAGACACTAATCTACCTTGGTTACACATACCCTGGCACTTGGTGTCTTATGCTATATCAAAAATCAGTGCTATGAAGATGGAAAATCATATTAGGATTGCATTTTCATTTATTCTTGCATTGCATTGGCCTTCACCCATTTCTTTTCCCCCACCTAGGATTGGTAAGTTTGGTTGTGCAAACATTCATCCTCCCATATCCTGTTTTTCTCAGGATGCCTACAGTTATTGATAGGTGTAGTCTCACACCCATCCTATTTTCTTTAGTACTTGGCAGGATGTCTCCATCATATCAAGCATGATACGTAAATAAGGGAGACTTATTAATGATATGGGATCCATTGTCACACCTATCATCCTTCATTTTCTACATCCATACAAATTGCATTATTATTGTCCTACTTTGCATCCATCACCATCGTTCATATAGATTGTATTAGTCTAAGATGTTTAAGATTAATCTAGATTTATCTTAGATTCATTTTTCATTATCATTTTAAGTTGTTTATATTAATCTTATTTGGTTATTCTAAGCATCGTACGATGTTAATTCATATCATTTCATTACACGTTCATTGCATTCATCCATAGCATTTAAGCATAGATACATTTTACATCCATATCATTATAAATTGCACCACAATAATATGCATACTCATACATCACTTCCTACATCACAAATCATTATTCTCATAAATCATTGCATATAACATCGTAATCTTCCTTCGCATCTTGCATCACAAGTGTTAGACATCATGCATTGCATACATGCCATCCATATAGGCATAAACATACATCATCATCAACACATATGCATATCAAAATCATCTGCATGTCACAATAAATCACAACCATATATACATACATCATAAAAATAACACATGGTGTCGAAATGGCCATCACATATCATATAAATCTCAAAAGTACAATGTCCATAATAATATCCATCATATCATCAAAATACATATACATCCATACACCAATAATCATCCAATAAAGTACAAGTACAAGGCTACGAATCACATGCAATCTTTGTCGCTTTGTACTACCTACACCTATCAAAAATTGATATCATGTCATATTCCCCCCATCCTCTCTATTGGGAGGTGCCCATGTCTGACCTCTATGGTGAGTTGAGCACTGGCCCTCTGTGTTAGGGAGTCACCTGATAGTCATTGTACACTCAAGTACATGTCCCTAGTGAATGGGATGGTGTCGATATCTAAGGCACCTATCAAACATAGGAGGTTATCCATTGTGCAGGATATGGAACTACCTACTAATACGCAAACATCCAATAGGTCGCCTCCCTCATATACTCATCCCTCTCTATAGCCTGATACCTGGCTGCATTCTCTCTCTCTCCTATATTTGTCTTGATCCCCATAGATGGCTCTCCTTTCATGTGCCCAGGCATCATGATCCAACCACAATTGATCTATCTCTGCTTGCATCTGCTCTCTCGTTGTGACCCTCTCCTCCTATGCGGCCTATGCCCATGCCTCTGTGCCATCTCTCTCTGTAGTTTCTACACCTGTAGCCCTATATCACCTCCCTCACCCTGCATGGCATGTGCCTGTATCCATGCCTCTACGACATCCCTTTCTCCTTGCATAGTTTGTGTTTGTACCTGTGTAGCATCCCTCTCACCTTGCATGGCTTATATCCATGCCTATGTTGCATCCCTCTCACTCTGCATGTCCTATGCCTGTGCTATATCTCACTCCTGCCACAAGGCCTATATCTATGCCTCGGTTTTATCTCTCTCACCCTAGGGGGCCTGCACCTCTATCTGTGTTGTGTGTGTGTCTCTCTCTGCACTATCTCCAGTCGTGCCTCTGCTGCCTCTTACCTCGCTAGTGTTGACCTTGCATCCCCAAGTACTACCTCTACTACACCCACCATGTCCTAGAGCTCATCTTGTTTGCTCCTCAGCCTATCCTACTCCCTCCTCAGCTCAGCCCTCTCCCTCAACAACCTTGTCACCTTTACCCTCAACTCCTCCATCTCCCTCTCTACCTATTGCCAATCCTCTACTGATACCTGATCTACCACTCCTCCAGGTTCCTACTCTCCCCTGGTCTATAGTATAGTCACCTCCTCCTACAATCAGTCTTGATCCCAACTCACCCCGACCAACTCATCATGCTCTCTCTACATCTTTGCTCACAAACTCTTAGCCTCACCCCACAATCCATCCCTCTCCCTCTCCACCTCCCATAGCTACGATGATAAGTGGTTGAATAGGACTCCATAGTCCCTTTGTGCCTCAATCTATAATCTATCTACCTCTACCTATAGCCTGCTCACCTTAGCCCCAAGCTTGTGCCCCTCGGCCTCCGCCACTCTAAATCTCACCTAGCCCCCCCTCAACAATACGACGAGGTCCTCTGTGTTGGTGTAATTAATTATTTAATTACACCTGCATAAGTTTACTTAGGAAAAAGGCCGGTATTGGCATGGTGTGATGGTTTATAGGTGGGATTGTTGTTCTTGCCACCAAGGTTCAAACCCCGTTGGGGTGGTATTGTGGAATGGTTGTATCCGGTTCATAGCTCCGGTCAAAAGTGTTTACCCCTTAAAAAAAAGTTTACTTAGGAAAAAGATTCATTTTTAGAAAGTATTAGTTGGTTTCTCTATAACTTATCTTGTCCTGATTTTTGCATGTTCCTTAGGTTTAGGGTTTTACATGCATTTCCTTTTTAAGGCATCTTATGTTTCATTTGTAACATACCTCATTTTGATTTCATGATCAATATTCAACAAGCTCTTTCTTACATATCCTCTTGTGGAAGGTTTATCTTTGTTCTTTGCAAGTGTTCCTAAGTGTTGAGCTAATTTCTTCAACTCTTACATAGTATCAGCTATCTCCCACCGCCAACCCCTCTTGCCCCCTGCTGCCTGAGCATCAGTTCTATTACCGACCGGGGGCTCTGCCCAAGGGGGTGGCACCGGCCTAGCTGCCGCCGACTCTCAGCCCTACTGCCACCACTGACAGCGGGCTCTTTTTTGGCCTTGCCAAAGGACAAGGTCACATGGGGGACCACCAGCCAAAGAAAAAAGTGCTAATTTTTTGCACCATTTTAGCCTTGCAGTACCCTAAATGGCCCTCTTTCAACCCTTTTTTCATTTTTCCATAACTTTTGATCTTAGAGGCAAAATTTTTGAAACTAGATATCGTTGGAAAGTTGGCAATCCCAATTTTTTGACGGAGTAGTTAGTTTTAAGAGATTTTTTTTATTGGTGGGATTTTTTGCTCGTTGAAGTTAGAGATGTTGTTTTCACTCCCGAGATCATAACTTTTTCACCATTTCTCCATTTTTTGCGATCTTTGCGGTGTTGGAAAGGTCTCTCTGAGCTCTTCAGAATTACTTATGCAGTTTTTCCAGATTTGGCCCCAGGCATAATTAATTCATTTTTTTGTGTTTTGGCACTCTAGATGATTACTTGGATATTTTGGCTCCTGGAATCTTTTTGTTTGCATGGGATGGCTTCATTTGGGCTGCTTTATATGTATTTCTAGTCTTTTGTCCTATTTAAGCATCATTTGTAAGCAATCTTTTCTGTATAAACGCACTGAGATAAATTGCCACACTATTGTACATGTATTTTGGGGGATTTTGCACATAAGGTTGTTCCATATTATGTACTCACACTATATTATAAAGTGCCATGGGGGGGTTGTGTAGTGCCTTTATTTTTTCCATCACACCTTTGTCTGGTGGGTGTCCCTCCATGACAACAATGGATCCATATGATTCCAGCCTCATGCATGTGTGCTTTGTTTTGCACACCACTTTTTCAATTGTAGGTGCTTTCTTGTGCACTTTCAAATGTTGTTTCTTCTCCTTCATGCACTATAGGGTGTTACATAGCATTTTAGTGGATCTATTAGGCTCTCCCAGTCATCATTATGGGGGGGTATTATACTTTTATTGCTAAGGGTTCCTTGGTTTTTCCTTGGAAGGAATCTTTCATCCTTAGTTGAATAGTGTTCTTCAGACTATTGGCACCTATATTTTCAACTTTCATTGGTTGAGTAGTGTCATTGGGGTCACTCGTACAGATTCATGTGCCATATGTATTTTTTATCATTGTTTGAGTAGTGTCATTTGGGGGCACTCATGCAGATTGTTTTCTTCTTGATCCTAATCATCCTATCTTCAGAGGAGGTTCTTCAGCACCATAGCAATCATCTTTCGATAGTTTTTTACATCTTCTTCTGCTTCAGTGATGTTCTTTGTGTTCTTGTGTTTTCTCTCTTTTGGGGAGGAGTTTTTCCAATGAGTTTTTCTCCTTTTCTCCACTTTATGAGAGATTGCATTTAATTACTATATGTAAATGGCTACCTAATATGGCCTAGTTTTTGGGACCCATAGTAGCTTTCATAATAATCTTCTCCCTAAGTTGCACTTATGGGGGGAGTTGGTGTAATTAATTATTTAATTACACTTGCATTAGTTTACTTAGAAAAAGATTCATTTTTAGAAAGTCTTAGTTGGCTTTTCTAGAACTTATCTTATCATGCTTTTTGCATGTTCCTTACATTTAGATTTTTACATGCATTGTCTTTTTAAGGCATCTTATGTTTCATTTGTAACATACCTCATTTTGATTTCACGATCAATATTCAACAAGTTCTTTTTTGCATATCCTCTTGTGGAAGGTTTATCTTTGTTTTTTGCAAGTGTTCCTGGGTGTTGAGATAATTTATTTAGCTCTTACACTTTAGTGGTATGTATGGTAATACCACTAATGGCTCAACCTCGAGAGCATCCACCTCCATTGCATCCTCTTGTGGCTCATCTCTCCCCTCCTCTACCTTTTCCCCCTCCTAGCCTCTCCTCGGTTATCCTCCCCTTTGCCTCAATTTCCCTAGTCAACCCTCTTTGTCCTCTGCCTCAGCCTCCTCTTGGCCTCCCCTTAGCTATCCCCTCCTCTACCACACTCTCCACAGTCAATCCTCTCTATCCTCTACCTCTGCCTCCTCTTGGCCTCTTCTTGGCTATCCCCTCCTTTGCCTCACTCTATGTTGTCAATCCTTTCTGTCCTCATTAGTTGTCACCTCCTCCTGTCCCCTCCTTTGCCTCATCCTCCTCCTAGCCTCTCCTCGACTATCTCCTCCTCTACCTCACTCTCTATAGTCAGCCCTCTCTATCCTCATCAGCTATTGCCTCCTCCTACCCCCTCCTCTGTGGCTCATCTCTCCCATCCTTTGCCTCGACCTCCTCCTGGACTCTCCCTTGTTCTCCTCCTCACTCCTCTTTCTCAGCTTTCTAGTTATCCTCATCTCATCCTCTAGACCAAAGTTGAGTACCCCTACAATTGACTGCTCGATAGTGATCTGCACTGGCATGTGGTGTATTCACCACATAGAGTATCTCATTGTCACCCCCTCATCTTCTCTCCCATCTCTCCTGCGTGGGTAAGGAACTAGTTGCAACTACTCCCACTATAGTGTCACATATGCAGCATTAATCTATTCCCCCCATGGTCTCTCTTGTGTAAACTGTTTGAATCACTCTTGTCTTGCAGGAATGTCCTACATAACTCTGAACTATCTATGTGCTTGGTTTGGCTTGTGTAGCTCTACTATGTAGGGCTTGTTGGAAAATGTGCCTCAATCTTACTGGTATGTAAACTCCTGAAATAGAAAATTCGGTGAGACCCTATAGAATTCTTACCAACTAGCAGTTGTGTTCTAATCATTTGAAATGCTCAGGTCACTGAGACTTCACTTTTGTCTTGCCAATGGGAGTCATCGGCAAGACATGTCGATCGCTGTGAAAGTTTCCAACTCATTCCGCCCGAGCTGATCTCTTGCTGATAGGTTGGTTTCTAATGGTTATCGAGGAGACTTGTGGTGACAAAAGTGATCGGGGAGAAGCTTGAACATTCAAAAAGACTCACTTCGATAGAGTATGTCTCACCGAGGTTTTTCACATAGGCAACAAATGACTTTGGGGAGACTCTTGGCTGACCGTTTAGCTTTCGGTATGAACTCTTGGAAATAGCTTTTCTCTTGCTGACTGTTATGTGATTGTTATGACCTCTTGGTGATAGCAAGAGTCTCATCGATAGAGCTACATGAGTTGAACATCAGTGTGAAGTCTTAGCGATATTGTTTGTCTTGCCGAAAGCCTTGCACGATGGACATTGGTATGACATAAAGTTCTATGAGACTCTTGGTGATAGCAGAACTCTTGGTGATAGATCTACTCAAGATGGATTTGTGTTTGGTATGACCTCTCGCCGATAGCGATGGTTTGGCCGATGGTTCTGTTGTGGATATCATTGTGATGTCTTAGCGATAGAGTGAGTTTGGGTGACAATTTTGAACTTGATATGACTCTTGTTGATGGTGGTGACTCTGGGCGTAACGACAATCAAGCATCGTGGCATTGGGGAGACACAGCCTAGTGTCTCACCGACATGCAACACAGTTTGAACGCCTTGAATAAATGACTATCCTATGTGGGTTATTTTTGACCAATCAGAGAAGTAGAATGTAAACCACTAGCAGTTGGACTATTGCGACCATTCCTGTGAGGAAGATCAATAGACCATGAACAACATGGATATACTCTGTAATTGAAGATGATGATCAGTTCGGTGAATAGTTTGATGTGTGATTAGTGTGTATGAATTCAATTATGAGAGCATTGTAACTGGGATGTTCTATACAATGTTGATCAAGGAAATGTTGTTGTTGTAAATTGACATCAGAAAGTGAATTTTGTACTCTATATGTATTTTTTTTACTGTAATACAAAGAGACTTTTCTTGGTGTGGTGGGTTTTTCTCCCGTAAGGGTTTTCCCACGTAAATCTGGTGTCCAAATTGTGTATGTTCATTTCTTTATTTCTTTCAACCCTTTCAAGTGTATCTTAATTTAACTGTAATTGTAAAATTTAAAGTCACCTCTGCATTCTTCCTTGAGGTTTTGACATTAGGAGAGTTTGTTTTGCACCTAAGTTTTATGTACAAGTGGTATTAGAGCCTAGCCAGTTGTGTTTTCCTTGTGGGTATGTTGGGTTTTTTGAGTCAATTTTGTTCAGTGGGAGTCTTGTAGAAGTTTGTTAATTCAAATTACATAATAAGATGGCAAGCACGTCAGGAAAGATTGAAATTGAGAAATTCAATGGCAACAATTTTGAGTTGTGGAAACTTAAAATGGAAGATCTATTGGTTGATCGTGATCTTTGGCTTGTTGTGTCTCAAACGAAGCCTACAGGCATGAAGCAAGAGGATTGGGACCTTGCAGATCAAAAATCAAAGGGGCTAATAAGACTCTATTTAGCAGACTATGTTCTTTTGAATGTTCATGAAGAAAAGACTGCATCTTCTTTGTGGAAAAGACTGGGAGCTATTTATCATGGCAAGTCCTTGGTGAATAGGTTGTTCTTGAGGAAGAAGTTGTACTCTTTGAAAATGCAGGAAGGAGCGTCTATTGCTGATCATTTGAATGCTTTCAACATGTTGATTGCTCAGATGACATATGTGGGTGTGAAGATTGATGAAGAAGATCATTGTATGTTGTTATTATTTTCTTTGCCAAATTATTGGGATCACTTGGTGATGGCTATTGGGAGTACGACATCCACTTTTAAGATGGAATATGTTGTTGCTTCTTTGTTATCAAAAGAGATGAGAAGAAAATCTTTCGAGATGGTGAAGGAGGCTCTTGCTGTTAGAGGCAGATCAAAAGAAAAAGGCAAGAAGAAGGACAACAAGTCCAAATGGAAATCAGAAGGGAGATCAAAGTCTCCTGGTAAGAAGTCCAAGGTGAAGTGTTGGAATTTTGGGAAACCTGGTCATGTCCGAAAGGATTGTAAAGAGGAGAAAAAGAAGAAGAAGAAGTATTCTTCTAACAATGATTCTTCTTAGAGTGATGCAAACGCTTTCATTGTAGCCTTGGCTAAAAAAGCATCAGATGATGTCTGGCTAATTGATTTTGGAGCATCTTTCCACATGACATCTCATAGAGACTGGTTCACTAAGTATGAACAAAATGATGGTGGAAGGGTGTATTTGGAAAGCGATTCATCTCTGGAAATAGTTGGTTGTGGAAGAGTCAGAATTCAATTCCCTGATGGAAGAGTGAAGGGAATCAATGATCTGATGCATATACCATGTCTGGATTGAAATCTACTTTCTGTTAGTAAGCTGAATGATATTGGAGTGCAAGTCACATTCTCTGGAAATGGCTACAAGATGACTAGAGGCTCAATGGTGCTAGTTAGGGGTGCTTGTATTGGTACCCTGTATAAGTTGGACGCACATGTTGTGCAATACAATAGTGTCTCTGTAAAGTCACAAAAAGCTACTCATGGAGAAAAAGAGGAAAAAGTTCTTGATTGTGCAAACTCTATGGAAGTTAAACTTCCAGCAGAAAAGATTATGCTCTGGCATCATAGGCTAGGCCACATTGGTGAAAAAGGTTTAAAAACCTTGAAAAATAAAAAACTAGTTGAGGGGCTTGATGATTGTAACCACAAATTCGAGTTTTGTGAACATTGTATATATGGTAAACAAGACCATGTTTCATTTTACTCTAGTCCTCACAAATCTTCTGATTTACTTGATTACATTCATTCTAATGTTTTTGGTCCAATAAATGTTCCTTCTTTGTCTAAATCAAGATATTATGTATCATTCATTAATGATTATTCAAGAAGGGCATTTGTTTATTTTTTGAAAAGTAAAGCAGAAGTGTTCAGTCATTTTAAGGAATTTAAAAACCTTGTGGAAAATCAAACTAGAAGAAAAATAAAATGTTTAAGGACTGACAATGGCGGTGAGTTTTGTTCTGATGAGTTTGAGAGGTATTGTAAAGATCATGGGATTAAAAGACAAAACTACACCCTACACTCCACAACAAAATGGAGTTGTAGAAAAGTTCAACATGAAAGTGATGGAAAGAGCACGAAGTATGCTGAGCAATGCTAGCTTGGAGGAGAAGTTTTGGGCTAAGGCAGTTGCAATAGCATGTTACTTAATAAACCGTTCTCCTAATTCCACTCTTGTTGAGAAAACACCTTTGGAAGCATGGTCTGGAAAGAATCCCTCTCTAAGACATATTCGTTTCTTTGGTTGTGAGGCATATACATGTGTCAAATAAAAATGATCTAAATTGGAAAACAAGGTTGTTAAATATATTTTTATTGGTTACAGTGCTGGCATAAAAGGATACAAGCTTTGGAATTCTGATACGGAGAAGGTTTTATATAGTAGAAGTGTTATTTTTTGTGAGTTGAAGCCTTCTATTTTGGATCCACAGTTAGAAAAAAATTAGAAGATAAAAAGGATGTAGTTGAAATTCCTCTAACACCAGATAAAGAGGTATTGAAAATTCAAAATGTACCTGAAACTGAGGAGAGCTCGAGTAGTTATGAGAGTTCTGACGAAGAAGATCAACCTCAGCCTCAGCCTCTGAGGAGGTCAACAAGTGAAAGAAAGCAACCTTATAGGTATGGGTTCTCTTTGTTATATTCTACTTGTGCCTATGCTTTAATTTATAGCATTGATGAGCCTAGGACTGTGAAAGAGGCATTTAGAATGCCTAATTCAAACTCTTGGTTGGAAGCCATGAATGAAGAAATGGCATCATTAGAAAAGAATGATACTTGGAGTTTGGTGCCCTTGCCTGAGGGCAGAAAAGTTGTTGGCTACAAATGGGTAAATATTTAAAAAGAAAATAGGTTTGGATGGTAGTGTGGAAAAGTATAAGGCAAGGTTAGTTGCGAAGGGGTATTCCCAGGTAGAGGAAATTGATTATGGAGAAATCTTTTCTCCTATAGCTAAGCTGACGTCTATCAATTTTTTTGTCACTTGTAGCAGCGTATGACTTAGAGATTGAATAAATGGATGTGAAGACAACATTTCTTCATGGTGACCTTCAAGAAGAAATCTATATGTCCCAGCCTGAGCACTTTGTGGAAAAAGATAAAGAAAAACCGGTTTGCAAGTTGAAAAAATCTTTGTATGGATTCAAACAATCTCCTAGAATGTGGTACCAGAAATTTGACAAGTTTATTTTGTCATTGGGATTTGTAAGATAAAAATTTGATCATTGTGTGTACTACAAAGCTAAAAGTGATTGTATTCTTATTATTTCTCTCTATGTTGATGATATGTTGTTCATAGGCAATAGTAAGTTAATGATTTCTGATCTAAAATCTCAATTGTCTGCAAAGTTCGAAATGAAAGATCTTGGTGCAGCCAGGTATATTCTAGGAATGGAAATAACCAAGGACAGGAAAAGTAGAAAAAATTGGCTTAGTCAGAGTAAGTATATTAATACTATTATGGAGAGATTTTGTATGAATGACTACAAGTAGCTATTTGTTCCAGTTTTTCAGGGAACGAAGCTATCTGTTGAAAATTGTCCCAAAATCTCCTACTAAGATAGAGGACATGACCAGAGTGCCTTATGCCAGTGCAATTGGCATTTTAATGTATGCAATGGTCTGTACAAGGTGAGACATTACCCAAGCAGTGGGAGCACTTAGTCGTTTTATGGAAAATCTTGGAAGGACACATTGGGATGTTGTGAAAAGAGTGTTTAGATATCTGAAGGGAATTTGAGAATATGCTTTGTGTTACCATGGCAATTTGGTTGAATCACATAGGACTCTCAGCATTCGAGGCCATGTGGATTGTAATTAGGTAGGGGATGTTGACAACAGAAGATCCACTAGTGGATATATTTTCATGTTGAGTGGTGGTGTAGTTAGTTGGATGAGTAAGCAATAGGTTGTAGTCGCTTTGTCCACTACATAGGTAGAATACATGGTAGCAACAAATGCCTGTAAAGAATCAATTTGGTTAAAATGTTTGAGTTATAACATTGGGTTTGATGCAAGAATAATTACAATTTATTGTGACAATCAAAGTGTTATTTTTTTGGAAAAATATCCTACTTTCCATGCCAGGGTGAAACATATTGATGTACAATATCATTTTGTACAAGATATGGTGGAGGATGGAAAGGTCTCTTTAGAAAAAGTGGATACTTTGAAAAATGTTGCAAATACATTGATGAAGCCAGTGAGCACAAACAAGTTCAGGTGGTGTGCCAGTTCGATGGGCCTCAGTGTCCATGAATTTCAATAGTTTTGTTGTGCTCTGGAGGTGTCAGTAAGATCTTCGTCAAGTGGGAGATTATTGGAAAATGTGCCTCAATCTTACTGGCATGTAAACTCCTGAAAGAGAAAAGTCGGTGAGACCCTCTGGAAGTCTTATCGACTAGCAGTCGTGTTCTAATCATTTGAAATGCTTAGGTCACCAAGACTTCTCTTCTGTCTTACCGAAGGGAGTCATTGTCAAGACATGTTGATCGTTGTGAAAGTTTCCAACTCATTCCACCCGAGCAGATCTCTTGCCGACGGGTTGGTTTATAATGGTTATCGGGGAGACTTGTGGCGATAGAAGTGATTGGGGAGAGGCTTGAACATTCAGAAAGACTCACTCCGATAGAGTATGTCTCACTAAGGTTTTTCACATAGGCAACAAATGACTTCGGGGAGACTCTTGGCTGACAGTTTAGCTTTTGGTATGAACTCTTGGCGATAGCTTTTCTCTTGCCAACTGTTTTGTGATCATTATGACCTCTTGGCAATAGCGAGGGTCTCGCCAATAGAGCTACATGAGTTGAACATCAATGTGAAGTCTTAGCGATATTGTTTCTCTTGTTGACAGCCTTGCATGATGAACATCAGTATGACATAAAGTTCTATGAGACTCTTGGTGATAGTGGAACTCTTGTCGATAGATTTTCTCAAGATGGATTTGTGTTCGGTATGACCTCTTGTCGATAGCGATGGTCTGGCTGATTGTTCTGTTATGGATATCACTGTGATGTCTTAGTGATAGAGTGAGTCTGGGTGAAACTTTTGAACTCGATATGACTCTTGCCAATGGTGGTGACTCTGGGCGATAATAATAGTTAGGCATTGTGGCATCAGGGAGACACAACCTAGTGTCTCACCGACATGTGACACAGTTTGAACGCCTTGACCGAATGACTATCCTACATGGTTTTTTTTTGACCAATTAGAGAAGCAGAATGTAAACCACTAGCAGTTGGATGGTTGTGACCATTCCTATGAGGAGGGTTAATAGACCATGAATGACATGGATATACTCTGTAATTGAAGATGATGATCAGTTCGGCGAACAGTTCGGCGTGTGATCAGTGTGTATGAATTCAATTCTGAGAGCATTGTAACTGGGATGTTCTGTACAAGGTTGATCAAGGAAATGTTACTGTTGTAAATTGACATCAGAAAGTGAAGTCTATACTCTGTATGTATTTTGTTTATTGTAATACAAAGAGAATTTTCTTGGTGTGGTGGGGTTTTTCTCCCGTAAGGGTTTTCCCATGTAAATCTGGTGTCCAAATTGTGTATGTTCATTTCTCTATTTCTATTAATCCTTTCAAGTGTATCTTAATTGAACTATAATTTTAAAATTTAAAGTCACCTCTGCATTCTTCTATGAGGTTTTGACATTAGGAGAGTCTATTCCGCACCTAAGCTTTCCTTACAGGGCTCCCTCCCAATCAAGTAGCATCTCACACAGAAAAATCCTTTGTGCCTCTCCTCATTGTCCCTCCATCCTCTAAACTATTGTGTCATGTATGGCCTCCACACTATCTAGTCATCTCGTAGATCATCTAGAATCCTCCTCCAATAATCCATATCACCCTTGTGCAAATAAATCAATATCCAATCGGCCTCCTATCCATACCACCATGCATGAGCCTCTCTCTCATTCTATCCCCTCCTACCACAACTCCTGGGTGGGCCACACTAATGTTCTCTCATGCCCATATCTGTAATAGTGTCACATGTATGATGCTCACCGCATCCCGATAACACACCATGTGCATATCTCTGTATAACTATGCTAATACACATGGCCCCCATGCAAACTCTCCATCCCACTGCTCCACTATGTGTCGAATCACCTCCATGTAGCTAAGACTACAAAAGCACCCACTCATGTCTGGTATAAACAGGCCACTAATCAAGCCACAAAGATATAGGGGTAGTGGAGGTACCCCCAACCCCAAACACATGTCTATATCTAGTGCCAACCCCTGCATGGGTAGATCCTCTCATCCAAACAAGACCCATAGGGCCTCATCCAACTCCTCCCCCTCTAACCTCATCCAGCTAATGAGGTTCCTGACTATCAGTAGCCATAGTATATGTCATACATCCTCCAAGGTAACGATCATCTCCCTTGTCGAGAGATGGAATGTTGATGTCCTTGAATCCCAACGCTATCAATTCAACATGCGGTGCACTATAACCATCAGATAATACATGTCTAGTAGACCTACTTGTCCTAGGGTAGTGTGATCCTCTTGGTTCATCGCTCTGATAATCACTTGCAGCACCTCTGACTGCATCTCCCTCATCCTCATGCTCTCGAATGACTGCATGAACATTCCACATGTCAATCATTTTCACCATCTTCTCCCTTTTTCCCCCTACCCTGGGCTATCTTCTCAACATTTTCCCTCCCTTTGGGCAACTTTTTCCAATTTCCCCTTTTCCCATCACCTTTTGGATGAATTTTCCCAACTCGAACAAATTCACCCTTGCCCTTTTTTTGGGTGTCTTTTCCTTTTTCTCCTCCTTTGTTAACGCCTCTTCCTAATGGGAAAGCTTGCTCGGGTGACACCATTGCCCTGCTGATGGGTGCAATTGCTCATCCAATGGATGGGAGTGCCCACCCCATAGACGGGCAAGCCTGCCCATCCAACAAGCATCTCTGCTCGTGTCTAAGAAGATGCCACTTCTGCAAGGGCCGTGGCGGCCACACCTCGCAAATGGGAAAACTCGCCCATCTATTAGGCGTAGTTGCCCCTTTGCCTCCCCCCTCCTTTTCTTCGACAGATTTTCCTAGTACAGGGGTGAATCCAC
This sequence comes from Sequoia sempervirens, assembly GCA_007258455.2. NCBI lineage: Eukaryota > Viridiplantae > Streptophyta > Pinopsida > Cupressales > Cupressaceae > Sequoia > Sequoia sempervirens. Next base: position 369,867,375 of record VDFB02353493.1, read on the forward strand.
CTTTTTCTCTCTCTTCCCGCCCTTTTTTAGCAAATTCGCCCATCAAATGGGAAAATACACCCCCCTTCCCCATCGCTCCTAAATAGGTGATTTTGCCTCCTAACTGGGTGAAATCAAAATTTTGCTACCTACCCATTTCAATAACTTACCCCAATCCCAAAACCCATGTTTTCAAATTGCATAAAAAATTAAGAAACATGCTTAAAATCACAAAGAGAGTTTTGGGACTAACTTGCTATGGAACCACATGTTGGTGGAAGAACACCCGCACCTTGTCACCCCAGTGAATAATCGCATGATCGTAGTCCTCTGACATCCTCGCCTCTTTCCTCGTCTCCTTCCTCCTCTTCTCTCTCTCTCTCTCAATTGCGAGGTGTGCAAAGGAGGAATAGTAATTCTAAAATTACTATAACTTTCCCCCTATTTTTAAATTCATTTTAAGTGAGGGGTATTTTTACTTTTTATTTAACCTCTTTAGGCCTTAATTAATTCCCAATATTTCGTGGGCCGCCATTTGCACACCGTGTGTCCATTTGACTTCGTTCAAAATCCAATTTTCATGGTTTTTTGAGCTCTATCCCATGGAACCCTCCATTTCTTCATATTGAGAAGTCACTTGGAGCCCCTTTTTCTTCCCCATCCGCTCTCTCGAAGGGGCATACCCTACAATTTTCCTTCGTCCCTCTGTCAAATTATTTTCCTTGCAACACTAGGGCATCTCCCTTTATTCTTCCTCAATCAGGCATCCTACACAGCTTTTCCCATGTAGGGGCATATTTTTCTAGTCCATTCTTCTATTGAGTCGCCTATATTTTATTTTTCTTTGAAACATTGTTATTCTAACAATATTTTGAAGAGGGAAAAAATATAGACATCTTTATTTGACCACTCCCACATGGTCAAATTCGTCTTTGTTATTCATCTATTTCATATCCCCCATCAATATTAATTAAATGATTTATTTAATTAATATTCCCCCCTTTGCCTAAGGTTTCTAAATTATTTAATTTAACGATTAAATACCTTACTTTTCACCTTTCTTCTCTGAATTAAATAAATATGTCAATTTATTTAATTTAGTCATTTAATCTTTTTAAATTTAAATCAATTTTAAATCCTCTTTTTTCTCTCTCCTTGTCACATCCTCCATAACCTTTTTTCTAATTTGGATTAGCTTAATTAATCCATGATTAGGATGCATGCACACCCTTAATCATGATTAATGCCACATCTTCCATATTTTTCCACTTGCCTCTAATCCCTCATTAATTTTTCTATTCACCTATTTGCACAACCTTAATCTAATCACATGCCATCTTTGACATATCCTCCAAGTCAAACTTTCATAAGTTCTTTCCCTTTTAAGCCTTGACCTCTTCCCCATGTGAATTTAAAATTCACATTTATTCATTCAATGCTTCTTCACTTGTCACATCTGTCACATGGGACATGGCCTTCCTTTATAAGAACCTTGTCTTATCCATAAGGTACTTCTTGTCATGTGAATTTAAAATTCACATTTATTCCCCCAACAACTTCTCTCATCCCCATGATGATAAGAGAGAACTTTCTAAAATTCCTCACTTGTCACCATCACCCTCATATGGGGACAAGAAGTTCCTTTTTAAGGAGATCTCCTCTAATCCCACGGTACTTGTAAGTACCTCCACCTCACATGTCCACTTTCCAACTCATTTGTCCTTGTAACACCTCACCTTCCACATGGAAAGATGTGAGAGCTTGTGAGTCCTTAACTCACTACAACCCTTCATTTTTCCCATGTTGGAAAAATATTGAATGTTCAATTCTTTAGAGATTCTTCCCTTAAAATGGAATATTTTCTTTCAATTCATTCATTCATCACATTTTGCAACTCAAGCATTCTACTCTCTAGCAATTTTCAAACAATCACACTTGCATATTCATCCTCCATTGTTGCACTCTTCAAGCTTGCATTCCATCCATTTGCATTCATCTATTAAAATAAAAGATTTTCTCTCAATTCATTCATTCATCACATTTTACAATTCAAGCATTCTACTCTCTAGAAATTTTCAAACAATCTCAAGCACTTGCATATTCATCCTCCATTGTTGCACTCTTCAAGCTTGCATTCCATCCATTTGCATTTATCTATATGAAAATACCCATATCCCTCATTGCATTCTCCATCCCATTTAAATCACTTTGCATAGCATTTTGAATCATTTTCCATCAAGGAGCACACATCAAATCTTCAACAAAGGGCCAACCAAGGAGATCAACTTAGAAAAGGGGTAAACCCACAATAGTGGGTTACAATTTTACACACAGAAAAATTAAAAAATTTCTATCAAAAAGAAAATAAAAAATGGCTTACCCCTTTGAATGAACCATCCCCGCTTCTAATTGACCCCCCCTTTGAATGAACCCCCACTTGCACCATATTCAAACCCCCCTTCTATTTGAATCCCCTTCATTAGAACGAGGGTTCTAATGAACCCTCCCCCCCCTCCCCTTTTAAACTTTTCTTTAATTCTAAAATTAATGCATTTTTTAATTTCAAAGCTCAATTTAGAGGTTCAAATGGAGTCAAATAGATGAACCAAGTTGGAGACCTATAGTCCTCGAAATGAGCTTCCCAACAACTGTAAATTTGATATATTTTTCTTTTATTTTTTGTTTTATTTATTAGTTTTACTGAACATAAGTTTTTCATTGAACTTGATGTTCAATGAAAATCCATTGTGGAAAAATAGTAAATTAGTGGATTTTTTTTGAAAAATATGCACGTTCTAGGTATTTATGTCCTCGTTCAAAGAAAAAAAAAGGAAAAAAAATAAATACATACAAAAAAAGTTATGCGATTGAAAGTGCACCTATGTCTAAATTGTAATTGGTTTGACTTCAAAACTTAATTAAAATAAAAATATTCAAAAAAATGTTATGAAACAAAATGGAAGAACTAGGTATTAGTGTTACCAACCTAAATTCGAAAGAATCAAAATTTATCCTTTGTAGAAAAAAAAATTATGCGATTGAAAGTACACATCACTTTTTTAAAATGTTGTTTACTATTAAAAACTAGTTATCAAAGGAGATGCAAAAACATTACAATTTAATTTCAATTTATTTTTAAAAATACATTTAAAATCTACATAAAAATCTCACAAATCACTATTTTGGATCATCTTCAAATTCCTAATATTTTACCTACTATAGGTGTCGAAAAGTGAAGATTTTGCTCAAAATGTTGCTTTCAATGTCAAGTTTGGCCAAAAAGTGTAACCTACTATTGTGGTTCACCTCAAGGTATATTTGTTGTTTCACCTTTCTTTGTTTAAGTTCAATGTAGGCTAATCTTGAGGTGGTGTTTTTGTTTCATTACTTTGCATTTTTAGTTAGTTTTTGCACATTTAGGGGTAGAAAACACTTGCACACACTTTGAATTCTTTTTTTTTTGTAATCTCAATTTTAGATGACATAATTCAAGAACAGGTTCCTTGGACAAGAAGCTACATGGCTTACGATTGGTGTAGACAGATTTTGTAATTGCATTCTTTCCTCCAATTGCTATTGCAAATTTATCATATGCATGGGCTGCTTCTTTTGTAGTGTCAAAAGTTCCAAGCCATTGTTGCCTCTTCAAGTTGGGGTTATAGATTTCTGAACCATAATTACTTGACTATTTTTTGACACCTCTATATCTTTTCTCCATTGCTTTGTTTAATTTTCTAAAGCATAATTGACACTTTGTCAAAACATTTTCCTATTTGACATTATTGCATTTCTAATGTTGTATCAAGTGCAATTACAAATTTTTGATGTATATTTGACAACATAAAAATAGCAATACAAATCAACAGAAAGTGCAATTTAAAAAGGTATGAAAATGTAGTGAACACAAAATAAATCATAATAGAATACATTCATAGTTTTTTATATAAAAGTCTTTAGCATTTACATTTTACTATTCGAATAGCTATCATTTTTGGGTAGAAAATAGTCATATTCCAAACAAATAAAATATGAGTAATACACTTGCTACAACCAATATTAAAAAATGACAAGTTTTTTTTAATAAGATGAACAATGCAAAGAGGATCAACATTTCTATTATCAGTATTGCAAATCCCATTGACATCATATTATCATAGCCATTATCAACATTTGTATTCCTTGGGCATAATTTTCTCATTCTCTTGCTTTGATATCCTTGAGTTGTAAAAGATGACTGATTTAAATATACATTCTAATGACAAATGGCTTTAATAGAAATGACAAATTGTTAGAACTTTACATTGTCTATAGTAATTGTTAGTTAGCTTTTTTTCCACAATACAATTTGGCTAAGTTTTTAGGTCATCTATGTGAACAAACAAACCTTATTTACAATTATATAATTCTTAAATAAAAATTCAATGACATAACACCTAAAATATTTCTTCTAAAATCATAGAATTGTAAGGAAATTAAAAATTTTCAACTTTGCCCCACATCGAAATTTGATGCAAAAATGACTCTGATGATCGTTAATTACAGTGAAAAGGCTAGACATACACCCTTTCATTATATGAAGTATGAGACTATTAACAACTTCCCTCTTTGCACCTATGAAGCTCTCATTAAGATGATCATGCCCATTACAGTTGTAGGAGAAATCAAATTTATCAATTGTAACCCACATTGAAATTTCAGGAAAAAATACATTTCATATCATAATGGTCAACATGAGATTGTCTAGCCATGCTAGAATTGTTTAACCACACATATATTGCTTAAGGGAGTTATAGTAAAATGCTTTCTAGTTACTCACAGAAAATGTCATTCCTACAATTTATAGGAAATTTAATGATAGACATTTTTTGCAACTTCACTTTTAGTTATAACAATAATGCCACACTTTGTTACAATTAATGTTGAAATAGAACAATTATTTCTTGTATTTTTCCATCACTGGTATTTCTTATCTCGTTTTTATGAGTAGGAATATTTTGGACAACACCTGCATGGTTGCTAAGATATAGAGTCCCTAAATCAGGACATTGATGCTAATCGTACTCTTTTTGAATATTTGTTGTCTTTAGGAATATTTTTTGTCATTTTTTGCTTTAGAATGCACATAAAGACACAATGGGTTTTAACAAATTGACACTTACAATGTACCACCCTCAAAAGACAAACCTATGAATGAAGAAAGAGAAATTGAAAAGGTCAACCCCCAAAGAGGACAACGGAAAATAGATAGAGCACCTAAAGTGGATTACATAGTTAAAGGAGAAAAAAGGAAGTTGGAGATACTGGTTTCAAACACATATTCACTATTTCTAATGTAATAAATGGTTCTTGTATCTTTCCATTGTTGTTTTTTCTCATCTTCTATTTTTTGGTAGGCATATTTTGGGAAATACTTGGATGGGTACTAAGGTGCAGAGTCCCCAGAGTAGAACATTGATGTTGATCATAGTCTACTTTAGTATTTCTTGTATTTTCTCATCTTGTATTTTTGAGCATGCAGATTTTGAGCATTACCTAGATGGATGTTAAGATGCACAGTCCCTAAGTCACAACATTGATGTTAATCATAGTCTTTTCAAATATTTGTTATCTTTTCTTGATATTCATATACAACCTTCTACTATTCAATGTTAATTCTTGAGGGGGTTACATCAAAATGCATTCTAGTTACTAAAATTGAAGGAAATTTGGGTAAATAATATATTGACATCTTTAGAAGTGAATAGAACTCTCACTATGTTCATCCATTTGAGCATTGTGGAAAACCCAACTTTCATGATTTAGAATTATAAAGAATCATCACTGTGAAGCACTATGAAATGCCTCACATAAACAACTAGATTTCCTCTATGGGTAAACCCACAAAAGTGGTTTACAATTCGAGTGAGGAAGGAAAATTGGAAAAAAAATGACCCCATGGCAAAAAAAATGGTTTTAGGGGTTTGAACGAACTTACCGGTTCAAGAAAACCCATTTAAATGCTTGCCCCTCATTTCTCGCCCATAAAACCAAAGAAAATGCAAATGAAAGGGTGCTTCACTCGAACCCCCTTATCCTCTATTCTCCCCCTCAGACACCCAAAAGTCCATATTTTTGTGTTTTGAAGCTTGGGTTGAGGATGAAAATGGAGAAGACTTCACAAACCCAACTGAAATCAGTTAGTCCTCAGAACGAGCTATCCAATGACTATAATTTTAATATATTTTAGTTTTATTATGTATTTATTTTTTAGTTTAATTATGTAGGAGTTAGGTTAACTCCTCAAACACCCAAAACCCACCTGCAAGACAAAATAACTTCCACAAAGAGAGGAATGGTAGAAATATCATGTTTTAATTAAGTTTCAAGAATGCCAAATTGAATATGAGATGATTACAAATTTACAAAATGCCTTGAATATATAGGCAAAAGTGAAAACCTAAAATGCATGAGATGTTGTCAAGTGTTGAAATCACACAACATGTGATAACATGTGAACCCTATCTAGAAATGATAAAAAGATAGAGATAAGTTCTAGAAGGAAAACTCATCTTCTAGAAGGAATCTTATCTCCTACAAACAAGGAAGAGGGAATTACCCCATTATTAAATGATTTATCTAATTATGTAACTTATGACTAAATTAATTAAATAAAGACCTAAGTTAACTTATGCTATTGTAATAGATAATTAATTACACTAACACCCCCATAAGTGCAACTTAGGAAGAAGCAAATTATTATGCAAGAGATACAAAGATGCAAGAGATGGGTCTCGACAACAACGGCTTGATTAGGTACCCATTTACAAGTGCAATGAAAAGGTGGTAAAGGAGAAAACCACACGGGACAAAACTCCTCCCCAAAATAGGATGAAAAAATCTAAGTGATGAAAGATGGAGGACTCCATAAGAGCCCCAAGGACACCATCCATCATGAAGATACATGAAAGATCCCCCCATAAGAGAGGAATGAAAATCCCTCCCAAAAAGAAGTAACTCCAGTAGGACTAAAGAAACTGCATCTCCTGAAAGAAGTGAGAGGGTGGCCACATGAATGCAATCTCTGAAAGTGGAACAGGTGCAACCCAAGATGTCTCCACTAAAGTAGATGAGACCTCAACCAATGAAAAAGTCAGAGAAGGTGAAGAATCAAGAGTATCCTCCAAAGATGAATGATCAACATCCTGTTGCACTAAAACAAAGGAAACCACATCTGTAGTAATAACAACAACAATAGGAGGAGGAAGAGATGGAATGGAAGGCTCAAGAATAGGATTTGAAGAGAGAAAAATAATGTTCAAGAATCCAAATATCTCCTCTGAATGATGATTCACACTAGAAGTGTGAGGAACAACTGAAGGAACATAAGCACTATCAGTAGAAAAATCTGCAAATGAATACAACCAAGATGAATGATCCACCACCCCAGTAGCAATAACCACTCTACTCTCCAAGTATCTGATGATAACTAAATCAGGGGTAAACTCCACAGATCTTCCATTGCCTCCATGTGTGATCTGATATATGGAAAGAAGGTTCTTTGTCAAATGAGGAACACATAAGACATCCTGAAAAGTGTTGTCCCTGAAACTAATATACCCCTTCCTTGTAACACTCATGTATGTATTGTTTCCCATCAAAATAGGAGATATAGTACAAGGCTCAAAGGAAGTGAAAATAGACTGTGAAGATTCCATATGATGAGAAGCTCTTGAATCTAGAAGCCATCTTCCTGATTCATGACTTGAATAAGCACAAAGAGCATGTCCCTTCAAAACTGAGGTGGTATGAAAACCAGTTGTGCCTGTGTCAAGCTACTCTAAAGAAGGAGGGGAGGAAGATGATGCAAACATCCTAGAAGGAAAATCAATTTGATGTTTCTGAAGAAGATGTTTCAGCTCATTAATATCCTTCTTGTAGCATCTATGTTTTGCATGTCCTTCCCTCTTGCAATAAGCACATGTAACTTTCTCCTTAGATGATTTCCCCTTAGAAGAGGAGGATGAATCTGATGACTCCTTTTGCTGCTCATGAGATTTGGAATCCTTTTGTTTTTGTTTCTTGCCTTTGCTTGAAGGGCCTTTTGATCTGTGGGCCCCTGAGAAACAATGAGAGCCTATGATGAAGAAGGTTTCACTGTGCCCATGCTAGCTAACTTAGCTTGCTCTCAAGTCAGGGATGAAGCAAACTCACCAAGAGAGGGCGTAGTGAATCTCATACGAAGAGCATCTTAGGTGGCATAAAATGTAGAAACAAAAACTGAATACTTAGGTTCAAGCTTTGAAAGGATGGACAAAATCAACTGAGAGTCTTGCTTTTGAATACCACACTATGTCAACTACAAATGAAGAGACTTGAGTTTTCTGAAGAACTCCTGGATGTTGTCAAAATCCCTAATATTTAAGCTAATGAGCTCATTCTTCAATTGGAATCCTCTCATAGTATCCCGCTTCCTAAACAAAAACTCTAAAGTAGTACAAATATGATTTGGAGAAGTACAAGACTCAATATGAAAAAGAAGATCAGGAGAAATAGACATAAATAAAGTACCAAAAGCTTCATCACACCTATTAAACCACTTTCTCTTTTCAGTAGCACCTGCAGGTTCAACTTCATTACCCATGGTCACTCTATACAACCCTTTGTGCTTCAAAAAAATCTCTTTTTGTTTTTTCCAACCAAAGTAGTTGAATGGAGTAAGGGGCGTAATATTTTGTGAATCCATGAAAAAACAATAGTATATACTCTCAAATGCAAAAAATATTCCCCTTTGATTTAAAAAAAAGTCCTAATTACATGTTTCCCAAGAAAATAACCCAGAAAACAAAGGTTGAGTTCTGACAAAAATCAGATACTTGGTGAAAAAATTAGAAAAATCAGGTTTGAGATTTGTGAAGATGAAAAAACCAATTTTCCAATGATATCTTGTTTGTGAAAATTTGACACCATGGCCAAAAGTTATGAATTTTTCAAAAAACTGAATTTAGCCTGCAGGAAATGGGTTTTCTAGCAAAAAAAAATCATTTTGATTTGATTTCTGCAAAATTTGTTCACAATGAGTAGACAAAAACAGAAACCCAAAAATAATTTGAAGCTAAGAAAAAAACCCATAAATCATTTTTTGATCCAACAAGCAAAAAATGAGAAAATAAATTTTTGTTAACCTTTAACCAAAAGAAAAATGACATGTGATACTCTTTATACAACAATTGTCTCCAGATATGTGCATGATATGCAAAATCTAAAAGATACCCAGATTGAATTTGAACCCTGGCTACAAAACTCAAAAATCATTTTTCCTACAACTGAGTGGAAGCTAGATTTCTGAAGCAAAAATGAAAAATGGTTTCAATAAAAAAATTGCTTGCATCCCACAAAATTTTTATGCCAAGAATGATCCCTCATATATGGGAAGAAGTTTGCAACATTGAAGTTCTGATACCATGTAGGAGTTTAGGTGAACTCCTCAAACACCCCAGAATTACCCGCAAGACAAAATAACTTCCACAAGAGAGAAATGGCAGAAATATCATGCTATCATTAAAATGCAAGAATGCCAATTTGAATATGAGATGATTGCAAATGTACAAAATGTCTTGAATATATAGGCAAAAGTGAAAACCTAAAATGCATGAGATGTTGCCAAGTGTTGAAATCACACTACATGTGACAACATGTGAACCCTATCTAGAAATGCTGAAAAGATAGAGATAAGTTCTAGAAGGACAACTCATTTTCTAGAAGAATCTTATTTCCTACAAACAAGGAAGGGGGAATTACCCATTATTAAATGATTTATCTAACTATGCAACCTAGAACTAAATTAATTAAATAAAGACCTAAGTTAACTTATGCTAGTGTAATAAATAATTAATTATACTAACATATTAAAAATAGGTTTTTCACCAAAAATCAAGCTCTTTGTTCTACACATGTGAAAAAATAGTAGATTATAAAAAAAATTGAAAAATATGAGTGCACCACATATTGAAGTCATTGATCCAACAAAAAAAAATATTGAATTTCAATACATACAAAAAAATTACGTGTTATACAATCGTGCTATGTCTGAATTGTAATTGGTTTGATTTTGAATCTTGATTAAAGAAAAAATATTCAATAAAAAATTATCCAACCAAGTGGAAGCACTAGATACCGGAGTTACAAATCTAAATTTGAAAGGATTAGAATTTTATTTTTCATGGAAAAAAAGTTATGTGTTATGTGGTGAACGTCACTTTTTAAAAATGTTGTTTTATGAAAAAACTAGTTTTTAAGGGAGATGGAAAAAAAAGTGCAATCTGATTCCAATTTTTTTGAAAAAAACATATTTAGAATCTATAAATAAAATATCATGAAACTCTAGTTTGCATCATCTTCAAATTCCTCATGGTTTAGCCACTATAGGTGCCCAAAAGTGAAGATTTAGTTTAAAAAATTATTTCAGTGTCCAATTTGACCAAAAATTATAAACCACTATTGTGGGATCACCTCTATTTGTGCATTGTAAATCACATTTCATGAACATGTCCTCCATATTCACCTAAACAAAGTTATAGTTATATCCTTAAAAAAAAAAATCACAAGGCCCTTTTTGTAAACATCTACTCTATGGTTGCTAGGAGGCTGCCTAATGATGAAAGTCTTAATTTTGACCCCACCACCTGCAACTATTTTATTCCAGTTGTTCAAAAATCTCAATTCAAAAAAAGAACCATCAATATTCATAGCCAACTTTGAAGATTACAACCATATTCATCAGTTTAATTTTTTACCAGCTATATTTATTTCTTCCGCAAATTCAATGCACATAATGGTCAATAAATTGAAAACAAAACATAATTTTTTAACCTAATGCGGTATTATTGACCATGTTCAACCATCAGTATTTTCTTAGTCATACAAAATGGAGAAAACTAAAACCTTAAAGATGCTAATTACAAAATATCAAAATATCTAAAACAAAATTTAAGATTCAAAAATTTAAATCTATTTTGTTTGAAGGATAGTTTTATTTAAATTTTTAATATATATTAAATTTATTTTCGCCATTATAAAATTTTATATTTATATATCAAATTGATTGTCTATATATCATAAAATTTTATGAAGATTATGATGATTGTTGGTCAAACCTTACTAGTTTCTCCCAAGCCAGTTGTGGTGAAGGTAGAGGGCCTGGGGAACGTACTCAGTCAACCCCTTGAAGATGTAAGACTAAACTACACTATAGGTCAGGAATTGGGACGGGGCAGTTTGGAGTTACATATTTGTGCACCAACAAGGTTACTAGTGAGCTCTTCACTTGTAAATCCATTGCCAAGAGGAAACTGGTTAACAAGGAGGATATTGAGGATGTGAGAAGAGAGATCAAGATCATGACCCTTCTTAGGGGACAAACTAATATTGTGGAAATGAAGGAGGCTTTTGAGGACAAACAGGTTGTCCATTTAGTCATGGAACTCTGTGCAGGTGGAGAGCTCTTTGACATGATAATTACTAAGGGACACTATACATAAATGGTTGTCGCTGCAGTTATTAGGACTATTATCTAGGTTGTGCAGACATGTCATACAATGGGAGTAATGCATGGAGATTTTAAGGCTGAGAATTTTTTGTTGCCCAGTAAGGATGAGAATTCACCCTTGAAAGATATTGATTTTAGCCTTTCAATTTTCATAGAGCCGGGTGAGTCTATATGTAGATAGAATCTTACAATATGGGTTGGAAGAAAGTAGGACCTTTTGCTCCAGCCGTGGAGTTTTCTGGAGAAATTAGTAGAGATAAGATGCCAATAAAGAAAATATGACATACGGTCTAAAATGTAAATAGTCCTATGTGAATGATAAATACTTGAATGATCATTATTCATTAGTATACTATTGAGGAATAAGGTTTGTATATGATTGATAAAAATAAAAAAAACACTATTCAAAATGCTTATATCATTATAATATTACTATACAAAACTATTAACCAATATAATTGAAGAAAAATGAGTTCGTAATATTAACAAAAATATGATATAAATATAAACATTAAAAAATACAGTCAACAAAATTTAATTCATTACTACTATTTGAACATCATAAGACAATAACCTGCTCTTGTTTTATTGTGCATTGCTTGTGGTGTAAGTTTTGTAATTTGTATTCGCAATGTTACCTTTTGAATATCGCACCTCATGAAAAGGAATAAACAAGACAAAAAATACGGAAAATAATATTAGAAAAAGTAGACATGATGGAGAAGAAAATTCAATAAAAGTGGTCCCGTTTGCCGTGATTCGCTCTCGATGCTCGTAGGTAGTCATCAAACATGTGAAAGATCTTTTCTAAAGATATTGCCGGCCACTAAATCAATACTTTACTGACTGTACTCGCACTCATTGCAGATGACAAATTAACATGACAAAAACTTGATTTGACTGGGGGAGACAATTATTTAATAAAACAATTTTTAAGTAGGTATGATTGGATTGGAAAGAGCTGTAAAGTGGGGAATCAGCTTGACTTGGCTTTATACAAGCAAAGAGAATTGCCTAGCACCGGTATGTGTGATAGGAGTTCGAAGTCTTCGCAGTTGTTTTTTGTTACAAGTTCTTCATAGTTGTTTGGGTTCAATCGTCTCTGCCACTCTTTTCAGCTGCAACTCTGAAGATGGAAGAATACAAGCCTCCCACAACCATAATTCCTTTCCGAAACAATATGGAATACGATGTGTTTCTGAGTTTCAGGGGGAAAGATGTGAGAAATACTCTGGTTGATACTCTTTGAAGCTCTCTCCTCTGCAGGACTGCATGTCTACAAGGACGACGAGAGTTTGGCAAAGGAAGATCCGATTTGGTCGAGCTTGGAAAGAGCAATCAAGAGCAGTGCCATACGCATTCCTATATTTTCAAAAGGTTATGCAAGTCAACATGGTGTCTCATGAAGGCCGCCACAATGACGAACAACCAGGGTTTGATCATTCCCGTCTTCTATAACGTGGCTCCAACTCATGTCAGATATCCTCAAGGAATGTCCAGCCCCTACAAGCAAGCATTTCAAAGCCATTCAGATCGATACGATCGAGGAGTGATTGACAAATGGAAGGATGCCCTTAGACAAATCTGTTCTCACTCAGGGTGGGTTATGGATACAACTGAAGAGTAAGTAACTGCCCTCATTCTCTCTGCTTGCTTTTCTATATTAGATGACATCTATGCTTCCATTCAGACTAGCCATTATTTAGGGATACGGTTTTATGGACTGGAATTTTTTATTTTATTTTTTTAATAACAACACCTGAATTTATAAATGTTTAGTGTTTTGTTAGTGGTCATAATATTTTAAGTAGTATATATTTAAATTAAATAAAAGTAATTTGGAAGTTGTCTTTCAAGAGTTATTCTTAATAACAAAGAAAACTAGTTTAAAATTATTTTACAAATTTTTAGTTAAATTGTCATTACAACAAAGAAAATAAGTTTTTCATAACTAACATAAATCAAATCTAACTCTACCATATCTTAAAAAATATAAATCTCAAAAAATAAGGTATTATAATTTTATTTTGAATTAAAAATAATAATTATAAAAATAAAAATAGATCTTTCTATGAAATTAAAATTTAATACACAAAAGCTTCCATATTTATAATATAGTTTTAAACTGAAAAGTAGCCTAAAGCTCTCTATTTTAAAAAAAAAAAAATTAGAGTAGTTTGCGTATTTTTTTTATAAATTTAATTTATTTTTGTTTTAAAAAATTATATGTAACTATTTTATAAATTAAATGTCAACTATTTCTGGATTGAAATTGTGTAAGTTTTCTTATCAACAATTCAAAACATACTCCATGATCCATCAACAAGATGATAATCAAACAATAAAGAGAGAGTGATGATGGATCATGGAGTATGATCCAAAACATTATTAAAACTTGACATAGTTTCAAAGAAATAGTTGACATTTAATTATCATGGATTGTGGAAATCTAATGCTTTTGTTTTATTAATTTTTAAATTTATTTTAAACATGTAAGAAATATAACTTTAATTTAAAAAATTCATTTTAAAAATATTTTAATTAATTATAAAATATAGATTTGACCTAGGTCATTTTTGTAAATCATAGATTTTGAACCAATGTAGGAAATAGATAAATTTGAGGACTATGACCAAACCATTAAGAGGGATTGTAGATGGAGAGAGCTTGGAGCATGTGCCAACCATTAGGGTAATTGTGTTATTTATATGCATTTAATTATATAAAGATAACCTAACTAAAGTGAATCTAAATCAAAAGGGAAATTTGCAAGATATGTAATTTTGGCTATGAAATTTCATGCCTACTTTGATTTACATGTGAATTATCATCATAGTGCATGCCAAAATAAAATCAAGTACTTATCATAGTAAATTTATTTAAACAACTCATAAAAATGATACATATGCCACTTCTTGGAACATGCTTCTTTGGAATGAGTATAAAAATATTTGTTAATTGATTTAATCTTGGAGAGCTCAATAATGATATTTACATAAGGAATGTAAGGATAGCATCATGTAACACCATAAGATGATATGGAAAAATGATAGAGAAACCAGATAAAAATTAGATCAAACCATTGTTGTAGATAATTTATTATTGAATTATTTGAGATAAATTTCATTACATTACATTACATAAATAACTTCCAAAACTAACAACTAACATTCTAATTTATTTATTTAATCTAATATAAACTACAAACTAATGATGTAATACTAACCATTGATGTAATCTTTTATAATTGCACCCTTATCACATCAATATGAACAAAGGGTGGAATATTGCAAGAGTTGAACACAACAAACCTTATGAAGACTTTGATGAAACACCTCCACCAATTCTCCTCACTCATCAAAGAAACACCAAATGACTCCATCAGAAAATCTATTGACTATCAAACCTACAAAACCTTTGTACAACATGAGAGAACATAAATTGTCCCCATTCTCCTTGCACAAGGAGAGAACGACTTTCCTCTAAAAGTCCACATCTCCTCCAAGTGTGTCAAAATCCCTCCTCTTGTGTTACACATGAGAGAGAAACTCTCCTCTTAAGAGTCCACATCTCCTTCGAATGTGTTAATACCCCTCCTCTAGTGTCTTGAGAATTGATACCTCCTTTGTTGTATAAAATATCTCAACCAAAACGTGAATAAATTGACCGCACCCACAAGAAATGTCAACAAAATCCAATCCCACCTTGCTCCATGAAGGGACATATATGCAGTGTTCCACGGGGATGCGTCCCCCCCAAAAAAAAACCCGCGTTTCCTAGAGGGGGACATCTCGAAAACTTGGGGACTTGGGGGGACATCCCCCTACCAACCAACCACCAGTGCCACCATCCCACCACCAGTGTCACTGTCTCCAAGATGCCACTAGGACTTCGAGGATGTTGGGGTGTCCTCAAGATGTCTAGGGGACTCCTAGTTGTCTCCAAGATCTATAATTCTTATATTTATACATCTTTTTATAACTATTTTTTCAAGTACTATATGTATTTCAGCACTCTGCCGCCATCCCCCTGCCGTCCCCCCCATTGCCCCCAAACTTAGACCCCCCATCCTCACATCCCCAAAACATGTCACCCCATCCCCTTCCCTGTCCCCGTCCCCGAAACCCCGTGGAACACTGCATATATGTGAAATGATGCTTCTCATGTAATTATGCCCATCCTTTGTTGCCTTCAACCTCCAATATGAACTTGTTACTCTTTAATTGCTAGATGTAATATTTAAAACTTCAAAGGTCCTCTTAGGTGTAACATAGATGAAAATAGTATAAACACTATATGTAGCCATGTTTAAAGGAAAGAAATTAAGTGTCAAATTCAACAGATAATGCAATCTTTTATAATATAACCAAATTATTTGGGTACGAAAGTCTTTATGACTCCTTCCTCAATTTTTCTAATGTCTTCATGTATAAAATGATTAAATGCCTATGGTTATTTCCTCAACTACAAGCTTTGTTATATAGATAAACAAAAAATTAAGGCCTATGGTTTGATCTTGATACCTTTCCAACAAAAATACACTTTCAACATTTACCATAGACCTGCATTTTGACATATTTTGTTTTGCATATTATATTTGGAAAAGAGGCTCCATCATTAAAACACCATGCCAAGTGTAGAGCCTCTCTAATTTCTAATCAACTTGGTGCTACTAGGTATACACACACATTAGAGGATGAATTCCTAATTAAATAGTTCATCTTTCACAAGAGGCCACATTTAATTATCAAATAGGGACTCGTAAACTTTAGACATTGCTAACACAATATATGCATTCATGGATCCTAGACACGCCCTATATCAATGGAGTATAGGCAATTACACATGTACAACAAATTGTAAAAGTTAGAAAATGAAATGAAATGCTCTTTGTAAAACAAGGGAAATAAATATAAGCTGCTACCTTATGCTACAGGTGCCTAACACTCAAGACTATAACTACCAATTGCTAAACTCGAACTGCAGTATCCTAACCTAACTATTTTTTGCAGAGTATGAAACCGACATGAAGCTACAAAATTCAATCAAAACTATAGAATGGATTTCGTGAATTACACATGCATATAACTGGAAAATACCTTAACTAAATTCAACAATGCATCAATTAATCTAACAAAAGGAAATGGAGTGGAATAGTAGTACCTCAAGTGGCCCTTGCTTGAGTTGTTGCACTTCCATAGAAGTTGTCAACACCTACTTACTCAACAATTAATGATATCAACTAATTCATTTATTGCATATAAACACTAAACTCTTTCATACAATCCAATAAGAATTTGTTGAAGATTTCTTGTTCAATAACACATATCTATTGTTGCAACCGGTAATAGAAAAACAACTAACAACTAGAAACAACAATCAACAACTATTAGATTCACTCCTTAGCAATAGTCCCACTATATAGGGTCTTTGAGGATTTTTATTCCTCTAGGACTAAAAATAGATTCATAAAGTATTCGTCCACTCTCCCTCAAAGATAGAGAGAGGACTTAGTCTTAAAATATAAAATAATAATTATGAAGCAAGAGTAGAGAAACTAATTTAGAACTTGTGCCTAGTGGTTAATTTCCATGACAAAGGTGTGTTCTTGAGGACAATCATGTCATGAGTTAGTCCCATTCAAAATAGACTCCACTTAGTAGTCTTATACAGTGAATAGGGCTCTTCGGAGATCTCATCTTTTTGGCAATGAAAATATCTTCTAAATTAGAGTCACAAGTGCTAGTAAAATACAATGATTGTATAATTAGTGTTTTTTATTTCATCACCAGGGGCATTCCCCCATGAGTCTATGTTTGTCTCTATCATTACAACATCTTATTTCTTTTTATATCTTCTCCTGATGGGTCTCTTATTTCTTAGGTGACACAATCACCTCCTTGATGGTTTGGCCTTCCTTTGCCCCTTTGTAGGTGCAGAGGTAGAAGCCCCACTCTTTCTTTTCTTTTCTTTCGATGGCCTTTTACTGGAAGCTAGGCTTTCCAGCTTGTCTTTGGTTGTAGGTTGTTCAATAGAGGTTGCAAGTTGTGTTTCCTACAGACCCTACTCTTCTGAATAGTCAATAGTAAATCTTCCATACAAGGGTTGTCCATTATAATATTGGATGCAAGAAAAATAATGAGATTCTCATTTTCCTTTAGTGCCCATGGAAAAATGAAAACATAATTTGTTAAGTGTAAGCTCCCCAAGTAAACCAAGGAATAATAAAGGTCCAAAGAGAGCTTTTTGTGCCTCATATTTAGTTAAACTTGTAGCCACTGCTTACCAGATAAAGCCCTGAATCACTTCACCAAACAAACTAAACAATGAAAACTAAATAGCATTGACAATTCCTTTGTTAAAAGAAATAATTCCTCTGATAAATAAAACCATCTAGTATATATAAAGAAAAAATATTACAAAATTGTAGAGAGACCTCTAAGATTCTAGAAGTTCAATGAAGAAAGAATAGCCAAAAACTATCCAAGACTATGGCAGATTTCTTCAAATAGAAAACAAAATGTCAAAAATTAAGTTATTTGATAGCATACTAGACTAGTAGGGTTAAACTATTGGTGCCATATATATTTATAAAATGCCAAAGTTTTTTTGTGCTTTTCTGTATATAATTTGAAAACTATAGAAATGTTAAAATAGTATTGTTGTTTTGTATAAACCCATATTCCAAATTTAATTTTGGAGAATTATGTGAGTTATACCTAGAATGCAGGGATTTGAGGACTAGTTGGGTTTTGGTTAATGTGTTACAGACTACTGAGGATATTTGCTTAGATTTCTCGCATGTTGAGAAAATAATTCTTAACTAATGGTTTTAGAAGAAAAATAAACATCTGTCCAGTTTGACCGTTGTTCAGTTTGCAGTTTTGTTTATTATGGTTATCTAGTTTTATTTTATTTTTGCCACTCTAATCTAAATATCTATAGCAAGCATCAATGTAATTATAAAAAATGAATGTGATGGAAGTTTATTTTCAGTTGAATTCATTTTACCCAAATTCTATGAAATCCCCTATTTTTTATTCTACAATAGTAGTGAAGGTTGTAGTAGACTTGCAGTGATTTAATCTTTTCAATTAGTATCAAAGCATTGGGTTACAGATTTCTTGAAATGGCTTAGTTGTTGAAAGCTTTTTTTTCTAACTTCTTAGGGCATAAAGAAAAAATGGCATCAACAAAGTATCTTCTACAACTTCCTCCATTCAATGGTGATCTCTATGACTACTGGGCAATAAAAATGCAAAAATGAATGGTGTTTAAAGAGACATGGGAAACTGTTCAAGTTGGATATGTAGATCCTCAAGAGTAGAATGCATTAACAACACAAGAGATGAATGAAAAGAAAGAAACAAAGAAGAAGAATGCCTTGTGCATGTTGTTAATCCAAAGTGCCCTACATGCTAGTATTTTTTGCAGAATTTCCACAACAGAAAATGCCAAGGAAGCTTGGGGCACTTTGAAGTCTTCTTACCAAGGCACAAATAAATGAGAGAATTTGTGAATCTTCAAATGAAGGAAAATGGGAAGATAATTGAATTTTATGTTTGAATTCAAGATATTGTTAACCAGTTAAGCAACAATGGAGAGACCATTACAAACCAGGTAATTTATGAAAAACAACTTAGATCCTTACCAATAAAATGGAATTCAATAGTTATTGCAATAGAATAAAGTAACAATTTAATGACACTAATGCTAGACCAACTCATGGGATCATTGTCATCTCATGTAAGTAGATTGGATAGAGATCTAGAAAGTTTAGAAAATCATTTACAACTAAGACTTAAGTTGGAAAAGGTAGTGTCATTATTGAAAATATGCAAGAGAGAGGAGGAAATATCATCTTATTCAAAAGGAAGAGGAAGAAGCCATGGAGGAAGAAGTTGAGGTCATGGTCTTGGCAATTTAGATAAGAGGCATATATAATGCCAATGCCATTATTGTGAAAGATTTGATCATTTTGAGAGGGAGTGTAGAACCAAGTAGAGTTGCATACAAAATAAAAGAACAAATTTCAGCCCTGAGGAAGGATCGAGCATTCAGGATCTAATATGTTTTTTCTTTTCATATGGTAAAGAAATCTCAGGATGATGTTTGGTTTCCTGACTCAAGATGCTCCAATCATATGACGGGCAACAAGGACTCATTTGTTAAAATTTATGAAACAAAGAGATGTCAAGTGAAGCTTGGAGACAATAAGGTAGCAACAGTTATTGGAAAAGGCATTTTGGCTATACAAACTAAGCACGGTGAGGTAAAAGAGATTCAAGATACTCTTATTTTCTGATCTTAAGAATGATCTTCTAAATTTAGGTCAATTAGCAGTAGATAAAGCCCTGGATATCTTCACCAAACAAAAACTAAGAATGAAAAATCAATAAAATAGCTAATAGATATGAAAGAAGGCAAGTTCAAAGTCAAGAGACCATGACATATAGAGACACCAAAAAACCTATGAAACATTCATGATTACTAGGTCCAATGACTATCACATATGTAACACAAACTACAACTCTTCAGTGCATTATGGTCGTGGAGCAGAAAACAGAGAGAAAAAAGTATACTTGGCTAGGTGCAACAAGAATTTCATTTGCAATAAAGGAGCTCAAAGTAGTTGCTTCTTTTTGTCTTATCCTTTTGGCAATTAGTTTAGAATTAAACTTTCAAATGATAAATAGTTATAATTGTTTAATGATAATTACCCTCTATTGCAGCAAGAAGCCTCTTTTTCTAAGAAACCCTACACAATAATAAAGTTGAAAAATGCCATTGAAGATATGGTTGAAAATCCCATGACAGAGTTCACAGAAAGATTCATACATGATAAGCGGAGAAAGAAGAAAATGATAAGCAAGAGAAAGAACAATACATCGTTAAAAATTGAAAAAAAAAGAAACTAATTTTAAAGTTGTATCAAAATCTCTAAATTTAAATTTTATTCCTATATCTATTAGGAAAACTCTATCATGATCTAAAAAAAAAAGCATTGAAAAGAAATGCACGCTTGATGCTAAAGAATCTTGCATTTAAAGCCACAAAAATCATACAAAGATTTCAAACATTAACATGGCTGGAACCTTGCCTGTAATAGTTCCATAATGGCTGAATTGGTGGCTTCTTCAATTATATTTGATATGGCCTTGCTAGAAAATATTAAAGCCCTCGTATTGCAAAGATTGCAACCGACGGATAATATTGAGTCTTTGCAATTTTGACACCCGTATTGCGTGCCCAAGTTGAAGGAACTCCTACCAGCTCCTTCTGCCTATTATAAAATGCTTCGTTTAGGTTCCTCGATGAGGCTTGCATGTTTTGCATAAATTTTCCCCCTTGCCTCCTCTTGAGAATACACAACAAAAACTACCCTTTGTTAAAGGTGCCAAAAGAAAAAGTACAAAAGAAAATTGGTTTAGAAAAAAAAACAGGTGTCTCTTGCATACAACGATTTCTACCCTAATTACCAACTGTCCAAGCCATCTGATAGTATACAGAGCCTACTTTGGAATTCGTGCACTCTCTACTCTTGGTCGCTGTGAATGCACCTGTCGGCTATTTGCAGCTCTAATAAGAGGTGACCAAAATAGTCTCCAACAAAATCCTCATTAAAAAATTGGCAAGAACTAATAATAGGAGTAAGCCTTAAACATATTGTACAATAGTTTTAGTTAATGTATTTTACTGGTTTGATGTTCAACCCATAATAAGCACACTTAGTGTAGATATAGGATTATGTAGTCTATTGTTTTTTGTTTTTATTGATAAATTTTATGGAGGCTACAGGAAAACTAATGAATGACATAGATATATGAACTACGTAATTTTTATTGTTTTTATTATTGCTAAACAACAAAAACACGTACCCTATTTTTACCCACTTCATTACACACCTATTTTTACTGTCTTGTTCTGCATAGTGTAGTATTTTTCCAACCTTATTGACCATGTTCAACCATCACTAATTTTCTTAGTCATACAAAATGGAGAAAACTAAAACCTTAAAGATGCTAATTACAGAATATCAAAATATCTAAAACAAAATTTAAGATTCAGAAATTTAAATCTATTTTGTTTGATGAAGGATAGTTTTATTTAAATTTTTAATATATATTAAACTTATTTTCACCATTATAAAATTATATATATATTTATATATCAAATTAATTGTGTCTATATATCATAAAATTTTATGAAGATTATGATGATTGTTGGTGATATGAACTTTCTATTATACAATTGCTAGTGCCCCTCCATTTATTTTGTAGGTATCTCTTTGCTTCCCAGTATAACATGGTCACATGGTCACATTTTATGTCTCTTAATAGTCCCTCATTCTACAACCTTCTATTTAGTATCCTCAATAACATGCATTTGTTCATATAATCTCTTTGTCTACATCTAAAATGAAATGTCTACGTAGTATTTGAACCCATTTTACATCTATTATTAGCCCACCTTTTATTTTCAAATTTATGACAACAATGTTGCCCTTTTTTTCTCTCCCTTAGCCTAAGGTTTTGAATTAATCTTTAAATTTGATTAATGTTTTAATGTATTAGATCATTATAGTATTATTTAAGTATTAGTATTATTTAGTTTCATAATTTTTGGTCAAACCTTACTAATTTATCTCAAAAAACATAAACATGTTATAAGGTAAACATAGTGATTGCATCCAAAGCTACAATGGCTAACTTGACAACTACCGTAATACAAAGCTTTCAAGTAAATGGAAAGCAATATTCAACTCATATAAGAAAATAACACAAAGAAAATTTCAACAGCAATTCGACAACAAAATAGGCATAGTCAATTTCTATTGAATTAGTAGATTTTAGATCCACTAATGCCAAGAGCACTTATTTATAATGTTTACAAAATTATTTCATGAAAGATAAATAAAAATCTCAATACAACTTATATCCTAAGAATAGATTGGTTTCATGCAAAGCAAATTTATTTCTAAGTTTAATCTATTTATACTAAATTTGAATTCGAGCAATCTATTGACATTTAGCAACCTAACAATACCCTTTTCATTTCATTAAATTCAGATAAAAAATGTTGTCATCCATTTTGAATCATATTGCCACTATTTGAACCCCCATGATCCTGCATTTACCTACATATTAATATATTGTACATTATATATTATATCATATTTTTTTTATATAATATATAATAAAAAATAATATGATATAATATATAATATACAATATATTAACATGTGTGGAAGGTGATCTGCAATAACCATAGACAAAACAAATAAGATTAGTCAGGTTAGAAAGCACAAACAACCATTCCCTATGAAATTCTTGATTAAACATAGAGGAAAAAACATGGAATAAAACATATATCACAAGCAAATGAACATGTAAACTTGTCTAAGTAAATCAAACCTGCATTCCATAGGAGGATTGGTCACCGCTTTCTTGCTTATTTACCAGGTATTGGCATCTCTACACTTTTACCCGTTAAAGCATAGCCACTTTTCTACTCTTGCTTATAATTTCCGTCATCCATTTATCTGCTTTTTCATATATAATAGTATCAATTTTGTATTAATGGCCTCCACTTCGACATCTGGTAGAGGAGAGCAGGAACGCTATCCATTATTGGTGTTTCAATCTCTCCAAAAACAAAAATCAACCTTGTCTGCAAAACAGTTTGATGTATTCGTCAACCATCAACTCTGGCTCGGCAGCTTTACAATTCTCTACAGCAAGCTGGGATCTGGGCATATCTAGATGATTCAGAGACTGGGAGATCATTTTCTTTCTGACCATAGCCATCTTTCTCACCGCGATATGCAGAGTCTCTTTGGTGCTTAGCTGAGCTAGATTTATTGTTTCAAACCAAGGCTAGAATTATTCCCCTGTTTAACCATGTTCAGCCTTCAGACTTCCGCTTCATCAAAAATTCAGTTGCAGATGCATTTTCCCAATACGAAAAGAAGGCAGATATGTCAGTGAAAATGGAAAGAATGCCTGCAGAACGTTGCAGGGATCACGGACTTCGAACTCAACGCTCCCCGTGCATTCCATCCATAAATTTTTCTTTTCTGAGAACTTGTTCAATTGGTCTGGAAATCGTTTTGTATTTAGTATGTAAGGTTTTGTCCTTCACCTTAGAGAAAATCTTAGGAAAGTAAGACTAAATAATACCTCAATTTCTTGTAAGTAACGGCTACGCAATCAGCGAACTTAATCTGTAGGGCATCTTCATGCTTCCCATTTTTAGTTTTCTATATTTGTGAAAAATAAATTCCTGAAGGCTAGTTCATTTAGTCTATCAGCCTTTGCCTGTTTAGTATCTTATTGGGAAGAGCCCACTAATAGCAGTTTTGTTTTTTAAGTTAAATTTCTGTTCTGCTTTCGAGCTTTCAGTGATGCGGATAAGCTGCTTAGAAGCATAGTGTCCGATGTGAAGAAAGAGCTGATAAAGATGAATCGTCTTGACCTTGCCATATGTAAGGTGGGACTTGATGAGCTTGTGGAAGATTTCGAAAGGTACTGCCAGCAAAAGAGGGGGTCGAGGGATAATATAATTGGCATACTTGGAATGGGAGGGTCTGGCAAGACCACTCTAGCAAAAGAATTGTTCAATCGAAAGCGTTCCAAGTACGCCGGATCATGTCTTCTGCTCGATGTGCGGGAAGCATCTGTAAAAGGTAATTTGACTTACTTGCAGCGTGAGCTCTTGAATGATCTGTTTTACCAAAATCTTAGTAAATTTTCTAGTACAGAAGAAGGAATAAGATATATCAAGCGTTGTCTGGGAAGGAGCCCCAATCTGAGTTTCCTTATAGTTATAGATGATGTTGATCAAAAGAGCCAGTTAGATGCCTTATTACCCATGGATACCCTCAATTCAAATAGTCTTGTCATAATCACGTCCCGTAACAAGAAGGTTCTAAAAGATGCCGGGATCCGTGTTCGTTACAAGGTTGAAGGAATGGATCAATAGCATAGCCAAATGCTCTTCTGTTGGCATGCATTCCAGAAACCAGATCTTGCAAGAGGATACGAGGATTTAGTTGAGCAATTTGTGAAAGAGTGTGGCGGTTTGCCCGTCTCTTGATGTATTGGGCAGATGTGTTTCACATTCATCCAAGGAGCATTGGAAGTGAGAATTGGGTGAAGTTAGGAATATATTACCCAAAGATATTAGAGTTAGTCTTCAAATCAGCTACGATTCACTGGAAGAGGAGGATAAACAGATTTTTATGGATATAGCATGCTTTTTCACAGAGAAAGACCAGAGTATAGCCATAAGAATATGGAAGGCTTCTGGGTGGAAAGTGGAACATGCACTTGAGATACTGAGAGATAAATGTCTCATTGAGGTGATAAAACAAGATTGTAAGAATGAAATCATTGGTGAAAAGTCACCTGTTCTTGTTTTCAGAATGGATAATCACCTCCGAGCCTTGGGAAGGGAAATGGCAGATGATCACAGCGGAGACTTGAGAAGAGAAATTCGTCGGGTATGGCGTATTCAGTTGTGTTTGTAAAGTGCTTTTTTTTTTTTCTTTCCTACTTTCAAAGCTTTTGGAACGTCTATCTTTAACTCGATTCAACTTTCTCTAGCTGCAGACTTATTAATTTGAAATGGAACGCAGGCATCAAAGTCATTTCAAGACATCCTTGCAGAATCCCAGAAGCCACACCACAGATGTTTCAATTCCAATTGCGACAAATCCATCACATATTTTATTGGGAATTCAAAGGAATTTACTGGTTTACAATGGCTTGAGCTTAATGGAAGGGAGAGAATTCCTTCAGAATTTTCTCTGGAAAATTTGGAGGGTTTAAGGATACGAGGAAGATTCCCCCAGATACCCTGGGAAAAGTCCCAGGTATTTACCTGTTCTTTATCAAAATAATTTTGTGCATATTCATTATGATTGAAAAACAGTAGTTTGAAACAAAATAACTGTAAATTCCAGACACCTTTGAAGCTAAAAGAACTGGTTTGCAAGTTTACCAACTGTGGCTGGATGGAAAAGGCGATGCTTCGGAAAAATTGGAGCGAATTTTCAAATTCAATAGGAATATTAAGTGGGCTAGAAAGTCTGGTCCTATAACTAGAGTCACAAGAAAACAGGAAGGAAATTGTAATTGAATGGAATTCCTTTGTAGAATCTGTAGGAAAACTTTACTGTCTTAGAACATTGGATTTGTTGGGTTTGTATGTAAATGGGGAAATAGCTTTAAGACCTAGCAGGGAGCCAACTGATTGTAAGCTTAGTCTCGAAGCTATAACTCTATCTCATATAGGGAACACATCCAAGATCTCAATTATTAGTCCCTCTCTCAAATCTCTTAAGCTTAAACGTATGTAAGATCTAACCGAAGTGAATTTATCAGGGGTAGAAACATTGGAGTGTTTAGAGTTGATCCATTGTGATAGGTTGACAAATGTTTTGGCCGATGCTCTACCCAAACTGAAAATATTAAGCGTAGAGAGATGTTGGGAGATAGAAAAGTTGCCAGATCTTAGTTATTCCCACTGGCTGGAGAGTATCAAGATTACGCGTTGTGAGGAGCTGCAAAATATAGTAGGTATTCAAGAATTACGTTGGGTGGAGAGCATTGCCATTACGTGTTGTCCGAAGCTGCAGAATATAACAGGGTTAAAATGCTTAAAGGGATTGAAGTATATGATTCTCTCAGAAGGTGGTATGCTGAGTTGCGTTAGTGAGTTGCAGGTACTGAATGCAGATAATTAAATTTCTCATTTTTTACTTGTTCTAATTCCATTAATAAAAATATTTCTAAATCTTCTGTTTTCCGTATCCGATTAACCATGATTTCAAGCCATCGGAGTTTGCGGTTGTAATGCGGGAAGCAGGCACATCCTTTCTGAAGGTAGATGAAATGGCCGGTATAGCTGATGCTTTAAATGAGGTACTCAATGCAGATAATTAAATTTGTCACTGTTTTTTTCTAATGTCGTTAAACAAAATAATTCTAAGTTTTCTGTTTTTGGTTTCTACTATACCGCGATTTCAGGAATTGTCGTCAGAGTCTACAAGTGTAACGGGTATAGCAGCCATATACTTTCCAAAGGCAGATGAAATGAAGGGTAAAGCTGGTGCTTCAAATAAATTTAGCTCCAGAGAAGAAGCATTGCAGTTATTAACAGAGAAAACGCAACAATCGCTAAGTGCAATCATCTTATGCGCTATGGTTGACGGTGATGTTTATGGTTCCAAGTACATGGTTGAGGGCAGACCTGCTCAAACTATAGATCTCAGCTGGGCAGGAGGAAAATGGATATATACGATTCTGGTTACTAACCAGAAACACATATACAGTGCAAAAAAATTCAGTTGGATGCCAACCTCTTGTACAATAAAGAATGGATTTATACTCCCAGTGAACGAAGGCGAAGAATCGAAAACCTTAAGCATATGGAAAAAGCTAACTGAACGACTGTATAGGACTGATACTTCGATGACTAAAAAGTATTGATACAAGATTTCAGTTGGTTTGATCTTCCTCTATGAATGAATAAAGTTATTAACCTTGGAGTGTGATATGGAGCGAGGAATTTGTTTATTGTTCAAGTTTTTGAGTTTTTGAAGAAGCTGGTTTTTATGTGTGTTTTTTTCTTTTATTTTTTATATTAAACAAAACTGAATAATGAGAAAGCTGTATTAATGTAACTTTCTTTTATCTAAATCAAATTCTTTAAAATTTAATTTAGTTGTTTTTTCCTTGAAAATGTAAAATCAAAATCTATTAAGAATTAAAAGGTTGTAGTTCGATTAGTTAAGGTGATGGTATATTGTTGATTATACCATCACTTATGTTCAAATTTCATGGAGGTGTATTAAATAAGAGACGAGATCAGGATTGTGTCCTAAGAACTTTGGTGGACTGAATACCCCTCAATTCATGACTCTTAGTTCATAGCTTAGACTCATTCTTTCAATATGAATTGGTTGCAAAATATTTATCCAAAGGATGATTAGAAACTTCCAACAAAATAAAATAAATTTCTTACCAAGATATTAAGAAATAATTATTTATAGTTTATTTTAAAGATTTAGAAAATTTCAAATTTTGATTGACTTTTTTATTTGTGGGAATCACCTCATGAAACATGGATCGATAAGTTTGACTAAAAAAATACTTATTTTAATCTTAATATAAATATCATACATTGACTTGAAAAAAAAACCCTATTTTAACTTGATATGCTATAAAATTATCTCTAATGTTATACTTTTAAAATTTTAAAAAATATATGAAAAAATAAACTTTGTTGCCTCGCTTGTTAGTGTTAGTGGTGTTTGATGTAGCATAAAGTTTTATATTTGGCTTGGATTGACACATACAAGTTATAAAATCAAAATGACATTGACAAAATTAATAGTTTAGTGATGCTTATTTTGTTGGCCTCATCAATGTTTATGTGCTTAATGATAGTTTGAAAAGAATGTTTGTATGGATTTGGATGGTAGATTATAGATCCCTTTTTAAATGGGTTGATTTGTGGTGATTGGAGGTGAAAGATTGTGCTTTGTCATAAATTTGAGCATTCAAGAATGTGAAGTTTTTGTTTTATTTTAAAAATTGGTTATGTGGTGTAATTTTTGTGAAGTCCCAACCAAATTCTTAAGCAAGCAACTTAAATATATCATGGTATCTAAGTAATATGTTTATATGGTTAAGGATAGTTTGAAAGTAATATTCTTGTGGATTTGGATGGTAAATTATAGAGACCCATTTTTAATTGGTTGCTTTGTGGTGATTGGAGTAGAAAGTTTGTGCTTTGTCAATGAGACACATTCAAGAATGTGAAGTTTAGTTCTTTTATTAAAATTTGGTTATGTGGTATAATTTTTGTGAAGTCCTTACCAAATTATTAAGCAGCTTGATTATGTCATGATATCTACGTATTATGTTTTCCATCTTATTCATGGTAGGTAGCTGATGAAGGTATACATGCTAGATCTAGAATGAACAAAATGGAGCTTGAAAAAATATCAAACCTTAATTCTAAATCAAGAAAAATACATTTGCATTGAGCATAAAGATCAAACTCATTTTTACCTTTAGCTACCAAAGCAAGAAATCTCCTCAAGTGGATTTCCTCATGGATTTGCATTGAGAATAAAGATCAAACCATCCTTGAACCATAATCCTATCCTTTTGGTCCCTCCATCTTTATTCAATTCAATTTTCTTGCTATCAAGGAAACTATAATCTCCAACACCCCGTTTCCCTCTCAAAATGGATCCACATCTTATTTTCAAAGCAACAAGTGTCCTATCAAATTATATTTGTCAAAGCACATGTTATCAACGCAAAGGGTTAGGCTTTCATGTGCAAGACATCTTAGAATCCATTCATATCAAAGCAAGTTTGTGATTTCAATGCCTTAGCTATAGATATAATAGCCAAGATGTTGGTCCACCAATCTTCTCATTGACCTTACCACCCCAATCACCCTTATCCCAAAATCCACTAGTCATTTCATAAACCCCCTCCCTAATACTGCATCACCTTAAATCCCTAATTAGAATCAACAAAAGCACACATCATTAGATGTGTTCCAACATGATGAAATCATCTCCCTAGGAACCCATATCATTGCCTTTGGACATGATTTGGATTCAAAAGAAGAAAAAATTTAAGTAAATAATTATGCACAAATCTAAGTATCCCCATGTCATGCCATGTTGACATTTAAGAACAAATCCAAATACAAGACAATAAAAATTAACTTCAAAAGGCCAAAAAGGCACAACAAGCAAAAACAATGCACCAAAACAATGTGGATCCCCATGCAAATAAAAATAATGCATCCAAAATTCACATCTAAATTAGCATCCAAACCTACTCCTCCAAAAGTTACCCCCACATATAAATCCATTTTGGGTCCTTATGTACTGAAATCCATAATCTTAAGTCCTCCATCCCCATATCCATTTTGGGTCCATATTTCCCAAAATCTATGATCTTACATCCTCCATCTCTAAAATCCATTTTGGATCCTTGCTTCCCAAATTTAACAATCCCAAGCCCCCCATGTCTAAACACCAACCTACAAAATCCACTACTAGTCTAACCTTCAATACCTATCATGGTGTGTGCCAATGTTGGTCCTAACAATATTCCCTTAAAACACTACCATGCCAATCTTTCATCCACTAATCTCTTAATGCCTTATCTACTATTCAACATGGATCCACCATCCCACCCCTTTAATCCAATATTTTGCTTAAATCCCTATCACCATTCATCCTTCATGCATCTACACTATCTCCCTCAACAACGTCCTCTAATATTTATGTGTGTAACGAAAATCATCATGGTCTATAGTTAGACTTTTTTAGCAAGGAATATTATCCCTAGAAGAAAATGATTGAGTCCTTCCTCCAACTACAAATACCCCATCCACAATCTTCCAAATCCACATATCCTTGTCTTTCTATCCTCAAAAGAAAAATCCCCATCTATCTCACCATCAAAAATTAATAAAATAAATTAAAAATTTAAAAATTAAAGAGAAAATATTGTCCAATGGTGAAAACTATGTTTATGACACCCTAGACAAGTACATGATGAAAACCTAACAAACAAATGTCATGCATCAATACTTGTCCATTGGCACCCTACACTTGGGGCCAAGCTTCTTACATACCTAACTACATAACTACAAATGTATACCAACAAATGAAAAGAAACAAAATAATTTATTTGAAACAAAACTATATATATATACCAACAATTAAAGAACAAATTAAGATTACACACTAACATCATGTAAATTATGAAGATAACTAAAATGGCTTGATCTTGTGCACTTAGAGCAGATTGGGTGTAACAATCACATTGTATGAAACAAAAATGCATTGAAATTCATAAACAATATAAGTTGAAACCCCATATATTGAGTTACAAGGTAGTGGGTGACAAACATTTACAGTGCATACAATTGATCTATATTACCAGGCATAGATTATAAATGAAATCACATTTGCTTAAGCACCTACAACGGAGTGGGTGACACAATAACATCATATAAAATTGATGGGCATTGGTAGGCATTAAGAATTGATTTGAAATCACTTGATCTTGCGTAGTTAGAGTGTAACAATCACATTTTATACAACAAAATCTTACAAGTGCATGCCATGTACATATGTTGGCATATATATATATATATATATATATATATATATATATATATATATTACATATTGCACACATAATATAGTGAGACATGAATGAACATTGGTTAAACATTGTAAAAATGAAAGACATTGGTACAGGCCTGGTGAGGTAGAAAACCTCACTTGAAAGAGAAAGGGAGCTTTTGAGAGTGCAAAGTCGAACAATGAAGCCTATAGAGTCAAACAATGAATCGTGGAGAGAAGTACATGTATGGGTGCATAGCCAAATGAAGACTCCAAACTAAACACAAACAAAAGGAATGACAATGAGGAAGATATGCAAGAATTTAGAGCATTGAATGAACCTTGGTCTCTGAATTAGGCACTTTTCAGGCCGAGTAACTATGGAGGGATGTGTAAGGCAAGTTGCCTAGTGGAGGTAACAAAGGGGGCGAGGTGAAATTAATGCTCTCAACTAGACGTTCAGGGTGGGGAAGGAATGTATACATTACTCTATTAGTTTTAATATGTTGTTCGTTTCAACCATATTAATATATCAATAAATATATCTACATAAATACTATGGACATGAAAAAAGTAACCCTTCTACTTTTTCTTCTTTTTTAGGCCCTCGTGGTGATTTTAACTTAATATTACCTTGATTTAATGTGAATAACACATCCACATCCTAGCAAAATGAATAAAATGCATGTCTTGTAAAGGTGTTGTAAAGTGTTGTAAATGACTTTCACACTTTTTTAGACTTTTATTAAGTATTTAAGTCTAATAGACCTATTTTCCCCTTAATTCAATATTGTAAAATATATTTAATTGCATTCTCACAATAATCTAGAAGGCTTGTAAATTAAATTTGACTTTAATCTAGTGTTGTAATGTGTTTTATACATTCACATTGGATGTTGTGCCTTTCTAGGCTATGGACCTCATTTTAATGTTGTAAAGTGTATTTAATCACACTTTCACATTGAAGTTTGTGTCCCTAGCCCTAATTACCCTTTATATAATCATTAATAGGCCTCTATGACCCTATATTATGCATTTTAAGGCATAATTTGATCAAGAACCTGACTAGAACAACATAAAAGTTGAAATTCTTCACTTCTCAACATTCCAACTAGCAAAATGGCCCCTATGGGGCCCATTCGCCATTAGGGGTGAATGAGTCCCATCCAGGTGGGATCCATTTGCCCTTGATGGTGAATGAGTCCCATTTGAGCTGTTTTCAGGGTTTGAGTGGGAAATTTATCGACTTAATTCAAATTTTTGTCAATGTCGGCCTTGGGGATCAAATTAATGGGAATTTTAGGTGGATTTCCTATATAAGAAAGCTTCTAAACCCTAATTCATAACTAATTCATTATTCATTCATCATTCATTATTCATCTCAAGTCAAGCAAGCTAGGGTTTCAACATTCTAAGTCATCAAGATAGCTTTCTAAGACATTCAAGGGAAGATTTTTCATCCATTGTTGCAGAAATTCAAGATCTATCATCATGGAAAGTCTCTAATTCCATTATTTCATGCTTCATTATCTTATTTCATTATTTTGGTTTAATTACCTAAAAGGGGTTTGACCAAGGCAAACCTCATGCCCTAACAATTAATATAATTTTCTCTTTCTCTCCTTGTGTGTTTGTAGATTTAGGTACTTTGAAGACTTGGAAATAATTGAAGAATAGGCTGCAAACTTGTTGAAGTCATCTCCTTGTTGACTAAGTCAAAATATCAACAAAAAGCCACTTACAGTGCTAAAAATTAGGGTTTCAGAGCCAAACACCTGGAGGAGCAAAAAGAATAGATCGAGAGCTTATGTTTCCACTTTCAAGTTTTCAAAAATTTAGAAGTGGACTAATACACCATTAGTGGCATATGAGTCCCACTGTACCTATTTTTTAGTGATTTCTACAAATTTAGATACCCATTTGGCTAAAACGGGCCTCGGTACAGTTTTCCAGATCTAGGATTGATTCACCCAAAATGGTGTATGAGTCCCAGTAGGCCAAATTTTTAGGATTAGCAACATTTCCATTCTTCAACATATTTCCAAGTGCATAATTTCTATTTCACTCTCATGTTCTGTTTTATTTACATTTCTATTCATCTTTCTAAGTCTTGTTGCATATAACACTGCATTTTCAAACATCTTGCATTTCCTTAGTTTTCATTCATTAATCGATATCTTTTATCAGTTTTCAGCATTTATGACATTCGATTTAAACACATTTCAATCATATTTTCATTAGTCTTGAGTGGGACATCACAATTTTTGGTATACCTCTCTCCTTTTAGGTGCAAAACCCTAAAAGTGTAAGCAAGCCCAACATAGCCAAGAATCTTTGTCCACATTTTGGTGAACCTAACTTTTGAATACATTCTTTTATGATTAGGAGTCCATCCTCACCCTAGATCTAGATTGCATTGAATTTGCATTAGGGTTTGCATTAGTTAATTTGCATGCTAAGGTTTCTAAAATTTTGCATTAGTGAAAGTGCATATAGGTTGCATTTTTGCATCTGGGTATGTGTAGGATCATGATGGGCCAAAAAGTGGTGATGTGAAAAAAGTAGCGTTTTGCATCCACCAAAAAACACGAAAAATCCCAAGTTGATGTTTTTTGGGGTTGGATGTTAGTACATTACTCCAAAGCAATGCCCAAAGCAAAGAAGCACAAATCGGATATCCGATCTGGGTCGAGTATAAATACATAGTCATGGCCATTTAACATCATTTCAACCATTTTAAACATCTCAAAGCACAGTGAGAGTGATTTGGGGTGTATTTGATATCCAATTCGAGCTGATATCTGATTTGCACAGTAAGTTTTTGGTTTTTTTTATATTAATCAATTTTTCTATTAGTTTTGTATAATTTTAACTAATTTTTTATGGATTTTTATTAAAAACTAGAGTTTTAATGAATTTTTATTAAAAACTAGTGTTTTTTATGGATTTTTATTTAAAACTAGGGTTTTGTACAATAATTTCATTTATATTGTGTAATTTCAATTAGATTAATTAGTTTTTAACTTCAATCTTTGGGTATTATGGCTAAGAACCAAAATGCACAAATGCCAAAACTCTCCACCACCTTTGTGCCCATCAATTGAAGAGTTAATTGGTGAAAAATTGTAGCAAAGGAGGGGCATTTGTGATGTTTATAAGACAATCCTCGATTATCCTAGATGACAAACACATTGAAGTAAATAATTAAAAATATAGAAACCCTCTCCACCCAACATAATGCCATTCTTTCGTGGCAAGAAACCATGAGGGAATATTAGTCATGTGGATTGTCTTACATAGATGTGAAAGATCTTGAAATAACAACAACCCAAATAGCCTTTTTATTTGTTAACCCCCACACTAGTCTACCAGTTAATGTTAATAAACCAAAACTTTCTATAAAATGGTGCACTAATACAGACATTGTAGATAAATTTTGGGATCATTGGTGGATGGTTGTTGATAAACCACCCAACAACATTATTGATGTACCATTTTACTTTATTAAAAAAATATGTGTTGAGTTTGTGTTAGAGCATATGTCAATTACTTTGACATTAAACCCTTCCAAGGCGTCGGTGGAGGTATTCCCCAAGATAGACCAGGGGTAGTTAGAGTAGTCCAAAGCCCATATGTTCCCCCTCCTCCCCTTCCTCAGCCACCTCCAGTACATCATCCAGATATTATCAAGAATGCAGCCACACAAACTATTCAAGCTATTCACTCTTTGAGTGATCTTTTGGTTTCCCATACTACTACAATAGCTCAACCACATGCTTGTGATGTTGGCAATGGATTGAGTGTTGCTGCATCATCCTCCTTAGGTCCACATATTTGTGTGCCACATACTTGCACTATGTGCCACTAGATATGCTTGGGTACTCTTGTATAGCCCGCTGAGCATCCCTTGGACACTTCTAATTATGACCTCCATGATGTAGACATTATAGGAGATTAGATGCAGGGGATTGGGGTGCACCCTACAAATTCCTCTCTTGCTAGAGAGGGGGACAATGGAATAGTTACACAGGTAAGATTTAAGTTGTAAATTCATAACTTGCATTTGTTTTTAAATGAATATTAATAAGAGATAGTATCAAGTACTAATATTTATTTACATGGTCTATTTAACAATTGATGTCTGAGGAGGAGTTTACACATGTTACTGATAGCACCCTTAGGGCCATTTCATTTGGCCTCGACATGCACACAATATATATTTTTGCACTCACTTGTTTACATTTTTTTACTATATACTTGCTTGTCATTTGAATTGTCATTAATGAAATAATATATTAACTTATATGTTTATCTTATTTTCATCTTGTAGGAAACACTTAGTGCGAGAGAGGTGCAACACTGTCTAGACTATGGAGGCGCAATGTTAGATAAGGGAAAGGTAATTGAACTCAAATTTGATTGAATTAAGATTTTTAAGATCTTATATTGATTATACATACATCGACATAGATTTGTAGTTTCATATGCACTTGTCATTTTTATGTACAAGCAGTTATGAGCTACACATCCTTGTTGAAAAGTGTCACAATGCTTGAAGGAGTAGGTATTGGAACACCTCAAGGAGTAGGTGTTGAAACACCTCAAGGATGAGGTGTCAAAACACCTAAAGGAGATAAAGAAAAAGAGATTCCTAAAGAGGTATGTGTTTATTTTATTTTGTGTTTGGTAAATATGTTCCTATTACCGACAATTGTATGCTAACTTATGTATTTTTTTTTGTTTTTGTTCACATATATATAGATTGACATTTCAAAAGTTGGCTTGATTGGTTCTTTGAGAGGGGAATATTCTAGGACTCCTGACCCTTTGAAGAGACATATTTGAGGTAATCAAGATTTCAATTTCAGAGTTCAATTATAATTCAATGTATATTGATTTTGATGTTAATTATTCAATTTTAAATTATATAGTATAACTAATCTCAATTGTGGTTTGGATTTTTCTTGTTCACCTACCTTCAGAGCTAAAGAGTGCTTCAAAGAGGCCCCATTTTGGTGATCCACTAGTAGTTTAGGATGAGATAGACATTTTGGCATGTAAATATTGATTAGATATTGAGATGGCATGTGCCACATTTTGTAAAACTTTGTTTGAATTGGCTATGATGCTATTTTAATATATGGACATACACTTGATTATTGGATATTTTGATATACGAAAGTTGACAACTGAAATAATTTGTTCCTCATGTGCATGTTTAAACTCTTCGAAAATTTAATCTTGAGCAATGGTTAAATATCAATATACAATAGCATAAAAAATAATGGTTATATTATATAATTCACAATAAAAAATAATGAATAATCCAGTTAAATTATATCATATAATGCTTAGCTATATTATGGTTATATTATATAGTTTAAACCATAGCAACAAAAATCTTTTGGGGAAAAAATCGGCAAACCAAAAGTATAAGATTTTAAAAAAATTCAAATTTTAAAAAAAATGTAAAAAATTGTAGAACAAGAGATAAAAACTTTTTATTTTGAATTGAAAAGCATTTCCATAGCATAGAGATATAGAGAGCAAATAAAATAAAGATTTTAACTAATGAATTGTAAAAAATAGTTTTTTGTAGTTTATATTCACATCGCTGATTACATTGCATTACATATCTTTCAAACTCAAAGCATTGCTTCATATTGCATAACTAACAACTAGATGTTGATAGATGAAAATTTTTCAATTACATTATAGTTTTTACAAAGTCAACCTAAGCAGTTATGCAACTACTTCACATTACATAACTAATAAATAGGAGCAGTTGTCAATTGCATTTACTTGTCATGGCATTCTATGAGCCCATATTTCTTTGGGGCATTTTTTCAAACAATTCACTGACTTGTATATGCTACCACATTTTTCATACATGTCTACCAAATCTTTTTATCAAACAATTCATTGGCTTGTTGCTATGGCTAACAGCCTAAAACAAGTGCTTTCAAACAAGCTATGGATGCTTGGAATTTTTTTTTATCAAAGCATAATATTAAGCAAGCAATAGCATAGACAAGGCAATGAATTGTTTGAAAAAATGCCTCAAAGAAATGAGGTCTCACAATGATGTAATGCCAAGACAATCAAAAGAATTTTTGATTGTCATGGCATTCCATCACCATGAGACCTCATTTCTTTGAGGCATTTTTTCAAACAGTTCACTGCCTTGTCTCTGCTACCACATTTTTCATACATGTCTATCAAAGAATTCTATCAAACATTTCATTGCCTTGCTGCTATGGCTAAAAGCCTAAAACAAGTGCTTTCGAACAAGCTATGGATTCTTGGGAAAAATCTATCAAAGCATAATAGTAAGCAATAGCATAAACAAGGCAATGAACTGTTTAAAAAAAAGCCTCAAAGAAATGTGGTCTCATGGTGATGGAATGCCATGACAAGAAAATTGCTATAGATTGTCATGGCATTCCATCACCATGAGACCACATTTTTTTGAGGATTTTTTTC
This sequence comes from Sequoia sempervirens, assembly GCA_007258455.2. NCBI lineage: Eukaryota > Viridiplantae > Streptophyta > Pinopsida > Cupressales > Cupressaceae > Sequoia > Sequoia sempervirens. Next base: position 369,904,529 of record VDFB02353493.1, read on the forward strand.
AAACAATTCACTACCTTGTATATGCTACCACATTTTTCATACATCTACCAAAGCATTTTATCAAACAGTTCTTTGTGTTGCTGCTATGGCTAAAAGCCTAAAATAGGTGCTTTCAAACAAGCTATGGATGCTTGGAAAATGGTGTAGGAGAACCTTGGAAATAAAGGACTAGGTGATGGTTAGTTGATGCAACCAAGGATGGAAAACCACTCACTTTCACAATATAAGGGATTCCTAACCGCCTTTCTTTTTACAAACTCAATCTAGACTTATTTTCCAATCTCTCACCTTGACAAGCTTGTAGGTCAGTAGCTCCAATTTTCTCAACTTAACTCTCAGATCTCTTTAACAACTCTTTCAAATAATCATCATTCTAAACACCCATTTTAGTCCCCTTCAACATACTTCCAACTCACATAAGACTCCTTTGGAACAACTTTCACAAATCATGTAAACTACATTGCTCAACCTAGCCAAATAGGCCAAATTTACAAAGCAACCACCCTTGGAACACTTCATAGACCCTAAACATTGTTGGGGAAGCACTCAACAAATGAAAAAACCTCAAATTTTCCCATTTATCCTCTGGAACTCACCCTCTAAGACCCTATTCCACAAAACCCTCAAATTGCTCAAATTTGGCAAGGGTTTATTGAAATACCTACTTTACCACCAACTCCAACACCCTTGAATAATCGTACACAAGCTTAAAAGAAAAATAAAATTGACTGCCCTCAAACAATTCCCACTTTTACCCTCACTAACCTCACTTTTTCATGCAAAAACACCACAAATGCCATCTAGGGCATCACCAAAAATCATAATCCTGACCTTCCTTGCACAAGAAACAATGAAAACATGTTTATCTATCCTAACTAAGCCTATCCACTAAGTTACAACATCATACAATGGGTGAAAGGCTTAAAACTCCATTTTAAATGCACTCAAACCCTTGGAATAGGGCTCACGGACTGACCTCTAGTAAAATGCCTCTTAAATTCAAAAAATGAATGAAATTACCTCAAACCAATTTTTTCAAGAAGTTAAATCTTATTCACACTAGTTTCCATTAAAAAGAAAGCACAACCACACTATACGGAACCATATAGTACCAAGAAACTTCAAGAATTCTAGAAAAACACATAAATTTGCATGGAGATAACAAGATTTTATTGATTCTCTTTCAAACTTGGTTTCTCCAACCTAAAAATTGAACATAAGAGGCATTTTTAAACATTAAAGACACCAACTACCATCCCACAACCGACTTCAACCAATTTTCAAACTCCTTATGTCCATTGGAGTATTAAATTGCACTTTTTACATATTTTGTTGACAACATTTTTGCTCATTTTGCATTATTTTGCAATTTGACCCTCCTAGACTCCTAAAAAAATAGAGATGGTCTACTTAGACCTTATTGAATCCAAAAACATAATCACACACTGAAAAGAAAGGCATTCAACCTATCTTGACAACTTTTTATCAAACTTGACAACTTTTTCCAACAAAATTTACAACTTTTACAATATGGTGTCAAAAGACCCCAAAGTTGCCAATTACATCAAAAATTGCCTTCATTAACCTTATTTAGAAACAAAACACCTAAAAAATTTAGACTACATCACCAAGACCCAACTCTTATGTAGCAACTAGAGAAAATTCATTGAAATAAGCAGGTGCTCCTGCACCATTAGTGAGTCAATTTTTGAGTTTTAGTTGTATTGTGTGTTGTTAATAAGGTATATTAGACAAAAAATATTTTAATAAAGGACTTATGTGGTGCAGGAGCACCCAGTATACACAGTTTCAACAATTCATCCTTTGAAGGAAGGCATTAGGAGTTTAGGGGTATTTGAGTAAATTAATGTTAAATAAGGTCTTTGAGACTATTTTTCATGTAATTGGGGGGTTTTTAAGGTTATTTGTTCCAAAAATGCAAAAGGTTGCATAATATTGTGTTTATTGTTAACAAATTGTCAAACAATGCAAAATTAAGCAATGTAAGCTAGTTAAGGTAGTTTGTGGTCAGTTATAGGCATTCCATGGGTAGTTTGGATTGGAAAATTTTTAAATGGCCTCTTGAAGGCTCGAGAGAGGTTGGTTGTAGCATTTGAAAAGAGAAAATTAATATAAAGTTCTATTTTCCATTTATTTTCTGGTTTTTCTTTCATTTCTTGGCCTGTGTACGGTTCTGTATAGTACAGTTAAACCTTGAAATGCCTTAAATCCATTAGAGGATAGAGTTGACACTATTTTCTATTGTTTCTTGAGAGTTCTTATTGTGAATTAAGCCAATTGAAGTGAATTTTTTGTTGACTGGTCTGAAATAGGGGAAGTAGGGTTTTGAAGTTCAATGTGTGTTGAAGGGCCATTCCTCCTTCTGTGCAGGCTGTAACTCAGACGAATGGGCCTATGTAAAGTAGGGTAAGTGTAAGTATGAGCCTCCTTGTGGTGGAAGAGTATTTAAAGTAAATTAACAACCCTATAAGATAGCCTTGGTAGGTGTATTTGATGTTATTTAAAAGTTTTGAGTGGCTGTAAGTGACTAGTTGTGTGAGGAAGTTAGAAACCCTATGGTAAAGGGGTGAAAAGAGTGGAAAATTAGGTGGTTTACAAAGGAAGTATGTGCAAAACGTGAGGGTAGTCAAATATTAAGATGTGTTGAGCATGTGCAGGTTGAAATATGAAGGATTCAAGTGGTTTTAGGTCTGCAAGTGATCTGGGTATAGGACTTTCAATAAGCCCTAGTTTTTAGGAAGGAAAATGAGGGTTTGTTGGAGCAACAGTATAGAAGGGTAGTATGGAGGTTTTGATCAGTGAATATTTTGTTTTGTGCCACAATTTGTGACTATCCAAGAGTTGGTAAGGTGAAAGGTAGTTTAAAGGATACTTTGTTTGTAAAAGTGGGCTAATTCTACTAGCCCTTGGACACGGTGTCTTAATGTTTTTCTATGTTTAGAAAAATGAATCTTACTTGTAAGCTTGGAACTATATTTTTGATGGAATATGGATGCTATATGGATGATCAATGGGTGTTCTTATAGTTTTCTTTGAGGAGTTGGTCCTTCAGTTGCTCAGTTGTGAATTGGGAAGCCATAGAGCTGACCCTATGGAAGTTGTGCTAGTTATTTGATTTTGAGTTGGTGTTTGGTTTTCAAAGCTTGGTTGAATGTTCCTCCTCCCTACTTTGCATCATTATGGGTTCAGTTAGTTATTTAGGAGTGAAAGTTGGCAGTTTTTTGAAAAGATGATAAAAATAGTATTGAAGTTGCTTTGTACAACTTGTCAACTTTGCATGTTAGAGGAGGATTAATGATCTCCCACTCGAATTATTGCTTGTAACTGATGTAATATGGTGTTAAATATGTTGAAAATCCTCTGAATAATTTGATGAATGATGATTGAATGATTTTGAAGTGAATAATATAAGTTTGCTCTATTTTTCTACAAAATTTGTGTGTTTTCAGAACTTGTCAAGCTCAATATGGTTCTGTACGGAAGCTTTACTCTAGAAAATCATTGGGATTAGTTAGATCTATGTCTTATATTTCATTTGATTCTTATTTGGCTTGATTTCATTAGAAATTGAATTATTTCTAAGTATTTTTTTGTCGGGTGGTCTGAAACCCTCATTTTCAAGGGTTGAGATTAGTAAAAATGTAAAATCTCATCATTCCACATTTGGAATTTTTTGAAAACCAGTGGAATGATTATTTTTTGAGTAATTTATAGTATTTTGTTGGTTATAGGGCTGAGCAAGTACGTTTCATGAATTTTTGATCAAGCCCTAGCTTGATTTTCTCGTGTTAAGCTAGGAAATCAAGAGGATAGTGTGGATCAACAACTCTTTTAGAAGATTTTGTCAAAGAAATGGTGGATTCCTATGTTTTTCCACCCAAGGATTCTGTTGGTGAAGTTTTTTGGAGTCTTTGAGTTAGTTTGAGCACACCTCCTTTATAAAAGTGGCCTATTTAGGCTTAATTGCAATGCTACAGATCATATTAGACCCATTTGTTCCAAAGTAACATCATGAACCTTTTTGATATGTTGAAATATGTGTTAAATAGTTCTCAAAAAAATTATGGTCCTATCTTTAGTCCATCATCTACAATGGAATTGAATGAAAACTACTTGTATAGGTGCCCTAGTTGATGAATAGTTGAAATGGTGCAAAACCCCATTGTTGGGTTTGGAGCCTTCATCAAACTTTGAAATTGTGTTAGTTTGAGTTGTTGTGACATTTTCCACCCCTATCCATGTATCAAAAAATATTTATCAAATCATAAAAATTAGCAATAACATAGACAAGGCAATGAACTATTCGAAAAAATGCCTCAAAGAAATGTGGTCTCAATGTCCTTTTCATGGCATTCCATCACCACGGGACCACATTTCTTTGAGGAATTTTTTCAAATAGTTCATTTCCTTGACTATACTACCACATTTTTCATACATGTCTACCAAAGCATTTTATCAAACAATTCACTGCCTTGCTGTTATGGCTAAAATTCTAAAATAGGTGCTTTCAAACAAGCTATGGATGCTTGGAAAAATTATATCAAAGCATAATAGTAAGCAATAGCATAGAAAAGGAAATGAATTGTTTGAAAAAATGCCTCAAAGAACTGAGGTCTCATAGTGATGGAATGCCATGACAATCAAAAGCAATTTTGATTCTCATGGCATTCCATCACCATGACACCTCATTTCTTTGAGGCATTTTTTTTCAAAAGTTTGTCTATGCTACCACATTTTTCATACATGTCTAGCAAAGCGTTTTATCAAATATTTCACTTCCTTGCTGCTATGGCTAAAATCCTAAAATAAGTAATTTCAAACAAGCTATGGATGATTGGAAAAAAATAATCAAAGCATAATAGTAAGCAACAAGCTATGGTCTCATGGATTTTTTTGCGCGAAAATCAGCATTCGAGTTCAGTTGTAGGCTGAAAACTACTTGTAAGGGCATAAATAAATCTTGTAAACATGACCTCAGGGTTGGAGAAGTTGAAAATAAGAATTTGCATATTTGAGGAAGAAGATTTTTGTGTTTTTCCAATGTCTTGTGCTGTTCTTTTGATTTTTTATAGTCTGTACGACCTTATTATGATATGCACATGTGTGTTATGGTTAGATAATTGAGTTAGCTTTCAAATGCCATTGGTTTGGTCAAATTTTATGGAGATTTGAATAAGTTATGGTAATTATACCACTGGCAACTTGGAAGTTTTTTTTGCAACTCGTACAACCAAACCGGCTGTTCCAACACATTTGGATGGGTATGTTTATGCTAGGCATGGTCCTCTTTTGCACCCAAATACATTGAATTACTCCGAGCTACATTAGACCGACGATTTCCCTTAAGAGTCCAAAGTGTTAAAAGATAACAATCTTTGAAGGGATATTTCTAGGAAACCATGACTCTTACAGACTCTCCATCTGAGGTTATGGGATCGTGTTGGGACCCTCTACAATAATCTCTCTCAGTTTTTTCTATCTTGAAGGTGTTTTCTCATGGTGAGGAGGTTTTTTAGTTGAGGAAAAGGTTGTCAAATGTAAGCAGTGTAAAGTTGCAAAGTGGTACAAATTTCATTCTACAACTCGTACGACCAAACAAATTATTCCAACACATCTGGATGGGTACATTTATGCTAGGGATGGTCCTCTTTTGCATCCAAATATGCCGAATCACTCTGAGCTACATTGGATCAGTGATTTTCCTTAAGAGTCCAAAGTGCTAAAAGACAACAATCTTTGAAGGGCTATTTCTCAAAAACCGTGACACTTACAGATTCTCCATCTAAGGCTATGGTATTGTGTTGGGACCCTCTATAATAATATCTCTCATTTTTTTCTATCTTAGAGGTGTTTTCCGGTGGTGATGAGTTTTCAGTTGAGGGAAAAGTTGTTAAATGCAAGTAGTGTAAATTTGCAAAGTGGTACAACTTTCATTATGTAACTTGTATGACCAAATAGACTGTTCCAACATGTCTAGATGGGTATGTTTATGCTATGGATGGTCCTCTTTTGCACTCAAATACACCAAATCAGTCTGAGCTACATTGGACCAGCAATTTCCCTTACGAGTCCAAAGTGTTAAAAGACAACAATCTTTGAAGGGATATTTCTCAAAAAATATGATGCTTATAGACTCTTTGTCTAAGGCTATAGGATCGTATTGGGACCCTCTACAATAACCTCTCTCGGTTTTTTCTATCTCAGAGGCATTTTCCCATGGTGACAAGTTTTCAGTTGAGGAAAAAGTTGTCAAATGCAAGCAATGTAAAGTTGGAAAGTGGTGCAACTTTCATTTTTCAACTTGTACAACCAAACAGACTGTTCCAACACGTCTATATGGGTATTTTTACACTAGGTATGGTCCTCTTTTGCAACCAAATACGTCAAATCACTCTGAGCTACATTTGATTGGTGATTTCCCTTAAGAGTCCAAAATGCTAAAAGGCCATACCATCTATTGTACGGTTTGTAGCTCAATGGTATGGCCATGGTAGATGTTATTAGGACTATATAAGGTGACTATGTTGGTTTAAAGAGCTGGAAAGGTTTGTAGTTGAGTTGGTGAGTTTCCATGCTTGGCAAAAATGAGTGAAATTAGGTGAAAAATGGTGGTTACAACATGCTAATATCAATGAAACATGGGGGAAACAATATTTAAGGTTGGATCAAGCTTTTGTAGGTCTTAATAGATGTGTTTTATGAGGTTATAGAGTGTGGATAGGTTGGAAACATTGATTTCCTTCAAAACCTCATGAAAGTTGCTAAAAATGAGGGTTTGTTGAAATAGAGCTTCAGAAAGCGTATCTCACCAAAAAAATCATGTTTTTGGTAGTTTGGTAGGCTGTTTAATGTTGCCCATCAAAAATTCAGGTTTGGAAATAGTTTAAATATGAGTCTCTTTGTAAAATGGGCCTATTTTGGGTCTTGGACAATAAAAGAGTGCTAGTTTGAAGCCTTTGTTTCAAAGGAACCTACTAAAGTTTTGAAAGTGTCAAGGGTTGGTCAATTGAGCTAGTACTTGGTGTGAAAAGTGATCAAAAGAGGTCTATAGACCTACTAGGGAGAGTAACCATTTTAGTGAAGTGCACCCAAGTTTGGGTTTGAGGATCAAATTGGAATTTGAATCATCTTGAATTGTAATTGTGTTGTTTAAAGCCATCTAGCTCTTGCATCATAAAATTATTACCCAATCAACTTGAACATCATGCACACCCAAATACCTTGTTTCAACTTTTCTAGAAAGCATCCAATCGGTGGAGTAGTGTTGAATTGTTGAATAGACTCTCAAACCCCTAAATGAAAGTTTTCAGATTGAGTCACTGTAAATATGCTCCCAAAACTTTTATTCTTGATGAAATGACCTCAAATATCTTTCAAAAGAGAGTTAAATCCTTACTCTATAAGATCAAAGACTCAATTACATTGGAAATGACCTTCACATGACCTTTTAATATTTTTTTTTTTGGAAAAAGTGGCAAGCCACTGTGATTTATTATATATATAAATAGGAGATATTACAAAACCTAGTTCAAGCAAGCATACTAGTAGGAAAGAACTAGGAAGAAAACCTCTTGTTGTAGCTTGATTAAGTACAAAAATCTCTTACAGAATTGTCCCAATAATAGTAACAAAGCATACACTTGTATGACTATTTCAACCTATGAGTTTCCAAAATACAGACCCCTTTACATTTTAAGCATACCCTTTATACAATGCCAGACATTTCACCCATATTTCAAAAAACATCAGAGTCCATATAGATTATGCCCATACATAGTTATGACCTTTTTACATTGTTTCACATTTGAAAATTCAAATTTTACAAATTTTTCCTATTGGAGGCATTCAGGGCATAGTCTTCCACAACAATAGCATGTTGACATTCTGGAGTGACAAGCACCTGTACAAACCATCAAGGTAACAGTTAAACTACATACAATAGAAAAGATGCTTAGAATAACCAATCTAGATTATTCTAAATGACCTAATTGATGATGAGATGGTAATGCAAACTATAAAAGATGCTTACAATAACAAATCTATATTATTGTAATCTGTCACATACCTCTCTAAAAGGATCAAAGCTGGCTATTGTTGCAGCAGGTCCATGATCAATTGTGCCAAGAATATTGCAAAAGTTGTCAAATGAGAAATCTATATTGTCACAATAGAAAAGACGCTTAGACTATCAAATCTATATTATTCTAAACAACCTGAATGATGATGAATTGGTAATGAAAACTATAAAAGATGCTTAGAATAACCAATCTATATTATTCTAAATGATGTAATTGATGATGAGATGGTAATGCAAACTATAAAAGACACTTATAATAACCAATTTATATTATTTTAATCTGTCGCATACCTCTTTGAAAGGATCAGAGCTGGCTATTGTTGCAATAGGTCCATGATCAATCGTGCCAAAAATATCGTAAAAGTTGTCAAATGAGAAATCTATATTGTCACAATAGAAAATATGGTTAGAATAACAAATCTATATTATTCTAAACAACTTGAATGATGATGAATTAGTAATACAAACTATAAAAGATGCTTAGAATAACCAATCTATATTATTCTAAATGACCTAATTGATGATGAAATGGTAATGCAAGTTCTATCAAAGATGCTCACAATAACCAATCTATATTATTGTAATTTGTCGCATACCTCTCCCAAAGGATCATAGCTTGCTATTGTTGCAGCAAGTCCATGATCAATCATGCCAAAAATATTGCAAAATTTGTCAAATGAGAAACCTATATTGTCACAATAGAAAAGATTCTTAGACTAACAAATCTATATTATTCTAAACAACCTAAATGTTGATGAATTGGTAATGCAAATATTCACAATGAAGTGAATCACATTGACAGAGTGCATATTACCTTCTTAGGATAATCAAGTTGCAATCATTAAATGAGAAGAATTCTCATGAAAAAGCATTGCAAGAGTATGCAAAATATCAGTATTAAAGACACCTACATTGCAAGAGTATACAAAATATTAGTATTAAATAACGAACACTAATGAACTTAAGAATAATGAACCTAAGCATTGTACCTTCCATTCTTGAATATGTTATTCGAGTGTGCCTGAAGGGTCATCTCTTTGCTTAAGAGTATCCAATATTGCTTCATGATCAACATTACTAAGTGTCCATAGTTTTTTTTCTTTGTTTTAACATGATGCTTCAACCACTTAACATTTGTTTCTATAACAAGGTGCAAATACATGAGAATGGTTTTGTATTTCTCGTAGTCTTCAAAGGTAAGTATGTCATTCTTTCTAATCATGTATGTTCATAAATAATTTCCTATAACCACAACTAAACCTGTAGGATACATGAACCCATCATCATCTTCCATTAGTTGTGTTAGCTCATGATTTACCCGAACACATCAAGCCAACCAATAGTCTGATCTCTCTTCATTCCCCTACAGTGCAACAACTGCAAAAACATGTCCTGGCTATATAGTAGATTTGAATGGCAATTGTAATCAACTGAACTTTCCATTGTGTCATTTGTCATGGATATTGTTTGAGATAAAGGAGTTAGATACTATGGAACCCATGTATCCACCCACTCACTTGACTCACATTGATCCCACTCTCATTGAATACAACTCTGACAAAAACAAGCCAACTCTCGTGTCCAAATGCATCTTTGAAGAATCTTTGATTGTATGACAATCCAATCTGCCTCCCACTGTACCCTCCTCAACCAACCAAAAGAACTTGCACACAGTTGAATCAAGTGTCCCTCCTTGTGACAATTCTAAACTGCAACAATCAACAGTAGAACGTGTATCACTAAATTTTATTCTTGAAATCTTCAATTGCTCCATAACTGGATCTCTCTTTACACATGCACCTGCTCCATCATGCTCCCCTTTCCCATGCCCAGCTTCAAAAAAACTCCAAATATGAGGTACACCCCTCTATACATGCATTCTAATCAACCAATAAAACATACAAGCATTATTGAATTGACCTGTGCAGTTATCTGACCAAATGAGATGTTGGACCAATGCTATATCATGCTCCTACAAGAACTCAAAAAAATTCTCGAAACAATGTTGAACATACTTGGACAAGTGAGATCTATCATCATTCATATAAAAAGAATACTCTTTGATTATCTTTTGATCTTCCTCTGGACTATCAGGTGCATGTCTTAATGTTATGTGGACAAAAATAACAATTTGAATGTTATTGTAATATTGAGATTGTACTTCATTTTGTGGTTGCAATGTGTAGTTTTCTGCAAAATCAACCACTGATATAATAGCTCCAATAAAAAAAGAGTCCTTACACAACCTAAATTATTGATCCAACCATTGAGACCTATGGCTATGCCTTGCATACTTGTAGAAAATATTGTCCTTAAAATCTAAAATAAAATCAGCAACACTACATTCTTTTGTAACCAACTTGCATCTAGAACCTTCACCTCCACTCTACAAAGTATATTTGACTATCTCATATCTCTTTTTCTCAACAAGTTTCTTTCCAAATTCACGTTCGAAACCCTCATGAAAACATTGAACAAACTTTGACAAGCCACCACATTGTGAGCACTTCGCATTTAAACAATCATTTATATAGAAAAGGCAACCATCATCTCTAGAACACAAAAATATATCTAGAAAGTCCCTTGATGATTTCAGAAGATGCATTGCACCACACTCCTGCAACATTTCATTAGTATGCAAAGTAGAACGGATATAGTATAATAGTTCATGGTACATCGAAAACTCTACATGTTATTTGCAACAACAATTATTACAAATTTTAAGAGGCACACCATAAAATGGCTTCAAACCTTCAAAAGTCATTTGTGAGATTTTCATATTTGGATTTGTTTCAATAAATGTTTTGAGCAACATTGTTTGGCTTGATTCCAAGAAATGTTTAGGATGTGCTATACGGTCTCGATTGTCAATTCTTAACTTTAAAACCTCCTTTGCATTGGGTGATACTCTAGAGTTATCATGCCAAAATTGTTGGATTACCTACTTTACATTATCGGTTAGCTTCTTATCAACACATGGAAGCCTCTAGAAAAAAGCCCATTTATCATTTTGAAGAGGATCATCTATTCTTTCTCTTCTTGCAAGTGCTCTATCCAAAGTTTTACGATTTATGTAAAAATCAATACAAGTTTGTCTCATAAAGTGAGATTTTTTCAATTAATGGCTTACTAGGGTGGTTGTAATGACTCTTTAAGCAACTCTCTTATCTTTTTCCTTGTTATTTTTTCCAATAGACTTGAGAGCATTAAAAATATTTTTGACAATATTGGAATTTTTTTTGGTCTTCTTGTTCACATGAATCTTCAATTTGGCTAGCAAAGGTCTCATCTTTTGCATCTTTAGTAATTGTACAAAAAATTGGCATTTCTCGGTCAATGTCTTATCGCTAAAATATTGGTTGAAAAATCTTGTAGCCCACAACCAAACAGTTCGTGTTGACCTCTTGCCTTCAAAATTGTTTATAATGTTCTCATCAATTTCAAGTAACCATTTAGGGGTTCTTGAAGGTCTTGAATTTGGAATATGTCTTTCTTCCACACAAGGTTATTCATTTCTCATGTAATTTGGTGAAACATAATCTACACTTGGTTCAATATTATGTTCAACATCTTCAATTCCAACATTTTCACCTTGAACATTTTCCATATCAATTTCAATAATTTCATTCCCAATTTCAATGTCATGTTCAACATCTTAAATTCCAACATTTTCACCTTGAACATTTTCAATATCAATTTCAATAATTCCATTCCCAATTTCAATATCATGTTCAATATCTTCAATTCCAACATTTTCACCTTGAACATTCTCAATATCAATTTCAATAATTTCATTCCCAATTTCAATATCATGTTCAACATCTTCAATTCCAACATTTTCACCTTGAACATTTTCAATATTAATTTGAACATTTTCATTCCCAATTTTAATATCATGTTCAACATTCTCACCTTGCACATACTCAATTTCCTCTTCACTTGAAAGACCATAGGGCTTAGGTTCACTAATATTTAACATACCTTGTCTTCTCTTCCTATGACCTCTATCTCTTTGTCTATATGCTTCAATTTTTTCTTTTGTAAGATTTCTCTTATGTTTTTTCTTTTGACGACTATTGCTCCCCATTATACCTCATAAAAGATGCTAAAAAAATGATTTCTTATGACAAATTTGAGTAGAAGATGCTCCAAAAAGTTGATCTTTGTCTCTTCCTATCTGAAATCATGCTTTTGTCACTTGCAAAGCCTAAAAATAGAATGTAGGGTCTATTGGGGTGCCCAAAATGTCCCACATGGGGTTTTTCTATGGCCCACAAATTTGACATCGAATAAAATCTGATATCTGATTTGAAAAATAAAATAAAATGTATTGTAATGGTAAGACTTAGTGTTATAAATCAGATATCTGATTTGTGCACACATAGACCTAAGATTAATTATGAGTTGGAGGGTCGGAAAGAGAGAGAGAGAGAGGGAGAGAGAGGGAAAGGGAGAGAGATAGAGAGAGGGAAAGGGAGAGAGACAAAGAGAGAGGGGAAAGGGAGAGAGACAAAGAGAGAGAGGGAAAGGGAGAGAGAGAGATGGGGGAGAGAGAATTAGGAGGGGGAGGGAGAGAGATAATTAGGAGGGGGAAGGGAGAGGGTAAGAGGGAGAGAGAGGTTGAGGGTAGAGGGTTGACGATATAGGGTTGAGGGATTAGGGTTGAGAGATTAAGGGTTTATGGTTTAAGTTTTAAGGGTTAATGGTTAGGGAAAAGGGAGAGATATAGAGGGAGTGAGTGAGAGAGAGAGAGGGAGATATAGGGAGACTTGAGAGATAGAGAGAGGGAGTGGGAGAGATATAAAGGAAGGGAGAGTTAAGGGTAGAGGGGAGAGAGATAGAGGGAGTAACTAAGAGAGAGACCTGAGAGAGGGAGAGGGGTAGTAGTGAGAGACTTGAGAGAGAGGGAGTGGGAGAGTGATAGAGGGTATAGGGTTAGTGGTAAAGGGTAGAGGGTTTAAGGGTTAAGGGTTAAGGGTAGAGGGAGAGATACAGAGGGAGTGAGTGAGAGAGATACCTGAGAGAAGGAGAAGGGGTAGGAGGGAGAGACTTGAGAGAGAGAGAGAGAGATGGAGTGGGAGAGCTACATAGGCTATAGGGTTAGTGGTAGAGGGTAGAGGGTTTAAGGGTTAAGGGTAGAGGGAGAGATGGGGGAGTAGGTAGAGAGAGAGACCTACAAGGAGGGTAGGAGGGAGAGACTTGGGGGAGATAAAAGTGGGAGGCGATGGAGGGTATAGGGTTAATGGTAGAGGGTAGATGGTTTAAGGGTTTTAGGGTTTAGAGTTAAGGGTTTAGGGTTTAGGGTTAAGGTAGAGGAGAGATATAAAAGTTGAGTGAGAGAGAGAGACCTGAGAGGAAGGGAAGGGGGTAGGAGGAGAGACTTGAGAGAGAGAGAGAGTAGAGGGTAGGAGGTTTAAGGTTGAGGGTAGATGGTGAGACCTAGATTAATTATGAGGTGGAGGGTGGGCAGCGAGAGAGGGAGAGAGAGAGGAAAGGGAGAGAGATAGAGAGAGGGAAAGGGAGAGAGACAAAGAGAGGGAGAGGGAAAGGAAGAGAGAGAGGGAAAGGGAGAGAGAGAGATGGGGGAGAGAGAGGGAAAGGGAGAGAGAGAGAGATAGAAAGAGGGGGAGAGAGAGAATTAGGAGGGGGAAGGGAGAGGGTAAGAGGGGAAGAAGGGGAGAGAGGGAGAGAGAGAGGGTTGAGGGTAGAGGGTTGACAATATAGGGTTGAGGTATTAGGGCTGATAGTTTAAGGGTTTAGGGTTTAATATTTAAGGGTTAATGGTTTAGGACAGAGGGAGAGATATAGAGGGAGTGAGGGAGAGAGAGGGATACTTGAGAGAGAGAGAGAGGGAGACTTGAGAGGGAGACAGAGGGAGACTTGAGAGATAGAGAGAGGGAAGGAGTGGGAGAGATATAAAGGAAGGGAGAGTTAAGGGTAGAGTGTTTAAGGGTTAAGGGTATAGGGGAGAGAGATAGAGGGAGTAATTGAGAGAGAGACCTGAGAGAGGGAAAGGGGTAGTAGCAAGAGACTTGAGAGAGGGAGAGGGAGTGGAAGAGTGATAGAGGGTATAGGGTTAGTGGTAAAGGGTAGAGGGTTTAATGGTTAAGGGTAGAGGGAGAGATATAGAGGGAGTGAGTGAGAGAGAGAGACCTGAGAGAAGAAGAGGGGGTAGGAGGGAGACTTGATAGAGAGAGAGAGAGAGATGGAGTGGGAGAGCTACATAGGCTATAGGGTTAGTGGTAGAGGGTAGAGGGTTTAAGGGTTTATGGTTTAAGGGTTAAGGGTTTAGGGTTAAGGGTAGAGGGAGAGATATAGAGGGGAGTGAGAGAGAGATTTGAGAGAGGGAGGGGGTAGGAGGGAGAGACTTGAGAGAGAAAAAGTGGGAGAGTGATAGAGGGTAGAGGGTTAATGGTAGAGGGTAGAGGGTTTAAGGGTTTAGGGTTTAGGGTTAAGGGTAGAGGGAGAGATATAGAGGGATTGAGTGAGAGAGAGAGAGAGACCTAAGAGAGGGAGAAGGGGTAGGAGGGAGAGACTTGAGAGAGAGAGTAGAGGGTAGAGGGTTTAAGGGTTAAGGGTATATGGTAGAGAGATAGAGGAAGTTAGGGAAAGAGAGGGAAGGAGTGTGAGAGAGATATAGGGTAGAGGGTTAAGAGTAGAGGGGAGAGAGATAAAGAGAATCAGTGAAAGAGAGGGAGGGAGGGAGTGGGAGAGAGATAAAGGGTAGAGGTTTAAGGGTAGAGGGGAGAGAGATAGAGGGTAGAGAGTTAAGGATAGAGGGGAGAGAGATAGAGGGAGTGAGTGAGAGAGAGAGAGAGATAGAGTAGAGGGTAGAGGGTTTAGAGTTAAGGGTAGAGGGGAGAGAGATAGAGGGAGTGAGTGAGAGAGAGACTTGAGAGAGAGAGAGGGTAGAGGGTAGAGGGTTTAAGGGTTTAGGGTTTAAGGGTTAAGGGTAGAGGGAGAGATATGGAGTGAGTGAGTGAGAGAGAGAGACCCGAGAGAGGGAGAGGGGATAGGAGGGAGAGAATTGAGAGAGAGAGAGTAGATGGTAGAGATTTTAAGGGTTAATGGTTTAGGGTTAAGGGTTGAACCATATGTTTTTGGCACTCAAGGATCCCTCTAACACTTTCAAGGTTTTTCACTTAAAAGGAGAGAGATTGGGGCCAAAAATCTAAAAATTTCATTCAATTATGATATGTGCAATGATGTGATGCTTAAATGATCCTAACTAAATGCAATAGATGAATGCAAAACTAGTTTTTATGCAATGTTGGAAAACACAGTCTGATATGAAAACATGAAAATTGAAGAAATTATGCACAACAAAAAGTACTAAGTTTAATCTGAGTGCACCTGTACTAGAATTGAAGTTGTTGAAGTGTATAGAAGGTAGATTGAAGTCAAAAAAAATTCATTGTGGGACTCATTCGCCAAGGGTGGTGAATCATTCCACTCTTGGATTTTTGGAAGAATAGTCAACAACTCTACAACATCAGATCTGTCAAATCTTGAATGTCAAGTTGCCGAAGTCAACTCCTACAGAAAATGGACAGAAAGTACTCAAAAGAGGGGAAAAGATGATGTAATGTATTGAATAGTTCAATTGACTTGATTCCACTTTTCAAGACCTTTTAGACCTGTTAAACCTACAAAATAACACATGTAAAAAGGGGAAAAATATTGGAGGGTTAGCAAATAGGGGTTTGCCTTGGTCAAACCCCACTTTGGTACTCAAACCCAATGAAAATATATGAAATTCAAGGGCAAGGATAAATGAATAACATAAAGTATTAAAACTTACCTCAAAACCCTTGAAGATGCAATTCCAAATCAATGTCAATGGCTGCTCCAAGATGCTTCATTGATTGCTTAATGATCTATTGCAAAATACTTGACAAATGCCATAATGAATGCTTGAATTCTTGATGGATGCTTAGAAAATATTCTTAGATGCTTGGAGATTATTAAAATGAGGTAAAATTAGCTTATTTATACAAAAATTGTGCCTTAGTACCTGATTATACATCATCACAGACTGACATTAAGATTAAAATTGAATAAATCCTAAAAGAAATTTGAATTTTTTTTATTTTTGTGCCAAGGTGGACTCATTCGCCACCCATGGAAAATGGGTCCCACCTTGGAGTTGTGTTAAAGTGTTGGGAATTAAATTCCATTTAATGTTTTGTGTTGGGGTATCATTCTAAAATACACTTAAATAAACCTTATGAGTGTATAAAGAGGTCCAATAGGACATAAGAAAAGTGTAAATAAGGGGAAAAATGCCTAGAAAAGCATGATTACAAGACTTAACAAAACTTTAAAATAGGACTTGTTGATGTGTCAAATGATGTTTTTTAGGTGAATTTTATTAAATAGAGTCTAGAATAATGTAGAAATGTTTTACAACACTTCACAACACATTCACAAGACTTCAATATTTAATATTTCCATTTGAAATAATCATGTTCAAGCCATGTTGCAATATAAAATTAAGACAAAACATGTAAAACATGATGAAACAAGACCTAAAAGGCCCTGAAAATGACAAGGGGGCATTTTTCTATGGTACATTTAGCTCCCACTTTATTGAGAGGAAGAACTTGCTTTAGACTCACACTAAAGTAGCCATGAACATTGAGAGGAGAAAGGGTTCAAATGTGCTTATGTTAGCAAGATGGAATAACAACAAACAAGAGGGATGATCAAGCCCCCAAGATTAAGATACCATGGAAAACCAAACATAAGAACAAATGAACACATAAGTGTTGAGACATTAAATGAAAATTTGATCATCGATCCAACATGTTTGTGAATCGGATCTAGGAAAAAAGAGATGTGTACTCACTCTGGGCCCACAGACTTTCAGATCATCTGCGGGGTGAGAAGGGCCAAAAAAAAAAAGAGTAACATACGCTAGTTGGAATTCACTCAAAAACACAAAAGTGACTATGGGGAAAAGTCATGCCGCTAGTTGGGCTTCCCACTAAACCATGCCAAAGTTATACCACATGATAACTTTAACAAGGCATCACAAAAATGAAATGCAAATGTAAATATTGATTTTAAAATTTTCATGAGACAAGCAAAACTCTGTATGCTTAGAACTCATGAATAAAATAGAATGACACAACAAGCATGCAAGTTGTGTTATGCAAGGTGGCCAAATGAAAAGTGTAATGAACATAAATGTAAAAATGTAATGTAAGAGTTTGTTCAAGGTGTCTTGTTCAGTTTATGTAAGGACAATCACTTAGGGAACATTGTATCTAATGTCTCTAAGAGAGGACCAATCAAAGAGTAGTAGATTCACAACTTAGGGGATGCAGTGCATCGCATCAAACCACTAAGAGGAATATAATATGCTAACATAGATCACACTTATGAAGGACATCATACCCAATGTCATCCAAAAAGTAATAAACACATCATATAAACAACAAGGCTATGAAAAGAACAAAAAGTGAAATATGGTGTTGTATGCCCCCCACTTTAAAGTAATTTCTACACCTCATTCATGAGCAATTGATTTAAAGTAGAATAAATAAAATGCAAAATAAAAACAAGACATGAGAGCCAACTAGGAAAGCTATATGCCAAGTCATATGTTTCAAAGTTAGGCTTTGTCATGTCAAGGAAAAAGAAGGTAAAATAAAATGAGAGGAAGTTGCACCCCAGAAAAGAAAACACACCAAAACACATAAGGGATCTATGTATTTGGGGTCAGTATGTTCTGTGCTACAATGTTTTTATGAAATAGCGCAAAATTGTCATCATCCCTCGAAGACATAGAAAGAGAAGAATGACACGGAGAGAGTGAAAAAAAAAAGGAAAAGAAAGATTCCTTTTGGGTAAACATGGAAGAGACATTGCAGTCTCGATGCCTTGCATCGTCCCCAAAAGGAAAATACAAGAAAATACAAGGAAATAAAAGAGATCTTGTGGGTCAACATGGAAGAGACTAAGGACATATCTACGCTTTACGTCATCCCCAAAGGATCAACACAAAACAAAAAGGAAAAATATAAGGACCATTTGGGTCAACATGGAAGAGACTAAGGGAGTCTCTACACTTTGCGTCATCTCCAAAGGACAAACACAAAACAAAAAGGAAAAGACAATTTATGACATATAGAAGAATAAAGAGACAAATAGAAGAAGTTTACAAAGAGAGAAAATAACATCGAACACAAAATACGGGGAAACACGATACACACATGAAAAAGAATGTATAAAAGAAAGAGTAATGCAAATGCAAGTCAACCATTAACTAAGTTATTGGTTTCTCAATCTTAAATGGCTAAGTGGAAAAGGAATAACATAGTTAAGAGACAAAGACAAGTACATTACTGTTACAAAGGATAAGAATGTCTTGTATGCACAAAAGAAAAGCAAGCATGAGCCTAAGGTTGAAGATGAAAAGGATCATGCAATAGTGAGAAGGGAAAGCTTCTACAACTATTACATGAGAGGACAATGACGTTTAAGGGATGAGAGGAAAGCAACCAATATCAGTGAAGTAATACTTTTGTAGTATCTCATTCAATGTCCGACATGCTTCGTTTTATGTCCAAGAATATGATGATATTTGTAATAAGGCACATTAGAATTAGGAGGATGAATAACCAACCTATTGGAAGGTGGAAAGAGTATAAGACCTTTGTTTAAAAGTAATTGGAGTCTTCTTGCACATTCATAGGGAGGATGTGTAGGAAAATTTATCTTTTTCATTTTGTAAGGTCACTTCTTCTTGCCATATTCTCCTTTTTCATGAATAGGAGGAGGAGCCCTTGGGGTCCTACCATCCTTAGCACTGGAAGGAGAAAAGGGGTGTTCTTTTGGGAGAAGAATATTCAAATTAGGAGGAGCACTCAAGATCACCGTACTAGAATCTTGAGGTCTCCAAGGTTACAAAGGATGTCTATCAGGATGAGAAGAATCATAATAGCCTAATCCATTTGTGTGTGCTCTGGTTGGAGTTTGGTCAAGAATTTGATGAATGTTATGCTCAGTGTTTGTGTCACAACCTTGTTTACTAAAAATGGTAAATCCTCTACCATATGTTTCTTCAAGGTTGATCAGATTATTGGTGACTTGATGGGTGTAAAAGGGGTATGGTTGTGTTTGAGGAAAGGAACTAGGGTCACTTGAAGGAGGAATCCTAGATCCATTAGTGGTTTCAGGATGGATATATCCAAAGTGATCAAGTGTGGCAAAGGGAGGAAGGTCTTGTGATTTCATTGAAGGATAAAAGTGTGCATTGTTTTGTAGGTTGTCAATGCATTCATTGTAGAACTTAGTCATGCTAACATCATCTTCTCTAATGATGTCAACATCAAGAGGAGGAGAATCATTAGGAGTTGAAAGAGCATGTGGAAGTTCAATGTCATTAGGATCACAACTGAAGGTGCAATTAGATATATCAACCAAGGACTTCAAATAATTCCAAAGCTTATTAAAAGAGAATGCCATAATGAATGAAATGAAAATGCAATAAAATATTAAAAATAGAAAGTATGAAAATGGAAATAGAATAGAGAAAGAAGGAAATAAGATGTAGGAGATATGACAAAAAACACAAAAAACAAATCTTGCAAAACCAGAAAAGGACTGATTTTCCCTAGGTGGCGAATGAGTCCAACTATGCAATTTTTTTATGATTTTTAGGAATTTTAGATGAATGCAATGCAGAAAATACTTCAATTAACAGTACAAAATGCAATTTTTTTTAATTTTTTAGTTTATATGATATGCAATAATGAGAATCTAAGTGTTCTTTCACTAATGCAAACAAAATAACTTCTAAAATGAAAAAACAAATCAATACCCTAATTGAATTGCAATGCAAAGTGAACTTTAAGATGCAATGTGAATGAAAATAGAAAGTGAAAAGTCCTCAAAATTTGGGTTCACCAAAATGATCCATCTATTTTTGGCACTCAAGGATCCCTCTAACACTTTCAAGGTTTTTCACTTAAAATGAGAGAGATTGGAGCCAAAACCTACAAATTTCATTCAATTATGATATGTGCGGTGATGTGATGCTCAAATGATCCTAACTAAATACAATAGATGAATTGAATCTAAACTAAATGAATGCAAAACTAGTTTTTATGCAATGCTAGAAAACATAGTGTGATATGCAAACAACATGAAAATTGAAGAAATTATGTAGAACATAAAGTACTAAGTTGAATTTGAGTACACCTAGACTGGAATTGAAGCTGTTGAAGTGTCTAGAAGGCAACTTGAAGTCACAAAAAATTCACTATGGGACTCATTCACCAAGGGTGGTGAATCAGTCCACCTACAGATGAAAACTTCGAAAAACTAGTTTTTGTCTTTTGGGATCTGAGATATGACAAAATCTTGATTTTTGATATCAAGGAGGACTCATTCGCCAAGGGTGGTGAATCAATCCACTCTTGGATTTTTGGAAGTAAAGTCAACAACTCTGCAACATCAAATCTATCAAATCTTGAATGTCAGGTTGCTGAAGTCAAATCCTATAGAAAACAAACATAAAGTACTCAAAAGAGAGGAAAAGATGATGTAATGTCTTGAAGAGCTCAATTGACTTGATTCCACTTTTCAACACCTTTTAGACCTATTAAATCTAAAAAATAACGTATGGAAAAAGGGGGAAAATGTTGGAGGGTTAGCAAATAGGGGTTTGCCTTGGTCAAACCCCACTTTGGTACTCAAAACCAATGAAAATATATGAAATGCAAGGGAAAGAATAAATAAATAACATAAAGTATTACAACTTACCTCAAAACCCTTGAAGATGCAATTTTGAATTAATGTCAATGGTTGCTCCAAGATGCTTCAATGATTGCTTAATGATCTATTGCAAAATACTTGACAAAATGCTATAATGAATGCTTGAATGCTTGATGGATGCTTAGAAAACATTCTTAGATGCTTGGAGATTGTTAAAATGAGGTAAAATTAGCTTATTTATACAAAAATTGTGTCTTAGTACCTGATTATACATCATCATAGGCCGACATTAAGTTTAAAATTGAATAAATCTTGAAAGAAATTTGAAATTATTTTTATTTTTGTGCCAAGGTGGCCTCATTCACCACCCATGGTGAATGGGTCCCACCTTGGAGGTGTATCAAAGTGTCAGGAATTCAATGCCATTTAATGTTGTGTATTGGGATATCATTCAAAAATTCACTTAAATAAACCTTATGAGTGTATAAAGAGGTCCAATAGGACATAAGAAAAGTGTAAATAAGGGGAAAAATGCCTAGAAAAGCATGAATCTTGGTTACAAGACTTAAAAACACTTTAAAATAGGACTTGTTGATGTGTAAAATGATGGTTTTTAGGCGAATTATATTAAATAGAGTCTAGAATAATGTAGAAATGTTTTACAACACTTCACAACACATTCACAAGACTTCAATATTTAATATTATAATTTAAAATAATCATGTTCAAGCCATGTTGCAATATAAAATTAAGAAAAAACATGTAAAACATGATGAAACAAGACCTAAAAGGCCATGAAAATGACAAGGGGCCATTTTTCTACGACACAAGGGTTACATAGGGGAGAGAGATAGAGGGAGTTAGTGAAAGAGAGGGAGGGAGTGAGTGGGAGAGAGATAGAAGGTAGGGGTTTTAGGGTAGAGGGGAGAGAGATAGAGGGAGTAAGAGAGAGATAAAGAGACTTGAGAGAGAGAGGGAGTGGGAGAGAGATAAAGGGTATAGGGTTGATGGTAGAGGGTAGAGGGTTATAAGGGTTTAGGATTAAGGGTATAGGGGAGAGAGAGAGCTAAGAGAGGGAGAGGGGGTAGGAGGGAGGGAGAGAGAGAGGAGGAGGGGGTTAAGCCGAGAGGGTGGTGGCTAGTTTGGTGGGTTAAGGGTAGAGGGTAGATATAGAGGGAGAGGGGCAGGGAGAGAGAGAGAGAGAGAGAGAGAGAGAGAGAGAGAGAGAGAGAGAGAGAGAGAGAGAGAGAGAGAGAGAGAGAGAGGGTTAGGGGTAGATAGTTAAGGGTAGAGGGTAGAGGGTTTAAGGGTTAAGGGTAGAGGGGAGAGAGATAGAGGGAGTGAATCTAAGAGAGAGACTTGAGAGAGGGAGAGGGGGTAGGAGGGAGAGTGAGAGAGAGAGGGTAGAGGGTAGAGGTTTTAAGGGTTAAGGGGTTAGTTTTTAGGGTTAAGAGTTATAGAGGGGAGAGAGATAGAGGGAGTCAGTGAAAGAGAGGGAGGGAGGGAGTGGGAGAGAGGATAAAGGGTAGAGGGTTACAAGTAGAGAGGAGAGATAGGAGTGACTGATGAGACTTGAGAGAGATGGGGTGGGAGAGATAGAGGGTATAGGGTTGATGGTAGAGGGTAAAGGTAGAGGGTTATATGGCTTATGGTTTACATGGCTAAGGGTAGAGGGAGAGAGATAGAGGGAGTAAGAGAGAGAGAGACCCGAGAGAGCCTAGAGGTAAGGGGGAGGGAGAGAGAGAGATGAAGAGGTTAAGGGTAGAGGGCTTTAAGGCTTAGGGCTTGGGCGGTAAAGAGTAGAGAGAAATAGATAGAGGGAGTGAACTGTGAGAGAAAGACCTAAAAAGAGGGAGAGGGGGTAGGAGGGAGAGAGAGAGAGTGGGAGAGAGATAGAGGGTATAGAGGGTTAATGGTAGAGGGTAGAGGGTTTAGGGTTTAGGGTTAAGGGTAGAGGGAGAGATATAGAGGGAGTGAGAGAGAGAGAGACCTAAGAGAGGGAGAGGGGGTTAGGAGAGAGAGATACTTGAGAGAGAGAGAGTAGAGGGTAGAGGGTTTAAGGGTTAAGGGTAGAGGGGAGAGAGATAGGAGTGATTGAGTGAGATACTTGGGAGAGAGAGGGAGAGAGAGGGGGAAAGAGATAATATTTAAATATTTTATATATTAGTAATATATATATTTAAATGTTATACATAATAATATAATATATTATATATTAAATAGATAATTTCGTAAGAGATTATCATAAATTGTATATTATATATTAAATTATAAAATATATTGTATATTCTAAACTAGATATATTAAAATAAAATGTAAACCATTTACTGCATTTTTTAAATCATTTAATATAAACTGTATAACATTTTTTAAAATCATATATAAAAAATCAGATATCTAATTCAAATCAAATATCTAATTTGAATCGGATATCCAATACTTCTAACACAAACTTTACTGCCTAGGGATTAGCCTTGGGCTTTCTTTGGAATTTGGCTAGGACATGCCAATCCTAAGAAGTCAACACAAAAACTGTGTTTAACAGCTTACCTTGCTTTTCTAGACTTCGCCCATGTAACTGACAACTTTTTTTACCCAAAATTGATTAAACAAAAAGGGGTTTGTAAAGGAGATTCCCAACTTTCCACCAATATAAATTATGCTTTACTTTGAATTTAATAAATATTATTCATTTTCTATTAGAATTATGACTAAAGTCTTAATTGATAGGTTGATTGAAAAACATCTATAGCTTTCAAATGGGTATCACATTTTTGAATCCAAACATGTGTCACATTCATGCTTCACATATTATAGGATTAAAAAAAATTGAATTTCATGAAGTTTTGACCAAGTTAAGGTGGTCAGACATACAATTTTTTACATTTTTAAAAAGTTGTAATAAAAAATTCATAATTAATTATTTACTTGGAAAAAAATTACAAAAAAATATGCATCACATATAGACATGAGTCCTCTACTTATATCTAAAATATTAGAAAAAAATATTATCATTTTATTGTGGTTAGGTTGGTTAGACAGACACCTTATTTTTTCCTTGAAATTTAAGATCTTGCATTAAAATTTCAAATTTTCACCAAATAGATTTTTTTTTTTAAATAAACCTAGTAGTTTAGAAACTACATTCAATTTTCCACATATTCTATTCTTACATATATTTTTGAAATAATATAGATAACTTATTCAAATTTTTACATCAAGTTTCCTAACTCTAATTTTTCTAAATTTTCATTACCACTTAAGGGCTTGTTTTTTCAATGATGATGTTGCACATACCCATCTCAAATCATTACAAATTTCTGAAATTCTACATTTTCATCTTAGGTTTTCATCATACAACACATAAAACATAAAAATCAATCAAAAAAATCTAAATTTTTTTGAAAAAAATCCCAACTAGAACTTATTTTCCACCTTGGGCGAATTAGTCCATTTACACCCCTGAAATTGCCTTTCACAACACTAAAAACATTATTTTTTCACTTTTGTTTTCTGCCATTACTTATCTGTATCAGCTGGCTGAGTTTCTGTTACATGCATTTCATTAGATCTAGCTTAAATTAGCTCATTTCATGCATCACTCAATTTCAAATTTGCATTTACAACATTTCATCTTTCAAGTTGTTGCATAATGTAATCAAAAATTTCCCTTGTTTCACATCTAAAAATTGCATTTAAATATTTCTTTAAGTCATTGCATTGCACTTTCTTTACCTTCTCATGTTAGCATGTGTTCTTTTCAAGCATTTAGTATTTCTAGAATATCAAGTGGCTTGTATGATTATATTTTCTCTACTCATGGGTATAATCTAGAACAAAGTAAAACCTTTTATAAGCATGTTACATACCCTCCTAGCACCTATCGGATTTGTAAGAATGTCATAACAAAAGAGGATGCAAGTGTAGACAATCATAACAATCATACTTGTTCTTCTCCAATACCTCTCCTATTAGTGATGAAGGTATCTTGGTGAAAGAAGATGCAAGCATTGAGAGTCTTGATTGTCCCTCTCCTCTTCTGCCTTTGGAAGACATTAGCACACAAGAAGATAAGATCATAGAAACATTTCTAAACAATACCTTACCTAGTCTCGCTATCCATGATGATCAAAATTGTCCTTCTCCCAATATCCCTCGTCAATGTAAAGAGGATAGGTTGTTCTTAGAAGATATGCCTATTCAGAGTCATGAGAATCTTTTCTCTCCCTTCCCTAATTCTCCTATCATTTGGGAAGATCTATTTGGTAAACATGAAAATCATAGTTTTTCTTCTCTTGATTCAATGCTTCCCCTTCTTGTGATGAATTTCTTTTTACAAAATTTAAGCATGGATGAATATATTACAAGCTCTCCTACTAGGGTAGATAATATGGAACAAGAGAATGAGACCTTAGAGAAAAATGAAAATCAAATAGAACCTTGTCCTAATACCCCCACTATTGTTAAACAATACAATCCAACCATTGACAATTCCCCTACATGTGATGAGGTCATCTTGGCTGAACCAACCTTGAATTTCAAGAACATTTGGCTTGTAGTTCTCCTAAAAACTCTCCTCCTAGGGAGGATATCATGGTGCAAGAAAAGGATAACATTGACAATAATGATCTAGTGTCCTTAGATGAAGATGAAGAGGCAACATTAGACTCTCCTTAACTAACAAACATTAATATTATTCAACCTCAACTCATCCTTTACCCACCTTCAAACAAACTTCAAACCAAAAAAAAACTTGAACTTGTCCCACCTAAGAATAATGTATCATAGCAACTGAGTCATAATATTGTTGCTCATACATATAACACTAGAAATAATCTGCAACTGTAGAAACAAACCCCAACACCCTTACCTTTGCCTAATCCTATCCTACCTAACCTTATTTTACCAAGTCCTCCCCATGGAAAGGAGTATGATCTTGTTGAACAACTAAAGAATACTCCTGCTAAAATATCATTATGGGACCTAATTATCACACTATGCTTCAAACTACCTTACAACAAGTTCCTATCCCTTCTAATGCGCAACCAAATGACATAGCAGCCATAATCCAAGGAATATATGCTAACATTGTTTTCCACCAAAGTGAGCTTCCCCCTTTGGAAGTGCAAAAACAAAATGATGCTTTCATGATCATAGCTCAATACAAACAAAAAGGGATAAAGAGAACTCTTGTAGATACCAGCTCTACCCTTAATGTGTGTAGTGTGAACCTTTTGGATAGGCTTGGCATTGATAAATAAAAAATTCAACCTGATTCTTTATCTATCAAGGGATTTGACAATATTGAAAAAAACCACTTGGTGTGATTACTTTTCCTATTACAGTTGGAAAGGCCACATTGGATACACTGATCCATGTTATGCCTAACAGTCTTTCATATAATCTTCTCTTAGGTAGACTGTGGATTCATGCAATGTATGGTGTTCCTTCTACTCTTCATCGTAAAATGAAATACATTTACAACCACAAAGTGTACACACTTGATGCTAATCCTGAGGGCCTTATAGTGTCTTACAGCTTGAGAAAAACAAAGAGAATCCCTTAAACACATTTCCAGGTGCACACATTTAGTTTTATAGTTTTCTATTTTGTTTCATATCATCATTTCTAGGTCATTTAGTATATGTTTTCATATCACATTGTGTTTTCAAACACTTTGCATTTTCTTAGGTTTGCATTAGTAATCAATCTCTTTTATCATTTTTTTGCATCAAGGAAATTCCCTTTGGATACATTTCAATCATATTTGCATTAGTCTTGAGTGAGCCATCAAGGTTTTTGGGATTCCTCTCTACTTTTAGGTGCAAAACCCTAGAAGTGTAAGAGAGTCCCTTATTCCAAAAAAATTTGGTACATTTTGGTGAACCCAACTTTCAAATACCTTATTTTCTAATTTGGATTCTATCATCATCCTAGAATTAGCTTGCATTAACTTTGCATTAGGGTTTACATTAATTAATTTGCATTCTAGGGTTTCAAATTTTGCATTGGTGAAAGTGCATATAGGATGCATTTTTGGCATCTCAAATCACTAAAAATTTCTGAAGTTCTACATTTTAATCTTAGGTCTACATCACATAGAATAGAAAACATCAAAATCAATAAAATAAAAATAAAAATTCTAAAAAAAATCCCTTCTGGGACTCATTCTCCTCCTTGGGCGAATTAGTCCCTTTCCACCCCTAAAACTACCTTTCACAACACTAAAAACCCTATTTCTACACTTCTGTTTGTTTCCATTACATATCTATATCAGTTGGTTGAGTTTCTGTTACACGCATTTCATTAGATTTAGCTTAAATTAGCTTATTTTATGCATTGCTCAATTTCAAATTTTCATTTACAACTTTTCATCTTTCAGGTTGTTGCATAGTGTAATAAAAAAATTACCTTGTTTCACATCTGAAAATTGCATTTAATCATTTCACTTTAAGTCATTCCATTGCACTCTTTTTAACTTGTTTTCTTTCAAAAGAAGTGGATTTGATATGGTTTAAAATGGATTGCATAAATACAACATTCCCTCTTATAAGTTCAATTTCGATTACAACAATGAGGTCATTAAGAAACATGTTAATCATCAAACCATTGACACTATCCTTAATACTACATTGCCTATTGGTGAGAATGGTAGTGTAGACAGACATAACAATCATACTTGTTCTTCTCCCGATTCCTCTCCTATTAGTGACAAAAGTCTCTTGGTGAAAGAAGATACAAGCATTGAGGGTCTTGATTGTCTCTCTCCTCATTCCCCCTTGGAGGATATTGGAAAACAAGAACATGAGATTATAGACATATTTCTAAACATCACCTTACCTAGTCTCCATAGCCATGAAATCACAATTGTCCATCTCTTAATATCCCTCCTTGATGGAAAGAGGATAGTTTGGTGCTAGAAGATATACCTATTAAGAATCATGAGAACATTGATCCTCCCTTCTCTAATGCTCCTACCATTTGGGACAATCTATTTGAAAATCATAATGGTCCTTCTCTTGATGCCTCCCCCACTTGTGATGAAGCTACTTTACAAACTTCAACCTTGGATGCACATATTACAAGCTCTCCTACTAGGGAAGATAATATGGAACTAGAGAATGAGACCTTCAAGACAAAGGACAATCAAATTAGAGTCTTCTCCTCATTTCCCCACTATCGATAAACAAGAAAATATAACCATTGCTCTTTCCCCCACTTGTGATGAAGTCATTTTTGAAGAACCAACCCTCGAATTTCAAGAACATGTGGTTTGTAGTTCTCCTAAAAACTCTCCTCCTAGGGAGGATATCATGGTGCAAGAAAAGGTTAACAATGACAATAATGATATAGTGTCCTTGGAAGAAGATGATGAGGAAACATTAGAATCTCACTTGCTAAGGGAGGTTAATATTATTACACCTCAAATCATCCTTTACCCACCATCAGACAAGCAACAAACTCAAAACAAACCCGAACTCATCCTTTACCCACCTTAGAACAATGTTTCACAAAAACTGTATCATAATACCATTACTTATACATAAAAAATTAGAAACAATCGACAACTACCACAACCAACCCCAACACCCTTACCTTTGCCTAATCCTATCCCACCTAACCCTATCTTACTAGGTCCTCATCATGGAAAGGAGTATGATCTTGTCGAGCAACTTAAGAATACACCTGCTAAGATATCATTATGGGACCTTATTCAAGCCTCCCCTCACTATCACAAGATGATTCAAGCAACCTTGCAACAAGCTCCTACCCCTTCGAATGTGCAACCAAATGACATATCAACCATGATTCAAGGAATAAACACTGACATTGTTTTCCACCAAAGTGAACACCCCTCTTTGGAAGTGTAAATACAAAATGATGCTTTCATGATCATAGCTCAATACAAATGAAAATGGATAAAGAGAACTCTTTTCAATAGCGGCTCTGCCCTGAAGGTGTGTAGTGTGAGCCTTCTAAATAGGCTTGGAATTGATAAATCAAACATTCAACCTAATTATTTATCTCTTAAGGGATTTGACAATGTCGAAAAGAAACTGCTTGGGGTGATCATTTTACCTCTTACAATTGGAAAGGCCACATTGGATACACCAATTCATGTTATGCGTCATGAAATTTCATGTAATCTTCTCTTAGGAAAACCGTGGATTCACACCATGAATGGGGTACCTAGCCAACAAGGAGATGTCCTCAACAACTTTGCAACCTATTCTTCAATGATTTCCAAGCCTTAAAAGTACCTAAATCTGCAAACACATAAAGAATGAAAGAGAAATGTTGAATGTTAGGGAATGGGGGTTTGCCTTGGTCAAACCCCTTTCAAGTAATTAAGCCAAATGAAGAAATAAGATGAATCATGAACATGAAATAATAGAATTAGTACCTTGCCATGATGATAGATCTTGAATTTCTACAACAATGGATGAAGGATTTTCCCTTGAATGCCTTAGAAAGATATCTTGATGACTTAAGATGTTAAAACCCTAGCTTGCTTGAATTGAAAGAGATAGTGAATGATGAATGAATTATGAATG
Organism: Sequoia sempervirens; assembly: GCA_007258455.2. Classification (NCBI taxonomy): domain Eukaryota; kingdom Viridiplantae; phylum Streptophyta; class Pinopsida; order Cupressales; family Cupressaceae; genus Sequoia; species Sequoia sempervirens. The sequence continues at coordinate 369,933,905 of VDFB02353493.1, forward strand.
AATTTGAATTAGGGTTTAAAATATTGTTTATATAAGAAATCCACCTAAAATTCCAATTAATTTGATCCCCAAGGCCGACAAGGAGGAAAATTAAACTTAAAACCCAATTTTTCCCACTCAAAATTGAATCCCCCAAAAGGTACTAAGTCACCCAAAATGGCATAAGTGTCCCAATAGGTCAAAATTTTAGAATTAGTAGCATTTCCAGTCTTCAACACATTTCTGCACACATTCAGTTTTATAGTTTATGTTTTGTTTCATGATCATTTCTAGGTCATTCAGTATATGTTTGCATATCACATTGTACCATAGAAAATTGGCCCCTCTTGAGAAAAGGGACAATTTCACTCATAATTAGACCCACTTTTGAGTCCTTTTACATCATTTTCCCTTCAAAACAATATTTGTAGGCCCCTTAGACTCATTAATTTTGATTTAGAGGCTCGTTTTACCTAAAAAATCATATAAAACCCGACAAACAACATTTAATAACATCATATCCCAAATACCCACCTCTAAAAAGTAGTAGTGGGATCCATTCGCCACCTTGGGCGAATGAGTCCCCTCTGGTGGGACCCATTTACCAAGGGTGAAGAATGAGTCCCCTTTTGAGGGTTGATTCAAATTTGAGCAGGAAATTAATAAATTTAACTTTATTTCTGGTAAATGTTAGCCTCTTAGGTTTGATAAACGAGAAAGTAAGTTGTTGTTGCCTATAAATACTTGTTTTAAGTCATTTTACACAACTTTAAGCAATATTTCATTATCTCTCATCATTTTTCAAGAGCAATTAAAAAGGTCACACATTTTACAACAAGTCTTCTCAGCAAAAGATGAAGTTTTAGGATGGAAAACTAGGGTTTTGTAGGTCTTGAAGCTCACTTTTATTATCAAGATCTAACATTGCAAAGGATTGAAAATGGATACCTATGGTGAATCATGAAGAAATCTAGGGTGAAGAGGTGAAACTAGCCACCAAATCACGCCTAAGGACTTGGTTTCCTAATGCTTCGATCTTTCATTTTTAGCCTATCTTCAAATTAAGGTTTACATTTTGATACTAATCACTTGCATTCCATTTCATTCATATTTTAATGTGTTGTAAGGCTTCTAGGGATTGAGATCTTGCATCATATTGTTTATCTTTGCATGTCCTATTCTAGAGCAATAGAATAGGGTTATTGTTATGATTCACACTTTCCTAGTCTTTAATACATCTAAGGCTAGGGTTTTATTCATATCTTTTTCTATTCAAGGTTTAATTACCCATTTAGGGGTTTGACTGAGGAAAATTCCCCATTAGACAAAATATTTCAAGTTGTTTTATAGGAATTTTTCAAGATCCGAGATCAAGTTTCCATCAGAAATTGTTGTACAGATGTCAAGGTGTAGAACAAGGTTTTGAATTTGTAGGAATTAGTAGGACTGATTCACCATGCTTGGCAAATGAGTCCTCCCTAAGGTATAGAGTTGGTGTCAGATCCAAATCTAGGTTATAGAGCATCATAAACATCTTTTGTTCAGAGAAAGTCCTGACTTGGGACTGATTCGCCATGGGTGGAAAATGAGTACCAGTGAACTAAAATTTTAGAATTATCAACATTCCAGACTCTCTTCATAGCCTTTAGTAGTTTACTAGGTGCACTCATTTTGAAAATAGCTTTTTTTTAGTTAAATTTGCATGTTCATTCATTCTTTTAGGTTTATTTGCAAATAACACTTTGTTTTCAAACATTGTTGAGATTTTAACTTTGAATTCATTTATATTCATCTAGATGAGTTATTTTCATATGGTTTACTACATTTAGGCATAATTACATTCTTCATAACATATTTGAGTGACCTTAGCATTTTTGGCCCACCTTTCTCCTTCTAGGTGAAAACCCTAGGAGAGATAGAAATCAAGTAGGTGCAACAAATCTATAGTTCATTTTGGTGAACCTAACTTTTGAACATAACATCATTTACATTTTGCATCTTAGACGTGTCTTTAATTTATTTTGCATTGTTCTACATCTTTAGGATTCTTAAATATTGCATTAGTGAAAGCATTATTTTGATTCCCTTTTTACATTGCATTTCATTTACTCATTTCAGTATTATGTATATATATTCTTTTTTTGCATTTTATAGACTTCAAAATCTTCAAAAAACACAGAAAAATATTAAAAAAATTCATATACTAGGACTCATTCGCCACCTAGGGTGAATCAGTTCCTCTTTAGGGTTGCATTAACATTTTTCAGATTTTAGTTTCTTACATTGCATCTTTTTGTTTTCTATTATTTATTTCTCTGTTCTTGTTCATTTATTCCTATTTTTATTTAGAATTATGGAATTTATGGATAGTATTAGATTGTTGCAAGTTCCTTTTTTAGTAATATTTCGTAGTCCTTTTAGATCAGCATACATTGAGGAAACTATAGCAAATTTAAACAAACAAGTGCAAAACAAATGAGATGATCCAATTAAACAAATGATCCAATACCAAAACAATATCTCATCCAAGCCACTTAGTTGTGATGATGTTGATAAGTTAGATGAAGCCCTCAAGGTAATCCTCTCACTCACTCCATCCACTAATGCTTGTTATGAGAAACCTAAACCAATTAATGATAACCCATCCCCTAAACCTTTTAGAAGTGATGACATTGCTATGTTAGATGAAGCCCTTTAGGAATTCCTCTCACATAAGCCATCCACTAGGGTTTGTGGAAACAAACTTATGCTACCAACAAACATAAGTCCTGAACTTGTTGATGATGGTTTACATCTTAAACCTTCTATATGTGATGACTTGAATGACATAGATGAGTCTCTTCAAGACCCTATTTCACCAAATTCATTTGCTTTGGTTTGTAGTAAACCTTTTCATATCAAGGATGTCAATGTAATTCAACCTAAACTCATAATTTATCCACCTGACCATCCCTTTCATCCTAATAATAGACCCTGACATACCCTTTATCCCCTTGATGATGATGTATTGCAGCAATCTAGTAATGATACTACTACTCATACATATAACACCCGAAACAACCATCAACCTCTGCAACCAATCCCATCATCTTTACCTTTACCCAATCCATCTAATGCTCCTTGTTAAAGTCTACCCACTAAGGAGTATTATCTTATTGAACAACTCAAGAGTACTCCTACCAAAATCTCTCTTTGGGATTTGCTTCGAAACTCACCAAATCATAACAATTCCTCCTAGTACTACTCTGAACGATGTAGCAGCAATTGTTAATAAGAAGACTTTTGATATTACCTTTTATCAACATGAGCTCCCTCCATTGGAGTTGTATAACCAACACGATTCCTTTATGATAATTGCTCGATATAATCGCACATGTATCAAATGCACTCTCATAGATAATGGTTCTTCCCTTAATGTGTGTAGTGTGAGTCTCCTTGATCGCTTAAAATTAGAAAGATCAAAAATCAAGCTTGATTCAGTTTCTATTTGAGGATTTGATAATATAACAAAGCAACCACTTGGGGTAATTACTTTTCCTATTACAATTAGGGTGGTTACATTGTAGACTCCTATCCATCCTATGCCTCATGATCTTTCCTATAATCTTCTTTTAAGCAAGACTATGGATTCATGAGATGAATGGTGTGCCTTCCACCGTTCATCATATCATGAAATATGTTTATAACAATTGTCTCTACTAGATTGAAATCGATCCTAAGCCTGAAAGTTGCTTGACCCTTGAGAAAGGGGTTACAAGTCCTTTACAAACATTAATTCCGACATCTAATATAGATCCTCTTCAAATTGAGTAAATGGAAATAGAATCATTCTCTAAGTTATTTGGAAATGATTGGGGAACCTTAGAATTTACACCTTCATTTATGGCCCAATATATATTTTCACAAAAGATAGATGAAAAACAAGAACAACCCATGATCATGTCCACACAAAATTCTTAACCATCTTCTCAAACATCTATCTCCTATAATTCAGATGACAATGCAACATATAAGACAAATTATGATGAGATAGACTATCAATCCCCACCTACTCCACATGAAATGGAGTGCCTTTATGGAAAAGGTTAAAAAAAATTCAAACAGTTAGGATATAATGGAAAAGGATGTGGAAAACATGAGAAAGTTATTCATGTCCTTATAGAACCTAATATGCAAGATGTAAAAACTGGATTGGGATACTCTTTTTCTAAGACAATTAAATCTACTCAATGACATCCTTGAAGATTAATGCTATAAAAAGTCAATCTCAACATAAAATATATCCTGATTTGATTGATTTAACCATATCACCTTCATGAGAGTATGCCGATAGTGATGAGGCTTTGAAAAAAATGTTAGGAATTTATGACCACCCATCTTCACTTGTAAGAAAACCATTGCTTATTGCATGAATATTACCAAGAAAGATTCAAGTGAAGTAAATGAAGAGTTTTTTGAATCTGAAAGTCCTAAATCCAATGCACTCCCTTTAGGGGACACACTCGATGTGTTAATGGATATTAATGATAAAGATAAAGTTATTAAGATTGGGAACTGCCTTGATGAACAAGAAGTTACTATTGCTTTACTTCACAATTTTCTTGATATCTTTGCTTGGAGATACTCTGACATGCTAGGAATTGACCCACAAATTGTGATACATTACATTGTCCTTGTTAAAAATTCCAAGCCCGTTCATCAAAAGATTTGTAAAATGCATCCTAATGTAGCCTTGCATGTTAAGGAGGAACTTGAAAAAATCCTTGATGCTTGATTTATTTGACCTATTGATTATTCTCCATGGATCTCAAACATTGTCATAGTTGCAAAATCTGATAATCGTATTAGGATATGCACTGACTTTTAAGACTTGAATAAAGCTTCTTTAAAAGATTATTTTTTGCTTCCTAATATTGACATGATTGTGGTTTCAACTACTGGACATGCTTTGAACTGTCATTCATGGATGGCTTCTTTGGTTATAATAAAATCCTTATTAACCCTTGTGATCAATATAAAACTACCTTTACAACTATTTGGGGAGCATTTTGTTGGGTTGTGATGCCCTTTGGTCTAAAAAATGTCGGTGAAACTTATCAATGTACAATGACATTGATATTTCATGACTACATTCACAAAATTTTGGAAAATTATGTCGATGATATTCTAGCCAAATCTTTAACATGGCAAGACAATGTAAGTGTCCTTCATGCAATATTCGAATGAATACATAAATATAACATGTGCTTAAACCTAAGCAAGTGTCTTTGACATAGATAGTGGTAAACTTTTTGGGTTTATCATATCTCACAAAAGCATTGAAGTGGATTCAAAGAAAATTGATGCAGTTATTAACATGCCACCTCCTAAGAATATTTCTTTGTTGTGCACATTACAAGGTCGAATTCAAGTTATCCACCATTTTGTTGCATCTTTAGCTGATCACACAATCCCTTTTACACATCTCATTAAAAAAGGTATTCCTTTTGAATGGGATGAGGATTGTAAATAGGATTTTGAGAGTCTCAAGAAATATCTAGCTACTCCACCTATTTTACAACCCATTGTGCCACATAGACCATTTATTTTGTACATCACCACATCAGCCCATGCTCTTGCAACATTGTTGGCACAAAATGATGATAATGGTAAAGAGCACCTTGTCTATTACATTAGCCACACTTTAATTAACTATGAAACATGATATTCACCAATTGAAAAATAATGTTTGGCTCTTGTATTCGCTACTAGCAAGTTACGCCATTATTTGCTAAATTCTGAAATACAAGTTGTCACAAAATTTGATCCTCTCAAATATATTTTCAATAAAATTGATCTTTCAGGATGTTTAGCTAAGTGGGTAATGTTGTTAATGAAATTTTACCTTAAATTTGTTTTGCAAAAAGAAATTAAAGGTCAAGCCTTAACCGATCACTTAGCTAATGCTCCTCCTTCTGCTTCACCTATTTATGAATCCTTTCCTATTGATCATGTCTTAACCACTGACATTAAAACATGGGAGTTATTTTTTGATGGCTCTAAGTGTTGAACAAGTTCAGGTGCTAGGGTGATACTCATCCCACCTAATGGTAAACCTATTCCCTTATCTTATCGATTAAATTTCCTATGTACAAATAATACAGCTGAGTATGAGGCTTTGATCACAGGATTACAAGCTGCTTTATCTTTACATGCTAAACATATTAAGATCTTTGGTAATTCGTAGTTGGTTATAAAACAAATCAATGGCACATATCAAACTAAACATGAAAATTTGTTGAAATACAAATATCTTATCATTAAATTATTAGAAAAATTTGATTCGTTCACCATTGATAACATCCCATGTAAAGATAATCGACATGCGGATGCAAGGGCAAGGGCCACTTCTCTAATTTCCTCACATTATTCTTCCACAGTTTCACTTTTGTTATTCATTCCATCATGAAACCATCGATCAACACTCCAACAAATTTTTTTTGCCAATAACTCAAGATGATTCATGTGAATGGTATGATACAATATATAATTATTTGAAACATGGTACCATTCCTGAACCTACAACAAAAAATACCTGAAAGTGTGTACAAAAACTTGCAACTAAATATGTCATCCTTGCTAAGCTAGAAGATCATTTAATGGTCTCCTATTGTGATGTATTAGAGATTTTAAAATTCCTTTCACGCTTGAGCAGGCTCATGCTGGTGCCTGTGGTGGTCATTTTGGAGGTCATTCATTAGTGCAAAAGCTTCTTCGTATAGGTTATTATTGGAGACACATGGAGAGAGATTATTTTAACTATGTAAAAAAGTGTCACAAATTCCAAGAGAATAGCAATTTGATTCATGCATCTGCCACTAAACTCCACGCTAATGTTCCCATTTGGCCATTTTTCAGTATGGGGATTGGATCTAATTGGAAAAATTTCACCAACTTCTTCTGTTGGACATACATTTATCATCACTACAACAAACTATTTCACAAAGTGGATGGAAGCCATTCCTCTTTGTTCTACAACTGTTGAAGTAATTTGTTGATTCATCTTGTATCACATAATTATTCGCTTTGGACTCCCATCCGTAATTGTTTCAGATAATGGAACTCCCTTTAAGAATAACGAAGTCCAAACATTCCTTGAAAAATTCAATATTCAACACCATATTATCCTCAATCTAATGGAAAATCCAAAAATACTAATAAAATCCTTGAACAAATCTTAAAGAAAATTGTCACTCAACATCATAAAGATTGGTATACACAATTATCTTATGTGCTTTGGGCTCATCAAACTAGTGTGCCCTCATCAATAGGACATACCCCTTATAGTCTTGTTTATGGTACTGATGTGATTATGCCCTTGGAGTTAGAAATTCCTACTTTGTGAGTTGCTCTGTGAGATATCTTTGATGATGACACTTATAAAAATCAATGATTAAACCAACTTGAGATGCTCAATGAACAACACATTAATTCTCTCGAACATTTACAAGCTCATATCAAACAATTACAACACAAAAATAATATTCATGTGATCCCTCAATCATTCTCTAAGGGTGATTTTGTTCTTATTGAAAATCAATGAATTGCTAATGTTGATAATGAAGATAAAGATAAGATCAGTCCTATTGTTGGGACCAAATATAGTTTATACTAGTTATGTGTTTGGTGCTTATCTCTTAACGCAACTTGATGGAACACCCCTTAGGGAACCTATTAATGTTGTTCATATGTGTCGGTATTATCTTTAACCCCCCTTGTGAATAGTATGATAGATATTGCAGTGTTGTATAAAGTTATTTGATGTTGTTTTGAATAGCTTTCACATTGCTTTGTTCTTGACACCTAGCTTTATGTTTTTTCTTGAAAACTAAGGTAATTATGTACTTTAGGTTTTATACTATTCACATTCCTCTTGTGTTAGATTAGATCCTTCTTTGTCTATTTAATTTAACATATTCTTTTCTCATCACACATATTGCTTCTATGTTAAAACCGAAATATGTTTTTACATTTGATGGCATCATTTTTGTTAAATCATGTAGCTATTGATTACATAATTTTATCTAAAGGTAATTTATCACATTTCATTTAACAAAAACATCAAAAGAATGCATGTCTATATGTTTCTCGACGTTTAAAATATATACATCATCATAACAAGTCATCATGGTCTATGAGAGCCGAACCCCTTAGGCTCTAGTACTCGTGATCCTATCCATGGATGTTGTGAGATGGTCGTGTGTGATCGTGATCACAAACTACCACCTCTAAGTGTATACTGTAGACCTTGTGCTTGACCAAGAGCTACAAGCTACTCCTCTACCATCTGATACCTCTCTACTCATGTTTGTGCTAGCTTTGCATGTAGTCTCTCTACCTCTGATGAAGTTTGTGCTTACTTTAATGCACTCTCAACTCAGTGGAGTCACCTTCTCATACTCTCATATGTTTCCCATAGTCTCGTGAAAGAACAAAGTGACTCTGGCTCTTCCTCTATGATCAGTGGGGGCACATAGTCAGGATCCACCTCCCCCTCATCGATAGATATAGGTACTATCTCCGTGGCAACCTAATGATAAAAATCTCACCAGTCTCTCGTCACTCATGTAAGATAGATAATATACCCAATCAATAACTCATCATCATCATATCCCTAAAATCAAACATAATGTACTAGAAGACATGCTTAAAATCACATATCATCACCTATGTCTCCAGAAGCATGAGGAATGTCAACCTCATCCTCTCTGGGGCGCATTGAGGATGTGCTAGCCTCTCTCTGACTCTGTGTGTTGATGTCTGCTATAGCTACTGCCTATGATCTAGTCCTGTAAGTATGTGAGGACTGTCCATGCTCATACTAATCCTCAGTAGCTACCTCATCACCCTTGAAAAGGGGTGGCTCATCCTCGTACTTGTACTCCTCCTCCTCATCCTTTCCTCCATCATGGTCCTCATAATCAGGATCAACCTCAAATTGGTATTCCTCATCAATGACATCTATGAAAATATCTGCTGGCCTATAGATATTGTCCCTCGTCTGCTCTCTCCTTTGGCTCATCGCCATCATTTGCTACAAATTTTGCATCACCTATAGGGAAACCCATGGGGAACACAGGAGTTGGTCATGCGTATGACCATCACTCCTTGTGTTCATCTGTGCTACTGACATCATCAGTGTCAGATGTCAGTGGCTGATCACGATCTGAATCATTGGAACCACTCTCATGAACATGATCTATAGTCAACCGAATAGTATCACCCAACCTCTAGGCACTCCGCACTAATCATCTAGTGAAGGGGCACGCCCTCAGTGGCGTCTGTACCTATCCAAATTGTCACATGATTCACCCGTAATAAAATGATCATACAACATAGTCATGCTGCCCTACTAAATACCTATCCATTTGTATCCTCAGCTTTCTTGTGGGATTTTTCCATTGTAGAGTGAGTAGATGAAGTCTCCAAAAGATCTTGTCATCCTCTAGCCAATCAAATCTCACCCTCCAATAATGCAAATCTCCATACTACCATAGGCATCACAAAGGATAACTAAATGCTTGTGGATATCCTATAGCTATAGTACATGGGAATCTAATAGGCTTGGTATATGTGATATGCTCAAGGCACTAAACCTGTAGAAATGTACAATGAACCATACTGTCAATCTCTCAAAATATAAACCGACCAAGATCATAATATAGGTGTGCTAAAATGCAATGACCCCAAGCATAAATTTTCCTCAGCTCATGCATCCCTCAAATTAAGTGTACCACTCGTCCATTTAGATTGAGAACTAGTGCCACAATATACATCATAATCTGTCTAACAATAGGAGCACACAAATAAAGTAGCATAAGAAACTCAATCTATGATTTGAATCTCTCATCATGTACTAGACCACCTAAGCAATATTGCATGTCTGTCTTCTCCTAAAATGTTTGATCTCCCTATAAATATACATGTTCTCCCCAAATAGGAACTTGGAGGATGTGGTGTATGTCCTTGAGGGTAATCGTCATTTCCTCGATGGGAAGATGAAATGTCCAAGTATCAGCATCCCGCCTCTCACACAAAGCCATAAGCATCACATCATGGTATCTCATGGGAGGCATCAAATATGCCCAATAGATACCCACTACCTGTAAATGCTCTATCTCTATTGTTGATAGTAATGGTGCATAATCTCACAAAAATGTGAGTTGCTTCCACCTAGCCGCTGTCATTACCAGGTAGGAACCTATCAGATTCAGCGCAAAATGTTCTAAAATCCATCTAAATTATTCAATTTTTCCATATTCCATCATGCAAATGTGCTAAAGTGCATCTAGTGTGCTATTCTAATGGTCCTGACACTTTAGAGCCCTTTTTAGACATTTTGAAAAGAAACGGGATAGTTCACAAAGAAATGGGACACTTTGTGAACAAAAGGGACACTTTGCAAACAAATGGGACACTTTGCTAAAAAAGGGGATGCTTTACAAACTTTTTTTCCAAGAACCCTAGATTACCCTACTTATGCATATAAATCACTAAAATATCATCAAAGCACAAGATGAATGTTGCAAAATTGACTCACCTCATGATGTAGCTCACTGCATGACACCTGCTCGCAAAGTTCATCCAACTGCGAAGGAATATAATCTCATTTTCTTGGCATGTTCTCTCACACATCACTATCAAGCTACATGAAGGTAAAATGAATAGTAAGTGACATGTTCTTTTCTTATTTTGATCACTTTCTTGTGTCTATTTACTTCACATTCACTTATCATCTTTTCTAAGACATATTGTATAATCATTATTCAAATCAACATAACATGAGCTAGGGTAATATATTTCCATGAAGTTTAATGTGTTGGAACCATGATTTCACACTCAACATCACCATTTTTCTATTGTTATGTGGCATGGTACTTGGAAATGTTCAACGATATGTTGTTCTTCTTCAATGTGGCTAGATTGCTACCTTGATTCCACCTTCATAAAGAAAGTGGAATTAGGGGGCATACATCTACCCTTGAATTGGATTTCTAGGAGTTAGACATAAGGATTTTTGGATGATTAATGAATTTATGTTGCAGGATGTGGTTCTTAATGTTGTGGTTGTGTAGATAACTACATTGGGGGCTTCATTCTCCCATTATTTTGAATGAATATCCTTTTTATGTAATAAGGTGCATCATTTAGAGTCTTATAGCTTTCATATGGAGTCAAATGGGTGCAAAAGTGGGGGCTAAATGTGTCATAGAAAATTAGTCCCTCTTGAGAAATGGTACAATTTCATGCATAATTAGACCCACTTTTGAGTCCTTTTACATCATTTTCCCTTCAAAAAAACATTTATAGGCCCCTTAGACTCATTAAATTTGATCTAGAGGCTCATTTTACCTAAAAAATCATATAAAACCTGACAAACAACATTTAATAACATGATATCCCGAATACCCGCCTCTAAAAAGCAGTAGTGGGAATCATTCACCAACCTTGGCGAATGGGTCCCACCTTGGGTGAATGAGTCCCCTTTGGTGGGACCCATTCGCCAAGGGTGGTGAATGAGTCCCCTTTTGAGGGTTGATTCAAATTTGAGCAGGAAATTAATAAATTTAACTTTATTTTTGGTAAATGTCGGCCTCTTAGGTCTAATTAATGAGAGAATAAGTTGTTGTTGCCTACAAATACTTGTTTTAAGTCATTTTACACAAATTTAAACAATATGAACATTATCTCTCATCATTTTTCAAGAGCAATTAAAAAGGTCACACATTTTACAACAAGTCTTATCAGCAAAAGTTGAAGTTTTAAGATAGTAATCTAGGGTTTTTGTAGGTCTTGAAGCTCACTTTTATTATCAAGATCCAACATTGTAAAGTCTTGAAAATGGATTCCTATGGTGAATCATGAAGAAATCTAGGGTGAAGAGGTGCAACTAGCCACCAAATCATGCCTAAGGACTTGGTTTCCTAATGCTTCCATCTTCCATTTTCAGCCTATCTTCAAATTAAGGTTTACATTTAAATGATACTAATCACTTACATGTCATTTCATTCATCTTGTAATGTGTTGTAAGGTTTCAAGGGATTGAGATCTTGCATCATATTGTTTATCTTTGCGTGTCCTATTCTAGAGCAATAGAATAGGATTTTTGTCATGATTCAGACTTTCCTAGTCTTTAATACATCTAAGGCTAGGGTTTTATTCATATATTTTTATATTCAAGGTTTAATTACCAATTTAGGGGTTTGACTGAGGAAAAACCCCCATTAAACAAACTATTTCAAGTTGTTTTGTAGGAATTTTTTGAGATCCGAGATCAAGTTTCCATTAGAAATTATTGTACAAATGTCAAGGTGTAGAACAAAGTTTTGAATTTGTAGGAATCAAAAGGTGGAATAATTTTCCATGCTTGGTGAATGAGTTATGCCTAAGGTACAAAGTTGGTGTCAGATCCAGATCTAGGTTATAGAGCATCATAAACATCTTCTGTTTAGAGAAAGTCCTAACTTGGGACTGATTCGCCATGGGTGGCGAATGAGTCCTAGTCAGCTAAAATTTCAAAATTATTAGTATTCTAGACTCTCTTCACAGCCTTCAGTAGTTTACTAGGTGCACTCATTTTTAAAAATAGCTTTTTGTTTAGTTAAATTTGCATGTTCATTCATTCTTTTAGGTTTATTTGCAAACAACATTGTGTTTACAAACATTGCTTAGATTTTAACTTTGCATTCATTTATTTTCATCTAGATCAATTATTTCCATTTGGTTTATTGCATTTGGGCATACTTACATTCTTCATAACATATTTGAGTGAACTTGTTAGAATTTTTGGCCCACCTTTCTCCTTCTAGGTGAAAAACCTTAGGAGAGATAGTAAGCAAGTAGGTGCCAAAAATCTATGGTTCACACATTATGTTTTCAAACACTTTGCATTTTCTTAGTTTATCATTAGTAATCAATCTCTTTTATCATTTTTTTGCATCAAGGGCATTCCCCTTAGACATATTTCAATCATATTTGCATTAGTCTTGAGCGAGCCATCAAGGTTTTTGGGATTCCTCTCTCCTTTTAGGTGCAAAACTCTAGAAGTGTAAGAGAGTCCCCTATTCCTAAACTTGTTGGTACAATTCGGTGAACTCGAAAAGTAGAACAAAGAGAATCCTTTAACAAAAACCATAGAAGTAGAACCCGTGCAACAAAACAACAAAGAAAAATAAATTGATGAAGTCATAAAGCTATTAGAAAACAATTGGGGTTCCTTAGATTTCAAACATACATTCATGGGAAAGTACAAGATCATAAAAAAAATCAATCAAGGGAAACAATAAATAAGTCATGTCAACACAAAACTTGGAATACCCTTCAAAAGCATCCACCTCAACCACTTTAGAACATAAGACAACAGATTACACAATGAACTTCAGTGAACTTAGTCACAAGCAACCACCAGATCTAAAAGTAATGAAAATGATTTATGGAAAAGGTTGTGAACTTATGAAACAACTTGGCTATAATGGAAAAGGATGTGGTTCTAGAGAACAAGGTATCCATGTTTCTATTGATCATGTAATACACAAGAAATGACCCATGGTCTTGGTTATTGTCCTTCGATAGAAATCAATAAACCTTCACTCAATATCAACAGTCTTACAAAGATTCCTCTCAACCAACCTTCACAGTAGTGCATCCTAAACTAATAGACACTAGTGGTCTTGAAATTTATCCTTTGCAATAAATGAAACAAACAAATAAATCTTCACTTAATGCCAATATCATCTTGCAAAACACTCATGATTTGACTTTGTTAGATTTTACACCCTCCTACAAAGGAGAGAACAAAATATCACAATCTAAAGATTCTTGTGTATGTATAGCATCTTGTACTAAGCAAGAAGTATCTTTGTCGCAAACTATAGGAACACTTTCTAGTATTGACCAAGAGGGTATCTCATCGAGACTCCTCCAAGATCACTTGATCTCCCTTCCTTGAAGAACTCAAAAGAAATTCTATTACAAGACTTCATTCTATGCCTATCATAGAGTTCACGATCATTCTACTAATGAATGTAAGGCTCTGAGTAGTAAAATCCAACATCTTAATGGGTTTGGTGCTCCCCCTTATGTGGGGGCACCTAATTCCTCTATTTAATACTAATTTTCACTCTAGCTTGTATTTCATCAACCATTTTCGCTCACCCTTTTCCTACACTAAGTGGGGGATTGGAAATCATTGAAAAATAGGTTACAAAGTTGTTGAAGACATCTCCTTGTTTGCTAGGTCAAAATATCCACAAAAATTCACTTACAGGCCCAAATTTGGCAGTTTCAAATCTAGATACCTGGAGGAATAGAAAGTGCAGACCGAGAGCTTCCATTTCCACTTTCAGATTTTCAAAAAATCCAAAGTGGACTCATACACCATTACTGGCATATGAATCCCACTGTACATGTTTTTCAAAGATTTGTATAGATCTTGATACCCATTTGGCTAAAACGGGCTCCGATGTAGTTTTCCATATCTGAGACTAAGTCACCCAGAATGGTGTAATGTCCCAGTAGGTCAAAATTTCAAAATCAACAACATTTCTAGTCCTCATTCCAGTTTTCAACACATTTCCAAGTGCACACATTCATTTTTATAGTTTTTTGTTTTGTTTCATGATCATTTCTAGGTCATTTAGTATATGTTTTCATATCACATTGTGTTTACAAACACTTTGCATTTTCTTAGTTTTGCATTAGTAATCAATCTCTTTTATCATTTCTTTGCATCAAGGACATTCCACTTAGACAAATTTCAATCATATTTGCATTAGTCTTGAGTGAGCCATCAAGGTTTTTGGGATTTCTCTCTCCTTTTAGGTGCAAAACCCTAGAAGTGTAAAAGAGTCCCCTATTCCAAAAATTGTTGGTACACATTGAACATAAAATCTACAATTACTCATGACTATTATAATATTTTGAACAATAATCATTTACAAAATACAACCCAACATTGGGTGAGGACTTATATTATGCACAAAAGAGGTCGTAGCAGCCATAGTTGTAGGCAATTACAAATAGTGACTACTTCTTCACCAGAGCCTACAAAACAACATAAACCCAATTAAAACCCTAGCCACAAAAAATCCCAACACAAACCCCTACCAAAAAAATGTAAATAAAAAATAAAATTGGTTTTAAGTTACCCAAAGCACTTGTTGCCATTGCCAAAAAATTATAAACCCAAAAATTTATAGATTGCCTAGTAATTTAACACAAAACAAATCAATTACAAAGCTAAAATGGGGTTTTGTCATCATCCAAAACCCTAAACCTTGTCTCTTGGTTCTTCCACAACTTTAGAGAATGAAAATGAGCAAAACAATTAAACTGCTACCCAGAATCTACAATTTGGGGAAAGATTGTATCGTTTGAAGCTGTCCTTTGTAATGGAAAAACTCCATTAAATCCCCATGGCTTGGCACCTCAATAGGATTCTTTTCCTAAGATAGTTATAGAGGAGAGAACTTGTTGCATCATCTCCAGTTTTATCCATGATAGACCTTGCATGGTTGTTGCGTACATCACAAAGACATTAGGTTCTACTCTTCTTTTTCTCTCTTAGGTTTTCATCTAACACCTTTTCCAATAACTTAAATATGATGGCATATCTAAAAATACATACTATAGACGCTCAATTTATCCTAATTGGTATCATGCATTTGATGCTGATTGACTAAAACTAAATCTTCCTTAATCATTTATACACTAAATAATTAATTGAATAATCTTTATTTAATAAATTAATTCCTCCTAAAATCAGATAATACACATTATCAGGTTATTTCATCATATTCTTCCTTTAATTAAATAAATCAACTTTATTTAATTAAATCCTAATGTTTCCCCTTTAATTAAATAAATCAACTTTATTTTTAATTAAATCCTAATGTTTCCTCTTTAATTAAATGAATTAAATTTATTTAATTAAATTATAATGTGCTCTCTTTGATTAAATAAATCAACTTTATTTAATTAAATCCTAATTTTCTTCATTTGATTAAATTGGATGAGGACTAATATTGTCACAAAAGAGGTCATAGCAGCCATAGCGGTAGGCACTTACAAATAGTAACTACTTCACCAGAGCCTGCAAAACAACATAAACCCCATTAAAACCCTAGCCACAAAAAATACCAACACAAACCCCTACCAAAAAAATGTAACTCAGAAACAAAATTGGTTCTAAGTTACCCAAAATACTTGTTGCCATTGCCAAAAAATTATAAACCCAAAAATTTATAGATTTTCTAGTAATTTAAAGCAAAACAAAGCAATTACAAAGCTAAAATGGGGTTTTGTCATCATCCAAAACCCTAAACCTCATCTCTTGGTTCTTCCACAACTTTAGACAACAAAAATGAGCAAAACAATTAAACTACTACCTAGAATCTACAATTTGGGGAAAGATTGTATCGTTTGAGGCTGTCCTTTGTAAGGGAAAAACTCCATTAAATCCCCACGGCTTGGCACCTCAACAAGATTTTTTTCCTAAGAAAATTATAGAGGAGAGAACTTGTTGCATCATCTTCAGTTTTATCCACAATAGACATTGCATGGTTGTTGCATACATCACAAAGACATTAGGTTCTACTCTTCTTTTTCTCTCTTAGGTTTTCATCTAGCACTTTTTCCAATAACTTAAATATGATGGCATATCTAAAAATACATACTATAGACGCTCAATTTATCCTAATTGATATCATGCATTCGATCTTGATTGACTAAAACTGAATCTTCCTTAATTATTTATACACTAACTAATTAATTGAATAATCTTTATATTTAATAATTTAATTCCTCCTAAAATCAAATAATACACGTTATCAGGTTATTTCATAATATTCTTCCTTTAATTAAATAAATCAACTTTATTTAATTAAATCCTAATTTTTTCCCTTTAATTAAATAAATCAACTTTATTTAATTAAATCCTAATGTTTCCTCTTTAATTAAATGAATCAACTTTATTTAATTAAATTCTAATGTGCTTTCTTTGATTAAATAAATCAGCTTTATTTAATTAAATCCTAATGTTCTTCATTTGATTAAATAAATCAACTTTATTTAATTAAATTCTAATGTTCTTCATTTAATTGGATAAATCATTTTATTTAATTAAATTACTAATCTCCCAACTATCCTCTCATTTGATTTAAATAAATCTAAATATCTAAATCAAATGTCAAATCAAACTAACTTCATCTAAGTTAATTAATCATTAATTAACTCCTAACACTAATCCCCCATTCCTCTAGCTTTTGCAAGTTGCACATGTAAATCAACTTATTTGATTTATTACTTCCTCCTATTTTCATTCAAATATGGTATATTCATTGGAATATTCAATCCACTTGAATTTGGCCTTCCAAAGGACTTTTGTCCTCCAACTTGCCATTAAAAGCTCTTACATGTCCTCTCCTTGAGCCAACTTGGCATTAATTTCTCTTACATCCCCTCTTGCACAAGTCACCTCTTCAAATTCAAATTTCACCTACATGCATTTAACATGCATATTGTTCAAAATGTGCTCCACCCCCCTTCATTAGCATGTTGACAAGTGGCACAATGCCATTGGTCCCTTCTTTAATCCCGCATTCATCCTATTCTTCATTCTTCAATCCTCCTCCATTATAAATCGAGGCCTTCTCTATTGATTTGGTATCCATAATCCATGTAAAAAAATTATGCTCATTTGGATCCACAATCTTAGGCATTTTTTAAGACACAAGTTTATGCAAGCTCATTATCCACAATCATCCATATTTTCATCCAATTTAGCATAGAATTTCATCATCCATAGCAGGGTTATTGGCATTTTGCATTAAGAATCTCATATCATCTTCAAGCTTATCAAGGAATTGGGAAAGGGCTTCTTTCCATATCAAAGAAGCACCAATTCCCCTATGGGATGTTGGCTTGAGCATTCAAATGATATTTCATTAACTTTTATTTGATATTTTATGTTGTTTTCATGTTCTTATGCTTGAATGAATTTCATAGGGAATGTATGGTTTAAACTTGTTTGAGGACTAATGTTTGTTTGTTTGTCCATGTTTGAACAGGTCTAGGCCAACATTCACATTTTGGTGCCACCATGGGGCCTAGCCCCATTTTAAATATTTTTTCTTGCAAGTTTCACTAACAGGTCCATTGGTGAATTCCAATGTAGCACATCCACTATCTATTTCAATGCATTGGTGGTGACTTTTGTCACTTCAAAGCCCCGTTATAGCTCATCCATAGCCCAAACTAGTGCATTTACCTCATGTTTCAGTGCATATACTCTTGTTTTTAGTGTATATGCTCTCTCTTTTAGCGCATACACCTTTATTTGCATAAATTTAAAATGGCCATATCTTGGTCATACAAAGGTCTTTTTTGAATTTTTTTTTTGAATGGGGTAATATTTCATAAGCTATGCAATGGCGTAGATATTTATCAATTTTTGTAGAGTTAAAAGTTTCAATTTTATACCTAAATTCAAATCACATTGTAACTTGGTCTAAGATTTAGGGTTTTTATGCTTAATCATTCATCTAACCATCATATCTTCTTGTTTCTTGATTTCAGTTAACATTTTGAGCAATTATTGCGGGTTTTAAGAGGAACATGAGGTATTGAAGTGAAATAAAAAGAATTTGATATCCATTGTAATAGTGTTTTCAAATACTCATGGGAAAATAACCCATCATATGTTATTTTTCATTCATGCTTTAGGACCAACTAGCATTAATTTGGGCTCAAAATTAACCATCTACACAAGCTTTGTCAAATTTGGTTAAAAAGAACATTAGAAACTCACTAGTTTTTGGATTTGGTTAAAATTGAACAATCAAATCCACACTCAAGTTTGGTGTTTTAAAAAGAACTCACTATTGTCTTCAAGGATTTATAACGAACTTGTGTCTATCTTGTTTTTATAATCTTCTTTACAAACTATTATCATGCAAATGCGTATGCACTTCTCTCCTGCTTCATGGGGATCTTGAGAATAAAAAGCATTTTGGTGATATTAGGTTGTCTAAAAGCTTGTCTCTACATTTCAAAATTGGGTTTTTAAAATTAAACAAAGCTTGCTAGTGTGAGAAAAGGCATCTCGTTTGTTCTTTCTTTGTTCACTCAAACAAAGATTGATCGAGCTATGGATGTGCTTACTCGTTATTTTTCACCTTTAGAGGGCCTACCTTGGTGGGAAAAATTACTCACCCCAAGGGAATGATCCAAGTGGTAATGAGCATAAGCCAAGCTCTTCCAAACCTATTTATAAATTTTTGGTTACAATGAAAATCATAAAAAATGGGAAGCGATGCATGATAACTCTCCCCCAGTGTCTTTATGATGTGTAAAGCCCTTGTTCTAAGGGTTGGAAGATCTCTCACAAAGAGTTTATCATTGCACCCCCTAAACTAGATGTCCTTATTATGAACCTTTTTTTAGAATCGAAAATCCCAAAATTTGTTGGCATCAAGAGGCTGGACCTCCGGAGTTGTCTCACATATTTGTGATTCTTTGTAGAGATGAAAATTTCATCATGGGAGATTCATGAGAACTGAAGCTTGGATGACCATAGAAGTGAGTTTCATGGAGGGGAGCTAGTGTGGTTAAGCTTCTAATCATTCAATCTAGCAAAGCTGGAGAAATCCAAGTGGAAATTCAACAAATATTTTCTTTTTCATCCTAAGGTTGTGCAATCTTTGAGTCAGTTAAACGCATTGCTTGGATCCAAAATCTTGAAAACAAACATTTAACCAGGTCATCAAATTTTAAACCCTTTAGAGGAGGCAAATACCTTTGAAAATTCTAAGTATTATTGCTTGTCCCTAGGGATTTATCCTTAGAGGCTTCTAAATACTTGGGCCTATTTCTCAATTTGTTTTCTCCAAATTCAACATAAGGAAACTATGGCTTTGATTTCTTGATTCTCCCATAATGGACCTTGTGGAATGAAATAAGGTCTTGGCATAGAAATTTAGTTTGAAACTTAATCAAGACAAGTGGATGTGGTAAAAAGAAAGTCATTAATCAAGATTAACTCAAAATTAACCCCACACATGTGCTTGGTCTCTTTTGGTCATATCATTTTCCGTGCAAATATTGGTCTTTTGGTTTGAACCACTCTTAGGGAAAATAATGTTCTTCACTATCTTGGTCTTGAAACCAAAGTCTCTCTAGTTTCATTTAGGACCAAAATCTAACACTTCATCCATCCCACCAAACAACTTTAGAGCTTTGGAAACATCATTGTCTAGACTTGGGTACATCCTTAAACCAAATCAAAATCATTTTTTTAGTTAGGTGTGTGTGGATGAATCCTTCCTCACATAATTAGTTAAATTATCACCCTTTTGAACGAGTTCATCCTAAGATAACATCTAACATCTTGGGATTCACAAGTTCATTATCCCACCAAAACAATCAAAATCAAATCTTAAAGTCTAGCATTAATCCAAAGTTCCTAAAAGTTCAACACCCATATCATTCACCCCTTTCATTATTTATCTCATTATTGGTTCTAAATCCCTTAGAGGTCAACAAGGTCAAAACACAAGAAGAACATGGAATATAAACTTTCTCCATACATTATGAGTGATATAAGTCAACCAAACTATCAAAGCCTTACAAAACCAATGGATTATCAAAACTCACATTTATACAATTCATACATGGGATCATTTTCTCCTACAAACCTCAATGTTACAACAAATGTGAATATGCCCAATCTAAATTTTGGAACACCTTTACCTATGGTAGAATTAAATCAAAGTCCAAATCTACAAATCTATCAACCAAACAATCAATGCATGAGTCTTCAACTAAACAACATTATCCCACCATATCCATACATGCCAAATGTGAATAAACTAAGTAAAATTTTACCAAACATGAACAATTCAAATCCACACTTGGTAAACTTTGGGATAGATATGTTTTCAAATCATACTTGAATGTTGTTCCAAGTCCAAACAATATGTTAACGACTCCATGTATTGATCCAAGTCAATGTAACACCATACAAAATCAAAGTTACCTAAATCAAGGCAATGTGATTCTCAACCATAACAATGTTCAATTTCAACCTATAATTCCAAATCTAAACATCATCCCAAATCAAGACATTGTCCAAAATCAATTTGTCCATGATCCCATACAAACACCACAAGTATACATTCCAAATCTGCTTGAACAAAAACCAAATCAACTATATAAAGGCTGTCAAGATCAAAATCAAGATAAAATTTTGGAGATCAAATTGCTACACTTGCCAAAATAGTTGATTCATTGCATCAAGAGACATCTAAACTGTAGATTTTTGGCACTCTAGGTCTCTCTAACACTCTTAAGGTTTTCACCCAAAAGGAGAGAGAAAGGGGCCAAAGAATCTAACAAGTTCACTCAAATATGCAATGAGGGGTGATGTAATGCCTAAATGAACTAAAATAAATGTAATTGAATGAATGAAACTAGTCTAAATGGATGCAAAACTAATATTTATGCAATGTTTGAAAATATGCAATGAGGGGTGATGTAATGCCTAAATGAACTAAAATAAATGTAATTGAATGAATGAAACTAGTGTGAGATGAAAATAATAAATAAATTAAATAAAATATGTAGAACAAAAGGTATAGGGGTAAATCTGAGTGCACCTAGATGTAAATTGTTGATGTTAGGATGTCTGGGATGCTGGAAAACTTTACTAAAATTTCATAGTGGGACTCATTCACCAAGGGTGCTGAATCAATCCTCCTACTGATGAAAAAGGAGTCAGGAAATGATTTATGACAATTGGGATCCAGAATTTGAAAAAATAAAGATTTTTAGACTTCAAGTGGGACTCATTCACCAAGGGTAGCGAATCAGTCCACTCCTAGATTTCTAGAAAATAAGGCAACTCTACAACACCAGATTTGGAAATGTCTGAATGTCGGGTTATCGAAGTCAATTCTATAGGAAAAAAATAGAAAACACTCAACAAGATTGAAATAGTAATAAGTTGACTTGAAGAACCTGGTTGAATTGGTTTCCCCTTTTAACACCTTTAATCTTGTCAAATCTGTAAAACAAATGCTGCAAATACACATGCGAAGCGGGAAAATGTTGGAGGGTTAGAAAATAGGGATTTTCCTTGGTCAAACCCCACTTTGGTAATCAAACCCAATAGAAATAAATGAAATGCAAAGAATATGATAAATGAACAACACAAAAGATGTTACAAACTTACCACAATCCTTGATAATGCTATTCTAAATCAATGTCAATGGTTGCTTCAAAGCACTTCAATAGTTGCTTGAATTGATGTTGTAAGATGATTGAATGCTTGAATGAATGAGGAGATGTTAAAATGAGGTGAAAATAACTTATTTTTATCAACCTTATGTCTTAGCAGCCGTTCATACATCATCACAGGCCAACATCAAGTATATTTTTGAATAAATCCTGAAAGAAATTTGAAAATATTTAAATTTTGGAGCCAAGGTGGACTCATTTTCCACCCATGGTGAATGGGTCCCACCTAGGACATGAACTTAGGTGTCAGGAATTAAATGTCATTTAATGTTGTGTGTCAGGAGTATATTCAAGAATACACTTAAATAAAGCTTATGAGTGTATAAAGGGGTCAAATAAGACATGCGAAAGGGATAAATAAGGGGAAAATGCCTAGAAAAGTGTGAATCTTTATTACAAGACTTTACAACACTTGAAAATAGGACTTTTTGATGTGTAAAAGGGTGATTTTTAGGTAAATTATATTGAATAGAGTCTAGAATAATGTGGAAATGTCTTACAACACTTCACAACACATTCACAAGACTTCAATATTTAAATTTTGATACTTAAATAAGCATGTTCAAGCCATGTTGCAACAAAAAATCAAAGGAAAAATATATAAAACACAATGAAACAAGACCTAAAAGGCCATGAAAATGCCAAGGGGCCATTTTTCTATGGCACAACATCTCCACCCCAAAATCAATACAATCTTCCATTGGTTAAACCATGTCATCAAAGCATTGAGTTGTGTCCACAAACACATCAAGAACAATATCTCCAATGTCAAGAGGTTGGATATCAAGATCAACAACATCAAAAACAAACCCAACCTCCACATCTTGAAGATCAATCACCGCATCTCAAAGATCAATAACCACATCTCCAAAATCAATCACCACAAGGTCAATTTAAAGTACAAATCTCACAAGGTAACAAATGAAAATACACACCACTTGGGGAACCACTCGAATCATTCATGCAACAATTGTACAAGAAAATATCATCAAAATCCCTACTTATGAAAATTATCAAGAGCCTCAAGTTCAACCACCATGGTATAACGAGTAGCACCTTTGTGATTTTCACAAAATAAAGGGACACACAACAACAAATTGTATTTGACTCAAAAATCTCATCCAAAACCTTATTAATAAAAAAAATAACTATTGAGGACAACGATGAAGATTCAATTGCTAGTGATAGCATTGACAATCTCTCCACCACAATTGTTGAAAACAATGATCAAGATCTATCCATCAATGAGAACCTTGAAGATATTTCTACCACATCCAACGATCAAATCAACATGCATCAAAAGTCACTTTTCAATCATGATCAAAATCCACCAACTGATACTTATCAATGATCCAATTCAAGAAATGTTAACATCATTTGATCCTATGGTTGAAAACATTGACAATCTCTCCAACATAATGTTGAAAAAAATGATCTATATCTATCCATCAATGAGCACCTTGAATATGTTTCCACCTCATCCAACGATCAAATCAACATACATAAAAAGTCACTTTTTAGTCATGATCAGAACCCCTCAAACAATGATCTATTTCAAGGAGTGTTAGAATTATTTGATCCTATTGACATAATCCAAGATCCATCCACCAATTATCATTTTGGAAAAACCTCTACATCATCCAATGAGTTAGAGGGCATATCTCAAGAATTCATTCCAAAGCATGATCAACATCTTTCACCAAAGTCTAGCAAAGGTCCTTTCTAAGACATATTTACATCCTTCGACCTCATGGTTGCTTATATTGAAGGAATCTTCAACTCCATGCTTGATCCAGATCCACTCAAAGCTCAAGAAGATATTGAGCCACTTCCCATTCCTAATGAAGATATCCAAGAACCCTTTATAATCAATCCATCCTTTGAAACTGACCCATGTGAAGAACTTAATCCAAATCATGTCAAAAGAAATTCAAAAATTAATCAAGATCAAGAATTTGTATCGCCAAGATACTACAATAATCTAATGGGTACTCTCCTATCTATACAAGATGTCACAACTGATGATCATATCCATATAGCACATACTCATCCATCTACCCATGAGATGCTTTCTTTGGATGGACATGTAGATGATCTTTATTCAAAACAAGAGTCTCATACTCTTGATATCATTACCAAGGAACAAGAGTCTCCTACTCTTAACATTTATACACATGATCAAGATATAGAAAAATCTAGAGATATATCATAAATGGGTCATGAAGAAGGCTTCTAAAAAAGTTGTGAATTAGAAAAATCATGTAAAGGCATATCAAAAATGAATCATGAGGAAGAATTTTAGGTGGGAAATGATTCATCAACACCTCTTGAAGAAGCAGTAAAATCTGATATTTTGCACGATCAAGCCAAAGAAATGAATCAGGAAGTTATCCCAGTTATACAAGATCCTATCACTTATAAACTTGGATCACTTACCTTTTTTAGGGAAAGCTATCTTATCAATGAAGAAACTATCACCTTTGAAGATTCACAACAAAGCAGAGAAGGAGTAGCACCTTGTTTCCAAGGTAAACAATATCCTATTGCAAATAAAATGTTTCAACAGATGAATTATCAAGGCAGAGGATTAGGCCTACATGAACAAGGTATCCTAGAACCAGTGTAGATTATTGGTAATCCTAAGCATCAAGGTCTTTTATTAAACAATTAAGGGAAGTAAACATATCAGTGATACCTCTATAATACTGGGGGAAATTTTATCTAGTGCCATCAACATAGGGAGCATGAAGAGTCCTTATAATGAAACTAATGTCAATACTACAACCAGCCACGTCACGAATCTTCATCCACCCATCACCCCATCCATGAATTGGGACCAACATCAAAAGAAAGATTTGAATGAAAACACAAAGAATGTTATCAAAGCAAAAGAAGTTGGGAAGCATAATGGACAAATCAAATACACATGGATACCAAAAAATACAAAGAAAGTTTATCCCTATCAAACTCCATTAGTCAAAGAAACTATGGGGAAAAATTAAAAAAAAGGAAAAGTATCCATCAAAGATGTCCACAAAAGAAAAAGAAAACTTCTCGAGCAACATACAAAGTATATCAAGTAGTTGGTCCTAATTCCAGTTGGTCCTAATTCCAAGCACTCTTTTGTATCCACCCATCGTTGCTCATCTTCCCAAGTTTGGAGAGTCAAAGGTTCCAAACTGTATTAGAGAGAAAATTTCTAATTAATATCAAATAACATGATATCTTTTATCCCTAATAACAATGGAGAACAATGAAAGCAAGAAACATGAGAGTATGAAACAAAGTAACCTATTCTTCAAGCCTCCATTGGTCTTCTCCATCTTGCTGAAAACTTGTATAATTGCCCTCAAAATTGAAGTGCAACTATAACCTATGCCAAAGCCAAGAAAAATATTGAAGTAATGTGATTGCTCAAGTACTCAAAATCTCTCAAGCATGTTGTGTATAACTCTTGGGCGTGTCTCAAAGTGTACCATAATAGTGTTTTACAATTTTTGGCCAAAATGGACACTAAAATTATTATTTTTAACTGAATCTTCATATTCGGGCACCTATAGCGGCTAAACTGTGAGGAATTTGAAGATGGTGCAAACTAGAGTCTCATCAAATTTTTTCTGTAGATTCTAAAAATATTTTTCAAAATTTTTTGGAATCAAATTGCATTCTTTTTCCATCTCCCACGAAAACTAATTTTTTCATAAAACAACATTTTTAAAAAGTGCGCTTACGGTATGATGCATAAATTTTTTCCATAAAGGATAAAATTCTAATTCTTTCAAATTTAAATTTGTAACTCTGATATCTAGTGCTTCCACTTGGTTAGATAGTTTTAATTGAATATTTTTTCCTTAATCAAGTTTCAAAGTCAAATGAATTACAATTCGGACTAAGCGAGTATAAGCATAACTTTTTTTCTATATGTCAAAATTTTTTTTTTTTTTGTTGGATCAAGGACTCAATATCTGGTGCACTCATATTTTCAAAAAAAAAATTGATAATCTTCTATTTTTCCACATGTGAAGAACAAATAAATTCATTTTCGATGAAAACCTATGTTTAATAAAACTTAAAAAACAAATACATAACAAAACCAAAACATATTAAAATTATATTCATTGGATAGATTGTTCTAAGGAATACCATGATCATTTGAAATAAATTTTAAATGAATTCATTTATCCCCAAAATCTAAATCAAAAGTGATTTTTTATCAGCATTTTGATAGGTGTAAAGGAGACGCATTTATAGGTATGGTTTAAAACTAGCGAGGTTCTATCCAAGGGGGTTTGATCTAAGGTGATTTGATCAAACCCTCTTAAATTGGAATCCTTAAAATGGAACTTTTTAAGGCTTAAATAATTATATTTTCTAAAAATATGTGATTTCAGCTAAAATTCGTTCCTCTCAGGAATTGTAAACCACTATTATGAGAACACTTCCAAATTGAGAATGGATGGGCAAGATTAAAAGTTGGTAAAGCCCTAAAATCAAAGGCCAAGAATCAATGTTATAAGAAGGAATAGGGTTAGGGAAAAATTAGGTCAAAGTTAGGGAAAGCCTTGAAATGAAGGGCTGAGATTTAATTGAAAACAATTAAATCAATGATGGAGAAAAAGAGGTAGTTGGAATACTATAAATTATTTAATTTATGGAGGAATGTTAACTTATGAATTAAATAATGGTTTAATTCATAAATGAGAATGAGACAAAAGACAATAAATAATTTTTTTAATTATTTATTTGGTGGGATGGAAAGTGAGTTAAATACCTAAATTTATATAATTGAATGAAAAATGGTAATGTTTGTAATCAATTTTTTTTTTAATTATTAGACGGAAAAAGAACTAATTAGTGATGTATTTAAATAAATAAATTTAATTTATTTATTTAAATAATCATAGAAGATCAATTATGACATTAGGATGTGATTAAATAATTGAACTATGTGAAGGAGAAGCATGGTCATCATAGAAAATATTATTTTCAAGTTGAGGTCATTTTTATGTGTCTACACAAACTATCAACCAATTCATCTTTTATTCCTAATCACACTCCATCCATGCCTCCACACCTGATATCTAATTCTCAAATTAACCATGTATTGGCAGCCACACTTCATCATAAAGATTCAAAAGGAATTCTATCGCGATGTGTAGACAAAGAAAAACTTAACTTAAGTATCAACAAAGAAGATAAGGAATCTCAAAAGTTGCATTCAAGTGCACTTATCTTGGTAAAACAACTTCTTCAGGCAGGATATCGATGGCACATTATGATAGAAGCATCTACATCAGCACCACCAGTGATTCAACATGAGCTTAAAAATCTTTCACAAAAAAATACCAAAAAAATTAAAAAATATGAAAATGCCCCAAAAAAAGGATTGAAAATAGTAAAGAAAAAAATCATCCTCTAGTGAAAACCACTATGATGCTACTTTGGATAGGTGGGTAAACCCACAAAAGTGGTTTACAATTCAAATGAGGAAGGAAAACTAACAAAAAATGACTCCTTTCCAAAAAAAATCATTCTTGGGGTTTGAATGAACTCATTGGTTTGAACAAACCAAAAGAGGGTTCACTCGAACCTAGGGTTCGAGCGAACCCATTAAATGTATCCCACCAAAAAAGCACATGCAAACCCCTTTTGAAAGGGGATTCATATGAACTAGGGTTCGAATGAACCCTAGTTCACTAGAACCCTTGGGGGGTTTGAGTGAACCCCCCTTTTCCCTGATCCTTGCTCTTTGCCACCAAAATAAACAAAAATTTTTCCCTTCAAAGCTTGGGTTGAGGATGAAAATTTAGGATAATTCATGAACCCAACTGGAATTAGGTAGTCCTCTGAATGAGCTATCCAATGACTATAATTTTAATATGTTTTGGTTTTATTATCTATTTGTTTTTTTAGTTTTATTAAACATAGGTTTTTCACCAAAAATGAAGCTCTTTGGTCTGCACATGTGGAAAAATAGAAGATTATAAAAAAAATTTGAAAAATATGAGTGCACTAGATATTGAAGTCGTTGATGCAAAAAAAAAAAAAGAATTTCGATACATACAAAAAAAGTTACGTGTTATACGATCATGCTATGTCTAAATTGTAATTGGTTTGGCTTTGAAACTTGATTAAAGAAAAAATATTCAATAAAAAACTATCTAACCAAGTAGAAGCACTAGATATCAGAGTTAGAAATCTAAATTTGAAAGAATTAGAATTTTATCTTTCATGGAAAAATATTTATGTGTTATACATTGAACGCCACTTTTTAAAAATGTTGTTTTCTGCAAAACTAGTTTTTGAGGGAGATGGAAAAAGAAGTGCAATATGATTCCAAAATTTTTGAAAAAAATATATTTAGAATCTACAGACAAAATGTCATGAAACTCTAGTTTGCATCATCTTCAAATTCCTCATGGTTTAGCTGCTATAGGTGCCTACCAGTGAAGATTTAGTTAAAAAAATTATTTCAATGTCCAATTTGGCCAAAAATTATAAACCACTATATTGTGGGATCACCTAGGTACCATGATGGAAACCTAGAAAATAGGTGTCACATGTAGAATTGAGCATCTGTGTGCGCCAATTTAGATGAAAGAATCTCATCCCATCCATAATAAATCCAACATTCCATCCATCTCATCCATAATAAAGCCATTCATCCATGAACCATTTATCCAACCCATCCATCTTCCAAGCTATCTTGATCTTGATAAAAGTTTGGTGCACACTTTATAGTTGCTTAAGGTAGACATCTTGACATGACTAATTTTCATTGATGTTATCCTACCCAACTTTGAGCCATGAAACATCATCCAAATGAGTATTGTCTATTCGAACCCCTTATTTTTTTAAACAAAATAATACTTGGCATCCTTTGTGTGCTTACCAGATCCATCCATCCACACACCTATCTAGACATCCATCGATGGCATTCCATACATTGCTAGACATTGGGGGTAGATATTTACATCTTGCTTTGGAAATAAATCTTGATCTATATCTTCCAACTTATGCAGTGATCCAGACATTGGAAAACATGAAATCAAATTGGTCAAAACACTTGTGAGCAAGAATTCAAATCACTAGCCCATGGAATATTTTGACAAGGAGATTTTATTTATCAAGCTTTATCTTTCATCAAACATCAATCCAAATCATCAATATCAATTGACTATAATTGGTACTTCAACGCCACATCAAATCATTCAAACAAATTTTTGTTCCAAATCAAGCTTCACAATCATGATCAATCAAATCCAATCAATCTCTCATCATCTAGGGATATCCATCCTAATCCTTGTGTTTCTTAACACTATCCTTGCATTTTTGTGTATCCTCAACAATGTTATTATCATCAATTCATCATCATCTTGGGATATCCATCCTAATCCTTATGTTGCTTAACACTATCCTTGCATTGTTGTGTATCCTCAATAATGTTATCATCATCAATCCATCAATTAGATCAATCAACCCTAACTTCATTTTCAACAAAATCTTAAAACAAATCACTGATTTTGTCACACATATATCCATATCCAAACTGTCAAAATCATGAAAAAAATCCAAAAACATTCAAAACATATCAAAATCACAAAACAGGTAAAAAAGTCAAAAAACTCAAAAACATGGTATCTAAACTACATCGTCTCTAAGCTCTAAACGTAGGCAAGGCCATCATTGATGTGCCCCAAAGACACCATAGGTCATTTCTTTAGGAGTCCGCCATAATAACTAGCAATCCATTTGTTCATATGCCATCAATAAACGAGTTTGTGTCAGTTAAACTACGTGGTCTCTAGGTGTATAACATAGGCAAAGCTAATCTTTGATCAACCCCTGAGGCCCTTAGGATAGGTCCTTAGGTTAAGTTCTTGGTCAAAATCTCAAAAAACACCAAAAATATTAGAAAATTAAAAATCAAAACATTTGTAAAACATCTCAAAAATACCAAAAAATAGCCTCAAAACATTTCAAAACAACAAAAACATTCAAATATTTGAAAAAATCCATCCATCCTATTTTGCATTCACCTGCAATAAACATCCACTCATAATAAATCATCGTCACCCTCAATCTTTGGTAAAACAATGAAAAACAAGTCTAGCAAATTGAAAGTGAAAACTCAAACGTCAAGGTCTCAAGTCTAGGTTAGTAGGTAAGCAAGTTGGTCAACTCTTGGTATTAATAGCCCATCATCCAGTCAATCCCAAAATCATCTAATAACATCATGTCCTAGAATGCATCCTTCCTACAATGGACATCAACATCAGGCATCATCATAGTTTAGTCTTGGCTAGAGGTACAAAGAACATTAGCTTGTTTGTTTACTTGATCTT
Organism: Sequoia sempervirens; assembly: GCA_007258455.2. Classification (NCBI taxonomy): domain Eukaryota; kingdom Viridiplantae; phylum Streptophyta; class Pinopsida; order Cupressales; family Cupressaceae; genus Sequoia; species Sequoia sempervirens. The sequence goes on from VDFB02353493.1 coordinate 369,964,558, forward strand.
TGTCTTGTTGATTTATCCTATTGCGTTCATTCCAATGACCCCTTGATGATGTCTATCAAAATGATTTAGAGAGAAAGGAATGGGGCATTGATCATTATCTTTTTATTTGTTATGTTTGTTGGATATTCTTGTAATATAACCTTGGTCATGCTTACTTTGTTTGGTCTATAGGGAGGGTGTTTTGGTTATCTTGTTGACCACATAGGAAGGCTTTCCTTCCTATATTTTGGTCTAAGATGTTTAAAATATTTGAACTACATCCTAGTAAGGTTTCGTATGCCAGGTGTGAACAAGGATACTCATTTTTATTGACGAGTCAAAGTCCATCTCACTAGGTAAAATGCCATCTTGGTTCTTTATACATTGTTGCATCGTGCCTATGTGTATTATCAAAAATAAGGTAAGTAAGCTCTTTTAAAATACCAATCCCTAAATAAGTAATACATCATCAATCTCTCACCATTATTTCTAATAAAGTCTCGGTAGATCATGGACTTGTTGGATCCTCTTTTCATCATCTCATTTCTTCTTTCTTCTCTCTACACCAACATGGTATCATGGCAATCAACCAAATGTCACCAATGCATCCATCATGCATCCACAAATCATTAGCATACATAAATCTCATATTCATAGCATAAACATCCATTCGCATACTCATTGCATATCACATCATCCATTTTGCATTATCATTTAGGGCATCATATAGATCTGTTAGTCTAAGTATCTCATAACATAACCATCCATATATCCATCTTGAACCTCTTTTTCGCAAGATCAACCCTCAAATTGACATTTTCTCTTGATCTCTCGAGGGGGCAGTGTACCAATATACTTCTTTCTGCTAGGGCAACAGTGGAGCATGTAAAAAAATAGATTTTTTTTGAATTTTGATCTCAACAAGGTTATTCTTTGAACCAACGCAACAAGTACATTACTTCCAAGAGGGGCAAAATGTAGATGTTCAATTTACCCTGATTGATATCATGCATTCGATCCTGATTGACTAACATTGATTCTTCCTTAATCATTTCTACACTAATTAATTAATTGAATAGTCTTTATTTAATTAATTTAATTCCTCCTAAAATTAGATAATACACGTTATCAGGTTATAACAAATCAACTTTATTTAATGAAACAAATCAACTTTATTTAATTAAATCTTAATGTTTCTTCTTTAATTAAATAAAGTTGATTTATTTAATTAAATAAATCAACTTTATTTAATTAAATAAATCAACTTTATTTAATTAAATAAATCAACTTTATTTAATTAAATCTTAATGTTTCTTCTTTAATTAAATAAATCAACTTTATTTAATTAAATCCTAATGTGCTCTCTTTGATTAAATAAATCAACTTTATTTAATTAAATCTTAATGTTCTTTATTTGATTAAATAAATTAACTTTATTTAATTAAATCCTAATGTTCTTCATTTAATTGAATAAAATCATTTTATTTAATTAAATTACTAATCTCCCAACTATCCTCTCATTTGATTTAAATAAATTTAAATATCTAAATCAAATGTCAAATCAAACTAACTTCAGCTAAGTTAATTAATCATTAATTAACTCCTAACACTAATCCCCCATTCCTCTAGCTATTGCAAGTTGCACATGTAAATCAATTTATTTGATTTATTAATTCCTCCTATTTTCATTCAAATATGGTATATTCATTTGAATATTCCATCCACTTGACTTTTCCCTCCCAAAGGACTTTTGTCCTCCAACTTGGCATTAAAAGCTCTTACATATCCTCTCCTTGAGCCAACTTGGCATTAATTCCTCTTACATCCCCTCTTTCACAATTCACCTCTTCAAATTCAAATTTCACTTGCATACATTTAACATGCACATTGTTCAAAATGTACTCCACCCCCTTCATTAGAATGTTGACAAGTGGCACAATGCCATTGGTCCCTTCTTTAATCCCACATTCATCATATTCTTCATTCTTCAATCTTTCTCCTTCTCCACTATAAATAGAGGACTTCTCTATTGATTTAGTATCCACAATCCATGTAAGATCATTATGCTCATTTGGATCCACAATCTTAGGAATTTTTGAAGAGACGAGTTTATGCAAGCTCATTATTCACAATCATCCATATTTCCATTCAATTCAACATAGAATTTCATCATCCATAGCAAGGTTATTGACATTTTGCATCAAAAATCTCATATTATCATCAAACTTATCAAGGAATTGGGAAAGGGCTTCTTTCCCTATCAAAGAAGCACCAATTCCCCTATGGGAGGCTGATTTGAGCATTTGAATGATATTTCATTAGCTTCTATTTGATATTTTATGTTGCTTTCTTGTTCTTATGCTTGAATGAATTTCATAGTTAATGTTTGGTTTAAACTTGTTTGAGGACTAATGTTTGTTTGTTTGTCCATGTTTGAATAGGTCTAGGCTGAAGCGTTCACACATACTGTTAAAATATGAACATGAATTTGCCAAAGTACTTGAGTGTGCTTTTGCCTTAAACTGTTTGAGTGTTAAGTTGGCAACAAATAATCGAGAACTGAGAAAATAATATGGAGTTTAAAATGAGGGTTTTAACACTAGGGCTTAACAAAATGGAAGAAATATAGCAGATGAAATAACATATTTTTTTTCAAAACATAACCATATAATTAAAAAAAATAGCTAGGACTTCATGAGGATATTTTTAAAAATGTAAAATTTTAAAAATGTTGACCAAAATCTATGAGAAATTTTTGAAAAATGGGTAATGCTAAAACTCCTCTTTCTCCAGGTCCTGTAAAGCCATAGCGATTGATGCTTCCACAAATATCACTTTGCCATCGTTGCAATCAATCTCTAGTCTACCTGATATTTGTCCAATAACCAACTATCCTACAAATGGATAGAAATGCACCAGAACCTTAGAAAGGTTTTTCTTCAAGTTGTTTACCATGGAAGAAAAATAAGTTTGTAGGCAACAATCTATAGAAAAGAAGCCTCTGAGGTTTGCTCATAGGTAGCCAAAAGAGGTCTAGGTTGCAAACAAACATGCATTGCTTGCACGACGGGGCCACCGTCGAATCCTAAGCACTTCAACCTTCAGATTTTCCATTGCTACAACTCACAAGTATAATCACAAACTAAAAGCCTTGAGATCTTATCGATTCCTAACAAATATGAATCATAAATTTTTCAAATAAAGAAAACCCTAAAACGAAAACTGAATGAAACCAAAGAAAACCCTAAGAAAACATTATCGGCTAAGAAAATGAAAAACCTAATGGCAAAAGCATTTTCTGACGTTCGATTTTCTGGGGTCCAATGAATATCGATGTCCTATAGTTTTTAGGAGCAAAAGCAACACATGACTTTCACATACCTGTCATTTTAAATGTAGTTTTAAAAACTTTACACACTCGTTGCTTTCACTTATAATGCCTCTCGGCGTAATAAGGTTAAAGGTGCATGATGAGAGTAAGGGAAGCGGGAAGCAATTCAAGGAATCGATCTCCATCAACGGAAAATAAAATAGAATACAAAGAAATACAGATGGAACTTGTCAGTTTTTACCGTTGTTCTAGGGGATTAATTTTGTCAAGGATGTCATATTCAAACAGTGAAGGCAAACACATTTTGCATGTGGAAGCATCTTATCGTGTAGGGTAATGTAGTTGGTAACAGCTATGCATCGACCCCACACACTGTGTATCGTGCAGGGTATCCTGCCTTTTCCCTCCTCCTCCATACATAATGACAAAACTAAATCGAATTCTGTAGCTAAAGCGAATCTATCTCCCAATGTAATTAGATTTCCACAATCCATATGAATTTGAATCTATTGCTTCTGGATTTGATTGTGTAGACTCTTTTTTCATCAACGTTTCGGATCACACACAGTGAGCCATCATCATCCTGATGATGGCTCACTGTGTGTGATCTGAAACGTTGATGAAAAAAGAGTCTACACAATCAAATCCAGAAGCAATAGATTCAAGAATCTATCTCCGTCCGAAGGGACCACTGCATGATCAAACACTTGCGACTAGAGCCTTGTGAAAAATTCTTTGCGGACAATAGTAATTTATCTTTTACGAAGATTCATTGTCATAACCACGCTTTAAATGGGGCCAGCGGGCTTCTTTTTCAATGAATTTAATGAGTTTATCATAACATTGTTCATCAATCCAAAAGCGGAAGTCTTATCAAGTTACGTGGTTCCGTCACATCATCTCTCTCTCTCATTATTGTGCTTCTCTCATGTCGTAGACACAGAACCTAGTTTACAAGCAAAAAAGTAATTTTAGGGGGAGAGGATCATGTTTCGATAGTTGTGATGGTAGTTATTTATATACCTATTGTCTAATATTTTTATCAATCATAATTAAATAAAATGTATTCTTTTGATCTTTCTAAGACATTTACATGATTATGATTAACACTGTTATCTTCAATCATTTTCATAATTATACATTTGGTTCAATCAAGAGGTTTCACCTAAGACAACATAATCATTACAATATTTTGATCCTCTCAAGCTATTTGTAACTCTTGCCGAGTCTTAATAGTCAACACATCACAAAGATTATGACAAATTTGTTTGCTTAAATCTATTGTCAATAGAATCATTCTCATGAATTGCAAACCACTTTTATATATTAGGACACTTCTATAGCAAGCAAGATCGATTCCATAAGATGCAAATTCAACCCACAATAAATTTCTAGACTATTCTAATCCCAAGGTGAAATACAAATAAAGAAAATTCATTATCAATTCCAAAGTAGATGAATTTTAATATAATATCATAGTTACTCTTCACCATTGGTCCTAAAATTAAATGTCTTTATCCCTTACACTTAATTTTTAAATTAACTAAAATTATATTTAATTTATCATTTATATTTACAAAGGTGTTATTTAAGCTAGTCAAAGGGGAATTATTGCATAGAACTCCATACAAGCATTACTTTGGAAAGTATAATTTATATGAGTAACATGTGTGAACCCAAGAACAAACCTTTGATAGGAGTTTGTGAGGCCAAGAAAGATATGTAATTATGTGAGTGCATGGAATCAGTCAATCATTCATCAATTTTATTTTCTTTGAATCAACATGAATGTTATATTGGTTGATGATGTATCCCATTTATTGGATTGGTGTTGTGCCAAAGGTACATTTGTTGATGTTCTTTTGTAATTTGTGTTGGTGTAGGGTTTCTAGAACCTTTACAAAATGTCAAGTGTGCTCCTCCCAAGATTTTTTGAAAACAAGAATGTGATATAAGTGGACAGTGACCAAATTGTTGATAAACTTGCATAGAACATAATTCATTAGGTGCATACATTTTACAAGGGCATTGGTTAGACAAAATAGCATTACCAACCCCTTGTAGAGTCCTTCCTACATCTTGAACATTTGTTGTCTTTTAGATGTCTTCAAATTGTACTAGAACTAGATGATATCCTAACTTAAGATCAATTTTGGTAAAGTATCATGCCACATGAAGCTAGTGCAAAAGGTCATCAATTGATGCAAGAGCATCCAAGCCCATAGGTAATATTTCATAAACCAAAAAAAATTCTTTATGTTTTGTCGTTTTGTATTTGGTAGTGTTAGTTTTAGTGTCGCTTCAAGAGAATTTTAGAGGCAATTTGGATCAAATTAAAAGGGAAACACCTTGTAGAAGGGGTTAATGGGTATATGTATATCAAATTTGGTAAAAAATGGATAAAATTTGATGAGGTTATGGCTTTTTGGGTTTTTGTTTTGCTACTAGCTTTGTGGGTTTTGATTTGCTATCGGCTTTGTGAACTTCTCATCTACAATTGACTTGTGATACTTTGATGTTGAACCAAAAAAAATTCTCCTTTTATGACTGGTTCAAATGAACTTCTCTACATTTACAAGAAATTCTTGGCCATCTAACTTTATGGGAACTTATTTCCCATTTGCCTTACGAGAATTTCACTTCCACTTGAAGTTTATGGGTATTGTGTGGCCAAGTGAATATGCAGGAAAATGCTTCTAAACCAAACAAGTGCATCGAAAAAAAGGTTCAATTCAATAAGAAACTTTTGCATGAAGGACAACATGCATATAGTGCAAGATTTTTCAAGTGATCTAGCTATTTGTGGGAACCTAGTAGTGAACTGGTATGCAAAACTTCCACTTCTTGCTAGTTTGTAGGAACTTTGGGGTCATCAAGTTTTGTAGGAATTCCTTATTCATCTACCTCTTTTGGGAGTTTCTTGTCCAATTAAAATCTTTAGGAGAACTCTTGAGTGATCTAAACCTTAATAGGTTTAATCAACTAGTTTAGATGGATAGTTTTGATGATGACATCATCATGACATAAGTCAACTTCAATAGGATGATGATGTCACCTTGTATTCATGAGTTGTAGGAATTTGTGGATCAAGTGAACTTGAAGTGATATTTTCTATTTTAATTATCCAATTACAAACCTTCCACTTGCTACCACTTCTGTAGATTTTTTGGCTGCTATTGCTTCTATAGACTCTAACTTTGTACAAAACTCATTATTTCTACCATGATTCAATTACTATAATGGCTTGGATTAGATCTAATTAGACTTCCACAACCATTTCCTAATAAAAGGGAGATTAATGCACACATTGAGCAATCTTTTGGGAAGTTGTATAAGGGTGATTGTGGATGAGAAAAGACTAGATTGTACGCGTGTATTGAATTTTTGTTGCCTAAATATAATAAGAGTTTTTTTTTTTTTTACCATTCTTGGTGTTGATTATTGTTTTATGTTGCATGATTAAGCTATTTGGTAAGACCCATTTATCATGACTACATCAGATTGTATAATCTAGCAAGGATTTCCTGCTAGGACGTGGTGAGGAGTTGCAAAGAGTTGAAGCAGTAAGTATCCCTAAGCCTCTAAATATTTTTTGTGCGTAGTAAGGAGACTTGCAATTATAGAGAGTAGATAGAGACACATGAAATCACAAGACGGATAAGTTCTATGAAACCAACATAGGCCAATATAGGTTTGTTGTAAAGATGCCTACAAGAAGACAAAACCCTAGAATGGAGGAGATGTTTGAGTAGTTCCATACTAAAATGTAGAACGAGTTGAGGAATTCGATCACATGTTTGAGGAGAAACATTTTGATGTTTTTTAATGTCCCAATTGATTCTTAAGACAACCTAAATGATAGCCAATTCTTATACTTAATTATCCTAAGGGGTTGACCAACAAACAAGAGAAGGATTTGGACAATTCTCTCCTTCGCACTTTAGGCTTTGCAAAACCTAGGAGGGTGATCCTATGCAATATCACTTAAGATTTCTTATAATTGACTTCAAATATTGCTCTTAATAATATATGTTCTCTCTTATTAATCAAGAATTAATGATAAACACATTGAATGGGCTAAATCATTAGATTTTATGCATTTCAAATTTGAGAATATGCAAATAATATTGTGCAATAAATATTGCTTGAAAGGTAAATTGGTCATTAAAATTATTGATCATGAATTTTATAATCAAGATTTTTGCTCAAACTAGTGCCTTAGACCTAGGCCACAGAGTCAAAGGAAACATAACTGAAAACTCTTATAATAACACTAATTATAGCATTAAAGTTCAATGATGATGCATTACATTACCATCCCTTAGATTTCTACAATTAATTCTACTTACTAATCCTAGTATATAACTAAAACATCCAAAATTTCTCATAAAGCATATCTAATTTACTACTTGAGTAAAATATATAGAAGAAACAATCACACACAAGAAATACTACAAAGATGAAAATAAATAGATCCTTACTATAGAAGAATGATGAGGGTTTTGAGTAGCCAACTTCCTTTTTCAGTAAATCACTCCAAGCCAGCTGGTAAATTAAAATATGATCTATCAGAGAATCAAGCTTATGCATTGGTAAAGGCTATCAAGAACTTCATATCGTACTTGGTAGGGGTTACCATTATTGTATATGTCCCAACTGAGCTGATGTGAAAGATATATTCACTCAACAAGAGGTAAATGGAAGGAGATGTAGGTAAATTAATAGAATCCAAGAATTCAATATTCATATCTAGATTCCCAAGCTAGTCAGGGGACAAGGATTAGGAAAGCTTATGGCTAAAGAAAATTTAGAGACTAATAAGATAAACAATTTTGAGATAAGTAAAGCAATTCCTAAATGTGATGTAAAGATGTCTCCATGGTATAAAGATGTTGTGATTTACTTGTGTAGACATGCAAAATTTGCATCATGCAATTAATTAGGTTCATTCATCAACATTAATTTCATTTCTAAGGTTATTCATTTAATAAATCAAAAATTCAAGTCAAAAGGGGTCAAAACATCCTAATAATCATTAAGCTAATCTAATCCTGATTAAATTAACCTAACCACCCATTTGCACAAATAAATCAATTTATTGATCTATTAAAATCCTTTAATTCTTTCAACATAGCATCTTTGAGGAATATTCCCCACTCAACATTTTCAAAATTTTAAATTCTTACATGTCCCCCACTCAACATTTTTAGAATTTTGAATTCTTATATGTCCCCCAGTCAAAATTTTAAATTCTGAGAGTCTTACATGTCCCCCACTCAGAATTTTAAATTCTCATATCCCCCCACTCAAAATTTTAAATTCTTACATGTACCCCCACTCATAATTTTAAACTCTTACATGTCCTCCCACTCAGAATTTTAAATTCTTACATCCCCCACTTAGAATTTCAAAATATTTGGCACATTGGCCAAAATGTGCTCACTCCTCAACCACTCAAAAGTTGACAAGTGGTCTCATCTCATTAGTCCAATCTTTATCCTACATTGATCCATTTTGAGCTCTCTTCCAACTTGAAAATCTATTAATAGAGGGCTTATTCTTCAACAAGAACACACAACTCATACAATAACCAAAGTATCCTCTCCCCTTGCACAGTAATGAGATCTTGGGTGTAAGAGAAATGATTATTGAGCTAAGTTGCATCCACAACTCATGCAATAACCGAAGTATCATCTCCCCTTGTGTAGTAATGTGATCTTGGGTGTAAGAGAAATGATTATTGCGCTAAGTTGCATCCACAACTCATGCAAAGCTACTCTCTTCAATTGAGAGCTAATTTTTTCCATCTTCATGATATCTTCATATCAATTTCATCATTGAGCTTAGCAAAGGATTGGGAAAGGGATATTTTCCACAAGTAAAGTTATCATGCAGGTTTATCATTGGAGCTTGGAGCATTCTTGGAGTCTTATAAATAGTTTTTATATCATGTTTTTCATCATGTTTACATCTTAGATTAATGTATTGCATCATAGTTACATTTTATCATCCATCTTGCATCATAGTTGCATTTTAGATTACTTCATTTTAAGTTTGCATTTGAGCATATGTAGAATCATGCATAGAATCATATAGTTCAATACCATAGCATCCGCCTCCACTTATTCATTATCATCAACATCATCCTTCATCCATCATGGCATTCATCATCATTGTTTTCACATAGTTTCATGTAGTCACATAGTTTCATGTAGGCATATAGTTGGCTTGCATGTTGAATATCAATCTTGTTTCTTAAGTGTCATTCTAATAGCCTTTGCGCACATAGAAATCTAAGGGCCAAAAAGGTTTAAAAGAATCATTAAGGAATAGAGGACAATGAGACATTATTGGAAGACTTTTCTTTATTGCAACTTAGAATAGTTTTACTTTGCTTTGAGCCTTTCAATATAAATCATTTCATTAAGGTTTGTGTTGATAATAACTTTGCATATTTAACACACACACAAAATGGCGCCCACTATGGGGCCTATTCCCTGTTTTTAACATTTACTTGTAGGGTTTTTGATAGATTTTTGCATTTTGAAATCTGGATTTCCATCGAACATTCCCATTTTAGCACTTTTGTGGCTTTCTTTAGTGCATGCAAGATTTATAAAGGAATTTTTGTAGTGCATATGCAGAATATTTTAGCACTTACAAGTTGTAATTAAACAAAGTTCTAAGTTTGATGCCTTCCGCAGATAGAACTTTCTCTGATAAAAAAGAAGCAGTCCTAGGATAGACATGGAATTTAAAATGAAGCAATCTAGGAAAGTCACCACACAATGATCTTGCAGTTAAAATTGAACAACTTGTTTTTGTGAAGCAACATCTTCACTTAGATTAGATCATTATGATTTGGGTTTTAAAAAAGAACATTTGTTTGCTTTGTCTTGGACAATAGGTCTATGCTCTCCCATTATGTGGGTGATCAAAATAACAGACTTGCCTTTTCAATTTCATGCAAATTTACTACTTTACTACATCCTTTAGAGGGCCTACTCTTGTGGGAAAAAGTACTCACCCAAGAGGAATGAATCAAGTGGGTTCAAGCCAAAGTCAAGCTATTCCGCCCCACTATAAAATTTAAAGCAAATCTGGGGAAACCCTCTTTTGTCAGTAGTGTGCAAGAAAACCATCCCCAAAGCCTTTGTTCTAAAAGGTTGGGAGGTCTCCTGAGGGATTTTATTATTGCCACATCGAGCATAAACCCTTACTAAGAACCTAGTGTAGTGGCTAGCTAGAGTCAATTTCCAAACATCGTAATAATCACAGTGCAAGGGGAGGTAAGAATCTGCCCCCAAGACACTCACCATATAACTTCCAAGGACCGTTTGCTCAGGGGATCTGGTATCCACTTCCGTCACTCTGAGTATGCACCTGGAAAAGACAAAAACATGGGCGCCCCTTCAGGGGTGACACGGCTATGTGAGTCGACGCAGTTCTAAGATGTGGGTTGTTGATTATTAGGATGACCTACTTGAGTACTAAGAGTGAGTCTACCTGAATTGTCTTTCATGTGCTAAACCTATGAAAACACTTGTTGAAAAACATTTTTTTGATCATACACTTGATGTTTAGTAAAGGGTTTTAAAAACAATTGTTTTCAGAATGTTTGTTGTGTCTTCCATCACATTAACTCAGAAAAATATCATCCAAAATAAACATGCAAAAATTCAGCTAAAAATTGTTCTCAACTGTTTGAAAAATTGTTTTAGCACATCTAGGGAGTGAATTTCTCCATAGGTACCAAGAATTTTCTAGGGGATTCACTAATGAGTATGCTATAGAGCCTTTATATTCACCAGCCTATTTTCAGAGAAGAGATCTATCTCAACAACACAATCACAATCGACCTCTCAACTTTGATTATCTACCACAACCCTCAATTGAATATCCCACTCATCCCAACCAAATCATTCATTGATCTTGAAAACAAACTAGGCTATTTGATACACTTATTGATCATTTTTTGAGACTAGGATCAAATCTCACAAAGTGCATCTTTTCAAACAAGTTTCTAAATATTGATTCAAATTCTCCAATAGGATTTTGATATCCTTTCATCTTGGAAGCCACAATCAAGAATTAAGAACATCCTTGATCATATCATAAGGTTTTCATCTTATCAGATCAAGACATCATCATTTGTGCACTTCTCAAACTTGTGATCTAAGTTTAGAAGAACATTTCAAAAGCATATGCCTATTGTCACAAGGTTCCCAAAAAAAAACAAAAGGAAGAAGATGAAAGAAGAGATCCACTTTACAACATGGGTGATAGGGAAGAAAATCCTTTTCATAGGTTTCATACTGGGAATAGTTCAAATGATGAAATAATCGATGAAATGATTCAAGAAGTTGAACAAGATTCATAGTTTCACATAATTTTGGACAAGATCTTAGAGTGAGATAGAGAAGGCTACTTTCTTTTTTTGGCAAACCAAGGTGCCAAATTGCCCTCTAACTACAATATGGAGAAAATTAAGGAAGATCCTGAAAAGACTAAAACTCCATTAAATGATCTTAGTAGTCTTCCCCAACAAATAAGAGCACTCCAAAGGAAAATCAAGGAAATACAAGGGGGCACAACTAAAAAGTCCTTTGACGAAAATATGAATGTAACATCTTCTCCTCCAAAAGAAACATCATCCAAATTCATTGTTTTTGAATTTTTGCAAAGGTTAAATGAGAAGCCCAAATCTAAGCCATCAAATAAATTTGACCAATCCTGTCATGTCATGCATTTATCTTCATCCCCCATAATTCAAAATGAACTTCACGATTCTTTCACCCAAGATAACGATTCCATTCAATCACTTTCTTCTATCATATCCTCTACATCCAATGATTCATTTCAATCTGCACATCTCGATCAAAACATTCTACAAACCCTTCCTATCTTTGATCAAGATCCCATCTCTCAAGAACCATATGATGATCCCCTCCTTTTATTATTCACCCATGATAATCCTCTTCCATCTCAAGAAAAAAATGTTCTTCCAAGTTCTTTGTCCACCTCATTCAATGAATCCATACTCTCTTATGATTCCATCACATCCCAAGACCAGAACAATTCTTCCATCCTATCCAAAGATTCCCTTCCATTTGATGATCAAGATACTCCATCTCCTTCATCTAGCAATTCTTTTCCTAGTCAAGATCAAAGTATCCCATCATCATCATGTCAAGAGCCTCTCACACCTCTTCAATCCATCCATGAACCCCACACCTATAAATTAGGATCCTCCACCTTTATCCACTCCAATTTACTTCCAACACCTATCCTTTAATGCATATCATATCCTCCTCAAAATGGACTTACATCTTGCTTGACAAACAATGCATATCCCATGGGTAAATGAATGTGTGAAATTATGAATTACAAAGGCAAAGGTTTAGGCCTTCATGAGCAAGGTATCCTAGAACCCCTTTCTATCCAAGGACATCCATATTCTCATGGCCTTGGTTATACCCCTCATGCTCAACCTAGGTATCCTAGTCCATCAAACTCTCCATCCATCCTAGGTCCTTATCCTAGTCCATCAAAAACTCCATTTATCCTAGGTCCTTATCCTAGTCCATCAAAAACTCCATCTATCCTAGGTCCCTATCCTAGTTCATAAAACCTTCCATCTATCCTTGGTCCTTATCATCCCAACCCTAGCTCATCAACCCTTCCATCCATATTAGGGTCCCACATTTCTCCATCTCCTATTCTGCAAGAACAACAAAGGTACACATCCTTGATCCACTTTCAAAATTCTTTCTTCATTAACTCATCTATCATACCTCCATATCATTCATCTCAATACACTCCTTCCATTTCTTTTGGAAGCAATTTGGGTTCCAAATGTCAAAAGCTTCAATATAAAACTCCACATGTATCAAAGGATCAACATGTCTCCTCAAAGAGTCATTCAAAAATAAAAGAAAATTTGATCCAAAAATCAAAAGAAAAATTCAGAAGGCCACAAAGGCCCATCAAAGAAAAAGAAAAGTTCAAAAGGCCACAAAGGCCCATCAATTCAAAAGACAAATTTCAAAGACCGCAAAGGTCCATAAATCAAAGAGAAAAATCTCAAAGGCCACAAAGGCCCATAAAGCAAATATCAAAATCAAAAGTCATGTGGATTCCTAAAATTCTCATAGAAACAATAAAATCAAAATTGGCATCCAAATTTTCTAATCCAAAAGCTTCTCACCATCTCCCATCTAAAAACATATCACCTTCCAAATCCACTTTTCCTCCATCACTCCATAACCCTTCAAGGTATGTGTCAATGTTAATCTTGCCATCCTTTCCATCTATCCATCACCAATCCTTCCAACCTCCTACATCCAATCCCCATTCTCCTCATTTAATTCAAAGCTTTGAATAAGGCCTTAGCTTCTACTATCATGCCAACATTTATAAGTCTAATTCCCATTCCCATGGTCTATTAGAGCACATTATCAAGGGATATTAGTCATGAAACTTGATGCTTAAACCCTTCCTCCACCCCCCTATCATGCAAATATTATCTTTCATATCCATCTCCCTATCCATATACTATCTTCCATCTTCCTCTTATCATTCATGGTCATTTTCACCTTTGATCATGGCAAGCTTAGGGATCTTCTTCAAAATCATGAATCTTATACTATTCACTTCATCTAAATCTTCCATACCATATCCTTTGTCATGCATCTTATCTTATATTGTGGGGAATCTTGTTTCTTCAATTGGTCATCACATTCCATCTTAAATGTCTTTGAGAAATCCAAAAAAAAAATTCAAAAAAATATAAAAATCCAAAAAAAATAGAAAAAGGATTGAAAACAGTAAAGAGAAAAATTGTCCTCTAGTGAAAACCGCATGGGTGGCGCTTTGGGAAAGACCATGATGAAAACCTATCAAACATGCGTCATTTGTAGAATTGAGCATCTATGTGTGCCACTTTAGTGAAAGCATCTTATCCCATCCATAATAAATCTAGCATTTCATCCATCTCATCCATAATAAATCCATTCATCCAGGAGCCATTTATCCAATCCATTTTCATCCATCTGCATCCATGATACAAATTATCTTGATCTTGGTAAAAGTTTGGTGCACACTTTATGCTTTCTTATGACAAACATCTTGACATGAGTCATTTCATGGATCCTATCCTATGGAGCATTATCCAAATCAACATTCTTTATCCAAACACCTTATCTTATTGCAAAATAATCCTTGGAATCCTTTTGCGTGCTTACCATATCCATCCATCCATACACCTCTCTAACCATCCATCCATGACATTCCATACATTGCTAGACACTGGGGGCAGATGTTTGCATCTTGCTTCGGGAATAAATCTTGATCTATACCATCCAACTTATGTGGTGATCCCAACATTGGAAAATTTGAAAACAAGTTGGTCAAAGAATTTGTGATCCGAAATTCCAAATCACTATCCCATGGCATATTTTCATGAGAAGACATTCCTTATCAGTCTTCATCTTTCATTGAACATCAATCCAAACAATCATTATCAGTTGCATCTAATTTACACTTCAAACGTCACATCAAATCATTCAAACAACTTTTGTTCCAAATCAAGTTTCATCAATCATGATCAATCAAATCCAATCAAAGCATCATCATCTCGAGATATCCTTGTGTTGCTTAACACTATCCTTACATTGTTGTACATCCTCAACAATGTCATCATCATCAACCCCGATCAATCAATCCTTGCATTGTTGTGCATCCTCAACAATGTTATCATCATCAATCCTAATCAATCAATCCTTACATTGTTGTGTATCCTCAACAATGTTATCATGATCATCAATCCATCAATCCGATCAATCAACCTTAGCTTGGTTTTCAACAAAATCCAAAAAAAAGATCACTGATAACTTCACACATATCCTTATCCAAATCGTCAAAATCATGTGAAAATCCAAAAACATCCCAAAAAAATAAGAAAATGCCTTGAAGAAATACAAAAAAAAAAAATCAGAAAATGCCCTAAAGAAATACAAAAAAAAAAGATCAGAAAATGTCATAGGGTGAAAACCTGGAAAACAGGCACCTTGTGTAAATAAGCACTTTCCATCCATCAGGATCTTTACGACTAGTTCTCTATCATCCATCCATTTTGCTTCCATCATCCATCACATCTAGATATCCATCCATTACTCATCCACCCGCATCTGCACCATAGCTTGGTCTTGTTTTCGTATCATGATCCCTCCTAGTACTACTCAGCCCATCCTCAAGGTCAACTTGTCATGTCTTTATCGGAGTTGTCTATTACATCACGTTGGGGGCATGTTCTCACCAGATTAGATTCGTGTATGATCGTAAGATCCTTAAAAATCAGAAAATCCAAAAAAATAAAAACATCACAAAATCCAAAAACATTGAAAAGACACAAAATCCAAAAACATCAAAACATATCAAAATCCCAAAAACAAGTCAAAGAGTCAGTCAAAAATTCAAAAATAGAGTCATCTTGTCGAACTACGTGGTCTCTACATGTATAACGTAGGCAAGGCTAATCTATTGATCAACCCCCGAGGCCCCTAGGATAGGTCTTTAGGTTAGTTTCTTGGTCAAAATCTCAGAAAACCCCAAAAAAACATTGGAAAATTGACAATCAAAACACAAAATCTCAAAATAGCCTCAAAACATTCCAAAAACATCAAAAACATCCAAATATTTTTGTCTCATCCTGCTTTCAGTCGAAATAACACCATCCATAATAAACTGATCGTCACCCTCATCCTTTGGAAAAACAAATAGAAACAACCACAACAATAAGCAAAAGAAAAGCTTCAATCGTAAACTCAAAAGCAAACAACAAACCGTTAAATGCAAAATCAAACTCTTGATCATTTTCAAACATGTCAGTCAACCTTATATCAACAGCCTATTAATCAATTTATCAAACCATCATAATCCTATACAATGCATGTCCTAGGATATATTGTTTCGACAATGGGCATCATTTTGGATATCACCTTGGATTCTTATCCTATCAAAACAAATCCTTTTGGCTAGAGGTATGAAGAACATTGGCTTGTTTGTGTGCTTTATCTTTGTCTTTTGACTTATCTTATTGCACTCAGTCCAAGGACCTCTCAATGATATCTGAATGAAGGATTTAGAGAGATAGGAATGGGGCAACAATCATTGTCTTTTATCTGCTGTGCTTGTTGGACGTTATTGTAAAATAACTTGGTGAATAATTTCTTTGTTAGGTATGTCTTAGCAAGGTTTCCGTATGTCAAGTGTGAACAAGAGTACTCCTATTTGTTTGTTGAGTCAAAGTCCATCGCACTAGGTACAATGCCATCCTGGTTCTTTATACCTTGATGCATCATATCTATGTGTGTTATCAAACATAAGGTAAGTATCCCTTTTAAAATCCCAATCCTTGATAAGAAAATCTATCATCATCATCTATCATCATCAACATCATCTCTAATAAAGTCTCATCAGATCATGGACTTGTTGGATCCTCTTGTCATCACCCGATTTCTTCTTTTCTGCGCTAACATAACATCATCAATGCATCCATCCTGCATCCACAAAACTGTTAGCATACCACATATAATTCATTCATTCACATGCCTTGCATTTGCATCATCATCATAATATGGATTTGTTAGTTTAAGAATCTGCATAAAACATTCATTCCAAATCATATAAGCATTATCGCATCATTCATCTCATATACATTGCACCATCATCCATACCATCCATTTTGAACCTCTTTGTCATGAGATTGACCCTCAAATCAAATCTTTTCGCTTGATCTCTTGAAGGGGCAATGTACTAGTGTACTTCTTTCACTGGGGCAACCAAAAAAATTAGAAAATTTTTAAAATTGGATCGTGGCAAGTTTATTCTTTGAACCAATGCAACAAGTACATTGCTTCAAAGAGGGGCAAAATGTAAACATGCAAAATTTGCATCATGCAGTTAATTAGGTTCATTCATCAACATTAATTTCATTTCTAAGGTTATTCATTTAATAAATCAAAAATTCAAGTCAAAAGGGGTCAAAACATCCTAATCATCATTAGGCTAATCTAATCCTGATTAAAATAACCTAACCACCCACTTGCACAAATAAATCAATTTATTGATTTATTAAAATCCTTTAATTCTTTCAACATGGCATCTTTGAGGAATATTCCCCACTCAACATTTTCAAAATTTTAAATTCTTACATGTCCCCCACTCAAAATTTTAAATTCTTACATGTCCCCCCACTCATAATTTTAAATTCTTACATGTCCTCCCACTTAGAATTTTAAATTCTTACATCCCCCACTCAGAATTTTAAAATATTTGGCACATTGGCCAAAATGTGCTCACTCCTCAACCACTCACAAGTTGACAAGTGGCCTCATCTCATTGGTCCAATCTTTATCCCACATTGATCCATTTTGAGCTCTCTTCCAACTTGAAAATCTATAAATAGAGGGCTTATTCTTCAACAAGAACACACAACTCATGCAATAACCGAAGTATTCTCTCCCCTTGTGCAGTAATGCGATCTTGGGTGTAAGAGACAATTATTGAGCTAAGTTTCATCCACAACTCATGCAATAATCGAAGTATCATCTCCCCTTGCGCAGTAATGCAATCTAGGGTGTAAGAGAAATGATTATTGCGCTAAGTTGCATCCACAACTCATGCAAAGCTACTCTCTTCAATTGAGAGCTAATTTTGTCCATCTTCATGATATCTTCATATCAATTTCATCATTGACCTTAGCAAAGGATTGGGAAAGGGATATTTTCCACAAGTAAAGTTATCATGTAGGTTTATCTTTGGAGCTTGGAGCATTCTTGGAGTCTTATAGATAGTTTTTATATCATGTTTTGCATCATGCTTACATCTTAGATTCATGTATTGCATCATAGTTACATTTTATCATCCATCTTGCATCATAGTTTCATTTTAGATTACTTCATTTTAAGTTTGCATTTGAGCATATGTAGAATCATACATAGAATCATATAGTTCAGTACCATAGCATCCACCTCCACTTATTCATTTATCATCAACATCATCCTTCATCCATCATCGCATTCATCATCATTGTTTGCACATAGTTTCATGTAGGCATATAGTTGGCTTGCATGTTGAATATCAATCTTGTTTCTTAAGTGTCATTCTAATAGCCTTTGTGCACATAGAAATCTGAGGGCCAAAAATGTTTAAAAGAATCATTTAGGAATAGAGGACACTGAGATGTTATTGGAAGACTTATCTTTATTGCAACTTAGAATAGTTTTACTTTTCTTTGAGCCTTTCAATATAAATCGTTTCATTAAGGTTTGTGTTGATAATAACTTTGCATATTTAACACACACACAACTTGCAAAACATCTCATGCTTTGATAACATGATAGATAATCAAAGGACACTCAAGCTACAAGCCATCAAGTATGTGATTATAGACAACAAGATTTAGTGGAGGAACCCAAAAGGCGTATTGCTCAAATGTGTGGATGAGAGGCAAGCATCTAAAATTTTGAATGAGATGCGTAGTGGTGTATGTGGAGGCCACTATATGGCTAAGACAGTGGCTCACAAGGTTTTAAGGGATGGTTATTGGTGACCCAATATTTTCAAGGATGTCCATAAGCTAGTTAGGAGTTGTGATGCCTACAAAGGTTTTTAAGAAAGTTAAATTCTTTGGGAACTTACCACTCTGACCAATTTCCAATAATGGGGGTTTGACTTTATTGGAGAAATCAAGTGGTGGACATAGTTAGATTTTTTTTGCCACTGATTACTTTACCAAATGGATTGAAGCTATAGCAACCAAGAAATCTACAAATAAAGTTTTTATTGACTTCTTGATGAATAATATTTTGACTAGATTTGGAGTACTTGAAAAGACAGTCTTGGATAATGCTGTGTGCTTCATATCAAATGAGTTCACAACTTTTTACCATTAATATGGGATAACACTTTCATATTATTCCACATATCCTCCTCAAGGGAATGGTAAAATTGAATCAAGTAATAAAATTTTAATAAATATCATTATGAGGATGGTTGAGAAAAACAAAAAGACTTGGGACTCTAAACTCAAGCTTGCTCTGTGAGAAGATAGGGTAACAATAAAAAAAGGAAAAATCGGTCATTCACTATTTGAAATAGTATATGGCTTGGAGGAAATCTAATGCCTATGAATCACATGTTGCAAGTATACAGATTCATCCAGGAGCATGATGAGGACATATCAAAACCAATGATTAACAAAATAAACCAATTAACATAGTTGGATGAAAAAAGGAGACTAGCACATTAGAAAAATGTCAAGGTGCAATAGCAAATGAAACATTTGCATGATAAAAAGGCCTCTAAAAGGAAATTTCAAATATGATTTATGGTTTTATTATGGAATGTGAGGGCACAAGAGAAAGGAAAGCATGGAAAACTTGACACCCTTTGACTTGGACCATATTTGATGAGCAACACCCATGGAGAAGACTCCTACTTTTAGAAAAACCTAATTGGAGAACTTATTGAATTTCCAATGCATGGACAGTTCTTGGAACCATACTTTTCATAAGGCATGATTTTTTCCATGCACCGTGTATTTTGATGTATATGTTTGTACAATCTTTCTCTTTTTTTTTATATAGTTTTTTTGTTTTTCTTTTGGGTTTGTGTTGCTTTGTGGTCTACTTTTTCAAAGTATTATGGGATCTCTCCTTGTTCTTGCTAAAGAAGCATCCTCAACTAGAGCCAATGATAGAAACTTTGAAAATTCCCCATGTCTTTTGGTCCATTTCCCATTGTTTGAGCTTTCGAATAATATTTTCATGGCTAGGGCTTGTGGCAAGACTACATAGGGCTTCTTTTTACACCTAAAACCCTTCTATAGACCTAATAGTTGTTTTCCCTATACACCTTTGTTCTAAAATCATGTTGTCTCCTTATTACCAATTGCCAGTCATCTCAATAACAACTTATGTATTTAACTCCATTTGTTGACCAACCCTATTGACCTAATATTACCTATTAGTATGTTTTCTCTAACATTTTTTGGAAATATTTTATGCAAAGCTTATCATGTTTGCATGCCTTTATTAAAATTATTCCCCCTTAATTCTCTAAGGCATGTACCCCTTTTAAAACAATCTTTAACACACATGTTGAATTAATTCACTTAAGCTCCAAAGGCCCAACCTACTTTGGACACGTGGTAGCTCTTCAATGCATCACACATTGTCTTCACATTGAATTTTTATCTTCATAGAACATATCCAAATTGCAATGATTGATGACTTAAGGATCTTCAAGCATGGAGGACACATGTTGGTATCTTGTTTCAACTCATTATGTCACAAAAGGGATAGGTGTCAAGAAAGTGTTGCATTAGAGAGATTTAGTGCATCACATTTTCATCCCTCAACACAAAGAAAAATGCATTGAGGAAGGAGTTGCTAAGATCTTAACACGTGCTTGCATCCTATTGCAATGCAAAAGCTCTTTGCATTGTAATTTCAAGATGAGAGCGAAAAAGGAAATTGCACTGAGTGATATAAAGAGATGCAAAGGATATACAAAAAGTATATTCTGAGATAGGTGTTAGCACTTTTCTTCATCACAAAGGCTCTTTAGAGTGCAATTTTTTTGATAAATAGGCAGCTATCTATATTAATTCAAATATAAAGATACATATTCACAAAAAGCCACCCCAAGATTCACATGGGCAACACCCAAAAAATTAATAGATCACGTGGGCTAAGCCTAGAAGTCCAAAATTACAAAAATAAAAAAGGCCATTAAGTGGCCAAAGTAGTACCAGCAGAGCCAGGAGGGTCTTTGTCATCCAAATTTTTCCCCCATACATTAGCGGGGTCTAGAGTGACGTCAGGAGGAGGACCCCAACCATCATCAACATCGTTTTGCTCTTTATCTTCTTCCTCACGCTGGAGCAAGATTGCAAGTGCCAGACATGGGAATGCTTTACCAGTGACTGGCCTACTAGAGCTAGAAGTATGAGGAACATCAAAGGGCCACCCGAAACCACCACTGCCACTCCTCGAAGCACCACCAGAAGGCCACCCCTGGCTAGCCCACGATGGAGGAGAACGGTTTTGCTGAGGAGTGCGAGAATCCCGCCGAGGCAGGAGTTGTGAAAGGGGACGTGTAGAGCCACTCTGTTGCCAACCCTTGGAGGGTGACCAGCTGTGAGAAGAGGTGGGTGAAACGGGAACCTGAACAACAGTACAAGGGGCATTACCCTAGTGGTCCAAGAAAACTTGGAGGTGAGAAAACTCAAGTGCAACTTTGTTAGCTTGCACTTGAACCTGTAAAAGCACATTAGAGAAAATCATAGCTTTAGCATATAAAGATACATGGATATCCATTTGAGTATGTGAAAAAATTCAAGCATTTATGTCCTTCCAAATATTGAAGAGAATTTCCACCCTAAAAGTGTGCCAAAGCTGGGTGAATTTTGTAGGAATTTTGGGAGAATCTCCAAGCAACACCATATGCTAAGAGAAAGGTTATGGACGAAAGGGCTGAAAAAAGTCATGAATCCAAGTCCAAAGTTGCTGAGCTATGGGAAAAAACCATAAAAGATGCCTAAAATTCTCAGCTTGCTCATAAAAAGGGCAGCAAGGGTCCCAGACCCCCAGGTGAACTAGCTGAGAGCCCACAAGTAAGCCCTAGAAAAGAAGACATCAGGCAAAGTGGGAAAACTTCAGCTCAACACTTGCAGACCAAGTGGCAACAAATATTTTATGCCAGACATGAGTGGGAGATTGAAGAAGCCACCTCTGGTTCAAACTCATAATCATAGGAAAATGTGGTGAGAGCCACCTATAACCAAGCTGAGGCTTGTAGTTCCTAAAAGGGGTGTCTAGATACCACTTCCAGTCTTTCCACCAAGGTTTGGTCCAACGAATTCCAACCTTATGAAGCATTTCAGCATGAATGGAATTCACCAGACCATTATAAGTAGCATGGTCCTAGTTATGAATCCTGTACTGAGCACAACAAACATCCCATGACATGATATGCATGGTGGGTCTAGAAAAAATTTGTTGCAGGGTCTAGATACCCTTTTTGTGAAATCTGAGCGCCTTAAGCCCAGGCAACTTAGCCAATGGCTAACCATTGATAGCAAAAAGAGGTGACCACCAAATATTGTGTTGGTTGAGAGAGATCCCATCTCAAAAACTAGAGCTAGCCCAACGGAGCCAAGGTTTGACAACTTCGCAGACTCGCCAGATGCTTTTGGCCACAAAAGTCCCAATAATCTGGATTGGTTCATTCATGACCAGAAGGGTTTGAAATCCAGTCCCCTTTCAGGCAGGTCTATGAACATGGAAGTTAGATTGAATACTATGCCTGAGAAGAATTTTCTAGGCCTCATCCCCTGTAAGAGCACGAATAATTTTGATTTAACACACAAAGCAGTCCCTTGCCATTGAGTAGATAACAACCTGAGACCTCCCGAGTCTCAAAGAAGGCAACAAAATTCCCAAGCCACATGATGAAACCCTCTGTGAGTTTCAGAGGAGGCCTAGAGAAAGTCACGAAGCAGCTTCTCAAGCTTGCCATAGGCAGCTTTGGAGGGGGCCCAACAAGAATAATGAACATGGGTGCCCGCCAGGATTTTGGAACACACTTGAAATTTCCCTACTAAAGAGAGGGGCTTGGTAACTCAATAAGCAAGCTTCTGCTCAACTCTAGAGAGCACGACTTGCCAAAGCTTAGTCGGAGACACCTGGAAAACAAAGGGAATTCCCATAAACCAAAAAAATTTGCTAGGCCTAGTCCACTTCCAACCATATTATTACAGCCACAACGAAGAGGGCAAGATAGACTGTTAGTAACACAAAGTTTTATGCCACTGGATAGCAAATCTGGAAGCCAGACAAAAGGTATTAAGACAATCAAGAGCTGCCACAATGGAATCTTCATCCTCTAGAAGGGTGAGAAATGAGTCATAAAAAAAATGGCCATTAACAAGCTGAGCCTGAAAGTTGGGCAGAGAAATGCCCTTGAATCACCATTGGGAAACCACATTAGCCAAAAGGTAACCAAAACCCTCAGCTGTAAGCACATATAAAGAGGGGGCCAGTGGGCACCCTTTCCTAATGGAATGAAAGAGTCCAAAGGTAGATGATTGATGACCATTAATGGTGATACAAGCTGAGGCATCCGCAAAGAGCATTTGAAAAAATTAAATGAAATTGGGTCCAAAACCCAAGGCTTGTAGCATAGCAAGAATAAACAACCATTCAATGCGATCATAAGCCTTAGCAAAGTCAATCTTAATGAACACAAATTTTTGGTTTGAGCGTCTGGCCCATTCCATGCCTTCCCAAACAACGATGATATTATCCAAAATAAATCTAGATTTGATAAACCTAGTTTGCTATGGGCGCACAATCTGAGGTAGAAGATGGCAGATTTTAAAAGCCAAAGCATTGGCGATAATCTTGTAGGAGACATTAAGAAGCGTGATAAGTCTCTAGTTATAAATATCTTTTGGGTCACCCAGTTTAGGTATGAATTTTATGTTACCTTTATTAATTAAGTTACCTAGGGAATTAGAATGAAAAGCTTCTAAGTAAACTTGATGCAGATCATGCCCAATATAGTCCCACATGGCTTTGTAGAATTCACAAGGGAATCCATCAATTCCCAGGGATTTTTCATCAGCCATGGAGTAGACAGCCTCTTTGAGATCATCAACTGATAAAATTTGATCACAAAAAAAATTTGAGTTGAAGAAAGCTTATTTGGCACAACAGCAAGACAATCCTAAAGGGCTCGCTATTGCACAAGCGTGACTTCCTGTGCGGTGAATACTTGCTCATAATGACACACAAAGGCCTGGAGAATGTCAGGCAGCTTAGAGAGCACTTGAGCGCCATATTTTTTTTAATGCCTGGGGATGAGTGCCTGACACACATAGCCAAGAAAAACTCTTTGGAGGCACGATCACCAACTTTTCGCCAATGTAACCAAGCTTTGATTTGCGCTCCTCTAGTAGCATAGCTATCAGCAATTTGTTTCTTGTGCCTTAGCTTCGCCACCCTGACATGTAATGAAGGAGAAAAGGGGTTGGTCACAAAAGCCTCAGAGGTAGCACAAAGGTCAGCGGTGGTAGCCTCATAAGACCGGCGGTGAAAAATAGCCAACTGGCGCCCATAAATGCGCAAAAATCTAGCAGTACAGATGATAGCCTCATTCCACCAAGAAATCTAGCCTATATGATGAGCTGGCCTGCACTCCAAATTCTAGAATCTGTGAATGTGGGCTAGCATAGGCTTGTGGTAGAGTAAAGACATGTTTAAAAAAATTTGAGTTTTACACGTACTAGACTGTTGAGTTTCCCATTCAATGCAAAAAGAAATGGGGAAGTGGTCTGACAAAGTCACATCCACTAACGGCTTAACCGAGAGAGAGGAGTTGTCAAATGAGAAAAAATATTGCACCAAGATCATGGAATGATCAAGGTGCTTAAATATTATGTCATAATCGGCTCAGTAATTGCACCAAGTGTGCCAGAGAGAAGAGAATGACAACGACCAATATTGGGATCAAAAAGCCCTAATTTATTGCACATGTAAAACCATGCCTCCCTTTCCCCAGTTGTCCATCTAAATGGAAGAGTGCCATCTTTTTCAAACACCATTTCTACCATATTGAAGTCCCCACAGAGTAACCAGGGAGCAACTGGTAAAGAATCAACAATCCAATGCTAGAGCAAAGAGCATTCAACATCATTAGAAGCATAGACATTAATAATCTCAAAGGAATGATTATCAATGTTGAGAAGGATCCAAATGAGCTGATGAGTGGGATCAAACCCGTGGTTGACCACAGAGGAGTGCCACCATGGGGCCAAAAGGGTGACAGATCCGCCACGCCCAACATCATGGGTAGTACAAAACATTTTACTGGCTGGACAAATAGAATGACTAGTTGCGGCAAGCAAAAAACAAAAAAATTAACTTCTTGGAGACAAAGCACTTCAACACCAGAGTGCTTGCACAAGGTATCCCTGACAAAATACTTTTTGGAGAGGTCTATCAGACCTCAAACATTCCATGAAAGGAACTTCATGAGTGAAACTCCTCCATGTTTTTGAAACCCGATTCCTCTTCATTCAGAGAAGAGAAACGATTTTGTAAAAATTATGCCATAATTGATCCAATCTGAATGGACGGGAAGGATGTCCTCCATTTTTCATGAACATATTCCCCTTCTTCCCTAGGAGGGGAAGGGCTGCGAGAATGCTTGTGAGCTCCTATCACAGGAGAAGACACATTCGATTGTGTTAACATGATAGTAGTCAGCCGAGGCGTAGCCTTTGGTCTAGGCTATTGTGAAACATAATCAACTCCAGCTAGAGCTTCTTTCCCCTTCATAGAAGGGTTTGAAACATCTTTCACTAGCTTAGAGGTCATAGGACCCGACCCAGAACTAGTGGATTTATACTTTCAATTCATAACCGTAGTCCATTTTTCATCAAGTTTGGCAGTAGATGTAGACACCAAATGATGCTTTTCAACATCTCGTGGTAGAGAAGGTGTACGAGGCACTGCTAAATGGAAGTCCTTTATCTTGTGGTCTGTTGACTAACACCTATAGCACATGTTGGGAAAATTAAAATATGTGACCTTCTGGGTGTGGCAGAGAGCTCCAATTTGGATATCAATGGATTCTTTTAAATCTTTGGAAAGGTCCACTTCCACACAAACCCTCTTTTGGGGGTGGGCTTGAAAGAACCTATTTGGCTCAATGCAAATAATCCTTCCCAGTGAAGAGGTTATACTATTCAAAAATGACACACAAGGCAAGGGTAGACTAGGGAATTCAATCTAGACCGGGACCTGCAACTTGGTGTCATACAAGACAACAAAGTCACGAGTCCATGCTTGAAAAACTAACAGAGATGACTGGACATACCAGGGGCCATGGCCTAAGATGGCCTGCACATGATTGACCTCCGCAAAGCGAAACAAAAAGAAACCCTTGGTTAAGTTTTGGACCATATCAAGGCAAACCCCATGAGGGACCCAAGCCTTGTTAACCCAATCTTTAAGCACACTTTCAGGGGGAGTTCTCCCAACAAAATACCCAACAAGGGTGTATTACTCAAGCCATTGATAGGCAGTATCAAAATCTAGTAAAGGAAAAACCACATCAGCTGGTGAATCAAAGCACTTACCTCATGAAAGACTCTCAGAACAAATTTTCAGGGATGTTTTTTCGAAGGAGGAGCCATTGATTATCACTATCGAACCACTAACACTAGCAAGAACTATTGGGTTAGAACCGGTTGAAGGCATATTAAAACAAAAAATCACAGTAAATGCGGTCGTGCACATAAGAAAAGAGGGTTTTCCTACGCATGGTGTGCAATATGACGCAAAAGGGTGATTGCATAACACAAAACCCTAGCAGAGCTCATACACAACTCTGCCTTATAGTATAATCAGAGTGCATTTTTTAGGTTCTTAGTGCAAAAGGAAATTGTGTTGTGTGCTAAGGCAAAAAGTGATGTCTAAAAGGGACAAGTGGTAATTTTTTATTGTAGTGTATTATCTAAATACATCACATTTTTGGCTTCTCTACACATAGAAAAAATGTGATGGGTTCAAAAGGCAAGTTGAAGATGTGCACATCACTTTCTGGATGCAGCACGTTAAGTATTTGCATCACATTTTCATAAAGGGAATTACAAATGGAAATTTTGATGTGAAGGGATTGTGATAGCCATTGATCTTGCTTTAAAGCAATTAGATCAACGATCCAAATTCAAACTGGAACAACTAGTTGGTGATTGAGTTGTTTCATAAACATGAGTCATCATGATGCATTTATGGCATATCCTCTACTTTTTAGGAACTATAAATATTGAGATGCCTCTATTTTTTTGACAATTGCAATCACATTAAATATTTTTTGTGAATAGAGCTATCAGACAACAAAATTCAAGTGGAGAAAAGAAAAATTTTCATTCAAAATTTTGAATAAGTGTCCTAAATTTTTCTATAATTGTTGACATTTATTTGAATTATTGAAGTGAAGGGAATTGTACGGGTTTTTAGGCTGATTAGGGTTTTTTAAAAAAAATATTTGAAGGAAATTGTAAAAAACCCTAGGAGTTTCTTAGTCATTTTATAAAACACTAGTTTTACTTAAACCCTACAAAATGACTGAGACAAGTGGAAGATCTAAGGCCCTAAAAAGATTAATGGAGGAAGACCTAATGTCTCAACTCCCTTGTTCACAGAAGTGAGGAAATCATGCACATGGTGTTGGGGTTCTCAAAGATAGATTGCAGGATGTTGACTCACAAAATTGGAGATGTTGTAACTCCAATGACTAGTTGGATATTGTTTGAATATGCATTCAGAAGAGGTCAGATGCCATGACCAACATCTAATTTGTGAACTTCTAACCTAGGGAAGTTGGTTGTGTTGAATCTATTTGTTAATGTGGATTTTGTGAAGGTCATTACAAGTTGTTATAACCCTAATGAAAAAATGATAAAAATCATGAAAGGAACACCTCTATTAGAAATTTCAAGAAGACAGATAGTTCAAACATTTAGATTGAATCCCCCAACTAGTGTTTCAATTGAATTCAATTCATTCTGCAAGGAATATGAGGAAGACATACACAAATATAGGGTGCTTTGGCTCCCTAAACACATAAGAAGGGATACTAAAAAGAAGGATGTGAGATTCACCCCAAGGGAGGTTGAGCCATTTAGTTGTGATGAATTTGAGGATTATTTTGCAAACACCCACTATGCCATGTGCCAAGTTCTTGGAAAATATTATGATTTAAGGATGTCAATTCATATGATGATATTAGTAGTAGACATCCAACAAATGGATGCAAATAGGAGTTTTGAATTTTTTGTATATATTGCAAAAAATATCCATAAGAAATTTACTAATTTGAGTGATATCGAGGCTCCTCTTTATTTTAGACATTATTCTTTATTATTACACATGATCATGTATATAGGAGAAAAGGCTTGGAGGAGTTTGTTGGAGCTGAGAATAAATAATGAGAAGGGAATGAAATTTCATGTCTAGATGTGGACACATATCTGGTATTAAAATTGCAGCAACTCCAATTTTGTAACTTTTGAGAATCTCCATGTTCAAATCATATTGGGAAATCTCAACTCCTAGCCAGAGAAAAGGATTTCCATGAACATAATGAAGTTATTAAAATCCTTGCAATATAATGTTGAATTTGTAGTTAACCAAAATTGGGGAGATTGGAATTGTTGAAAGTCCAAGATACTGAGAGGGGGGGTGAATCAGTATCTTCTTAAATTTCCTGATCATATATAATCCAACTATTCCACAACATACAATAACAAAGATAAATAAGAGCATTAACAAAGCATGGAGACATAGCATATAAGAACACTAGAATTTTTACATGAAAACCCAAAATGGGAAAAACCACAGTGAGTGTTAGGTCACAATATAGTATAACCGGTTATAAGATATTACAAAATGGGTGGCTCACTACTAGGACTCACTATCCAAAACAAAGGCTCACTGCCTACAAAATTACAACAATTGAATGGATTTCAGCGAGAAAATGAATTGACAGAGTACACCTAAAGAGTGCAAATTCAGTTCCTGATAAAGCTCAATAAACAAACTTGACACACTTCATAATGTTCAACTATTTCACATCACCACATCTACATACATGTACACTTCTTCAAATCTATCTGTTATATATACCCATACTCTTTGCAAGCATCAATTAGGTCGACCTAATTAGATGCACTCCTTATTTACATAAATTCCAACTGTTGACTCCAAGAATTCACCAAAACTTCTCAAACATTTCACACACTACATCATGGTGGTTCAAAACAAAAAATCATTTTCCCAAAATGATATCTTTACAAAAATTAACTCACGGTATCATAGACAACCCAAGAGGTTGGCCAAAAATAGACCTCAACAAAAAGGTAGCTAGAAGAGTAATACCGCTACACCATATGATTACCAGAGCACATAATATTTTGAACATGCATTCCTCTGACAACCATAAACAACTTCTCAAAATTGCAATCAATGACTATCAACTATGGAGGAATCTAGACTAGAATACTGGAGGAAGTAGACAAAATACTAGACCAAAATATCAAATAAGCTTCACACTTGTTCTTGCAAAAGTACCTCAAATATCATGATGACATCAATGACAACACAAAATGAGATGTTCTTCTTCATTTTTCTAACAGGTATCTCCATGCCAACTCCATAGTGTTTAGGATTTATGGCACTCCAGTACAACCATATTTTCTTCCTATATATATATATACACTAGCTTTCATGGAAATTATCTAGTAGCTTGATGAAGCTAACAAGGAACATTTCAAATTGGTGAAGAAGGGATCTTTTATAGTTGGTTATTTCAAGTTCTCTCATTTCATTATGACTGCAAAAGAAGGATTGGAGAACCTTTCCACTATATTGAATAAACTTGGTATGAGAGTGTAACCAATGACAGATTGTGACCCTAAGGGGTTTATAAATAGTGAAAGGAAGAAGAGGGGGAGATCTGTCTATAACCATCACTTCCATGTTTTTGAAGATGTAATAAGAAATTTAACCACTGATAAGGATGTGATGTGGAGAAAGTAGGATTGACTATTCATAAATTACACTGAAGAGAAAAGGTTTCAAGTCAATCTTCCATACTTTAGTCCTTTTGCCCATTTCATTGACCCTCTGTAAAAATAAAAAAGAATGTTGGATGCATATGTAATTGGTTCTTTCTTAAATATGATAATGTGTTGCTAAAAATGTATATTTGGACATTTTTATGCACATTTGAGTCTCTCTTATGGATTTTAGCTTGATTTTGCCTAGATTTAATGTTGTAATGTCGTCAAAACTTTCACATTAGATATTGGACCCTTGTGAATCAATAAGAATTCTAGGATGTCTTGTAAAAGTGTTGTGAAGTGTTGTAACCCACTTTTACACTTTTCTAGGACCCTTTCATTATAATTCACTTAAATAACTTATTTTTATTACTTACCAGGTCTTATTTCAAAGTGTTGTAAAGAGTTGTAACAAATTTTCATGCTTTTCTAGGATTTTCATTACTAATTTGACCATTTCTTATGTTTAAATGACCCCTTAATACACTTACAAGCCCTACTTAAGTGTGTTTCAGAGAATAATCCTGTTAAACATCATTAAATGCACTTTAATTCCTGACACCTAGTAAAATTTCCCTAGTGGGACCAAGTCACCACTTGGGGCGACTTAGTCCCACTGGTCACAAAAATCAAAATTATTTTAATTTTTTGGCGAGATTTTATTCTCTTAACCTTCAAGTCGGCCCGTGATGTGTTATTTTCGGGAAATTTTATAAAATCAAGTATAAATAAAGGACCTTTTCCTCTCATTTTCACCCTCATTAGTCTAATACATTCATCTACACATTAGCATACATTCATTCACAATTCTCAAGCATTCTAAGCATTATCAAGCATCCATTGGAGCATCTTCTTGCATTTCTTCAGATTTCTACATCAAGGGTTTGGTGAGTTGTGACATTTCATGTTGTTCATTCATTGTTCTCTTTCCATTTCATTTCATTTTCAAGGGTTTGATTACCAAATTGGGGTTTGACTAAGTAAAACCCCTATTCTCTAACACTTAACCCATTTTCCCTCTTTGCATGTGTGTTTTGCAAGTCTTGTATGCATATTTGTCAAAGAGAAAGGTGTTAAAAAGGTGTTGTCAACTCATAAAAGTCATTCAAGTCAACCAAGCCCTAATTGAAGCTTGGAGACCTCTTACAACCAATTTTTTGCAGATTTAGAATCAGACACCTTTCAAGAAGAGGAGTGTAGAGTGAGAGCTACATATTCTTGTCCTGAATTTCTTGAGATTCCCATGTGGACTAAGTCACCATTAGTGGAAAATTAGTCCCACTTCTAGGCCTAAAAAGTGATTTCTGCATTTTTGGATACCCTTTTGGTTGAAACCTATTTCAAAAAAATCTCCTTGAATTAAAACTAAGTCGTCTAGCTTGGCATAAGTGTCCCAGTTGGCTCAACAACAAATTTTGTAGGATTCCAAAAACTCTCTGCATCACATTCCAGTTTCCAAGTGCACCTCTCCAGTCTCTTTCATTTCTATTAAATTGTTTACTTGCTTTCTTAGGCCATTTTTCATATCACAATGTGTTTTCAAACAACTTGCATTTCTTAGGTTTTTCATTAATAATCAATATATTTTATTTGTTTATTGCATTTATACATTACATTTAGGAATATTTCCATTATACTTGCATAGTATGTGAGTGGGGACATTATGCATTTTGACCCATCTCTCTCCTTTTAGGTGAAATCCCCTAGAAGTGCAAGAGAATTGTGGGTACCAAAATCGATGTCCATATTTTGGTGAACCCAAATTTAGAACATTTTACTTTTGATTTTAAGTGCATTCACATCCTAGGCATAACTTGCATGAACATTGCATTACGTTCTGCAAATTGTTTAATTTGCATCCTAGGGTTTTAAAAATTGTATTAGTGAAAAACTCATATAGCTTGAATTTTTGCATTACATTTCATTGAAAAAAACAAAATTCTACATATTCATATTGTATTTGCATCTGAAAATCTAGGTGATCCCACAGTAGTGGTTTACAATTTTTGGCCAAACTAGACACTAAAATATTTTTTTAACTAAATCTTCACTTTCAGGCACTTATAGCGGCTAAACCATGAGGAATTTGAAGATGATGTAAACTAGAGTTTCGTGACATTTTGTTTTTAGATTCTAAATATATAAAATTCAAAATTTGTGGAATCATATTGCACATCTTTTTCCATCTCCCTCAAAAACTATTTTTTTTAGAAAACAATATTTTTAAAAAGTGACGCTCACCATATAACACATAAATTTTTTTCCATGAAGGATAAAATTGTAATTATTTTTAATTTAGATTTGTAACTTTGATATCTAGTGCTTCCACTTGGTTAGATAGTTTTTTTTTAAATATATTTACTTTACTTAAGTTGTGAAGTCAAACCAATAACAATTCAGACATAGCGCGACTGTATAATGTGTAACTTTTCTTGTATGTATCAAAATTATTTTTTTTTGTTGGATCAAGGACTTCAATATCTAGTGCACTAATATTTTTCAAATTTTTTTGATAATCTTCTATTTTTCCACATGTGTAGAATAGAGATTTTTCATTGAAAAAATAGAGATCTTCATTTTCAATGAAAAACCTATGTTTAATAAAACTAAAAAACAAATATATAATAAAACTAAAACATATTAAAATTATAGTCATTGGATAGCTCGCTGCAAGGACTACCTAATTCCAATTGGGTTCGTGAAGTATCCTCCATTTTCATCCTCAACCCGAGCTTTGAAGGGAAAATTTTCTAATTTTGTTGGTGGTAGAGAGTAGGGATCAGGGAAAGGGGGGTTCACTTGAACTAGGGGGGTTCGAGCGAACCCTCTTTTGGTTCATTCAAACCAATGAGTTCATTCGAACCCCAAGACTGAATTTTTTGGGATGGAGTCATTTTTTGTTAGTTTTCCTTCCTCATTCAAATTGTAAACCACTTTTGTGGGTTTACCCATCTAAAAATCATCAAAATTTCATTTAAAAATTCTAAAAAATCTCAAAAATATGATTACTAGGACTGATTCACCACACTGGGTGACTTAGTCCTCTTGCCCATTCTACACTGTAATTTTTGTCACTTTCAGAGCATTTTTTGCATTTCTATTTTTTGTTATTGCATTTTTGTTACAGTTTCTAGAATTATTGTTATTAGCATTTTATTTCTCTTAGTTTACATTACATTTGTATTCACCCGAACTTAGAAACCTTTGCATGAGTGTTTGGTTTCCTATTGCTAATAACTTAGTGAGAAAAAGTTCTAGACTCATGTTATCCCATGATAATACTCTTGTTGTGGATCTTGGGTTATCTAAAGCTTCCACTCCTAGTATTGTAACTAGTACACTAGGCATGGATTCTACCTTTAGCAATGCTTTTCCTTCCAATAACATGCAAGTTGACACACAAAATGATCACATTCTGCCAGATAAAATCATTAAAATTCATGAGGACTTGACACATCTCCAACATCAAGTGTTTCTTGAAAACATTTCAACCACTATCATTCCGACCATAGAAAACATCCATCGCATGCTTGAAAGTGAAGAAGGCTTAGATGTTATGAAACAAATCATTGAGATATACCAAAAATATGTTCCTTCCACCTCTAATGTTTCTCAACCAGCAAACATTGTGGTTAGCCAAGGAAGACCTCACACTCATCCTCCTTCAACAGTAGCATCCATACCTACCTATACCACTCCTCAAGTCACAAGAACAATGCAACAAGTTAGTAATTGATTCCTTCCTTGACTATTCCTACTAACTTTCCTAATTCCTATGTGGTCTCACATGTTCTATCCTCTTTCACCATACCATCTATAAGCATTCCTTTCACTTTCCCTACCACTACATACACTCCACTACTTTCCCTTCCACCTCATACCACTTACATTGACCCTCTCATCACACAACTTTTCCAAACCATCTCCTCCATGCAAAAAAAAAAAATCCACCATAAACCAAAATCAAAATGGACCACCCACCTATTATGTATGAAGCATCCCATTGTCTTTGGAAATATTGCAAACATCGATGCCACAGGGAATAGAGATTCCTATATTTGAGAAATATGGAGGGAAGGGTGATCCTTCTAACAATGTTAATGCTTACACCACCTTATGTAGTGACTTTTTCCCTGATGATAAACTATTATCAAAATTGTTTCCTAAGACTTTAAAAGGCACTGCCTTGGAATGGTTCTCATCTTTACCAAACAATTCAATTCATTCATTCAATGAACTAGTTGATACATTTATAAATTATTTCCTAGTGCATATGACTCCAAAAAAGACCTTGGCTGATTTGATGTGATGCAAGCAACATCAAGAAGAAAATATAACTGATTTTTTCTCACACTATCAATCACTTTACTCTCAAATTGGTGTCAAGATACCTGATCCACATATTCAAAAGATGTTTATAGATAACTTGCAAACTAAACTTCAGGAAAAACTCACCAAGATAAAATTTCCCTCCTTTATGCATTTGTGTATTTCCCTTTGCAATTATCACAATTCGATTAGTAGTCATGATGCAAAGTTCACTTCTAGCTGAACTGAGAAATCTGAACATGTCAATCCCAACAATTCACAACCATTTAGAAAGAAAAATGAAGGGTTCTTACAATTCAATCCCCCTCAACAACCAACTCAACCCATCAACAACCAAGTAGCAGCTATTAAAACTATGATACCTTATAGTTATGGAGATCCAAAAAGATAGTTTACACCTTTACCAGACACCCTTCATAACACAATGTCCCAACTTTTACAAAAACAAATGATTACCTTACCTGCCATTAAAGCACCCGATCCCACTAAACCTTTACCTCTAAAATTAAATCCAATACTTATTTCCATTATCATAGACAAAATGGACATGACATGGAAAATTGTAAGTGTCTTAAACACCTTGTGAAAGACCTCATTGTTTCTAGTCGCCTACCCATTGAAAGTTTTAATGATCAAGGCAATAAGTTTGTTGCCCCTCCAAATCAAAATTTGCAAATTTTCACTAATCTCATGCCTAAACATAATGTTTCATTTGTCAAAGCTAGTGAATTTCCAAAGAATGATGTGATGAATTTTCATACAGATGTTGAAGATCCTGATCCTATTCCACATATTACCACTATAAATCCTATGGATGAAATGGTAGGTGCGATAGACATTGTCCCTCATAAGGGCCAACCTAAGAAATCTCTTGATATTACTTTCTCCTCTAACGACATACTTTAAAATCTCCTCGATGGTACTCTTTACATAGCTGGTCATATTTATGATAAGCCCACTAATGGGATAGTCATAGATCCTTCCTATGGAGAGAACATGATTATTGAGGAATTTTTGGTATTACATGATCTTTATCAAGATGATTATGATAAACTGAGAGCATGGATCAAAACACACAATGTTTTTTTATTTCCTTACAATAGGATCGATCGTCCTTCCATTACAAATAGGAGGTCAAAAATATTAGATGTTACATTCTCCATCATCCCGCAATCAAACTAGTTTTGATTGTAGCTAGGCCATCCATGGCTTCACTCAATGAAAGTTGTCCCTTTGGTCATACACAAATGTTTAAAGTTTCCCTTTGACAATGAAATATTCATTGTTCACCATAGTAGCTTCAACCTTTTTTCTTCTACAGGAGATTTTTCCTTAGAATCCTTTTAGCCTGATCCCATGGAACCTATAACACCTCACAAATACTTCTTTTTCATTACTTACCAAAAATTTAAAGCAAAGAAAATAACAAAGTTATCTCTCCACAACATGTCCCTATTCACTTCTGACACACCTATCTTAGACGAAATGATGCTTCAACCTGAACAAGAACCAACCCATCAAACTCATCCAACACTCAAAACCTCCCTAACATCATCCAAGAGACCTCAAGATAATGAAAATAACTGTCATTCCTCATATAAAACAAGTTTACAAAGAAAAGGAGAGAGTGGATAAACAACCCTCCATGGTTCCTTTTGTTCCTCCCCTTAGGGAAGACAAGCAACCTATGGTTGATCAACCCACTCCTTCACAAACATAGTTTGACAATAAATCCAAAAGAAACTAAGGAGCTAGGGAGCATAGGTGTCGACATCGTGCCCT
Source organism: Sequoia sempervirens (assembly GCA_007258455.2). Taxonomy (NCBI): domain Eukaryota; kingdom Viridiplantae; phylum Streptophyta; class Pinopsida; order Cupressales; family Cupressaceae; genus Sequoia; species Sequoia sempervirens. The sequence continues at coordinate 370,000,674 of VDFB02353493.1, forward strand.
TGCTCACAAGTTACAAGATGAAGAAAATAAAAATCCGCACTTGACAAAAGCAATGCATGACAACCCTCTTCACCAATCACAACAAAACAATCCAAAACAAAAACCACAACAAGATGTACCCCCTTCATTGGACATTATCATCTGTCCTCCTGTTGTGATTAATCTAGATGACGATGATGAGATCACTAAAATAGACAAAGAGGTACATAATGATCTCAATACATTATTTTCCTCTTCCATGAGCTTAAATGATAAATCTCTTACAAAGAGTGTACAACCTAGTGCTTCCCCTAGTTCGACACTTGCTCTTGTCCCTTTGGCTAGTTGCCTGCCCTTGGCATATCATGAACATGATTGGGAGGCAAATGACTTGCTCGACGATAGCAATTTTTTTAGAGGCTAATATTCGCCAATTGTCTAATAGTTGAAATTCAGGAATCTAAAATTGACTAATAGTTTGAGCTATAGCATGACTTGATTTGCCACATTTTTATAAATTTGTATTGTAGTCTTATTTAAATTGCAAAAGAATTTATTTTATTAAAAGTTTTAAGTCAAAAATTTGCCACAATATTCAATACATGATTAGATCATATTCGCCTAAATTTTATAAATTATAGTAAAAATCTATGTTAATTCATCAATAGTGTATCATAAAATTTATTAGTTACTTCATGACGATATTTCTAATCTTTAGTGTCCACCATTGATTTTTAATATAATCTAATGGCCCTTGTTGTATTCCACTAGGTAAAATGTACCCATGATCTATAATTCTCATGGGCCCCACAATTTTGGGTCACATGAGCATTATAGATTATGGGTACATTTTACCTCACATAGTTACGAGGGTTGTTAGATCAATGATCTAAAAAAATTTCAAGCCCCATTAGAATTATAGATTGTGGTTACATTTTACCTTATAGAATACAATGAAGGTAACTATATATTATATTTTAAAACAATGGTGGCAAGTAAATATTATAGTCTACCCCTTAAACACATCAATAATTTCCACCCTCATGCCCCTACTTTTCCATGAGTATTAGTTTTAGATTGGATGAAATTTCCATCATAATTAATTCATTTTCTTATTATTTTTCAAGATTCACCAAAATTTTCTACAAAATTTTAGTGATGTAAAAAAAATTGCCAATAAAATTAATATTTTCTTCAAAAAAATGGAAAGATTTGCCAATAGAAATTAATACTTTTTCCTAAAAAAAGAAAGATTCGCCAAGATTTTATATCTTTTTTGAGGGGGGTTTCTTAAATTTATCACTGCTCGACGATTGACTTGCATTGGCCTTACTAAAAAAAATTTACATGTTCTTTTTCTTTTTCTTTTGCGTGTTTGCTTGTGTGTAACATGTTCCCCCATGATGTGATTTTTGATGTTCTCTCTTTGTGACATTCTTCTATTTGTACCTTCATTCTTCTATATTTCGTACATCACTTTCACCATTTTTATTTTTTATTTTTCTTGTGTTTTCCTTTTAGGGATGACACAAGGCTTTGAGACCACAATGTCTCTTTCATGTTGAAACAAAAAGCCTCTTTTTCTTTTCTTTGTCTTTTCTTATGTTTTCCTTTTGGGGATGACACAAGGCATTGAGACTAAAATTTCTCTTTCATGTTGACCCAAAAGGTCCCTTTTCTTTTCCTTTTTCTTTTGTCTTTGCTTGTGTTTTCCTTTTGAAGATGACACAAGGCATTAAGACTGAAACGTCTCTCATGTTGACCCAAAAGCTTGTCCATTTTCGTTCACATTTTTCTTTTCTTTTTTCTTGTGTTTTCATTTTGGGGACGATGCAAGGCATCAAGACATCCTATGTCTCTTCCATGTTGACCCAAACAAATCTTTATTTTTCTTTGTTTTTGCTCTCTTTGTGTCATTTTTCTAGTTCTATGACAGCTCTAAGCTCTTTACAAAACATTGCAACAAAGAACATATTGACCCCAAATCCATATATCCCTTATGTGTTTGGTGTTTTCATTTTGGGGGCAACCCTTTCCTTTTCTCTTTTCCTTTTCTTCGCATGATGTAGCCTTACTCGAAAACATATGACTTGGCATAGGGCTTTCCAAGTTGGCTCCCATATCTTCTTTCTTTTTGTATTTTTCATTTGGTAATTTAAAGTAATTTCTCACAGTACAATGTGTAGCAATTCCTTTAAAGTGGGGGCATACATTGGAAGTATTCCTTCACATTTTTCCTTTTCTTGGTTCTTAGTGCAGCCTTGTTACCTCATACGACGTGTTTTGTCACTTTATGGATGAAATTGGGTATAATGTCCTTCATGAGCATGATCTATCTTAGCATATTACATTCCTCTTGGTGGCTTGATGCGACACACTGTATCCCCTAAGTTGCAAATTTTCTATTATTTGATTAGTCCTCTCTTGGAGACATTAGACACAATGTTCCCTAAGTTAAAGACCTCACATGAACTAAGAAAGATTCCTTTGAACATCCTTTGCATGTTGCATTTTGTATAAGCTATATGATCACTTTGCATAACATAGCTTGCGTGCCTATGGTTCCATTGCATTTTTTCATGAGCTCCAAGCATACAAAGTTTTTCTTGTCTTGTGAAACTAGAAATGTCATTTTCTTTTGTAACACCTTATTAAAGTTATCATGAGGTATAACTTTGGTATGGTTGAGTGGGAAGCCCATTCCAACGCATGACTTTCCCCATAGCCACCTACATGTGTGTGAGTGCATACCAACCATGCATGTATATTTCTCACCTTTTGGGCCTTCTCACCTGGTAGACAGCCATGAGTTCCATCACCTCAAAGTGAGTACACATTTATTTTTTGAAAGAAACAACCTAGATTTGATCCACAACGGGATGGAAAAATGATCGAAACTTGATCCGACTCTCTCTCTTTTTCCTTCTCCTTCTCTCTTTCATTATTTTTCATCATTCTCTTGTGTGTTCCTTTGGGTTATGTTTGGTTTTCCATGGGATCTTGATCTTGGGGGCTTGATCATCCCTCTTGATTGATGTTGTATCATCTTACCAACATGTGTGCATTTGGATCCCTCTTGATGTGCATGTTGGGCTACTTTAGTGTGATTTTGAAGCAAGTTCATCCTCTCACTAAAGTGGGAGCTTAATGTGTCACCAAAAATATATATTTGGACATTTTTACCCTCATTTGAGTCTCTCTTATGGATTTTGGCTTGATTTTTCCTAGATTTAATGTTGTAATGTGGTCAACACATCACATTAGGTCTTGGACCCTTGTGAATCAATAAGAATTATAGGATGTCTTGTAAAAGTGTTGTGAAGTGTTGTAACCCACTTTCACACTTTTCTAAGACCATTTCATTATAATTCACTTAAATAACTTCTTTTCATTACTTACCAAGCCTTATTTCAAAGTGTTGTAAAGAGCTGTAACAAAATTTCATGCTTTTCTAAGCTTATCATCACTAATTTGACCCTTTATTATGTTTAAATGACCCCTTAATACACTTACAAGCCCTACTTAAGTGGGGACATTATGCATTTTGGCCCATCTCTCTCCTTTTAGGTGAAAACCCTAGAAGTGCAAGAGAATTGTGGGTACCAAAATTAGTGTCCACAGATAATAAGTCATAATATAATAAGATTGAGAATTAAATGGCAAGTAGAGTACTTTAAAGCATTAAAAAGAGAGAATTAAATGGCTCGTTGTAGCTTAATCATTATCAATGTTCACTAATAAGTCAATAATTTTTTCTCACTTATTCAATTAGAACTACATGTTGATAATTACTATTAGTTTTAAAAGCCACATTTTTATATTGAACAAAGCAAAAAGGATTTACAAGAATTAATCCTTGAAAATTATTTTAATTTAAGTAGCAGAAGACTAAAGTACATACTACATAGCCAACCTGGCCAAAAAGCCACTAACCATGACAAAAAACTAGTCACAAAATACATATTACAAGAGTTGTTACGTTGTACAATAAAATATAGACATAATTTATTACTAAAAAATTCTATAACAATAGCAGAGGCCCTCAACCAAGTGTTTAAGCAAAATGTGAATTGAATTTAACAAAGTAACAACTGAGAAGAAAAGGGAATCACCCAAAAGCTTCCTCCAAAAGTCTAGACTCTAATGATTCATTTTACATATCACATAGTAGACCACATCTCATATTAACAAGGGAAAGAGCTTGCACTGTAGAAGCATGCAATTCCACTTTTTGGAAGATTCTACCAATAGGCGCTAACCCACTTTCAAAATTGTAATGCTCTAGTTCTAACTACTGGAACAAAGAAATGGAATAAATGAAAGGCTTCAAATAACGCATTGCCAACATCTTCACTAAATATTTATTGAGAAAAATTTCAATGCAATTGGACAAGAAAACCAAAGCTACTTTAGAATATAGAGCACGAGGGTTGTTCTGAAGCCATTCCCTACCCACAATTATTCTTATAGCATCTTCAACCTACACACAAGGAATTGTAAAAACTATATCCAACTTTCATCTATCATATATGCATCATCTCTTCTTTTCTCCCAAAAGAAATTGGGTAGGATGACATGCCATGAAGACTTCATATCATAGTTAAATTGAGAATAGAGAAGAAAGAAAGCAAATCCAAATATATTATAAATGATATGAAGAACATCAAGTTGGTGAAGTATATATAGAAGTTAGAACAAAGACAATGACATCAAATACTCAACACTTAACATTTAATTCACCACTTAATGTGACAATATCATTTTGAAAAAAATGAGTCATGACTTAAGTCATTTAAAAAATAATAAAACATCAACCATTGATATTTTAAATTCTAACTGTAGACATGCAAAATTAACATTAGGCATTCAATTAGGTCCATCCATCAAGTAAACCAGGTTTCACATTCATCCACTCATTAAATTAATCAAGTTCACCTTCATCCATTCATCAGGTAAATTCATTAAATTCAATCCCCTAAGGTCATTAATTTAAAAATTAAACAAATTAACTTTATCATCAACCTTTTAATTAAATAAACCAAACTTTATTTAATTGAAATCCAAATCACCTTTTATATTTCTCCCTTTTTTATTTAAATAAATCAAAATATCTAAGTCAAAGAATTCAAAATCATCTAATCATCATTAAGCTAATCTAATCCTGATTAACCTAACTTAACCACTTATCACATTCTCTAGCTTTTCCCACTTGCACAAATAAATCAATTTATTAATTTATTAAAATCCTTATTTTCTTTCAACTTGGCATAAAAATAGAATATTCCCTCAAGTTTGAAAATAAAGACAAGTTGACTTGTCCCTTCCAACATTGCATTAACTTCTCTATTTCATGTCCTCCACTCAACATTTATTTCACAAATTTGGATTTGAATCTCCCTCTCTTGGGCACATTGGCCAAAACTTGCACATTCCTAAACCTATGACAAGTTGACAAGTGGCCTTTTTTCATTGTTTTGTTTTTAGTCCCACATTCATCCATTTGGCCATTCTCTCATCAAAATATTCTATAAATAAAGGGGGTCATTATTTATCAATTCATTTACACTCTCATGCAAAGTTACTCTCTTGGATTGAGAACTAATTTTTCTCTTGACCATTGCATCTCATCATTTCAGTTTTAGCAAGGATTGGGAAAGGGTCATTTGCACATTTGACACCAATCCAGTATGGAATAGGTACTTTGTCTTGCTTTTGGAATGTCTTTTTGATATCTTTTTTTATTTGTTGCATTTATTGAGTATTGACACCAATATTTCACAGAGGTATTCATAGATTTGCATGAGTAAACTAACCTCACTAATGAGTGTTTGAGATTGGTTCATTTGCAGATTTATAAGTGCTTCACTAACAGTTCTAGCATTATTCCAAAGGTTTGAATTCACAAGTCTAGTGCTTCTAGACCATTAACTACGAGCTAAAGCTCGATCCCACTGAGGATAGATGTCACAATCCTGCATTACTGCATAAAACTGATGACATCACCTTCTCAGCAGTGTGGGCACGCGAGAACTGCCCAATTGTTAATCGCTGATCTCAACCATTGATTTTCGTGAGAAAATATTTGTCACCTAACTTTGATACTCCATGGAATCGGTAATCACCTAGGTCGAGGGGTTGGTGGCTTAAATCATAACTTAAGCTCGACCTTCAACTACCGATAGCCAGTCAATAATAAAATATTATTTTGGGTGTCATGACTTTAAGTGATTTAATAAGTAATATAATTTCAACCATTGATTTTTAGAAATCTAACAGTTCTAGTTTTATTCCAGAGGTTTGAATTTGCAAGCCTAGTGCTTCATACATTTACTTCCAGAATGCAACTACAGCGATCCATAAAAAAATCATCGAACAGTCTTGGGTTATATTGATTTGTGCTAAAATATGGCTTCAGACATAATGAATATGTTGACACTTGTCCCCATTCTATACACTTTATGAAGGAATTTGGATGTGTGGAAAATTTATCTCGAAATAAAACAATATGTAGCATTTGATATTTTTGTCACTCACGCTATGATTAATTCGTCAATAGAAATATCTTGTTGGTTTGAAATCATGTTTAATTTGTCAATGGAAATATTTTATTAGTTTGAAAATAGGTTTTAAGCATCAATGAAAATATCTTATTGGTTTTAAGAAAATTGCAATTCACCAGAATTTTCCACAGACTTATAGTGATTATAAAAGATCTACTAATTGAGATTTTTTTCTCGAAAAACAAAAAAATCATCAAATAAATTAATATTTTTTTGGGAAGTATACAAGATTCACTAGGATTTTACACCTTCGTCTAGAGGGGGGTTCTTAAAGTTGTCCCTGTGCCCTACAGTGCAATTCCTAGTCAATAGACCCTTAATAATAAAAAACTGAGGAAGCAAGTTGTTACAATCATGTAAGGCATAAGCATTATCCATTTCTATATCTAAATATATATGTTATAGCTACTTGAGTAGGTGACAAACTTCCAATTCATATTGCAACATAAACATTTGTCTATTTCTAATTCTATAATGTTTAAATTTGACATTAGCCTGGGCTACAAAAAAGACGGCAAAGGTTAGTATATGTAGAGACTGTAATAATACTTTTAGAAATTTCTAATCAAATTAAAGCAAGCACCTTGGAGAGGTTCCTTCAATAATAGAAAATAAATTTCTATAGTTATATAATGGAAAATGAAGAAAGGCTTACGAGCATAGAAATACCAAAATGAAAAGGACCATGGCTACATCACAAGAGAATACAAAATCTGATGAATGGCCTAAATAAAGATAGCCCAATAAGATGAAGTCAAAGATACAAAATTTGATTTACAATACAATAACAATCAATTTGGAAGGGATCCCTCCAGAAATCATTTTTAAAAAAAAATCTTGTTGATTCAAAAATGTCAAAGATGTAATTAATAACACTAGGATTAATATCCAAGTGATAATTGCAATTTAATAGTTTAGAAAATATGTCAAAGATGTAATTAATAACTCTAGGATCAATATCCAAGTGATAATTTTATAGTTTAATAGTCTAGAAAATGATTTACCAAAGGGTTTGAGTATCTAGCTCTATCACACTGTAAAGGTTGACCAAGAGCCTATTATTCCATAGAAAGTGGCCGGATTGAGGAATAGGTGGGCTTATCTATGATTTTAATTAGCCGATAGGCTACATATAGTGTGAGATTTGAGCCCAAAACAAGTCCCACGCTTGCAAACCATTATTGAGTCATCGAAAAACAAGTTTAGACAACCATTTAATGGTATACCAACTACTGTGTAATGGTAAAAGCCTCCAAAATATCACTTATCACATAAAAGCCAAATAAATATTGATTTGACAACTAGATGAGAACATTCTATTTCCATTTGCAATGATTTTTTATCAATTTGATGACAATTTTCTTTTTCATTTGCATTTCTTTATGTTTCAAATTTGTATGTAAATATTTTGGTGGTACATCCATAATTCTTATAGGTGACTTGGCACAACTCCCCTTGTTATGGAAAAACCAATCTATGCATCCTGTGCTCAAATGCCATAGTCCTATGGGAACAATTCACTACAATTGTTACTTTGCAAACAAGTTTTCATCAACAAGGTGACATCTAGACCTAAACTTCCTTTCATCACACATTACAAAATATGTGTAATGTAGAACCGGTTAGGAAGATTGGGAATTACTAATGATTCACACAAAAAAATATCTATCAAATGATGAGCACACAAATTTTGACCAATCAATGCACCTATTTTCTACAAATGATTTAGTGGGCCTACCTAACAAAAAAAATGCTCAAACTACTAAATCTTCCTATTGCACTTTGTGTTGCAATACAAACACATATGAAATCAAATACTGATAATGATTCTAAACAACTTCCAAAAGAGGTCCTACTATGTAGAGGCCAATGAGTCATGTTAACAACTTGTGGGTTCAAAAAAGTCTTGTGAATGGGTCTCTTGGAGAATTACTAGAAATTGTTTACCCAACTAGCTCTAGCCCACCAAATTTACCTTCATACATGGTGGTGCGCTTCGATGACTATAATGGCCCATTGTGGAACCCAAATGACCTAAAAAGTGTACCTATAACACCCATTTCTCTTGGCAACCGTAGGCAAAAACTGTTATTCATGGCATGGGCTATTACCATACATAAATTTCAAGGGCTAACCCTTAAAAAGACAACAATTGATATTGGAAGTCGAAAGACAATGATTGACTTTGACATTTGTGTCTAGGGTCAAATCAATAAACGATTTTCAAATAGAATTGTCATTCTCCTTCGACCGCTATTCCTAAATAAAAAACAACCCATATACCATTATTAGAAAGACGGAGGAAGCTCAGCTACATTTTCTCTCATTATAATGGCATCAGGTACACAATTGCTAATGCAACCTTCTATTCTAAGACTTTCAATATATTTTTCATTATCATTTTCATTTCGTATGGTTTACCCAACAAAAAAATTACTAGCATAGCACAATCACTATTTCCATGATGTGCAGGTTCATGCTTCATATTCATTTGTTTCTGCATCTAACAATTTCCCCACTCTATTAGCATTCCATTATATTGTATATAAATCCTTTGATTCACGTCTACTTCCTTCATACATTATGTTGTTTTTTTCATAACACTAATCATGCATTTTATACTACAAGGTGTTTACTTCTATTTTTCAATGTGTAGGCACAAAATAAATGTAAAATACAATGTTTTTAAGCTCCTCATCAACAAGCTCTGTTAATTGATGAGTGTTGCTATCTTTATGAGATTCAATACTTTATTCGATGCTATTGTAATACAATTAGGAAAGATGACTAGGTTTATTAATTAACTTGTCTCGTTTCGTTTCAATTGTAACTCCACTCAATATTGCTTGGGAACTTGTTGCAGATTAATGGAATTTCCCAGACATTCCACGTTTCACCCAACAGGAAAGAGTTGCTACATGCTTATGACATACTGTGTGGACCTTCTCCACCCAGATATAGTGAAGCATGTTGTCGCATTGGGCATACACTACAAGAGAGTCACCATATCTGGTGCCTTAAAAGAAATAAATTAGTTCATTTGGGGTCTAAGTTCCACGGAAGTAGAGCTTTTCTTTGCATTAGCATCGCTTTAACAATGCATTTACAGTTTGACACAGATTGTTGAAAGCTTACATTTATGGAGCCTCATAAGCTAATGTACATATTATATTCTCAATACAAAAGTTGACAAATTTGTACTGAATTTCCCAAAAAGGCCAAGGAAATTTTCATTTGTTGTAATAGAAAAATAAAGAAGACATCCTTCTCCGAGGAAGAATAAGCTTTGAAATTTTTTGTAAACATCTTTGGTTTCCACTACTGATCTGAGCTTGAATATAATCTTATCTGCTTTGTTATTACTATTCCATTCCATTATTAGTTTGTGAAATTTTGTGAATCTGTATATCACTGTTGTTGTGAAACAATTTTGCTTATAAGTAAGCACTAATGATAACATGTTCATATTCTAAGTTATGACTAAATTTTATTACTGTGAATGGAGGGCTTCAATATGTTTCTATAATGTTGTAGTTATCTCGAATCCTAAAATTCAAACATGGAGCTCATGACAACACAACACAATTTGTGCAGAATGTCAGGTAAGTCACTTGCCATGGTTTTAGTAATTTTTCTTTTTGGAATCTGCATGCTATAGCAACATGTTCAAGTAAGTCACTTCTTTTTGGAATTATTAAGTTAATATTGAATGGATGAAAATTACTGCTGATGCTGTAAATGCAATGGTTATCATGATTTTTTCTGCACACTTCCTTTCATACATGAATGGTTTAACATAATCACAATGTGAAAGAAATGACTAAAAAACACCTTCGAATTTCCAGTTACCTATATAATTCTATCTACGGAGGTAAGTGCTCGTTAATAAATAAGGTTAAAGGTGCATTTTGAAAGTAAGGAAAGTCGAAAGCAATTCAAGGAATCGATCTCCATCAACAGAAAATAAAATAGAATACAGTGAAAGACAGATGGAAATTGTCCGTTTTGTCTCCGTTCTGAAAGAGGGATTAATTTTGTCAAAAGATGTCATATTCAGACAGCGAAGGCAAGCGCATTTTGCATGTGAAAGCAGATAATCCATGTAGGCAGTGGCTATCCAGCCCCAGGAATGCACTGGGGCATAGATGCATGCCATGGATGCTGCCACCATCGTTTCTCTCGTCGGCTGTGCAAACTCTGTCCTGTATAACTGTCCTGTCAACAATTTCTAGGTAACTGTAAAATTTAATCTGTTTGATTAATATTTTATATTATTTTAAGAATAATGAGATTTATTATATCTTATGTAGGTAAAGAATATCTTTTGATAAAATCAAATGCCTCATTTTTATTATATATATTTTTAATTGTATTAATTTAAATTATATATTTTTAATTTTATTAATTTAGTTATAATAAATAATAAAATAATAATTATAAATTATATTATAGTATAAATATATTAAAATGTTATTTAAAATAAAAACATACAATATAAATATATTAATAATAAATTTACAATTATTTAATCTTTGATATTTTTAAATATATTTTAAAAATATATGTTTATGTATTTTTTATTTATTATCATCATAATTTTTTATATAATTTAATAGATTTTGATAAATATACTTTCTATCTAATAGTGTGTTCCTTATCTAACCTCCATACACTTGTATGTTGCATATATTACATAAATCTATTAACAATATCATAATTTATAAAAGAATGAAATAATGAATTTCAAACATAGTCTTTTTTAAATAATAGAATTAGAAAGTAAATATTATTTATATATTAAAAAATTATTTAATATAATAGTTTATGTATTGTCTAATTTGTTGTAGGTATAAACATGTATTTAGTTTGAGTTCATAATTATAAAAAAAATAAAATTAAAACGGTATTACTAATGAATAATGTTTTGAATTACATCAACTCATATTAAATCTTCCTTCTTTAGATCTTCACATTCCTTTTCACTTTACCATTTGAAAAACATTCTTAATATCTTTTTGAAATTTTAAGATAATAAATGTTGAGAAATTCTTTAACATGTAAAGTTCTAAAAATATATAAATATAAATTTATTATTATCATTATCTTTCATAATTATTTAGAATTTTATTACTTTTTGATAATCATGTCTTAGATTTCCCATCATTAACCATTAAGTTGGACACGTTGTTTAATATCATTCTCTCTTTTTCTTTAATCATTATTTTTATTATTGAACATATTTTAAGAGTGGTTAATATTTTTTTATTTTTCTTTTATTTCCTTCTTTTTCTTTCATGTTCTTTGTTTTCATTATATTGAATATAATTTCTATTTGACTTTATTACTGTTATTTCAACATTTAGATTTTTATTTTATGCTCTCTTTTTTATTCTCTCTATTCTCATTATGTAGTAATTTCTACAATGTTTTCTCATTCTCATAGTGAATCAAAAAAATGATAAAACATTTATTCAATTAAATTTAATTTTTTTTTTCTCTCATTTACTATTATAAATTGTATACATACATCTTTCATAAATAATATAATAAAAATAAGAATATTTATAAATTAGTTGTATAAAATAATAAAATTTATATATTTAAAACTAATTTCTAATTCAAAAATATTTCTTGTTATCATTCTTTTATACATCCATTAAATATATATATTTTAAATAAATATAATTATCATTTAAATGTGTTCTATCAACAATTTCATAGATTATAATTAAAAAGAACTATTTCTATTATTTGACTTGCATACCCACTCATATTTATTTTCACATCTTGAAACGACTATTAAAAATAATTTTAATCAAATATCTTTGATGTTTGTAGTCATGTGCTCTCTTTCGTATTATAAATTAATTTGAATGATGTGAAATATAAATTTCATTGTGATATTTTATATTATTTTTAAGTATAAAAAAATTACTACATTTTTAAATGAAATTTACTACATAGTTCAAATATCTTTGATGTTTTGTAGTCATGTGCCATCTTTCGTATTATAAATTAATTTGAATGATTTGAAATATAAATTTTATTGTGATATTTTATATTATTTTTAAGTATAATAAAATTTACTACATTTTTCCTAAAGAATATCTTTTAATAAAATAGAATGTATCATTTTTATCATATATTTTTAATTGAATAATAATCAAAACAATTCAAACAATAGAAAAAGATAAATTTTAAATTAAAACAAAAGGAAAGAATAAAGGTAAAAATATAAGGACTAAAATTATTTTTAATAGTCACTTCAAAATGTGAAAATAAATATGAGTGGGTATGCAAGTCAAATAATAGAAACATTTTTTTTTATAAATAATTGATTAAATTGTTGATAGGACACTTTAAATGACAATTATATTTATATTATTTGTCTATAGAATATGATATTTTATAAATTAAGAATTTGAAAATAATATAACTGAAAATAAGATTTTCTATATCATATTTGAATCTAAAATTTTAATTCATTATTTTTTATCTTTTGTGTTCATCTAATAAAATAAATATAAACTAGAAATTTGAATCAATAAAAATACTTTTGAACAATTAAAAATAGAATCATTTATATTATTAATTTTTAATACAATAGTCATTAAGTTATAAAAAATATTATGAATATCAAATGTCTTAATAGACATCCAAAGTCCTAGGCTTTTTGAGTTCAATTGCATTAAAATTCATGTATAATTTTGTTTTAATTTTATTATAAAAATAGAATAAGTTATATTATTTTTTATTTAAACAAAATATTTTTAATTTTATTTAAAAATATTAATCATATTTAAAATTTTAATTTCTATAATTATTAAATATTTAATATATCTATAAATATTTAAAATAATATAAGATTATTTTATCTTTAGTCGATCAAATATCTTAATTATCATACCAAGTTAAGATTAGAATTAAATCAATATATAACAAGAGCTGCAGGGAGCAAAGTTCCTGCCAAATAGTAATAGAATTGTTATGTTTTAATTAGTTGTGTTTGATACATTTTAGCAGTGTCACAAATGATAAGTACCTGCTTGATGGAAGGTGCATCTAATTGGTGACAAATATTTTGATAGATTTAGACCTAACGACAGGGCACATAGCACTTTACAATCTTGATTTTAGGATTCAAATAACTAATGGACATAGAACATAAGTACAAACCAAGCAACAATATAGCCCCATTCTTAGCACAAAAACACAAATAGAGAGCTAGAGTTCTAAACAAGGACCCTCAACTCTAGTTCTAGCTTAACACACAAGCCAATTGGAAAACAATTTTGAGTTGTGTCTAGTAAAAGCTCACCAAGGTCCACAATGTTGCTATTATACCATTGTATGCTATATTATATCATGATCTAATTTATGGACTAAAAAATCAAATAACCAAAGCCCACTAGGGTAAAGCAATTGCAAAGATTTTATCACATCACATTAAATACATGTCCCCTAAAAGACACTAAAGATATAAAAGTTATTAAGTACAACATCTATAATTTTTTAGGCCAATTACCCTAAGTGAGAGTTGTAAAGTTTATCATGTCCATTAGATCTCAATATTTTTATTATTTAATTTGTACTAGGCATATTTTATGGGTTGAGGCATTGAGGCATTCCATTCTCAATAATATTAGGACCAAGTGTTGTACATCTTGCAAGTCTTAGTTATATTGTTGGAATATTATTGTAATGTTGGCACACTAGTTAAACATAGTAACATTCTAATGTTGTTTGTAGTTTGACGTTTGGATTTGCAAGATGAGTACAATTCATGTGTAACTCTTGTTTGCATTTTGAGCAATGAACATGTGTCAATTGGACCCATCAATGGTTTTGAATACCACTTGGTAGTTTTCCTAGAGCCAAAATTCTATGAATAAAACACTAGGGTGAATAGTCTTATATATAAAGGCTTGGAGAGTGTTTAGGTGTTGATTAATTTCTCTAAGGGTAAAGAGTTTGTTGCAATAGATTGTTGAGTCTTTTCCCTGCATTTGATATCTATTTTGTACAACATATGGATATGTATGGAATGTTTGCTATTTTTTTTCTTAAAGTACATTTTGGGATAGTGGGTGTAAATGTTTTGAATAGTTTTAAAATTGTTACAATATTCAACATGGTAAAGAATATTTTATTACTTCTAAAGTAAATTAAATATTTATCTTTTGCAATGTTAAAGTACATTTTTTCTAAAGAAAAGTATTTAGTAATATATAGATATCTTAGATAAATCTATGTTAAAAAGTATGGAAGCAATAAATATAGTAAAAAAATAGATTATACATTTTATTTGTATTTTATTATTTTAAATTTTAAAAACAAATTATTTATTTACTTTAAATTTTATATAGATATCTTACATATCTTAAATATCTATCTAAAAAGACATAAATAGATTATACTATTTATTTATTTTTAAATGAAGATAAATTGTTTATTTATTTTATATTTAGTATATATCTATCTAAAATACATCAATATATTAATTTGGAGGTTTTTGTATTAATTAGGTCATTATTTCTACTTTTATAAACTAGCATATCTAGCCTATTGTAGGAATATAAAATGATAGTAATATTTATATTTATGTGTTTTTTAAATTCTTTAATTGCATTATATACAATAAGAGTGGCATAATCATTCACTGTATTATTTGAAAAGGTTTACATAAATTGAGTTTTTAAACTTTCCAAATCACAAATCAACAAACACAACACCAATGTCAAACCCAACCTAACTTTCCTAAAAGTTGAATAGAAATATTATGTCAAACCATAAGCAAATAAAAAGATAGCCTAGAAACTACACAACATTCCAAACCAGCCTCCTACATAACAATAAAATAAATATTATATACAAACTTTGGAGAACATAACAACATGACAATAATCTTATAATAGAACAATAAGAAATATTATTAAAATAAATAAATAAATAAACAATAGTAGACCTTAATAAAATGGCCTACAATCTCATAGAGAGAAACATAAAAATTTATCAAAAATTAATACAAAATCCTCATTGTATCAATCAAAAATCTAAGTTTCATTTATTATGATAAATATTTTATTTTTTTTAGACTGCAGGAATCGGGTAGCACGACCCCCTATAAACTGCAGTGCGCCTGGTAAACTTTTTTTAACGTGACCGGCGGCGCTGGCGCGACACGCCCTCCGGTACCACGGGACGGGGGAGACTAGAACTCGTGACCAGCAGAGCCGCAACGGAATTACTTAGCCAACCGAGCTAGGGCCCCTGCCCAAATATTATGAATGATTTAAAAAATAAATAAATAAATAAATAAAACCACAAAACAATAAAAAAATTTACTTGGAATGATAAGACGTACTTTAAAAGGAAAACTATATAAAAAAATATTAACTACAGGTCTACGTAAAGGAAATAACTCCAATGTTTTTAAAGGATCTCCCTATGAATTATTGCGAACTATTCACTTCTTCTTCCTACATATTAATACATACTATTAAAACGTTTACCACAATTTTATTGACAAAACATATATGTTGTAGGAAGACAAAATATTTAATTTATCATTAAAATGCAAAAATAAATTATGCACTGTCCTCTTAGAAGTAAACACTTTTTTTTTTCCTTGGCTATGGAGGAGATTCAGGCACTTGGCTACAAATTCAGAAAATCACCAAAATGTCTGGCTGCAAATTCAGAAAACTCAAAGCTTTGTCTGTAAACACAATCTCAAAAATTCACTGCAATTAGTTAATCCAATGAAATGTGGTATACCATTAAATTGATGCAGATTACTATCTTGAAAATACGGTGAATCATAATTTTTTTGCCTCACTTAAAATATAAATGATTCCATTGAACTACAAGAATTTTAAACCGTTGATTTTCCAAATCTAACGAAATTTGTGTTAGCATATTGCTTTTTTCCTGATTTCATCCTTAAATGTATAAAATATTCTCAAATTTAATTAAGAAAATTTGCTAAGAGAAAGTTGAGTACGATTAGATCTTATCGATGGCACAACCTATGGGAGATTTAATCTATCCAGTTGTAGGGTAATGATTTATTGATTTTTTAGAGATTTAAGGACAACCTTGTGTAGTGGATGTGTTAATGTGGAAAGGTTATTAAAAGATTTTAGTTTAAATACAAACAATTATGTGTTTAGTGGATGTGTTAATATGGAGAGGTTATTAAGAGCTTTTAGTTTATTTATCATACAATAAATATTAAAAAAAAAAATTACTTTTTCTTCAAATTTGAAGATTGACATTAAAAAAATAAAGGGTGATGATTTCAAGAAGGCATAAAGCATTGAGTAATGAAATAAATATAATTATTTATTCACTTAATAGTAAACTATTTTTTTACTTTATAAAAATATGGATATAAATTTTGCTTTTAATAACTTAAGATAGGTAGATATATTTAATTAAAATTAGTTATTAATATTTATAGAGTAGTATACTTATAAATTTTATTTCTACAACCATATTAGTTACCAACTTATATATTTTATTTTTACTTTCATAAATGAAATAAATTGTGTATCAAATTTATGTTTATTATAGATTTATTTAAATAGATAGATAGATACTATTTTTTTACTTTATAAAAATATGAATATAAATTTTTCTTTTAATAATAGATGTATTTAATGAAAATTAGTTATTAATATTTATAGATATAAATTTTTCTTTTAAGAAAGTAATTTACTATAAAATTTAAATGTATGATTAATTTTTTTAGGTTAAAAGGTAATTTCTTACATTATAATATTTGTTTTATTATAAGTAAATATTTTTTTAATAAAATATCTATTGTAAGAAAGTAAATATTTTTTTAGTTTTATTCTTTTTAGGGTAAAAAAGTAATTCTATTATAATGCTTTTATAGAGGTGGAGATAAATAATGAGAGAAAAAGTAAGTTATTTATATTTTCAACTAAAAATATTTGTATGCATTATAATACTTTTTAGATGTTTTTTCAATTATAAATAAGAAAGTAATTTATGTTAAAATAAGAAATTAATTTAATATAAAATTTAAATGTATGATTAATTTTTTTAGATTAAAAGGTAATTTCATTATAAACATTTTAATGCTTACATTATAATATTTGTTTTATTATAAGTAAATAATTTTTTAATAAAATATCTATTGTAAGAAAGTAAATATTTTCTTAGTTTTATTCTTTTTAGGGTAAAAAAGTAATTCTATTATAATGAAAAAGTAAGTTATTTATATTTTCAACTAAAAATATTTGTATGCATTATAATACTTTTTTAGATGTTTTTTCAATTATAAATAAGAAAGTAATTTATGTTAAAATAAGAAATTAATTTAATATAAAATTTAAATGTATGATTAATTTTTTTTAGGTTAAAAGGTAATTTCATTATAAACATTTTAATGATTACATTATAATATTTGTTTTATTATAAGTAAATAATTTTTTAATAAAATATCTATTGTAAGAAAGTAAATATTTTCTTAGTTTTATTCTTTTTAGGGTAAAAAAGTTAATTTCATTAAAATGTTTTTAATGCTTACATTATAATTTTTTTTATAAGCAAGTAAATAATTTTTTAATAAAATATCTATTATGTGATAATGTTTATATTTAACACATCCAATTTATATCACATACAAAAACAAGCAATTTTATTTGTAATTGAAGGGTTATGGGTTCAACTCTTGGGTTTAAAAATTAATATATATTTTTAATTTATTTATTTATTACTAATTTTATTGAAAAAGTTATTAACAAAATTGTAATCATAAAAAAATCAAAATAAACATGTGTTTTTTGTTTATAATTGTAAGGTTGTGGGTTCAACTATCATTTGGATTCAAAAGTTAATATATTTTTCAATTAAAAGTGAATATTACTATCAAATGGTATGTGTAGAAAATAAATAGATATAACTACTTTAAAACTATGTAATTATGCTTTTTTTAACAATGTCCTTTTATATTGTATTTGGTTGTTAAAATTATTTATATACCTATGAACCATTAAGTATCTTTACAAATGCTTATCAATTTTATAGATTTATTATTTTTTTATTAAAATTTGTAGGATGCCTCGTCGTCCAAGGACAAATTCTCAAAATGAAGCGCAACGAAGAGAGCATCAAAGAGAAAATGCTCAAAATTATATGAGACAACAACATGAACAAATGGCTAATGCACGAAGAGAGGAAGCAAGGAGTTTTACAAGTGAAGAGTAACAAACAGAACAAAGGAGAGAATATGCTCATAACTATATGAGACAACGATATGAACAAATGAATGATGTACAAAGAAAAGAAGAAAGGATTTGTCAAAACCAAATTGATAGAGAAAGAAGCCTTAAACATAGGGTAGATATGACAACATAAGAGATTGAATCAGAAATGAGACAGTATGCAAACAAAATGATAACACGTTGTTCACAAATTCAAAGAGCTATGCATTCTAATCAATTGAATGAGATAGAAAGACAAAAAATACAAACGTGCAATCATGAATCAATTAAAAGACACCATCAATCTCATGGGAATGTTGAGGTTAGTTTTGAAGGGGTGAATTCTATTACAATAGATTGTGTGCTACAAACACCAAATGATAGAATTCAAAATGTAATGAATGTTGATAATAGAAGAGATCAAGAAGTAATTAATAATAATACAACTACTGAGATTGATTTGAAAAGTATACAAATGATATTTTGACATGGACTAGATAAACTTTCTACACCAAGTATGTGTTATATTTGTGAAGAGAGTTATCTTGCAATGAAGGTTGTACGGGTACCTGAGGGCCCTATTTGCAATCAATATCGATAAGAGAGGAATGAACATCAATTTTTAGCATTAAAAAATATGGATCATTGTCCACAACCATCAAAACTTACAAATTTAACACAAATAGAGGAAATGTTGATAGCACATGTCAACCCAACACTTCAAGTAACATATGCAACTAGAGGGCAATACAAATATAAAGGACATACCATACATTTTCCACAAGAAGTGAGAGAAATAGCTAAAATTTTACCACATTGAATAAAAGATTTACCAGCCATTATTGTTCAAAAAAAGGATAAGCATGGAACAACTTATAATTTTACAGTTAATAGAGAAAGGGTATATAGAGCACTTAAATATAAAATAGAACATGATAGGTTCTATAAAGATGTTCAAATTGATGAAAATGTGCTTACTAAACTTACATGCAATTCAGATCAAAATATTTTTTGACCAACTGAATTCTATTTATATGGAGTTTGATTCAAATGCAGATGAGTATGCATTTGTGGGTCCAATATTGGAGATAGATGAAGGAAACATTATTAATCACACTACATCAATGGCCTCTAAACCACCAAATACTTGAAGAGAGATGGAACTATAAATGATTGGAAATTACTCATGACAAGAACATATGCTTCATTACATCCAACAATTAAGGATGAGTTTGATAATAATATGAACATCTATTTGCAACAAATGATAATGTACATAGCCATAACAAAAAAAAGTTACATTCATTAAGAAGACCAGTAGCCCGTAGCATTGCAACCAAAGAAGGTAGCACTAATCTAGCAGGAGGTCAGAATGATGAATTAGATGTTGAATTGTTAGTTTCAAAGGTTGCAAGGGTCATGTTAACATCTAATTTATGGATAGAAGCAGGTCTTCTGAATGGAGCTTTAGGATACATAAAAAATATCATATACAAAGCTGGATGTGGCCCACCAGATCTACCTACATATGTTATTGTTGAATTTGATAGTTACTTTGGAATTCCTTTTGAAGATGCATCTCCAAATTTAATTCCAATTTCACCAATACAAAGGGGCCACACACATCAATTTCCCCTATGATTGGCTTGGGCACTAACGATCCACAAATAACAAGGATTAACTCTTTCCAAGGAAACAATTGATATAGGACCAAGAGAAAGGGCAGGATTAACATTTGTTGCTATATCACATGTTAAGTCTTTGGATGGAATTAGAATCTCACCACCATTTACTTATGATCATTATGAAAAAATGAAGACAGAAAAGCAACTCGCCAAAAGAAAAGTAAAGGAAGAAAGACTAAAATCTTTGGAAACATAACATTTTTATGTGATGTATATATTTTTCAAGTGAATTCTTCTATTAAGATTGATATTAATTTTTTGGTATAAAAGATGAATTGTCTCATTCATTATGAATTCCTATTGTACACATCTCTTTGTGCATTTGAAGAAATATGCTATGAATCATGATTTGTAAAGTATCGAGGCATATTTTTTAAATTAAAAAAAAAAAGCGAAAAAAATATGCCTTGAAAATGATATATCTCAGCGTATAATATATAAATTAATATATTAAGATAGATAAGCTAATTAATAATACTATAAAATTGTATGTTATGTTATACAATATAATACATATATAACACACACAACCTAACATAATATTGTATTAATTGTATAACATAACATAAAATTTTAAATAATATTTATATAGAAATAAATATAATATACTATATAATAAATAATTTATTTTTATATACAGTATATTTATATATATAATATAATCTAATATCTTTATATAAAATTTATTTTTCAATAAGAAATCAAATTTATTTTAGGATTGGTTTAAAAACTTGTGAAAAACTTCCATTCCCCTTAGTACTTTGTTTGCCGAATCTTTCACGGAAAACGTGTATGATAAAACATAAAAAACAACTATTATTTATGATAATACAGGCGTGGGTAAATTCAGCGTGGGTAAGTTAATGTCCACAAAAGCTACGCAGTAACGGATGTACGGCCTCTTCACTGCTGCAGAGGTTACGGATAAAATACGGCGGACGAGAGAAACGAGGCAGCCACATTCATGGACATCATGCCCATGCATCTATGCCCCGGGTGCATTCCTGGGTTGGATAGACGTTGCCATCCATGTACATAGAGCGGTATACACCGACCCCGCAGTACGAGGTCTCAAGCAAAGTAGTAGTGCGGTAAACAATTAAAGGGAAGGGCAAAACACCGGCAGCGTCTATCCAGCCCCGAAAATGCACCGGGGTATGGATGGCTGCATACATAATAAACATACATAATAAATGCAAATTTTAACAGTTTCTGGTATCCGTGCACTTGGCAGGTCCGTAGCATCTCCCCAGCAATTTGTCGTCTCTGCCCGGTGAAAGGGATAAATCATTTTTCCCTGCCCTGCTACGATTAAACAATTGAACCAAACGTGAATATAATACTAAACATTAATATTATAATATTAATATATTATGATATTAATTATATAATATAATATTAAATATTAATATTCTATTATTATAAATAATACCATAATATTATAAAGATTTTCTTGCACTTAAATTTTAGTACAAATTATCCTTATTTTCTTTGCAAGGTTAAATGAAAATTATTTAAAAAATATAAGATTATATTTTAATTTTGTTTTTTTATTAAATATAACATTATATTTATTTTATTTTTATAATTTTAGAATTATAAAAGTACTTGAATTATTAATAAAATTTAACAAAAATTTAAAATTTGATTTTAATGTAAAATACATAAAAATATTTAGTATAGAAATATTTAAATTTTTTAAAAAATTGTTTCTATTAAATTAATTTAAATATTAAAATTTTGGTATCTTTGATATAAATTAATATTAGAAATTTTGATAAAAATAAGTTTTTATTTATAATTTTTAAATTTGATTACTTAACACAATTTCTAGAACAAAATTTTAAATATTTAATATATAAGATTTTAGGTAAATTTTTAAATTTTAAGAACATTATAAAATGTTCATATAAATTCTTTGAATATAATGTTTGTTTAATTTTTTAAAATAAAATATAAAATAAAAATATTAATATAATTTTATATTATAAGAATCTCATAACTAATTAAATCATTGCAATAGTACTAATAATGTAAACACTTATAAATATAATAATTTAATATTGATATCTCTTTAGATAGATGTATCTAAGATAACTATATTATGTTCGTCTTTTGATATTTTAAATATTTATTTATTTTTTATTTAAATGATTTTTATTTGAAATATTTTGAATGTATTTAAAAAAAAACTCTAACATTTTAGTCAAAGAATTTATATTAAGAAAAGTTAAAAATTAAAATATTTACCTAAAATTTATACATTAAAGATTTAAAATTTTATTTTAAAAAAGTTAAACAAACATTATATTCAAAAAAAAATTATTTTCATTTTATATTAAATTTTTTAAAATTTAAAGATTTACCTAAAATCTTATATATTAAATATTTAAAATTTTCTTCTAAATATTTGAACATCATAACTAATTGTGTTAAGTAATCCAATTTAAAAATTATAAATAAAAAACTTATTTTTAATTAAAGATATAAGATTTCCACAATCCATATTGAATGTTTAATTTTTGCTTCTGGATTTGATTGTGTGCAAGTTTTTTTCATCAATTTGATTGTTTGCAAGTTTTTTTCATCATTTGATTGTGTGCAAGTTTTTTTCATCATTTGATTGTGTGCAAGTTTTTTTCATCCAGAAGCAAAAATTAAACAAACTTAGTTTTATCAAATTTTTAATATTAATTTATATTAAAGATGTCAAAAAATTTAATATTTAAATTAATTTAATAGAAACATTTTTTGAAAATTTAAATATTTTTATACTGAATTTTTTATGTATTTTACATTAAAATAAATTTTAAATTATTTATTAAATTTTATTAATAATTTAAATATTTTTATAATTTTAAAATTATAAAAGTAAAATAAATATAATGTTATATTTAATAAAAAACAAAATTAAAATATAATTTTATATTTTTTAAATAACTTTCATTTATACTCTTTGTGCATAGCATAACCCTGCAAAGAAAATAAGGACAATTTGCACCAAAGTTTAAGGGTGAAAAAATCTTTATAATATTATGATATTATTTATAATATCATAATATTATATCAAAGATACCAAAATTTTAATATTTAAATTAATTTAATAGAAACAAATTTTTTAAAAATTTAAATATTTCTATACTACATATTTTTATGTATTTTACATTAAAATAAAATTTAATTTTTTTATAAAATTTTATTAATAATTCAAGTATTTTTATAATTTTAAAATTATAAAAATAAAATAAAAATAATGTTATATTTAATAAAAAACAAAATTAAAATATAATCTTATATTTTTTAAATAACTTTCATTTAACCCTGCAAAGAAAATAAGGACAATTTGTACCAAAATTTAAGGGTGAGAAAATCTTTATAATATTATGGTATTATTTATAATAATAGAATATTAATATTTAATATTATATTATATAATTAATATCATAATATTATAAAGATTTGAAAAACAATAAAAAATATCATAATATATTAATATTATAATATTAATGTTTAGGGCGGGGGCCCTAGCTCGGTTGGCTAAGTAATTCCGTTGCGGCTCTGCTGGTCACGAGTTCTAGTCTCCCCGTCCCGTGGTGCGTGTCGCGCCAGCGCCGCCGGTCACGTTAAAAAGTTTACCAACTGCAGTTTATAGGGGTCGTGCTACCCGATTCCTGCAGTCTAAAAAAAAAAAAAAAAATATTAATGTTTAGTATTATATTCACGTTTGGTTCAATTGTTTAATCGTAGCGAGGCAGGTTAAAATGATTTATCCCTTTCACTGGGCGGCAACTTGCTGGGGAGATGCTACGGACCTGCCAAAATGCACAGATACCAGAAACTGTTAAAATTTGCATTTATTATGTATGTTTATTATGTATGCAGCCATCCATACACCGGTGCATTTTCGGGGCTGGATAGCCACTGCCAAAACACCACCATATTGTAGCGGGATAATAAGAGATGGCGGTAGTACGGTAATCGTGGCATCATTACAATTTACAACAATAAATGCAAAAAATCACGTCAGTTGCCCTAACACATGCTTCAAAATTAATTTAATACCTCTTAGAGCTGTGCATCGACCCCACACACCGCGTATCGTGCAGGGTATCCTGCCTTTTCCCTCCTCCATACATAACGACAAAGTGAATCGAATAATGTAGCTGTAGCGAATCTATGTACGTCCGAAGGGACCACTGCCTAATCGAACGATGGCGACAACCTAGGTACTGAAAAAGTCTTTTGAGGACCATAATAGTTTATACAGACCAACTGTACGGTAAAAAAATCTTTTACGAATATTCATCGTCGTAACCACACTTTAAATGGGTTCAGCGGGCTTCTTTTTCAATGCATTTAATGAGTTAAAGTATTCATAACATTATTCGTCAGTCCAAATGCTGCACGGAAAGCGGAAGTCTTATCAAGTCACATCATTCCTTTCTCTCTCATAGTTGTGTTTCCCATGTCATGTCGTAGACAGGAATATAGAAATTCTAAATGCGCTTCTGGTATTTCTATGTTACCCATTCACACAGTTTCCTAGGCCGCCTTCTTCTCTTCAAAACAAAATAGAAATTAGCCTAACTAGTCGGGTCAAACAAAAACTTTTTTATTGTAGTAAATTTCATTTGCCTTATTACTTTAGGTTTATCTATCTATCTATATATATAATTAATAAATATTATTCATGTTGAATAATTAATAGCAGTAAATAATAATCTAATAATGAAATTTGTATATTTTATATTCATCTTTTCATTTAATTGTAATTTATTGTTTAATTTTTATTTAAAAATTACACAAAGTTAGATCACATTAAGTGCAAGTCTTCTTGAATGGGTTGCATGGGTAGAAACTGTTCTTCATACAAACACCATATCATGATTATAGCATACAATACCAGCTCATATCATATCCTCCATATAAAATTACATGTATAGATAACACTGTGATGGGACCCAAAACAACGACTAATCTTAACACTTCAATCTTCTTGTTTCCATTAGTCAAATTCAAAATTTTAAAATCTATTTGTGTGATTAATTGATATGTCTTGGCATTTTAAAACATTCAATATACATTAGTTTACATGCAATTCAAATCCAAAAATTATTTTCATTAAAGAGGAGAATCATTCTACAAACACTTTGCTTTCAAACAATAAAAGGAACCTTATTGTACATCAAGTCATTCTAAGGCATTTGCATGACTAATAAGTGCTATCTTCAATCATCTTCACAACAATAAATTTGGTTCAATCAAGTGGTTTCGCCTAAGAGAACATAATCATTACAATCTTGTGATCTTCTCGAGGCATTTTTAACTATTGTCGATTCTTAACATTCAACACATCACACAGATTATGACATATTTGTTCGCTTCAATCTACTGTCAATAGAACCATTCTCATGAGTTGCAAATCACTTTTATATATTAGGGCACTTTGATAGCAACCAAGATCGATTCCATAGGATGCAAATTCAACCCACACTAAATTTCTAGACTATTCTAATCCCAAGGCAAAATACCAATAAAGAGAATTCATTAACAATTCCAAAGAAGATGAATTTTAATATTACATAGGGTTATTCTTCACCATTGTTCCTAAAATTAAATCTCTTTATCCCTTGCATTTACTTTTTAAAATAATAAATTATATTTAATTTATCATTTACATTTATAAGGATGTTATTTAAGCTAGTTAAAGGTGCATTATTGCATAGAACTCCATACAAATGTTACTTTAGAAAGTGTAATTTATGAGTAACATGTGAGAACCCAAGAAAAAACCTTTGATAGAAGTTTGTGAGGTCAAGAAAGATACGTAATTATGTGAGAGTGCATGGAATTCGTCAATCATTCACCAATTTTATTTTCTTTGAATCAACATGAATGCTAGATTGGTTGATGATGCACTACAACAAATCCCTATGATTAGCTCCCTTTTTTGCTTCCACCCACTATTTTAATGTATTTTTCTCTAATTTTTTGAAAAGTCGGTGCTATTTATTGGGATGGTGCTATATTTGGCATTTTTTGCACCGATGAGAACAAGTAGATGCTAAATTAGGTGGAAATTAGTGCCTAAATTAGTGCCCAAATTAGCACCCATATTAGCACCTAAATTAGCACCTACATTAGAGCCTAATTGAATGCCTAATTTAGTGCCTACTTTAGAGCCTGCTTTAGCACCTAATTGTTTTGATCTAGCAGGGATTAAGGGTTAATGGATTAGGGGTGATAGAACAAAAAATCCTTCCCCAATATTCACTGGCCTTCAATTGCTTGTCTACATTTCACTTGCATCAAAATATCTATTGCCTTTGATTTTTCATTGTATTTAACATGAAATGCAACAATTTGTGTGACAAGATCCATACTATCACCAACATTCCCTTTGTATATACCCATTTATTCCTCTAGATAATCATAAACAAAGCAAATTTCATGTTTACCGTAGTACCACAACATCAAAATAAAGGCAATGTAGCATGTCAGCTTCTAAGTTAAGAAATAAGCCTTTCTCGCCATACCGCCAAGAGATTTTATAGTTTGCGTGGTAAAGCGATACTCACCGCCACCCCATGGGGAGAATTATAAGGCAATGCGGTAATGCAGTACCTACCACCATCCCACATAAGGTGATTCAAAGGAGTGTAGTAAGGTGGTAAACAACAAGAAGATAAAACATACATTACTATATCACCGAGAGGGTGAGCAACATATGCGGTAGAGCAGTATACACTACAACCCCACAACAAGAAATCTTGAGCAAGGTAATAGAGTGGTAAGCATTGGAAGAAAAGTGGACACCGCAGTACCGCATGAGGTGGATAATATGGCTACGGTAGAGCGGTATACACCGCACCACCATACCGTAGCGGGTATAATAAGAGATGGCGGTAGTACGGTAATCGTGGCATCATTACAATTTACAACAATAAATGCAAAAAATCACGTCAGTTGCCCTAACACATGCTTCTAATATAAATTATAATATATAATATTAAATATAATAATAATAACATTTTAAAAATTTAATATAATTATATTAAATACTAAAAAATAATTTGACATTATATAAATATAACCTATGATAAATACATTTATTTTTTTAAATATAAATGCAATCATATTTTTCATCAATTATATGGAATATGCATTATATAGTAATTATGTGTTGCATTATATTTACATGTTAAATTAATTTGTATTATATAAAAATGTCCTAGTTATTAATTATAATAATTTAATATTTGTATTTAATAATTTTTACTATAATATATATATAATAATATGTATTTTATATTTTTTGATACATATAATATATATTTTACATTAAGTATATATTACATTATATTTTTATTTGATAATTTATAATATAAAATATAATATATAATAAATATAATAATAATATTTTAAAAATTAAATTTACATTATATAAAATATTAAAAAATAAATTGACATTATATAAATATAATATATAATAAATACATTTTAAATATTTTGAAAATAAATTCAAAATAAAATTTAAAATATTATTAAAAAAATTATTATCACAAAAATTTAACAATCCAATTAAATATAATAAATTTTTTAATAATATTTAAAATTTTATTTTGTATTTATCTTCAAATATTTAAAATTTATTTATTATATATTATATTTATATAATGTCAATTTATTTTTTAATATTTTATATAATGTAGATTTAATTTTTAATATATTATTATTTATTTATTATATATTATTTTTTATATTATAAATTATCAAATAAAAACATTAAAGTTAATAATGAAATTTGAAGAAAACAAAAAATTCATAAGTTATACTTTTTAAATTTTAACTCTTATACTTCTATTTATAACCAGTCATTGCGGTGAGAGTATGCAGCACGAAGAAGGATGTCTGCCACCAATGTACAACTACGTAGTTTCCAAAACTCTGCCCTGAAAATGATGGTACATGCATTTAATACTGGCAGCAACTATCCATGGAGGCATGCATCCGTGTGGGTGCAAATTGTCACCTCTATAGACAGTGTCGTGAGATTTTGCTTGGTAACAATGCAAAGTAGCTTCGTTGAGGCGCCGTAAATACTTGTCTTTGGCCACCATTATTTCCTCAGGGTTTTCCATGGCATTATCCACCATACACATTGTCTTAGGTGTCTCTTCCTCCAACGACTATACCACGTGGGGTTCTCGGTGGGGTTTCTCCCCGCCAGCAGTGTCAGACTGGGGGAATCCCGGTGGGGTTCCCCCATGTATAATAGCCTATCGACTAATTAAAATCTAAACACAATAATTTTAAAATGAAATGGAGCAAAACAAAAAATGACCAGTACATAAAAAAATCACTCATTGAAACCTCAACAAATAATTTACCTAAAGATTCTACAAAAACCGTCGTGCTGTCAATAATGTTGATGATAAAAAATGGAATTGAAGTTTGTAGGATTTTTTTATGAAAGCCAACCAACACAAAAATCTTAAAAATGAGATAAACCAAAACCAGTCTCCTTACCTAGCTTAACATTACATTTGCAATGAATTTCTCTAATATCCTAATAAACGACACTGTCTATAGAAGCAACAATTTCTACCCGGGCATGGATGTTGCATATATGCATCATAAACCAATCCATACCCGCCATGCCTGCACCTCGTGGATGTTAGGTTGTTAGTCAGAATAACAGTTTTGTTAGTGGAAGCATAGGGCCTGCACATGAATTGGCTGCTGTAATAAGTACTATTATTTATTTTCAAAAAGCAGTTCAAGATTTCATTTCGAATGGAAAATAATATATTAAAAATTAATATAATATTAAAGTGGAGAATATAGTTGCAATTCTAATAATCAATAAAAATGTTAAATTTAAATGTTAATCAGGTTTTTAAAATATAATAAAATAATAATGTATTTATTGATTTGTCAATCTAAATTAAATAAAACAATTATGTTTAAAAAATTATTAGATAAAGATATTAAGTGAAAGTAAAAAATAATTACAATAGAGTTCACATATATATATTTAGAAATATATAAAATTAATAAAATAAATTTTTAAATAAATAGAATAAAACAACTTTAAACATGTAAAAATAAAATAATTCTTACATAAATAAAAATAAAAATGTAAATAAAATAATTATTTAATAAATAAAAATGTTATTTTAGATAAAAATAAAGTCAAGAATACATATAAAATAAAATTAGAATAAATCTTAAGTAAAGAGAATAACTAAAGACTATATTTTTAGAAATCTTTTAGATATCTATACTAAGTTATTTGTCACTTTTGTGAATTTAGATTTATTATTTATTATTTATTAGTTTTACTTTAGAATTGATTATTTCATTAGATGAGTATAAAAATATTTAATCAAATTAAAAATAAAAAAGAGTAAGTAGATATCAAATTTAAAAACTAACTAATAATTCTTCAAATGTCAATTTAAAATTTTAAAAATTAAATATGATTATATTTGAAAAATTGTTAAAATCTTAGAAAGAGATATAACTGTTGTTTATTATTTGACAAACAAATAATTAATCAAACAAAATAAAAAATAAATTTAAAAATAAATAATAATTTTATGAAATGTAAAAAAGGTAGCAATTAAAATTATTAAAAAAATTACTTTTTAAAAAGTAGTTATATATATACACACTTTTGCAAGTAAATAATGAGAAATTTTACACAAGAGTCATATTGTGTCAAGTTTCTTAAATAAGTTAAATTAATTTAAATTACATTTAGAATTGAAGCATGGTTCATGAAATGAAATACCAAAGATATGCAATTATCTATTATAAAGTTAAATCCAGTTCATTTAGGAAAAAAAGGAAAGTGTAAGGTAACATAAAACATTAGAGAGTTAGATAAAAAAGAAATAATATTAAGAAGAATGTATCTTTATCCATTAGCAATTAGAGTTGACTCTTTAGAAGAGATGTCAATATAGGGGTC
This sequence comes from Sequoia sempervirens, assembly GCA_007258455.2. Taxonomy (NCBI): domain Eukaryota; kingdom Viridiplantae; phylum Streptophyta; class Pinopsida; order Cupressales; family Cupressaceae; genus Sequoia; species Sequoia sempervirens. The sequence goes on from VDFB02353493.1 coordinate 370,031,107, forward strand.
ATTAAGTTATTTCCAAAGGAGAATATTTTGCTTTATTTAAAACAATGGAATCCATTTTAGTTTTATCTTTCCAATTTAATATTATTAAATAAACTAAAATGATAAAAAAATAATGGTAGCTATGTTAATCAGATTTTAAAAAATATAATTAAATAATGATGTATTTATTGATTTGTCAATCTAAAATAAATAAAATAATTATGTTTAAAAAATGATTAGATAAGAATATTAAGTGAGGTAAAAAAATTTATGATAGAGTTTACAAAACTAATTAATTTAATTTTTCTAAAAGGTGGGAATTGGAACTTCAATATTTAAAAACCCTATTATTATGCTTTTTCTATTAAAAAAACCTATTATTATGTGTTTCCTATAAACTTCACAATAGTATGTTTTTAAAAACAAATATTTAAAAGGAACCACATTATTGAATGCATTTTTTGTGATATTTGAAATTCTAATATTGACTATATCAAACCCAATATCCCCTTTAAAATTTAAGTTCAATAAGATAATTAGTGGGTAACTTGTTTTCAACTTCATTTGGTGTTAATATTATAAATACCTTTATACAAGGTAAAAGGGTATATTTCCACACATATGCCTTATAAAAGAAAGATAAGAGAGTGGGTTCCAAAAAGTGAATCAAATTAGGGGAAAAAATCCTTAAAACACAATGCACAAACAAATCTCAAGGTTTAAAAAGTTAGAAATCTAACCCCGAGGAATAGGCACACAAGTGGATTGCATACATGAGACCAAATGGTTCTATGTTCCTTGCCCTATATTGCAATACTTATTGTGCCAAGATAAACTATTTGTTAAGGGACAAGGATCCCTACACATTAAGGGAGCCCTTTAAAATTACTATGAACATTAAGAGCTAATAAAGGAAAAATACATAAGATGAGTGAGATGATGATTTTTCCTTAGGACAAATGATAGAGAAGAAAATCCCATGTGTTAAAAGATAAGCTAGATCAAGTGATGTGTGCTTTAAATGAATTGAGCTACAAGGTATATTGAAATGAAAAGGGTTTATCCAATGAAAGGTATAACCACGGTAAGCAAGGAAAAAACTAATAGGTCAACCTCCTAGAAATACCATTCTTTACACTCGTGGAAATTCCTGAGAACAATAATATTTAGACATGTATATGTTCTAGAATGATAATGTAGCATTAGTTTGTTTCCGTGTTGTAGTTAAAGAGTTCCTCAAATGATTCTTTTATCCATTTAATAGGATTTTGTGAATGTTTATTGGATATAAGAGGATGATTAAATAAATGCAATTGAATTCCTTGGAATATAAGTATATAGTACTAAATCACTCCAAATTTGAACCAAGTTGGATCAACGCGAGAAAGAAATAGTAAGGATTCAACCAAATTTTGAATTTAAATTTTAAAAATTTAGGGGTCAAATCCATAGGTGTAGGTTCAATCTTGTACGTATGTGATTGGTTTAGGACATGGAAGTAATAGTATCTAGGTAGAGAATGAATTTGTAGATATGGGTGACAATAAAGGGGATAATAAAAGTTAGATATGCAATAATATGTGTGGACATTGATAACATGGAGCCAAGTGTAATAGAATGTATAAATAGGAACGAATAACATGGTGGAAAAATGATTCCAACTTTATAGAAATGTATTCCATTTGTTGATATATAATTATATTAATTAGTTCCATAAAAATAAGTCTAGTTACAACTATGTCATTAGGAATGAAGACATAAAGGATCTTCAATAAAAAGTAGAAATCCTGAGGGCATATTGCTTTGATACTAGTAAAGTTTTGGCTAGTCTATGAGACACCCACCACAATGGCTATGTAGAACTTGAGAATTTTTATTTTTTTGATTTTCTATGTCAATTTATTCACTATACTTGTCATAAAAAAGACATGCATTTTGGTCTACGTTTCTCACAACTTTTAGTTGAAGTTCAAAACAACGTTCAATTGAGTGGTGCTCCCATAATGTTGACATGGAGAGAAAAATATGTGATAGACTATAAAAATGCAACAACAAATATTAAAAAATAAATAATTATATGAAAATGATTCATCAAATGTTATTTTTTATTTGTTATGTAAAATATTCATATATTCTTTTAATATGTATATTCTTTTAAAATGACATATTTATATTTATCATTCTACGTATAAATCATGATAATATTATATAAATCGAAACCCCAATAGAAAATTCATCTAATCTACCTTAAAAAAGAGAAACCTGTATACACTTAAAAATGGTCACATCTCAATAGTCTGGTAATTAATTAAATATTTTTAATATTTAATCAAATCTCCTAAATTCAATCTACGTATAAATGAATTTAAATAATTTATTTATATTGTTCATTCTTTCATTTCAATTAAATAAATAAGTTTATTTAATCACTTTCTTACCCATTGCTTAATTAATTAAATAAACATTACAATTTATTTATATTAATTATCACATAATTTTGGCTTGAATTTTTAATTCAAATAAAGATTAAATATTCTTCCCTTCTAAAAAATCTTCTAAAGTCCATTTGCAATTAAATATTCCAAATATTTAATTAAATCTTCTAATGTCCATTCACATCAAATATTTCAAAAATCTTTTAAATCTTCAAATTCACATAAAATTAAATAAATTTATTTATTTAATTTGGATTATCTTCAACAATAGTGAAACAAACTTCAAAACAAAAAAATAATAAATTTCTCTGTTTTTGAGCAAAGTTGTTCCCGTGGGTTGAAGACAAACCTCCATTCTTCTCTCCAATGTCCCAACATCTTCCATCTTCCTCTCAACCTCTCCATCTCTCACCATTCAAAATTAATAGACAATCTCACAGTCATTGATCTTCTCTAGCCAGGCTCTTGCCTATAAAAATCTATAAATAGGGACTACCAGGTCTTTGAAAAGAGAGAGAAGCTTTTGTACGGGGAAACTATAGCCAATTTGCAATAGCACAATATTTTAGCATCCATAACATTCTAGATTTTAGCATAGCATAGCCCAGCATATTAGCATTCCATATCATGGCCTATCAACCTCATATCATAGTTTTAATAGCATTCATAATCCATAGTCCCTGTGCATAATCTATAGCCCCTATGCATATCCGTATTCACTTCACCAGCATATAGGATAGAGAAGTACTCTCCCTTTGCATATTGGTTCTGCAGGTTGCCATTATGAGAAGCTTTGCTTATACAATTTGAGAATAGCAGCTTCAAGTGAATCACTGGAGATAGAGGACAATGGAACGATTCTGAAGAAGCTATGTTTGTTTTCTCTGATTTCATTTTATTTAGCTTTCTTTAGTTTAATGTTGCATTGGTGTGTTTTTATTATCTTATTTTGATACTAACATTTCTCACACACATTTTTGGTGCCCACTGTGGGGCCTATGCCCCAATTTTAACATCTTTGTGCAAAATTTTCTGATAGGTTACGGCTGGAAGAGCGAATTAGCGTATCAAACACGTTTTAGCACATATCACACCTAGTTTAGCGCTCTTTAACTCTCTTCTAGTGCTCATTGCAGGTTTTTCAATGCTCGTTCATCATTTCACAATGCCCATTCATCATTTCATAGTGCCCGTTCATCATTTCACAACACCCGTTCATCATTTCATAGCGCTCTTTCATCATTTCACAGCGCCTGTTCATCATTTCACTGCGCCCATTCATCATTTCATAGCACCCTTTAATTATTCCATAGCGCTTGTTCATCATTTCATAGCGCTCGTTCATCATTTCATAGCGCCCTTTAATTATTCCATAGCGCTTGTTCATCATTTCATAGCACCCTTTCATCATTCTATAGCACCCTTGATGTCTGTTTAGCACATTTTTCTATAGAATCTGTAAGTTTGCAAATGTAATCTATAATTTAAGTAGAAATTTGATTGGATCCGACACGACCGTGGCTAGTATGAGCTTTAAAAAAATGAATCAATCCTAGGATAGTCACTTAATCAAAATGAATCAATCCTAGGATAGTCATTTAAATTAAAAAAATCAAGCAATCCTAGGATAGTCACTTCATTTTCCATTTTGGACTAAAAATAATTCTATGTCTTTGTGAAGTAATATCTTCACCTAGCATAGAAAACTATTTATTTGGGCTTAAAATTGAACTTTTGCTTGTTGTGATTGAACAGTGATAGGCCTATGCTCTCCCCTTAACTGGGTGATCAAAATGCCAGACTCATCTATTTTATTTCATGCAATTTTAAGCTTTGTTAAAACCTTTTAGAAGGCCTGCCATAGTGGGAAAAAGTACTCACCCTACGGGAACAACCTAAGTGGGTTCAAACCAAAGCCAGGTTTTTCCACCCCACTATAAAATTTAAAGCAAATATGGGGAAACCCACTTTTTTCAGAAGTGTGCAAGATAACCATCCCCAAAACCTTTTTTCTAAAGGTTGGGAGGTCTCCTGAGGGAGTTTATCATTTGCGGCTCTGAACGGAAACCCTTTCTAAGAACCTAGTGTAGTATCCAACCGAGTTAGTAACCAAACATTGTAATACTCGCAGTGCAAGGGGAGGGAAGAATCTGTCCCCAAGACACTCACCATATAATTTCCAAGGACTGTTTGCTCAGGGGATCAAGAAATCTAACCTTGAGTACACACCTGGAAAAGACAAAAACAGAGGCGCCCTCTAGGGGGTGACAAGGTTGTGTGAGTCGACACAATTTTAAGCTGTGGGCTGTTGACTATAATGATGACCTTTTGACCTTAAGAGTGAGTCTATCTGAAGTGCATTTTTGTTTAACAAACCAGTGAAAATAGGACCATACATGGTCCTTTTGAACATACACTATCTGTTTAGATTACAACTCTTAAAAACATTTGTCTTTGAGTGCTATGTATTCCAAAATTATTAAAATTCAGTAAAGATCATCCAAAACCCATAATTACATTGATTAATCTCATGATAAGAGATTGGAAATCCACAACCTTTGTTAAGAATTCTATTCTCAAATGAATCAAAAAGCAAAAGAAACCACTTAGCTTCAAGAAACTATTGAAGAAAAGATGATTCTTGTACCAAAGTTGAAAGGTTTTACTTAAACATAGAACCTTTATCCATCGAGATCACGACTATGTTAGAGGTTTCACTAACAATTACACTGTAGAACCATTATACTCACAAGCTTTCTTTCAAAGAAGAGCCCTTTCTCAAAGACACAACCATAGTCAACGTATTCATTCTTCTTATATACCCCAACCTGCAATTGAATATTCTACTCGTCCAAATAAATTTCTGCAATAGAGAACTCAATCACATTAGGCATTTATCACAAATCCATCTTCTTATGAAGCTATGATCAAACTTCATAAAGTGAAAAATCATTTTGCTTGGTCTTTTGTTTAAATTCCCACAAATAGGATTTTCATCCTTTCAATTAGGGAAAACACGACTAAAGACTAGAAATCTTTTAAAGTCATAAAATCTTCATTCTATCCTGACTTTAATATCCATCAAAAATTGCACTATTTCACTCTTTTGATCAAAAGTTAGTAAAATTTGGAGCAAAGCTTATGCCTGTTGTCACGAGATCTCAAAAGCACATAGAAAAAGATGAAAGAGAAAGTACCACAAGTAAAATGGGTGATAATAGTGAGAAGGAAGAGAATCCATTTCATATTGAAGAAATAATAGAAGAAAAGCTCTAAGAAGCAGAGCAAGATCCCCAATTCCATACACTTATAGAAAGGATTTTAGAACGAAAAAAAGAAAAATATTTCCTTTCATTAGCTAATCAAGGAGCTAAGTTACCTGCTGATTTTGATATAGAAGAGATTAAAGAGAATCCTGAAACTCCTCCTAATGACTTTAGTGCCCTTACTCAACAGATAAAAGAATTACAAGGACAAATAAAGGAGATGCAAGGGGGTGCAACAAAGAAGTATGTTTTGGAAGACATATGTCCTTGTCCATTTGATAGGAGTCTTCAAATGATCCCTTTTCCAAAACATTGTGAAATCCCTAAATTTGATAGGTACAATGGAAACACCGCCCCCATTGAACATGTGAGGGATTTTCAAAATATGAGTCTAGAATTTGCTTATGAAGATACCTACTTAATGCGATTGTTTCCATGAAGTTTGGGTGGACAATCCATGGAATGGCTTTCAAAGATCACTCCCCCCATCAAAAACTATGAGGAGCTAATAAATTAGTTTATATCACAATATGCCTACAATATTCAGCACCAGATAACCATGCTTGATCTTTGTAAAGTGAAACAAAAAGTAGGGGAATATTTCACTACATTTTTGCAAAGATGGAGAAGATTGTTTGTACGATATTCTCGTCCTATTCTTGAAAAGGAAAAGATGGATATCTTCATCAATAGCCTAAATCAAGAATTAAGCTACAGGCTTAATCTTCATTGTCCTCCTAAGTTTGAAAAGTTGATTGAAAGCACAATCACCATTGAAGGGGCCTTGGTCAAAAGAGGAGTGATAAAAATTGATAATCCAAGTTCATCCAACCATAACAACAATGATAAAAAAGGTTTTGGAACAGAAATAAAAATGTTGTCAATGATGGTATAGTGGATGCAAACAATCTATGAATGGAACCATCTATCTTCAACCTATCAAGTACTCCATGAAACAACCAACAAGAAAATACCAATCAATAAAGAAACAACAATCAACAAGGACAAAACTACAATCAAGAATCAAGAAAGCATGACCAATAAAAACAACAAGGATAATCGCGGTAATCTTGGCAATACCCAAACATCAAATCTACCAAGACCTCCATTCTTTTCAAATCAATAGAATTTTACCGCTTTGGGTCAATCTCTTGAGTTTGTTCTCAAGGAGCTTCTCGATAATAAGGTTATCACCTTACCACCACAAAGAGATTATGAGCCACGATTCAAACCATCATCATGGAATGACTTGTATTATTGCAATTATCATCGATGTAAAGGTCATAGAACAAATAACTGTCAAGCCTTGCAAAATCTAGTACAAGATTTAATTGACAATGGCACTATCACAATTGAAGAACATCATACCAATGATGATCATCAAGCATTCAAAGATCCTTTACCAAACTATCAAAAGGGGGAAACGTTAGATACTAAAGCGAAAAGTATAAATAATGTTCAAGACAACATAATCCGCCACATATATGCAAATGATCAACGGGTCAATGTTATCAAAATCAAGGAAAAACAAGAATATCAATAGGTGAATGTGACTACGAGAGGACAAGCAAAAGTTATTTTAAAAGGAAGTTCATCTAAGGCAACTATTCCTCCTCTGAGTCATTCTAATCTAGTTGATCAATTGAGAAAAACAACAGGTCAAATCTCTATCCTTGAACTTCTAAAAATATCCCCAATACACAAGAATATTTTAGAAGAAGCTCTTGTAAACACAACTGTTGACACTGATCTGGATGTAGACAAATTTCAAGCCATGGTGGGAAATTTGTCTTCCCCCACTTTTCTTTCATTCTCTGAAAAAGATGATGCCTCCATGACACATCCGCATAATTCATCACTTTATCTTGAAGTTATGATCCATAGACACCAAATCAGATGTGTCTTGATAGATGGAGGAGTCGGTTTAAACATTTGTACCTTAAAGCTAATACATGCCTTAGGAATATCAAAAAATTCCATTGATCCACGAAGGAAAATAACTATCAAGGCATATGATGATGAAGAAAGAGCTTCTAAAGGACTAATAATGCTGCCTATCAGAGTGGGACCTGTTGTAAAAAATACCTTTTGTTAGGTTCTAGATCGTGATCTTTCCTATAACATACTTTTGGGTCGCCCATGGATTCATGATATGCAGGCGGTACCATCAACGTACCATTAATGTCTCAAATTTTCATATGATGGACAAGAAATAGCTATACAAGCTGACTACAATAGCACCCAAACTTGTTCAAATCTTCAAGCAACACAAGATGCCTTTGTGCCGCACAATAGGGAGGCTCTTATTGCTTATTCTTCCGATCTACAAGGCCAATTGCAAGAATTGACAAAGAATCTTAACACCAAGCTATAGTTAAAAGACAAAGGAGTAGGTGAATATTCCCTGTGCCTTTCTAGTTTACCACCTTCTCTGAGGTCATATGGTCAACCAACCCTATCAAATCAAAAGATCGCAACAGCCTCTACATCCCAAGATTCTATGCTAATCAAAAATTTTGATGGACAATTCATTAAAGCTAACACTACCGAGGAAGAAGTTTAAGATAAGAACATCCTAAACTGGCTATACAAAGATGAAGATGAATCTCTCTTGCACATCAAGTTACCTACCGACGAATATGGCAAAGGGTATACCATCATGCAAAGAATGGGCTATGAAGGAAATGAACCTATAGGAAAAAGAAAAGAAGGTATCATTGAGCCAATTCAACCTATTTCAATACATCCAAATGATAAAACAGGACTTGGATATGGTAAAGGTACATAAGATTCAACGTCATAGCAAGCACAACAAACTCATGAAGGAGAATCAATTTCAGATAAACCCCATGAAGATGTCACTCTACAAAATTTTTATGAATCAGTTTTCCAATTGCAGAATGGTTTAGACACTGATTCTAATGAATATGAATGGGACACTATTTATAATGATGAATTTTGGAGAGACAAACAAGTTGATACCATACATAAATATGCACCTGTTCTCATACAAGGAGAAAGCTCGAGAACAAAATCACTTGAATTTGAACCACGATATGATGATGACTCAAGTGAGGATAATTTAGATTTTAATGAGATTGATAATTGACAGGAAAATACCATCATAGACCTTGTCCATCATGAAAATGACAACCATATCATGACTTTGATAGCTCAAGATCTTACCCAATCTAATGATCCCATACCTTTAATTTATCCAGAACTTATTGATTGGGACAACGATGCACCTATCCATATCCCTACATTCCATGATGACGAGGATATTGTAAATTACCTTTGTTCATCTAATCAAGAAAACAAGTGTTCCATCAAAGAATTTCATACTCAAGATTTTGATAGGGAGGGTGTCAAGTCTCTTAGCTCCAAAATAAATGAAATAAAAGATGGATCTATTGGTGAAAACCAAAAAACGGGAGTGGTAGATCATAACAAGAGAAAAATAAAGAGCGAATCCAATGGTGAAAACCTTTTTGAGGCACTAAAGGATGAGAAACTTGACACTCTTCTTGAACATTATCAAGAAAGATCTTCTGTTTTGATTGAGCCAACAGAATCAATCAATATAGGTACAACAGAGCAGCCAAAAATCTTGCAACTTGTAGCATCCTTAAGAGTGGAAGAAGTACTAAAATTCACAGAGTTCTTGAAGGAGAATCAAATCAACTTTGCTTGGTCATATGCCGATATGCCAGGGTTAGATCCTAATCTGATAATGCATCATTTATCTATAAATACAGGGGCAAAACCTATGAAGCAAAAACTCAAAAAAATGCATCCACATGTTGCATGATTGGTTAAAGAGGAGTTAAAGAAGCTTTTAGATGTTGGATTCATTCAGTCTATTGACTATGCAGAATGGATTTCCAATATTGTACCTATTTCAAAACCAGATGGAAGGATTCGAGTTTGTACAGATTTTAGAGATTTGAACAAAGCATGTCCCAAAGATGACTTCCCTTTGCCAAACATAGATATGATTGTTGATTTAACTGCTAGTCATCCAATGTATTAATTAATGGATGGATTTTTAGGATATAACTAGATAAATATTACACTAGAGGATCAAGACAAAACAACATTCACATGCCCTTGGGGTACCTATTGCTAGAATGTAATGCCATTTGGGCTGAAAAATGAAGGAGTGACTTATCAAAGAGCAATGACCACCATTTTCCATGACATGATGCACACCTTCGTGGAGGACTATGTGGATGATTTATTAGCCAAATCTAACACAAGAGAAGGACATCTAGAATTCTTGTCAAAAATCTTTGTCAAAATGGAGAAGTTTAATGTTCGACTCAATCCAAAGAAATATGTCTTCCGTGTTAAACCTAGAAAACTCCTAGGATACATTGTTTCAAAAAGAGGCATAGAGGTTGATCCAGGAAAAGTACAAGCTATAATGGACATGCTGCCACCATGAAATATTAGTCAGCTCCTATCACTGCAAGGACAATTACAATCCATCAGGAGGTTTATAGCTCAACTGGTAGACAAAAGCTTACCCTTTACACATCTATTGCATAAAAATGTCCCATTCAAATGGGAGGAAAAGTGTGAAGCAACATTTAGTCAAATTAAGCAATATCTCATGAATCCATCAGTTCTAATTCCACCAGTTCTAGGAAAGTTGCTCATACTCTATATTTCAGCAACAAAAGTATCTTTGGGAGCATTAATAGCACAGGAGGACTCTATAGGCAAAGAAAGGGCCATATACTATATCAGTAGAACTTTAACAATTCATGAACTAAATTATACTTCCATTGAAAAAGCTTGCCTAGCAATAGTGTTTGCTTCCCAAAAGTTGCGACACTATATGTTGGCTCATACAGTTAACCTGATAACCAAAGTCGATCCATTAAAATACCTCTTGAGCAAAGCTACTTTAACAGGAAGACTTGAAAAATGGATAATGATCTTAAGTGAGTTTGACATTCACTATGTAGATCGAAGAGCTATAAAAGGACAGGTCATTGTAGATCAGTTGGCCGAAGCACCTTTACAAGAAGAAAACCCAATGCACATTGAATTTCCTGATGCAAATGTCTTCACAACAACAATTAAGAACTTATGGACATTGTACTTTGATGGATCTTACACGCAACATGGCTCGGTGGCAGGGATTCTTTTTGTCACACCTGAAGGACATACCATTCCAAAATCATATTGGTTGATGTTTCCCTCTACAAATAACATAGCTAAATATGAAGCATTGCTCACAGGAATGAAGATAGCATTAGAATGGCATATTATAGAGCTGCAAGTCTATGGTGATTCACAACTTGTCATTAATCAAATCAATGATGATTATCAGACTAAAGATGATAATGTTAGAATTAGGTGTTGCACACATTGCATAATGTTTGTAATGTTTTATTTATTTATTATGTGTGTGGTGCACCTAGGGGTTTTCTAGGTGAACGTGCATCACAAGGAGTTATAATGTTGGGGCCACTTTGTTGTATGTAACATTGGGACATAATTATAAAATGTAATTATTTAATATTGGGGAATAATAATAAAATAAAAGTACCCAATATTAAATGTGGGGTCACATGATGTTATATGGTTTTGGGCACATGGTTTATGTAATACCACTTGGTGGTTTTGTGGGAGCTTGTTTCTATAAAAGCAACCACAAGGGTAGTTGTTTAGGGTTTTTGGACAGTTTGTTCCAGGTTAGCAAGTTGAGCTTGTGCATGTGTGAGGGTTTGAAGCATGGCATGGGATGTGTGGATTCATGCTTGGTAACATGGAATGCATGGAGAGCTTGTGCTTCAGAAGTGTTCATGGAGTCTCTGCAGATGTATTGTAATGGGTTTTCATTGCTGAATAATACATGAAGTGTGGATGCTTTTGGAGGCTGGGTTTTTCCCTCTTGAGGGTTTTCCCAGGGTATAACTTGTGTCATCTTTGATGGGTATGTTGTCTATTCTCTTGCATGTTGATGTTGAGTATTTTACTTGCATGTTTCATATTTGGGTTATGTGGAAATTGTCATTTTATGGCTGCATAGTTTCCTATCAGATAAGTTGCTACCTTACAAGAACACGGTGAATGATTTTAAAAAGTATTTTGTGGCAATCAAGTTTTCACAAATCCCAAGGATTGATAATAAAGCTATAGATGCAATGGGTACAATTGCTTCCTTGTTGGGTAAGTGCACCAAGATGGTTCCCAAAAAGGGGGCTTAAGTGGCCACTTTTTCTTTTTCTTTTTTTTTCTGAAATCAGGAAATACTAACTTTGGACATGAAATTGAGGATAGTTACACTCAAAATTTTGAGATGGAACAAAAAAAGGATCGAATTTCTCCGAGTCTACTTTCTAATCTACTAATTTATTTTGAAAATGGTTGAGATTAAGGGGTTCAAAAGAGGTTCATACACAAATTGGTGCTATTTTTGTTAGAAAACATAACATAGCAAATCTTGTACGACCTGAGCACGGTGAACTTTTTTGTAGTATTTTTAAAATCGCAATGGTAAGAAGCTAGCTAATAGTATCTAGTTGATGCATGATTTTTCTAATAATTTTTCAATGAATATTTGATTTTTTACTAATTTTCTAAGTGGGCATTTCCTGAAAAGCAGAATTTTGGCTGTGCTCCCCCTAAATTTTTTTGAAGGTAATTGATTTTTTATTTTTTTATTTTTTTAGAAATGTAGAATAAGAGTCTAGTTTCCTAAAATGTAATTTATTTGAAATTTCAATGTGAGCGGTTAATTTATAGGGAAAAAAACCAAACACTGCTTTTTGGCAAAAAAGAGACATACAAAACAAAAGAAATTATGGATGAAAGGCTTAACATTGTTAAAAAGTGAAAAAAATTACATTGTTGGATAGCTAAGAGAGAACCTAACATTACCCATGTGTTTAATTTTGTGGATATTGAACCAGATGCAATCCTGATGGTGAGCACGAACCCGATTATGTGAAAAAATTGTAGAATTTGCAAAATCACATCTTTTGTCATTGGGAATGCCCTCCAAGACTTTGGATTGGTATTCCAAGGCAACTACCAATGCTAAGGCTCAAGGATTCCCAAAGAAAATAATAACATGCTCGCGTTATAACGTGATTGCGCTATTTCCTAGTTTTGATCTCATTATGTTTCATCGATATGCGTTCTTTTGCCTCTTGCATGTTGCTGTAGCATTCTGTTTGTTATGCCGAAACCAAGAAAATCCTCCTATCCCAATGTGTTTCGCTGTGGCCTCATGGAGTCGAGGAAACAACATGTAGATAATGCTTCATTATACCGAGAGTCACCCTGAATGCCATCTCCCAATCGCTGAGATATAATAAATTTTCTTACCGAAATGTGCTTCCTTGCTTCATTCATTTCACTATAACCTTGAGATATCAGAGAGACATCTCACAAATTAGACTTTGCTTTATCGAAAATATTCATTCATCATGAGTCACTATGACAAATTGGTTCTCTCGCTAATGTATTCTTTTATCTTATGTGGGTCGCCATAACATACTGACATCGAGGAGACCTCATACAAAGTGCACTTTATTTTACCAAAAGACTTTATCCATCTTGTGTGTCATTGAGACAATCCAATTTTCATCTTGACAAAGTCTTCATTGTGTTATCGGCGAGACCGAAGGTCACTCGCCGAGACATTACTTGAAAGCCTCAACTCTTACCGATATGCATCCTCCTGCCACCGGTCGGTGTGAGAATGTATATTCGCTATGACCTCACACTAGAAGCAATATGTTTGGCCAAAGAAACCATCCATGTGTTGTTCGGTAAGACTCTCCTCAAGAACATGCTGATGAAAACCCCATGTTGACAAGACATAACAACCTCACCGAGATCACATTATGATATCGCCAAGCTCTCGCCGATGAACCTCCACATGCATTAGTTAGAAAGACAATTCAAAATCGATGAGACACTATCCCGATGACCAAACTCCTGCTGATAGGTTCCTCCTTAGTTGCCTAAACCACGTGAAAGTCATGCCAATAGAAACCTATAGGTGAATGTCGATCACTGTAACAATGAACAAGTCTTGCCGATCACTTGCTACAAACATATGTTAACACACAGGCAACATGGGTCAGGGAGACCTAGATAGAC
>VDFB02353493.1:370045010-370236542 GCA_007258455.2 Sequoia sempervirens
TCCCTCTCTCTCTATCTCTCAACCCTCTCCCTCCTATGTCGGAAAAATATGTCTCAATCCCACAAGCTGAAACCTCTATTGGAGCCAAGTCGGTGTGACATATTCTATGTCTGGCTGATGAGCAGATTTGTAACCTTATGTTTTTTATAGGTCGTTGTGACCTTGCAGAAGTCTTGCCAAACAGTTACACATTGGAGTGTTCAATGTGACATGTTGTACTTGGTATGTTCTCTTACCATGTGGAGATCTCTGGCTGATAGGCCATACATATCATTTATCGGGGAGACCCTTGGCCGAGAGGCTTAGTTCAGGAAGAAGCCTTAGCAATGAAGAAAGGTCTTATCGATGGGGGAAATAATGGAGTCTTTGCGGTGACACAATGACTTCGGTATGAAGTCTCAATAGTCGATGGAGAGTCTCGCTGATGATGAGGGGTCTTCGGTAAAACTCTTGGTGAATGGTGGTCTCGGGGTAACTTGGAGAACTCGGTAAGAAATCTCAGCGAAGATTGGTATGTGTCACCGATAACATTTGCTTGGTGTCCTTGAAGTAACATGTGATGGCTTAGCAGGAAGTCTTACTGATGTGTGAAGTCTTGTCGATCATTCGGTGCTCGATGTAACTAAAGGGGTCTCGGTATGAAGTCTCAGCGACGAACTAAAGTCTTGCCAACTGCTAATCACTTCGGAGAAAGTCTTTGAACCTCGGTATGATCTCTTGGCGAAAGACAATAGTCTTGCCAATGTAAGTTCTATTGTCTATGTGACTTTTGAACCTAGGTATGAAGTCTTGGTGAAATCAATGAGTCTCGCCGACTGGTGGATGCACATGGATTAACATGAAGGCTCAACGTGAGGTCCTGGCAAGAGCGCTAGTCTTGCCGAAGGGAAAACTAAAGTTGATGCAATGGGTGAACTCGATATAACCTCTTGTCGATTGTAAGGACTCTTGGTGATATCGAATGCTAACTGTGTTGGCATCGGGGAGACATGGATAGTGTCTCACCGATATGCCAACACAGCTTGACATGGTTATCATAATGCGAGCACGTTATTAACTAGTAGAGATATGTTCATTTAGGATTAAATAACACACTCTCATTATCACTAAAACGGTAAAAAATCATAGTATACCCATGATGTTGGCCCACATTCTGCATATTCTCCTAGTTTTGTGCGTGGTCCAACAAAAAGTAGCTTTTTGGTGATTGAGTGAAGTGAGCATGCATGATTTTGAGATTCCATCACCTTTTGAATGTTCTTTCCATCACTTTTGCATGAAATAGCAGAGTTTTCATGTTGAGAGGCATATAATATCAATTCAAGTTTGAATTATAGTGATAATTGATATACAATTGAAATTTGGAGGGGAACAAGCTTTTGAAGAAGTCAAATTTTTGAGGAGTTTGAGGAAGGAAGAAGCAAAGGCTGCATAATTGGGTAGAACTCCTCTATTTGAAACTTTGCTTTTTTAGGTATGTGAAATCTTTGTACATTTTCTTTCATTCTATTATGGCTTACTTTCATTTTTGTTGTTTAGCTTATTCCATGTTGATCAAATTGTTTGTTTGTGATGCAATATCAGATTGCCAAGCCACTCAACAACATCATTTCTTTAGGGAACTTCCTTCCCAAATCAATAAAGAGTAAAAGATCAATTTATACAAAATTTGTCAAATTCATCCAAAACTACTTTTCATTCAACCAAAATCCATTTATTTCATTTCAACTTATAAGGCTATTAGTAGCCAATTCACCATCTCCATATAGCAAACCATTTTTAGAATAAACTTTCAACTTTTTTCTTGTCATAAACAATACAACAATCACTCATCAACTCAACTTACCCCTTCAAGTAAAAAAAAATCAAACACCTCTATTCCTTAGACCTGCAATCAAACATCATCCCAACCATTTAAGATATCTTTACTCAAATCAACACATCCATCATTCTATCTTCACTTAAACACCATTTGTAACAACAACAAGCAGCATTAGTTTAACACTGTCACCAGACCTTTAAGATACCAATTTCATCATGTTTGATTGTAATATTCCAATATATCAGTATAGACACACTCTGACTACTTTGCATTCAAGAAACCATTGCCATATATTGGAAAGATATGCCCAAATCATCAAATATTTCACAATCTACCTTCAAAACATTACCAAACATAGACACAACTATGGCATCACAAATGAGACTGCTCCCAAGCACTTAACAACATTCATTTTGTTGTTTCTACATATTCTCTTTTTTTAGCAAACAATGCCAAATATCTCTAGGAGGCCAACATTCCATCTAATCGGGTGATTCCTTTTCTATCATAATGCATTTACACAATACCAATACAGATTCTCAGGCCTATTTTGATCCTTTTCAACATACTATAAAATTTTATACACTTATTTCACAAAACATAGTAGAACCAACATGCTGTCTACTGGTAAAAGCCCTTAAATGGGTCAATTTATCAAAGAAAGTCATCATAGAACTACTCACTAATCCACCAAACCTACAAATAGTCTTATTCCATGTGTAGAAAATCACAAATAAACAAGTTTCAAGATGGGAAACACCCATCAATACACAAAATCAGTAAACGTTTGATTATAGGGTGAAAACACACCAACCATGAGGGTTTTTTTAATGAAACATTTGCAAAACCTCTACTACTCCACCCAACAATTGAAACATGCTTCATTATGTCTACAAATTATTTTGAAATCATTTCTAAGCTCCTCTACATGTTGTTTCCTCAAACCCTACTTGAAAACACCATTTTTTTGAATGAGGAAATTTAGAATTTTGTTCATGCAATAGTATCCCGACTTCTTATTTCTATTTACCCCTGCCACACAAATCTTCACATTGAAAAGACACTAAATATGATCCATTCCACTGACCTACTAGCCCTACATCAGTGGAATGGCTAAGAATCAATTTTTAGACTCTCTAAATAATTCTAAGGAAACCACAAACTGAGACTTATGAAACTAAGTTCAAATTAGATTTGATTATTTGAATTACAATTCCTACAACTTTCAAGAATGAAAGAAGTCTCTTTCCCTGACAAGAATCAAATCTTAGAACATAATTGAATCACTATGCAACCTAAAAACAAGAATAGAAAAGGTTTCCAAAATAATTGAGCAGAGGTTTTTTAATTAATTTTTATGGATTTTTGGGATAGAAGATCTTCCTTTCTCGAGCTTACAATTCTTTTTAAAGGTGTCTAAATCAGTTGAAATAATTGCCTCTTCATCTTCATCAACCCATCCTTTCCCTTCCACAAAAAAGACTCTTCACCTTCCTGCTTTTGTGCAATTTTACATTTTTACAATAATTGACAACTTTTGTTATAAAAAGCAACTTTTCAATAATATCACCTAGTGACCTATTTCATGGTGCAAATACATTGAAATTAATCATTTAATGACCTTCACTCATCATATTTACTTGAAAATTACAAATTGAACAAATTAGCCTTTTGAAGGAATTTCATGACCTAGGTGCTCCTACACCAGTTTGTCATGTTACAACCTTATGTTGTCAATGGACATTTTAAATCACACAATTCGATACACTTTCATATTACATTTTTAAACCACATCTCTTTGAGGCATTTTGTTAAATTTAACAATTGAATATCTTTGTGTATGCTTCCAAATCTATCATTGAGTTATTTTGTGAAACTGTTATACAAACCAGCTTTCATTGACTTTCTTTATGTATGCTTCCAAAGCTTTCATTGAGTTATGCTTCCAAAGATTTCAATTAGTTAATTTGAAAACTTAGCACTTTTTGCACAAGTAAAATTATTCATCATGCCAAAGAAACAAACTGTTAAAAAGAAAAAACTAATAGATGATCAGCTCCAAGTCATCAAAGATAAAGAGAAAAAATGGATGAGGGAATTTCATGAAAAGAAGAAATTGGGAATGATTGATGAAAACAAGCTAGTTGAAGAGGAACCTCAACTATCAAAAAGAGAAAAGAAATTGGCAGCACAAAGGGCATGAATGCGAAAGAGTTGTGCTAGGGGAGATGCAGATACCACAGTTGGAGACACACCATCTACCACAAGTGAATACGAAGGGACACCATTAAGCACAAGTGAATATGGAGGGACACCATCTACCACAAGTGAGTATGGATGAACACCATCCACCACATCTGAAGTTGAGAGTACATCATCACTCAGAGTTGAGGAACAAGGTATGCCATCATCCCCACGTGAACCTCAAGGTATGTCTTCTATTCCACCCTCGATCGAAGGTATGCAATCTATCCTACCTCAATTAAATATTGATGAAATTGCTAATGTTGAGATGTATGTACCTAAGAGAACACCACCTAGAATTTTGTGTAGAAAGCCAAAGTTTTTGATTAATATTGATGAGGATATTTTGCAGCACATGGAAGGTATGATTCCAAAACGCACTTGTAGAAGATATACTGATAAGATTTGGCAAATGTTCTTTGAAAGGCTAAAGGAGACTGTAAGATGTCAACTATTTGTTCAAATGATGTGGGGTTTAAAGTACAGAAACATCATGAAGACTCTTGGGTTGAGAACATCAAATGCACCAAGTGAAAACAGTATTGTGAAGAATCTAATGGATGCTTATGACAGTGTGGGTAATACCTCACACTCAAAGGATAGTAATGTCACCCAACGTGTCATTACATCAACTTTGGTAAGATATCAAACAAAGAGATCTTGCCTCATTAAAAAGACAAGTGAATAAATGGGAATTAGTAGAAAAACTTTATCAAACACCATTCAAAGGTGGCAAAGAATTGAGGGCACCAATTCAAATGAATTATGGGCATTCTTGGGGAGATTGTTACACAAAGATAAAAAAGTTGTTGAAGCATTGAGAACACTAATTGAAGATTATTGGAATAATAATATAAGGCCATCTTTGAATCAAAGGGATGTCGTAAGAAGGAGAATCGGTAGTCGAAACCGTGAGCCACATCCAAAGCATTTTTTGGATATGACTCGAACCCAATTTTTTCATAAATTTCAAAATTCTTATCCTCAAATTAGTATTTCTCAAAGATTTTTTGAAATGATTAAACCTTTTTATGTCAAGATAAATCACACACGCACTACTTGTTGTTGTAAAATACATATAGAATTCTCTGACCATTATGATGTTTATCATTCTATATGTTTACATTTGCATACTAATGATGTTTTGCAGGATTGTGGCATAGAAGCCCCACCAAAAATCTTCAAGAAAAGTCTTATAAATTTTTTTATGTGAAATAGAAGATGGCCAAATATTCTATAGGACAACATGCTTGGATGGTTCATGCGAGCGTTGTGGTGGCTTGCAATGAATGCTAGTATGTCAACATATGGAAAGCACATATGAGGTGGGACAAAAACTAGTAGAGTTCGAGAAGTATAAAATAATGGCATATGCTACAAAAGATGGGTTTGAAGTAAAAAGGTGTAAGTTGGTTATTCAGAAGATTCTAGTGTATCAGTTCATGTCCATGTTTCGTGAGAATCTAGTGTATGAGTATGCAAGGCATACCCATAGAGCCCGATGGCTGGACACACAATTCAATCTATTCAAGCACACCTTTCCACATGGTAGCATAGTATCAGTGGTTGAATTTGTAGAGAACTACACTCTACAGCCACAGCGTGAGGTGCAGTCATAGTATTACAACTCCACATAGGTTTCGATATTTGTGCACATAGATTCATACATGCAACTGAAAGTATAGAGGACGAAAGGAAGGTATTGAGGGAGCATCACTTTTATATTAGTGATGATCGCACACATTCTCCAGAGTTTGTGCAAGGTTGCTTCTAGATGTTCTATAATCATTTTGCTCAGAGGGGCATATCATATGATCAACATATAATATGGTCAGATAATTGTGTAGCACAATTCAAGAATGTGCGCATGTTCTACTGGTTGTGCAGGATGCATCTCACTACACATGTTCAACATATGTGGAACTTTTGTGAGGTCAGACATGGAAAGGGAGAGCATGACGGTGTAGGAACATGCGTGAAAAGAGAATTAGCATGAGAAGAGTTAAAGTATAAAGATAGTGCACAGTTGATAGATGCAAGGTCATTCGTCAAGTGGTGTAATGGTTCGATGGGTCCAAGTAATGAAGGCACATCTTCAGTTCGTAGATTTTTTGGTTGATGGATGATACTAACATTGCACCATATGAGGATTGTTGTACCCTAATAGGATCGAGTGAGTTGCACTCTTTTCTTAGCTCAAATGCAGGTTCATGGAGTATCGATACACGTAAGATGGCATGCTTTTGTTCTTCATGTACAATGCAAGCCTGGAATGATTGTGAGTTAGGGGAGTGGGTTGACAAATGGTTGACAAGTTATCTTAGCCCACTTCACATGTATTGCCCTCCGATGGCATTAAAACTAACATAGATGGAATCATCGATTAACTTTGACCATGTATCGGATCTAGTTCAACTAGGTAATATATCTACTTTCTTAGGATTTGAAATTCCATATTGTTATCTTACTTTGTACTGTATTCATAATGTTGACTAATTTCAAGAGATATGTCGCACATATAAATGCAGGGCATGTTTATGCAGTTATTGCAGATGAAGACAACAAAGAGGGTACAGAATATTACTTGTGTCGTTGTGTTGAGGCAAAAAAAGAAATTGGAAGCCCCAATTATAGATGGAGAAAACATTGAATACCCTAAGGGCTCAGTTGTTGTTACTGGAATGTGGCTGAGAAGGTACCCACATAAGAGTGTTAAACATTGGTTGTTTGAGGAATTTGACACACATCATAATATTCTTCATTACTCAAACTTTGTCATGGCATCCAATGTTCATTTGAGAAAATATGGGGGTAGACCTTTGAACAAGACCTTGTGGAACGTCCGTGAGTTTGACCATGAGGCAATAATTGACACAATAAAGAGTAGAGTAGACCCAGATGGTTCATTGGATTAATTTGTAAGTATATGAAAAATGGTTCTTATTAATTTATACTTGTATCCACATCAGTTTGGTTGATGCCAATGCTATCATCTTATTTTACTTTGTGTATCTGTATGTAACTAGGCAAACATTGATCGGTGTCCCCTTGCGTAAAATGAGAATTTATGAGCCATCCAAGAGAATCTCAAGCAGAAAAGCAATGCAACACCCTTATTTTGATGATCTTGACAAATCTCAATTATGATTTTAAGCCATTAAAAAAGTGTGTGCGAAGCTTGATGAGGAAATTTCAAATTATTCATTTGAATTTAACCTTATCATGACCACCTATGACGTAGACATTATAAGAGCATCTCGAATTTCAATAAATTCTATTCATAAGAGAATATACAAGGTAGTGAACTCTTTGAAAAAATGCCTCAAAGAAATGTGGTCTCATGGTGATGGAATGGCATGACGAATGCCATGACAAGCAAATTGTTATGGATTGTCATGGCATTCCATCACCATTGAGACCACATTTCTTTGAGGATTTTTTTCAAATAGTTTTCTGCCTTTTCTATGCTATTGCTTATTAGTATGTCTTGAATGGCTTCAAATCCCCAAACCTCTGTCTTAGACAAAAACTCACTTTTTGCACCTTGACTAGGCTTCTAGCCCAACTAGGCTTCTTGCGATGGTTTTTTGACTTTTCACTCAACTTCTCCAAAGGAATCCTCAATATAACGACTGATTCAAATGTGATTCATGATGATACACAACATATCAAATCATTTATGGAACTTGTTCTAGATCAAACCTACCAAAATCTCCCGTTTCCTCAAATTTAAGGCCTAATTAGCCCACTTTTCAAAGAAACCCCTCTCTAAACTTATCCCTTGACTATGAAAATTTCAACAGTGTTTTAAATTGTTCCCAAACCAAATATTTTCAAGGTATTAGTCTTCTTTGACACCCTCAATACCCTAAATCACAAAACCCTCAATAAATTGCTCCAAAACTAGGGCCTCCTGAAAATTAGCTTTCCCAACACTTCCAAAACCTTATCTTGGACTTTTCACCAATAACTCAACATATTTAAACACCTTAAACTTAGAAATATACCCCTTATTAAGGTAGATCTTCTGCTGCTACACTTTAGGCACCATTTTCATGCCCTTTTCCTTGCTAAAACTTGGTGTACACCCAAGAATCACTCTTTCCTGAACAATAACTTGTTAGGTATGTATAATAAAAGTTAGATATGATCCATTTCACAAGTTTTTAGTCACACTCTCCCATGAAATGGATCATTTATTCATGAAGACTCTCAAAACTAGTGAAAAATCTATACTTTTTGAGGACAATCAGCAATATAACACAAGAAACTAATTCCCAACATTATTCAGGTCATTCAAAAGGTTAAATACATGTAAATACAAGTTCTTAAACCATCCAAATGAGAATAACACCAAAAGGAATAAGAGATTCATCAAAAAAATTCAAGAAAATGCAAAAAGATTGAAGTTTTTTATTGATTTTCTATAGCAGTCTGTACAACACTTGCAATATCAGCCAACCCTCTGTACAAATTATTTCTCTAGGCTTATATACTCATCCTACAACTTTCTCAACTGATTAGAATTGATTTTATTACATTATTGCATGATTAAAACTCCTAAAACTCACTTTCTCGCCCAAAGTTGGATTTCAAAAATTTGAATTTCCAACATTGCAATTTATTAACTCCTAGTAGCTATAAAATTCCAAAACTATTACATATCATAATTCAACCTTATTTAACCTAATTAAAACATCATATACCTATTTAAACTCCTAGAACATCATTGTTCCATTTACAAGTCAATTTGGTCCTATGGTCCTTATCAAGATCCTTAGGACTTTTGATCTTCCTGTTACACTCATCCATGCCAAATGCCATTATAGGCTTCAAAATGCTATAATTGATGCTCTGGAAAGGTTTATGGGCCTTCAAGACCCCTGCCATCTCCTGACTCTCCAAATGATCCTCAAGGAGCTTGGGTGCTCCTGCACCATCATGGCATTCCACCACCATGAGACCACATTTCTTTTAGGCATTTTTTTCAAACAGTTCATTCCCTTATCTATGCTATTGCTTACTATTATGCTATGATAGATTTTTTCTAAGCATCCATAGCTTGTTTGAAATCACCTGTTTTAGGCTTTTAACCATAGCAGCAAGGCAATGAATTGTTTGGATAAATGCTTTGATAGACATGTATGAAAAATGTGTTAGCATAGACAAGGCAGTGAACTCTTTGAAAAAATGCCTCAAATAAATGAGGTCTCATGGTGATGGAATGCCATGACAATCAAAAGAATTTGATTTTCATGGCATTCCATCAAGTCATGAGACCTCGTTTCTTTGAGGCATCTTTTCAAAGAGTTCACTGCCTTGTCTATGATGTTGCTTAGTATTATGCTTTTGATAGATTTTTTCCAAGCATCCATAGCTTGTTTGAAAGCACTTGTTTTAGGCTTTTAGCCATAGCAACAAGGCAACACTTGAACTATTTGACAAAATGCTTTGGTAGACATGTATGAAAAATGTGGTAGTATAGACAAGGCAGTGAACTGTTTGAAAAAATGCCTCAAATAAATGTGGTCTCATAGAATGCCATCACAACCAAATGCAATTGGCAGCTGCTCCTAGTTATTTGTTATGCAATGTGAAGTAATTACATAATTGCTTAGGTTGACTTTGTAAAAACTATATTGTAATTGAAATTTTGCCATCTATCAGCATCTAGTTATTAGTTATGAAACTTGAAGCAATGCTTTCAGTTTGAAAGATGTGCAATGCAATGTAATCAACGTAATGAATATAAACTACAAAAATCTATTTTTTACTAAGTTACCATTTCAGTTTTGGGTTCAGGATCGGGTTCGAGAACCCAGTTCATCGGTTCAGGAATTTTGTTTTTTGGGGTTGGGTTTGTTTTGGGTTCGGTCATACAAAAAATATAAAAATAAGAAATATATACATATTTGCAATAGTAATCAAGTTCAGAATACACCACCATATTAATAGTCAAATAACATAGCAAAAACACACCACCACTTTCATAGTGAAATATTAAAATATTAGTGATCTACTCGAATGTCATGATCCAAAATTATAAATTAAAGTTCAAACATAAAAGTGTCAAGTGTTTACAATCAACCATGATTGATCATTGATCAATCTGAAAAGTGTGAACATTTTTCTATGTGGAAGGAAAATAAGAAAATAGTGTTACATAATTATTTACATTGTGAAAGAGCCAAAACCTTTTTCTTGGAGATCGTAGAAGAATCTTAGTGATTTTTTGGGTGTCCTTGCCTTGGAACGGAACTATCCTGAGCCATGAATGATTGACCGGGAACTATGAGAAAGAAATAAGATAAATCACATGCAACTTGTTGCAAATTCTTTCCTTGGGAAAAAGGGTAAAGTTTTCTTTTCAGGGAGAATGTCCTTTAGAGTTTGAACGCATTGATAATTTTCAAGATAGATTTAGCCAAATATGTCTAGGTTTGAAGGTTTTAGGTAAAATGTTTTCTTCTTAAAATTTTGTTCAAAATTCAAGATGCAGGCTCTCCTCCCTTAGGGAAGAGAAGGCCTATCAAACCTAACACTCTTATGCAACACTTCTTAAGTTCTTGTTGATGTAGTATTAGATGCGAAGTTTCAAAATAGGCATGGTTAAATATAAATTCTCATCTCACGACTATCATAGCATCAAATTAAGAATTTTCAATCCTTTATGGTCTAGACAAGAGAAGTATGGAGTAGTGTTCCAATGCTAATGTCTTATTGTGAATCTCTTTTCTATGAGTGGTTCAAAAATGAGGAATCTGTCTTCCGCACCAAATCAGAAATATTCACAATATGTGCTAGGAAGGAATAAGTCCATAAGATCGAGTATGCAAGAACTGAGAATTGCCAAATTGGCTTACATTTGACTTCCAAACACAAAAAATTTCACACTTTTCGATGTTCACACGTAAGTCAAAAAATATATGTGCATAAGTTGTAAAGTATACACTTGAATACGTGTAAATCATATCTATTGAACCATGAATTTATAATTTACAAATATGGACACCATCGATAAAAATATTTGTATTAAGCAAATAGCCATGTACACATACATCAATATATGTCGATATAAGTATAAAATATAGTTACAAAATGGCCATATAGGCTTATGAGAATGCCATATAGGCATTCAATGTCAAATATATCCAATACAAAATATGTACAAAATTTCCATGTAGGCATACAACAAAGGGCTATGTGCATTCAAAATCCATTTCTCTCCATGCTCTATTTCAAATACAATTTTCTTTCCCTTTGCTGGGTGATCTGATGGCAATAAGTCTATCATCCGTTTCTGTTGTGCTCGAGGAGTGCTATTGCTGCTCCTCCTAGTGTTTAGCTTCTGGTGAAGTTTCAACTGTTACAATAAGAAGTAAAGACATTAATATATAGAAATTGCATTATAAAAATTAATATATTTAACAAAATAATCACTTACGGCCATCTCACGATCACTCTCCTCGATGAAAATATTTGCACGCCAATGCTCAGGCATGCTCAAGCCTTGTATAAACCATCCAAATAGGAATTAAACTACGAATCAATAATAGTTTGATTTTTCACTAGAACTAGTTCATCTATAACAATGAATGTAAATTGAAATTTAGTAATTTGCCTCATACCTCCCCTATCAGAGCCATCGAGGATTGTATAGCAGAGGAAACACCAATATCTATTTCCCTCGTAACGTTTGGAGGTGTTTTTGTCACCAACATTTGAAAATAAAACAACAAATTATTCAATCACAAAAAGTTGCAATAACGATCCATGTGATGACTTATAATGTATGAGATCTAATGAACAAAATTTTGAGTACAAGTATTAAACATATATATTTCTGATTATTAGTTATCGAATTTGAAGTAATGCTTTGATTTTGAATGATCTGTGTAATACAATGTAAGGTCAACAATATGAATATAAACTACACAAATCTATTAAAATTAGAATTCATTACTTAAGTTCTCTTTAAATTCTATATTACCTCCGTGAATGTTTGATCAAATCTATTGGCACTCGGAGGTGTTTCCTTGAAACCTCCAACAGTACCCTGTTCAACATCCAAAATCACATATTAAAATACCATTCGTAAAACAATGCTATAAAACATGCAATAATTTATAATTGTTTACTAACTTTACATACCCCACTGATAGGTGTACTGCAAAAATAAGTAGGTGGATGACTGGTGTATCCAGTCTCTACACTGTGACCTTGCAATTTTATTAAAATAATAAAACTAAATTAGTTAATCTTGCATTTCACAATCGAAATTTAATAAATTCAATTCAATGAACATGTTGAATTTTACTTGAGTGTCAATGCCATATGCATGATGCAAAATGTTAGCCATCCTCTCCATCCTCATAGATGCATATGGATCAGGCTGCGTAGTAGTATATGGATCCTGAGTAGCACCCTCTTGAGTGCCAGTAGGGTCATATGAACAAGTCGCCCCACAAGATTGACACACATGGGTTCAAAGGCCACCACCTGAAGACTCCCCTAGATGGCGCTGTACAATAGGGCTAGTGTGATGGATGACACTCTGGGTCAAAGTTGTGATCACCTACAATGTCTCTATGTCGATACTCTCCTTTGCAACGATAGGCATCACAATCTACTCACGAGGTGGCCTAGTGAGAGGTCGTCTCCCTTTCCATGTAGGATCCGACTGTGCACCGAGCCTATCTTGAGCTGACCCCCCACCTCTCCCCTGGAACTCCCTCATATTAAAA
This sequence comes from Sequoia sempervirens, assembly GCA_007258455.2. Taxonomy (NCBI): domain Eukaryota; kingdom Viridiplantae; phylum Streptophyta; class Pinopsida; order Cupressales; family Cupressaceae; genus Sequoia; species Sequoia sempervirens. Next base: position 370,057,821 of record VDFB02353493.1, read on the forward strand.
TAATTTGGGATTTGGTTCAATACAAACTCACTGTATAGTTTCCTAAGAAAATATTGGGGGACTTGACAATTATTGCATGGTGGGTAATCAAAGACCATATACCATCTTTCATAAAAATAGTTCTTAATCTCTTGGTGGTGGCACCAATGAATAGGAAACCTCTTTGCATTGAGGGTAAGATTTTGATTTGTTTTAGGGTCAGTGAATAGAGAGCACAAATCACCTTTAGTAATTTTTAAATCTTTTACTTGTTTATATGATAATTTGTCTGCATAATATGTGCTAGCTATATGCCTCCTATCTTGCCATCCATATATTTAAGTGATTGCATCTAAATTTTTTAACATGTCTTTCAATGAATTTTCTAGAAGAATTCTTTCTGTGGTTGAATCATTTGGATCACTCAACCTACTGATAAGATCCTCAAGTTGTTTTCTATTGTTCTCAATTTCACTCCTCAAATTTTCTTGAGTGCCAAGAGGGAACTGAGAGAATGGTGGGGGATGTTGATTTTTTTGAGGATTTTGCTATTGAGGATTCACCTCCTCTTCTTGTTGAGGATTTGTAGGATTTCCTACAAATTTAAAAAAAAACAATCAAATCTAACCTAAAACAAACAAAATCAATTTCAAACTAACAAATTCAAAACAAATAGTAAACAATACTTACCTCCTGCATCTCTTCATCGTCGTGATGCCATATTTGCAGACAAAATCCAAATATTCTTGATGAAATTTGCACAAGTCCTTCCTCCTAGAATGCGAGTGCGAAATGAGGGTTTTTGGCTATGGGTAGAGCTGAGAAATAGTGAAAAGCAAATGATACACATTTCACTTTTTTTCCTTTTAAAAGCACATAATGCGCTCGCATTATAACGCAAGTGCGTTATGTGTTTCCCCATTTTTTTCCCATTTGGCCACAAAAGTGCGACCAACTTTGTGCACCCGCCCTGTTACAATTATCAAAAACTCAAAAACGGTATGAATTCTTGGTGGAACAATTGTTTTCTCCCGCCTATGATAATCCTGAAACTCAAGTCATATGCCATTTAACTAGTTCTGATTCACCTTTATATGGCAAGATTTATACCTACCTGAAAAATAATATCTTACCTCTAGACTTATTGCGAAACTAAAAAAGGAATTTCATACACCAATAATCCTACTATACCTTGATAGCCAATATCCTTTACCGATGTGGTCTTGATGGTACGCTCCTTCGATGTCTTGAACATGATGAATCTAAAAAATCCTTACACGAGGTTCATGGTGGTATTTTTGGAACTCATTCAAGTGGTTTAACCTTAGCCAAGAAACTTGTTAGAATGGGATATTATTGGCCTACCATGGAGAAAGAATCTTTTACTTTTGTTAAGAAGTGTTCTAAATGTCAGATCCATGGGAATCTTATTCATGCACCTTCACAGGAACTGCAGCCTTTCATTCCAACATAGCCTTTTTCTCAGTGGAGACTAGATCTTGTTGGCAAAATTCATCCTCCATCATCAAATGGGCATAAATTCATCATCATGGCTACAAAATATTTTACAAATTGGATCAAAGTTCTTCCTTTGACGACCGTGACTAGTAAACAAATATCTTCATTTATCTTGAATTACATCATCTACCGATATGGAATTCCTAATTCTATCTGTGATCAAGGGAAAATCCTAAAATTATTAAGTGGGTTAGCACAATAACAATTAAAATTCCTATGAAGTAACAAAGTACAAAGGAAGTGATGTGAAGACAAAAGGGATAGTGTTACCCTATGTCTCCACCTTCCATGATTGACCTTTGTTATACCTCCTAGCTTGCAGAAAATAAAAATGCCCTCAGATTTGTGTGAGAAACTATGACTAAAGACTAAGCCCTATGCAAGTGTTGAAGGATTTGCAGAAAATAAAATGATCCTACAATGGACTAAAATGACTATGGCTGTAAGTGACTATGACTATAAAAATACTAGTAGCATAAATTGAAACCTAAGCATGAGAGAGACTAAGAGTGCAAGAGGTCCAAAGAGTAAGAGAGAGCCTCCAAGAGGGCAAAATAAGAACAAAATTGCCATTTTATAAAAACTACAATTTTGAATGTGTGGCCAAGATGAGAAGATGACAAAAAACCCTAGAATCAAAGATCAAGATTGAATGTTGTAGTATGCATTAGGGTTAGGTCAAAATTAGGGCAAATCATAAGGATGAAGGGCCAAGATTGAATTATAAGATAATTCAATCAAGGGTCAAAATTAAATGAGATGTCAAAAGATAAGAATAAATTTGGAAGATAAGACTGGCACAGACAAAGAGGTTGCTGGAGAAATTAAATAATAAAATTATTTAATTTAGGTGACCAGTAAATAATTAAATAATAAAGATATTATTTAATTATGGGGGAATGTGACAAAAGGAATCATTTTGAATTAAATAATGATTTAATTCAAAATTCAAGAGAGTGGACCAAATTAAATAAATAAAATTTATTTAATTTATGAGAGAAGAGGCTAATGAATAACTAAATAATTAGAATAATTATTTAATTATAGTGGAACGTGGACAAAAATTAAATAAATAATAATTTATTTAATTTTAGAAGAAGGGGACTTAATTAGTGACGTAATTAAATAAATAAAATTTATTTAATTAATCAAGGGAGAATAAAGATAAAAATGAATTAATTAAATAATTAAAAATTATTTAATTATTAAGAATGAAAGGGGAAATGTTGAATAATCAAGAGTTGCAAGCCTAGGACAATTTTATGTGTCTACACTATCATTATTGATAATGGGAGGCCTTTCAAGAATTAGGATGTTGACAAACTTTGTGAAAGATTTCACATCCAACATAGGTTCTCTACACCTTACTATCCATAGGGAAATGGTCAAGCAGAAGCTTCAAACAAAACAATCTTGAAGATCTTGAAGAAGACGGTAAATGATGTTGGTCATGATTGGCATGTCCAGTTAAATCTAGCTTTGTGGGCATACCAAACTAGCATTCGCACATGATTAGGAGCTACCCCATATGCCTTGGTATATGGAGCAAAAGCAATCTTACCATTAGAGGTAGAAATACCTTCACTCAGGGTCTCACTCAATGGATTGATAAATGATGAAGACTACCGAGTATCTCGTCTACAAGAGCTAGAACTGTTAGATGAAAGACGTCAATATGCAGCTAATCATTTGAAGGGTTATCAACAAGTTATGTCCTATAGCTACAGTCACATAGTTAAACCAAAGACATTTCAAGTAGGTGATTTAGTTTTAAAAGAAAATCAATGCAATCAGCAAGACAAAGAAAAGAAAGGAAAATTTGAACCAAGTTGGCTTGGTCCATTTGTCATCATTGTAGCATACAGTTCTGGAGCATATCAGTTATCTACGTCAGAAGGGGACCTATCTGAAGAACTGATCAACAATATTCATTTGAAGAAGTTGTATGTTTAAAAAATTAGAAAAAGTCCTGAAAAAGGACACTGAAATAATTTTTTTTAACTAAATCTTCACTTTTGGGCACCTATAGCGGCTAAACCGTGGGGAATTTGAAGATGATGCAAACTAGAGTTTCGTGATTTTTTTTTCTGTAGATTCTAAATATATTTTTTTCTTTTTTTTTGGAATCAGTTTGCACTTCTTTTTCCATCTCCCTCGAAAACTAGTTTTTTTCATAAAACAACATTTTAAAAAAGTGATGCTCACCATATAACGCATAATTTTTTTTCCATGAAGGATAAAATTCTAATTTTTTCGAATTTAGATTTGTAACTCTGCTATCTAGTGCTTCCACTTGGTTAGATAGTTTTTTATTGAATATTTTTTATTTAATCAAGTTTCAAAGTCAAACCAATTACAATTTAGACATAGCGCGATCGTATAACACAAATTTTTTTGTGTGTATTGGAATTCTTTTTTTTTGTTGATCAAGGACTTCAATATCTGGTGCACTCTTATTTTTTAATTTTTGATAATCTGCTATTTTTCCACATGTGCAGAATAAAGAGCTTGATTTTTGGTGAAAACCTATGTTTAATAAAACTAAAAAAACAAGTACATAAAAAAATTAAAACATATTAAAGTTATATTCATTGGATAGCTCATTCTAAGGAATACTTGGTTCCAGTTGGGTTTGTGAAGTCTCTGCCATTTTTATCTTCAACCCAAGCTCCAAATTGCAAAAAATTAGATTTTTTTGTGTCTAAGGGGGAGAATGAGGGATAAGGGGGGTTCAAGCGAACCACCTCTCTATTTGAATTTTATTTGGTTTTTTGGGTAGGAAACTAGGGGCAAGAATTGAATGGGTTCGCTCGAACCAGTGGGTTCGTTCAAACCAGGCTAAAACCAAATTTTTTGCCATGGGCTTGTTTTTTGTTAGTTTCCTTGCTCACTCAAATTGTAAACCACTTTTGTGGGTTTAACCATGCATAAAACAAATGAAATTAAAAAAATAGATACAATACATGATAAGATAGGAGAGAGGAGTTTGATAACGGAGTGTGGACACGAAAAAAATAACCCTTTTACTTTTTCTTATTTTGTCCCTCCTCATGCTTATTTGGCTTGATTTGACCTTGATTTAATGTTGTAATGTAACTTATACATTCACATTAGATCTTGAATATTCAAATTATTAAGACTTTATGTTGTCTTGTAAAGGTTTTGTGAAGTGTTGTAACATATTTCTACACTTTTCTAGACTCTTCTTTTATAATTCATCTAAATATTCCCTTTTTATCCCTTATCAAGTCTTATTTCAAAGTGTTGCAAAGTCTTGTAACAAAATTTCACACTTTTCTAGGCTTGTCCTCACTAATTACATCTTTCTTATTGTTTATTTGGCCCCTTTATGCACTTATAGGCCTTAATTAAGTGTTCTTTTGAATATAAACCCGACAAACATCATTAAAGGAAAATTAATTCTTGACGCCCACTTGCATTCCTTGAGTGGGACCCATTCACCATGGGTGGCGAATGAGTCCCTCTTGGCACAAAATTCAAAATAAATTCAAATTTCTTTTAGGTTTTTATTCATTAAGACTTTAGGTCGGCTTGTGATGTATTTTTGAGAAATTATGGCATAAGTGTGTATAAATAAGTGTTTTTCTATCCATTTAAAACCCCATTCATCCATTCAATCATCCTTGGATCCATCTAAGCACTTAAGAATCATAGCATCATTCAATCAAGCAATTATCAAGCATCTTAGAGCAACTATTGACATATCTTTAGACTTCAACAACAAGAATTTGGTGAGTTTATGACACTTGCATTTTGTTTGTCCAACATTCCTTTCTTATTTAATTTCATTTCTTTATCAAGGGTTTGATTATCAAAGTGGGGTTTGACCAAGGCAAACCCCTATACTCTAACCCTTAACCATTTTCCCCCTCTTTGCATGTGTGTTTGTAGGTCTTGTAGGTAGATTTGTAAAAGAGATGGGTGTTGGAAAGTGGTCAACAAATCATCAAATCTATTCAAATTAATAAATCTACCTAATTCAATCTTGGAAACAACATTCAACACATTTTATGCAGATTTGAATCTGTTAACCGAACAAGAAGACAAGTGCAGATCTTGACCCATAGAGTTGACTTCAGAATTTGTATATTTTTGTAGGAGGACTGATTCACCATTAGTGGTGAATGAGTCCCACTACTAGGCTGAAAAAAGTGTTTTCTTTAGATTTCAATTCTTGACACTTTGAAACCCATTTCAACAAAATGTACCAGAACGTGGACTAATCCACCATCAGTGGCGAATCAGTCCCAGTGGCCATCAACAATGATTTCTAAAAAATTCTAGGACCTTCTAGCGCCAACATTCTATTGCTAGGTGCACTCCATTCAGTTTCATTAAGTTTTTTTTTCATTTGTGCATGTTTCTAGTTCATGTTTGCATACAACACTATGTTTTCAAACAATTCATATTTTTTAGTTTTACATATATCATCAATAGATTTTTTTAGTTCGTTGCATTTAGTTTACTTCATTTAGGCATATTGCACCTATATCACATCCCTCTTTGAGTGTAAACACTGCATTTTGGCTCCAATCTTATCTCCTTTTAGGTGAAAAATCCTATAAGGAGCATAAAGCATTTGAGCACACCAAAATATTTGTTTCCATTTTGGTGAACCTGACTTTAGAGCATTTATACTTCTGCTTCTAAGTGCATTTTCATTCTAGGTTTTGCATTGTTACACATCCTAGGGTTTTCAAAACTTGCATTAGTGAAAAAATCATATAACTTTCATTTTTGCATTTCAAATCATTTAAACACACTAAAATTTTGCATTTTCATATTGTAGTTGCATTTTTGCATCTAAAAAACATCAAATTACATTTCAAATTTTTGAAAAATCATAAAAAATTCACCTCTGGACTCATTTTCCACCTTGGGTGAATCAGCCTAGTTGCACATTTTGCACTCAATTTTCTAGCATTTTATGTGTTACAGTTTCTTGCTATTACCTTCTATCATAATTTCTAGATTCTTTGTTTTATTCTCTTTCATGCATATTAGCTTACTTTCACTCCTTGTCAACATGGCTTTTTGCTTTAATAAGTTTTGGATGTCATTAAAATCCTTAGTGGACATGTCCAATTGTTCTTTTGGAACTGATCCTAATGACTTTAAGCTTCCTCATGCTCCTTCAACTCCTCATGAATGTCCTCCTCATGTTGATGAAATCATTGGAGAAGATGATGATAGCATGAATTAGTTCTTACATGAATGCCTTGACAACCTTGGAGCCACTGTAGCCTTTTACCCATCCATGAAGTCACAAGACCTTCCTGCTGTCTCACCTCCTAATATGTTTGGTTATCTACATCCTGAAATGAATGAAGGACCTAAGTTCCCTCCAACATGTGGACCTAGTTCTTCTACACAACCACCTCCTCAACCATTTTATGATAACAAAGTTACAAACACACCAATTAACCTTGAAGAAACTTATGGAAAAGGCTTTACTATTTTAAGCAAACAAGGATGTGATACAACAACCGAACATGACATTCATCAAATTTTTGAACAAAAACCAACAAATGAGAACACCACAGGCTTAGGATATCAAGATCCCCCTCATGACAACAAGCCTCCATTTGAATATTGGAGACTTTGAGATAATGGGATGATGATCTTTGATTCCCCTCCTGGCTTGAATGACCTTCTTCCATGTGAACAACCCTTACCCGATTGAAATGAAAAGGATGCTACGATCCCCATGGGTCCTCTTCCTCCTTCAATCCATGAAAAAGGTGAATCTAGTAAATGCAAACTGCCTTACAAATTGAAAAAACTAAAGTTTCCTCTCCATCCACCACCTGAATGTGAAAGGAAACTGCAAATGCTTTTAAACAGAGGTCTCATACTCTTACCATGTTCGAATAGGTTGGTCATCCATCCTAAATATTCTAACTTACCATATTGAAAATATTATAGTGTTCTTGAACATCATAGTGATGACTGTCAGACATTGAAGGACATACTGAGTATCACTTCACTAATACAAACTATTATGCTATCATCCCATAGTACATTATCACCAACCTCATCATGCAATAGCTGTAGAATTTTCCATTCTCACTATTGCATGACCTTTCCCATCACCTATCTCAGCTCATTCTTACCTTTCCCTAAGTGGGGGCAAGAGGTTGTTAGCCTTGTCCTAGCAGTGCATTTTTCCTTGTCCCTTAGCCATGTTATTTACCCTCCCGACATTGGGAGGTGGATGACTTGTTTGATGCGTGACTTACATTTACATTACTAGCCTTTTTACATTTTCCTTTTTCTTTTTTCTTTTCTTTGGTGTGATTCCATGTGTGTATCATATTCCCTTGTTACATGATGTTTGATTTTCTCCCTCTCTTTGTGCACTTCCTCTATTTGTACCTCCATTCTTCTATATGTCGTACATTCCTTTCATTTTTTCTGTTCAATTTTGTTTTGTGTTTTCCTTTTGGGGATGACACAAAGTGTAGAGGCATCCTATGTCTCTTCCATGTTGATCCAAATGGTCCTTTTACTTTCTTTTTCACTTTTGGTTGTGTTTTTCCTTTTGGGGATGATGCAAGGCATTGAGACTAAAATGTCTCTTTCATGTTGACCTAAAAATTTTTCCTTTTCCTTTTCCTTTGAATTTTCATTTTCTTTTCACTTGTGTTTTCCTCTTGGGGATGATGCAAAGAATTGAGACCAAAATGTCTCTTCCATGTTGACCCAAAATAGACTTTCTTTTTCTCTTGTTTTCTCTCTCTTTATGTCATTTTTCTAGTTCTATGTATTTGGGGAATGATGACAATTTTGAGCTCTTTAATCAAAACATTGCAACAATGAACATACTAACCCCAAATCCATAAATCCCTTATGTGTTTGGTGTGTTCCTTTTAGGGGAAACCCCTCTTTCTTTTGGTCCTTTCCCTTTGCATGACACAACCTTACTCAAAAACCTATGACTTGGCCTAAGGGCTTTCCAAGTAGGCTCTCATGTGTCTTGTTTCTTTTTTCTTTTTTTTTTTCTTTGCTACTTTAAAGCAATTGCTCATAGAACAGTGTGTAGAAATTCCTTTAAAGTGGGGGCATGCATTGGCATTATTCATTTTCATTTTTTTTCTTTTTCTTGGTTCTTAGTGCAGCCTTGTTACTTCATACAATGCGTTTGTCAGTTTGTGGATGACAATGGGTATAATGTCCTTCATGAGCATGATCTATCTTAGCATATTACATTCCTCTTGGTGGCTTGATGTGATGCACTGCATCCCCTAAGTTGTGAATATTCTATCCTTTGATTGGCCCTCTCTTGGAGACATTAGATGTATTGTTCCCCAAGTTAAGACCTCACATGAACTAAACAAGACTCATTTGAACATTTCTTTTGCATGTTTCAGTTTGCATTTACATGGCTGCCTTGCATAACACAACTTGCATTCCTATGGTGCCATCACATTTGATCATGAGCACTAAGCATACAAATCTTTGCTTGTCTCATGAAGCACGAAATGGCATTTTCCTTTGTGGCACCTTATTAAAGTTATTAGGAGGTATAACTTTAGTATGGTTGAGCAGGAAAGCCCATTATGAGGCATGAATTTTCCCCATATCCACCTTGTGGATTTCTCACGTCATGGACTACCAAAAGTTTTGTTGCCCCAGAGTGAGTATACTTGGGATTTCTCACTTGATGGACAACCATGAGTTCCATCACCCTAGAGTGAGTACACATTTCTTATTCCAAAAAATAGCCTAGATCTAATCCACAACAAGCTAGATAGATGATTGAAGCTTTCTCTACTTTCCTTCATTCTTTTTCACCACTTTCACATGTGTTCCTTTGTTCTTATGATTGATTTTCCATGAGATCTTCATCTGAGGGGCTTGATCATCCTTCTTGATTGTTGTTGTCCCATCTTACCAAACATTAGTACACTTGGACCCCTCCTGAGATGCATTTCTCTACTTTAGTGTGAGTTTGAAGAAAGTTCATCCTCTCACTATAGTGGGGGCTAATTGTGAACACGAAAAAAGTAACCCTTTTACTTTTTCTTATTTTGTCCCTACTTGTGCTTATTTGGCTTTATTTTACCTTGATTTAATGTTGTAACATGTAACTTATTCACATTAAAGGTGTTGAATATTCAAATTATTAAGACTTTATGATTACTTGTAAAGGTGTTGTGAAGTGTTGTAACACATTTCTACAATTTTCTAGACTCTTCTTATTATATAATTCATCTAAATATTCCCTTTTTATCCCTTATCAAGTCTTATTTAAAAGTCTTGTAACAAAATTTCAAGCTTTTCTAGGCTTGTCATCACTAAGTACACCTTTCTTATGCTTTATTTGGCCTCTTTATGCACTTATAGGCCTTAATTAAGTGTGTTTTTGAATATAAACCTGACAAACATCATTAAAGACAAATTAATTCTCGACACCCACTTGCATGCCTTGAGTGGGACCCATTCACCATGGGTGGCGAATGAGTCCCTCTTGGCACAAAATTCAAAATAAATTCAAAATTCTTTTAGGTTTTTATTCATTAAGACCTTAGGTCGGCCTGTTATGTTGTATTTTCAGGAAATCAGGGCATAAGTGTGTGTAAATAAGTGTTTTTCTATCCATTTTAAACCCCATTCATGCATTCAATCATCCTTGCATCCATCTAAGCACTTGAGAATCATAGCATCATTCAATCAAGCAATTATTGAGCATCTTAGAGTAGCCATTAACATATCTTCAGATTTCAACAACAAGGGTTTGGTGAGTTTATGACACATGAATGTTGTTTTTCCAACATTCCTTTCTTATTTCATTCCATTTCTTTATCAAGAGGTTGATTACCAAGGTGGGGTTTGACCAAGGCAAACCCCTATACTCTAAGCCTTAACCATTTTGCCCCTCTTTGCAGGTGTGTTTGCAGGTCTTGTAGGAAGATTTTTCAAAGAGATAGGTTTTGAAAATTATTCAACAAGTCATCAAAGCTATTCAATTCAATAAAGACCTAATTCAAGCTTGGAGACAACATTCAACCTGTTTTCTGCAGATTTGAATTCGTTAACGCGACAAGAGGACAAGTGCAGATCTAGACCCACATAGTTGAATTTAGAATTTGTAGATTTTTGTAGGAGGACTAATTCACCATCAGTGGTGAATGAGTCCCATTTCCAAGCTAGAAAAAGTGTTTTCTTTAGATTTCAGTTCTCGACATTTCAAAACCCATTTCAACAAAATTTACCGAAACTTGGACTGATTTGCCATCAGTGGTGAATTAGTCCCAGTGGTCATTGATAGTGATTTCTAAAACATTCTAGGACCTTCCAACATTAGAATTCTATCTCCAGGTTCACTCCATTTAGTTTCATTAAGTTCTATTTTCATTTGTGCATATTTCTAGTTCATGTTTGCATACAACACTATGTTTTTAGACACTTCATATTTCTTAGTTTTGCATATGTAATCAATAGAATTTTTGAGTTCCTTGCATTTAGTTTACTTCATTTAAGCATATATTACACCTATATCACATCTCTCTTTGAGTGTAAAAATTTCATTTTGGCTCCAATCTTATCTCCTTTTAGGTGAAAACCCCTAGAAGGAGCATAAAGCATTCAAGTGCCAAAATATTTGTTTCCATGGAAGTAACCAGATTCTAGCTATGTCTCTAGGCTTGATCAATCACTAAACCATTTCATTACTCTCCTTCGAAGATATGTGTCATTTACAAGTGTAATGCAAGATTCTCAAATCATGTGGCTCATTCCCATCTTGGGAAACCTTCTCCTCACTAATAGGAACTAAGGCTCTCACATGAAGTGGAACTTTTCTCCCATCTTGGGATGAAACTCTCCTCACACAAAGCTTACTCTAAATCTCTCAAAAAAAATTTCCCATCCTTCTCCCAATTAGGGGATTTTATACTTTTACTTGGATAAGAACTCATTACACATATCAAGGAGACAATCTCTCCCATGATCCACTAAATTAGGATCAGGGTACAATTCAAGGAATGAGATGATGGGAGGTCCCCATGAATATATTAAATCCATCCATAAACATCTCAACATCCCATGAATATCTCAACTTTTCCATGGAACTAGGAAACAAGAGAGCTACATATCTCTTCCCTTAGTCTCCTATTTCATTTGAGAGAAAATAATACAAATCATATAGTAATCAAATCATTAATCATTTAAGTTGATTTTAGCCTTTATGTCCCTTTAATTCAACATGCCATATCTTTCACATATGAAATCCATTCAACCCCATTCAAGTTGCATTGGAAAGCTCCTTGTGAGATCTTTGTTGTTTAGACACCCTCGGTGATGATGAAGACCTTACGAATTCTTTGACTGTGGAGACCCTCCTAGATCAATATTATATTATCCTTTTTGTATCTATTATATAGACATAACACCTAAAAGTATGATGATGGAATTTTGTAGTTTAATGTATTAGCATTAAGTTGTTTATATGAATATGTGCATGGAAATGTTGATGGAAAGTTATGTCTTAATCTGATGGTTATCCTTGTGTACATATTCTGTGGAACTAACCTGTTTGCAGAAAAAAGAGGAACCATGGTGCATAGCTATTGTGGGATGAACCCATAGGAAAAGGAACGTTGAATACCAAGAATAGGGGATGTTATAGAAATAGTTGAACATGGTGGTTATTGGTCAAAGAAATTCATGAAGATAGAGCATGCGTTGTCATGATAGTTAGTAAACGTTGAAGAAGAGGTCTTCTTTGATTTGGAACTTTGACAGATGGATGTATGATTTAATGTAATCTATTTGTTAGAAGTTCTATTCTTTTAGGATTCTCTTTCTTTTCAATTTTAGATTGAATAAGTCCAAATCTTAAAACCACGTTCAAAATATCTAGAAGTGGAATTAATGATTTCAGCTTTATTTGTTATTTTCAATAAATACTCCCTTAGTTTGTATATAAATGATGGTTGATTCTATAGTTTAATTAGTTGGATGTTTTTCAAAGTTTGTACTATCCATTATTTTCCAGTTGAAACATGAATCTACATCATGGTTAAATCTAGTTTGTGAGAGTTTTTGTAATCCTTCACTTTATGCAATAAATGAAGTTAATTTAATGAGATATATGAAATCTACTAGTTAGATTGTGCTCAGTTAAGTGGGAAAAATTACTTGAGTAGGCCACTCAAGGTATTGTTCTCCACTCTTTCTTTTAGTTATTCATTTATGTTCATAGTTAATATTAGTTTACTGTTACTTGTGAATTGTAGAATCTATTTCTTGTTTATTACAAGTGACACCTAGGAACCTGCATGGAATAGCTATTAATAATGCTCTAGAGGATAGTTTAGATATCGTAGTAATGTTAATAGGTTTGTATTTTACTTTCATTAGAAGTAGTTTAGTTACAGTCGTTACTGTAGGTACCCGTAGCAACTAAAGTTCAGTTTTACTTTTACTATTTTACAGATTTTATGAGTTTCCAACAACTATAATAACTTTATTAGGTTAGTTTGAGTAGGTTGAGTCCATGAAGGAATATATATTTTTGCACCATCATAAGCTTATGCTCCTTGGTTGATAATCTAATGTAGTATTAAGCAATGTCAATTAGACTATTCAGTTTGATAACCCTCTAAATTGAGTGAGCTTCACCAAGCTTACAAAACATTAACTTAGACTGTACACCCTTATCATGACTAAATCAGATAGTATAAGAGAAATGATTTGTTGCAAAGAGGTGGTGAGAAGTTGTAGAGAGTTGAAGTGATAAGTATCCCTAAGGCTTTTAGTCCTTGTAGGTAGTGAGGAGTCCTACAATTATAGAGAGTAGAGAGGGATGTAGAAAGTAGCAAGAATGATAAGTTTTGTGAAACTAACAAAAGTCACTACAAGATTGTTGTAAAGAAGCCTACAAGAAGACAAAACCCTAGAATGGAGGAAATGTTTGATCAGTTACGTACTAAAATAAGAAATTAGTTGAGGACTTTGATCATAGATTTGAGGAGGAACCTAAAGAATGCAGAAGATTGAGTGAGGAAAAAGTGGTAGATGACAAACATGAGGGAGAAAATGAATCGCTAGTGGATGAAGGACAAGAAATATTTCAAAGAGCTTGAATGCCAAAATTACTAAGGGAAATCAAATGGAAATGCCTAATTTTTTTGTGACATTAGTTGATAGGTTGTATAGGTGAGTTGTAAGAGTATAAATTGACTTGGAAGATATCTATGAACCATAGAAGTTAAATTTGCAACATGCAAAACATAAGGGACATGCTTCCCTTTGGTGGAGGGAGTTGTAGAGAGAAAGAGTTGCAAATTGTGAGACAAGGATAACCTGATCAAGATACAAATGATAACTAGACTAAAGTCCAAATTTATCCTTGGAGATTATGAATTGGTGTTGTTTAGAAAGCTTCAGAATTTGAAACATAAGGATATGAGTATAAAATATTACACAAAAGAGTTTTATAAGATGGTAATCAAATCTAGGAATCACAAAATATTTAATGAGACAATTACATTATAAAATATTAGTTGAAATATTTATTCTTAAAATATAGTTCTTGTTGGGATCGATGGCCATACATCCCCATAAATATTACAGTTGGAAGATGCCTTCAAGTATTTAGAACTAGGGAATATATACAACATATATTTTATGAGTAGAATGAAAACAAAGCCTCACATTTGGATCTGAAATACGTAATGCCAACATGTCCTCACCATATGGCTTGAATTGTCTTCTATCCTTAAGATACTCCCAAACCAAAAATGGGGCCATTGTTATCATGACAATTGGCTCAATATAATGATAGTATACATCAAACTAGCACACAACCAACCCCAACAGATAAGCATGCATTTGCTTTAATAGGATCAATCTCACACAAAAAAACTAAATGGTAAAGGTAAAACCACGTGCCTTAAAACCATGAGTACAAAAAACCATTGACCCCACATTACCTTTTGGTACCAAGTGTTTTCAATATTAAATATTTTTCTCAAGTGCACCTCACATAGAAAATTTCTAACCAATGTTGCATAAATTTATACAATATGTTATATACATAGTTTTTAAAGTAATTTGTTATATACAATATATTAGGTTTTTAAATAATTATTTATTGTTTATTTTCTTATCATATTATACTAATGTCATCAAATTAAATAATTTATACTTAGGAATGAATTTTGAGGTTTAGTACACAAGCAATTTTACTTTAGTTGAACTTTGCATTTACTATCTTTGATACTAGTTCAATTACACATATATAAATTTGAGATCATTTTTATCAAGTTATATTCAAAGTCAGTAGGTAAGTTGCAACTTGGTACATGGTCTTAAATCAGAATATAAATAGATTTACAATCAATAAATAGTAGATGAAATTTTAAGTTAATTTGGGAGTTTTTATTAAAAATGATTAAAAGTAGGTAAATACACCTTGGTATGTGATGCAAACCAATTTGGATTATTCTTTTTCTAATTTCAAACTAAAGTATACTCTCTTCTCCCTTTCATTAATGCATCTTAGTATCCCAACATATTTTTCTTGCTAGTTAAAAAATGTGACAAATATCCTATCTCAAAGATATTGGAACTAGACCGAGGAGCATATATGTTGAACCTTATTAAGAGTTAATTGTGTTAAGATATGGTTAAAATTTGTTTTCAATAAAAATACCTTATTATTTTAATTATAATATTTAGTTAGTGAAGAAGTTGTTCAATTGATAATGGTTGTAATACTATGTTTTCTGCAATTTGATGTAGGAGCATCTTGGCTCCATCATGCAAATTTTTGAAAATGGATAAAATTTGGTATCTTTACCTTGTAACAAGGTTGATTGAGTCATTTCTCATGTGTCTAGGTTATTATGAGGTCATTTGAGTAAAATTTTTCAAAAAATGTAAAAGATGCCAATGTATTAAAAAAGGTTGTCAATGTTGCAAAAAATTGTAAAATTGAGTAAGATAGGGAAGGTGAAGGGAATTTTGGCTCTTGGGTCGATTAGAAACTGTTAGAAAATGAAGATTAATGTTGTAAATTCCTTTAAAATGCCTCATAGATAGTTGAGAAGGTGTGGGTGGTTGAAATTTGCATTTGAATAAAGTAAAGCACCATTTTCTTGCATATTTCTACAAAAAATCATTGTATTATGATGTTGTACATACCAATATGGGAAGGAGTACATTTATAATTGTTTTCATGTGTTATTAATCTCAATAATCTTCCAAATAAATTTAGTTCCATGCAAATTGATGAACATATGAGGGAGATATGGTAAGTTTTCTAAAAACTATCAAAACCCTATTAGGGTAAACAATGAACTTAAAAATTTATGGTTCTTCCATTTTACTTAGTGAAAGCTCTCAATTTTTAGCTTAGATACTCCTTGTGGAATGAAATTTAATATTTCAAAGGCCATGGGTAAATACATAAAATAAAGTTGCGAAAAAAAAAGTTTCTTGACTAAAAATTAGTGTTAGTATAGTCTGAAAATACAAAATTTTATGAGGTTAGCCTCTAGGGTTTGTAAGAATACAAGTGGGAATGGATTTATATTAGTTTTATAAGCTTGATAATATCAGATGAAACTTGTTTGAAGTGTTTTTTTGTTTTATTTTGATTTTGGAGACATATAAACCAATAAGCCCTATTTTGTTACAGACCTAATTAGGCCTTAAATGGAACGATACAATCCAAATTTGATCATTTTTCATCAAAGTAAAACCTATTGATTTTATGATATGTTTCAAAAACCCTTAAGGGGTATCCAAAATGGAAATCATAGTCTTGATGTATGGGGTTTATGAATAAATTTATATTTGATAGAAAGTGTTATGAGTGTTGTTAGGAAAATAGTACAGTTAATGAACAAATGATGAATTCATGGAATGGGAAGTCTTTGTAAAAGTTTGTTTTGTTTGTGTTTATTTTTCTAAGGAGTCTAAATATCTTGAGGAATATTTTTTGAGTCATTAGTGATGGAAGCTAAAATTAGTGTTCTTGTATAGGTCATTGATTAGTGGAAATTTCTTGTGAATTTGAAGGAATGGTGAATTCATTGAAGGGGCAGTCCTTGGAAGTGTTTGTTTGATTAAGTTAAGGTTGTGGTAAAAATTATAGGTTAAGGCCATGTTTAAGTCTAATAAGGTGGAGATTCAATATTGTGCCATGTTGAGTCATTGTTTTTATGAAGATTCCTAGTGAAAACTTGAAGAATTAGAGGGCTTGAATCCCTAATTGTGAAAATTGTATTCAAGTGTGATTGTTTCTTCCTCTAGCATTTCATCAAAGTGGTATCAAAGCTAGAAGGCTCTAGGAAAGAAGATTTGGTTTGTGGTTTTGTGGTTGTGTGCAGGTTCAGAAGATAACCTAGTTGCTTCCAAGAGAAGGCAGATAAAGTTGAGAGAAGTTGAAGCAAGAAGAAGCTTTCTTGAGAAGAGAAAAAGATGGAAGTGATAAGAAGATGTTTTCAGGCAAAGGAAGAGAGGAAAAAGAGTAAGAGACAAGAAAATTTTGATAAAGAGATAGCTGAGTTGAAGTAAGAGTTGAGAATATTTGATAAAGAGTTCTACGAGTCCATAATGAAGATGGAGCAGATGATTGAGTTGCTGACAAGTTGGCATTTGAAAGTGAAGAAGAGAGCATCATGGCCCATAAAGAAGATTGTCAAGAGAAGAAGAATACAAGAAAAGTTAGCAGCAAGAAGGCAAGAAGAAGAAGAAGATGATTTTGAAGATGTAGAAGCAGAATTTAAAGATGAAGAAGAAAAAGGTATTTCCAAGCAAGAAGATGAAGGTGTAACAATGATGAAGGACCCGATTTCATAGAATGAAGGCCTTGAGTTGGTCATAAGATTGAATGAAGACATGATTAAAGATGAATTTATTTTTGAGATTTACAAAGAATTTAAGATAGATGGAAGTATTGTGATAGATTTGATGTATCATTTCTTTGTTGTACTAATTCTGTGGACAAAGGACAAATTGAAGACCGAAGGACAAAGGTAGAAAACAGATACTAAGATGCACCAAAGCATAATGAATCTAATTTCTGTTGGAAAGCAAGATAGGGAGATGATTTGCATGAACAAGTTCAAGCCTAATGTGAAAATGAAGGAGATTAAGAGCAATCTTAGTTTGAGGTAGAGAATACAAAGAATGGAGATTGTGGACAACTTCAAATTCAAGTGGACTTGAATTTTATTGGTTGGGAGAATGATGCAAGAGCATCTTGGCTCCATCATGCAAATTTCTGAAAATGGATCAAACTTGGTATCTTTACCTTGTAAAATTTTGACATTTCTCATGTGTCTAGGTTATTATGAGGTCATTTGAGTCAAATTTTGCAAAAAATGTAAAAGATGCCAAGATATTCAAAAAATTCAGTCAATACTGCAAAATATTGCAAAATTGAGTAAGATAGGGAAAGTAAAGGGTCTTTTGGCTATTGGTTCAATTAGAAACATTTAGAAACTAAAGAGAAATGTTTTAAATTCCTTTAAAAAGCCTTATATAGATATTTGAGAAGGCATGAGTGGTTGAAATTTGAACTTGAATAAAGTAAAGAACTATTTTCTTCCATATTTCTACAAAAAATCACTATATTTTGATGTTGTACAGACCAGTATGGGTAGGAGTATGTTTATAATTGTTTTCATGTGTTAGAAATCTCAATCACCTTCCAAATAAACTTGGTTCCATGAAAATTGATGAACATATGAGGGAGATATGGTAAGTTTTATGAAAACTATTAAAATCCTATTAGGGTAAACAGTGAACTTACAAATTTATGGTTCTTCCATTTTACTTAGTGAAAGCTCTCAATTTTTGGCATAGATACTCCTTGTGGCACGTAATTTCATATTTCAAAGGCTATGGGTAAAGGCATAAAGTTAAGTTGCGAAGAAAAGAAGTTTCTTGACTGAAAATCAGTGCTAGTACAATCTGCAAATACAAAATTTTATCAGGTTAGCCTCTAGGGTTTGCAAGAATACAAGTGGGAATGGATTTCTATTGGTTTTATAAGTTTGATAATATTAGATGAAGTTTGTATGAATTTTTTGTTGTTTGATTTTTAGTTTGGAGACATATAAACCAATAAGCCCTATTTTGTTACAGACCTAATTAGGCCTTAAATGGAACGATACAATCCAAATTTGAGCATTTTCCATCAAAGTAACACCTATTGATTTTATGATATGTTTTAAAACCCCTTAAGGGGTATCCTGAAGGGTAATCATAGTCTTGACATGGGGTTTATGAATAAATTTATCTCTGACAGAAAGTATTATGAGTGTTGCTAGGAAAACAATACAATTAATGAACAAATGATAAATTCATGGAATGGGAAGTCTTTGTAAAAGTTTTTTTTTGTGTTGAAGTTTCTAAGGAGTCTGAAGATCTTGAGGAATCTTGTTTGGGTCATTAGTGATGAAAGATAAAATTAGTGTTCTTGTATAGGTTATTGATTGGTGGAAATTTCTTATGAATTTGAAAGAATGGTGAATTCATTGAAGGGGCAGTCCTTGAAAGTGTTTGTTTGATTAAGTTAAGGTTGTTAATGGTGAAAAGGACAAGTTAAGGCCATTTTTAAGTCTGAGAAGGTGGAGATTCAATATTGTTCCATGTTGATTCATTGTTTTAAAGAAGCTTCCTAGTGAAAACTTAAAGAATTAAAGGGATTAAATCCCTAATTGTGAAAATTGTATTCAAGTGTGATTGTTTCTTCCTCTAGCATTGCATCACAATTTAACATTATGTTTTGTGCCCCTAATTTATTGGTACTAATTAAGCATCTAATTTGTCAAATCATGCATTCCAAAGCCTAATTTTTACCATTATTTGAAGGGTTGCAAGCATTGATTAAATGCATCCAATTGTTACTTTACTCTCGACTGCGTCTTGGAAATTTGGGATAGGACCCAGTCGCCCATGGGTTACCGAGTCCCCCTTCTTAGCCAAGACCTAGATTCAAATATCTTGTTGGTGGCATTTTAACATCCAAAATTCAAATTTGAAGTATCAACTTTTAAAATCTATTTTTTGAGAAATTAGCATGAATACCTATAAATAAATTGTTTTTTTACCATTTCAAATTTCTAAGACACACTATTGAACAAATACTATTGTCAAGAGCATTCAAGGTCAAGTCAAGAGTAGTATTTTAGAAGCTTTATTGAAACAATTCAAGATCCAACATCATGTCAAAGCTTATGTGTGTTCATTTTTCCATTATTTTGTGAAGGATAACATTTTTTTATAGGTCTCCAAAGCATTCAAGAATTCAAGCAAGAAAGATTCAAAACATTAAGGATATGTGTATGAATTGAATCCTTCAAGGAAGACATTGAAGATTGGTGAGTTGCAGCATATTGTGATTTCATTCATTCCTTCCTTTCTATTATCATTTATCATTGACATTTTTCCATTGTAGAAGTGGAAACACTTACTTGGGGTTGGATTGAGGAAAACCCCTATATATGGTACAACATTTTCCCTCTTTGTGAATGTGAAAATTATAGGTTTAAATAATATTGAAGAGATCTTGAAGATCAATATTGCATTGTTGCATTTGTTGTCACAAATCTTTCCAAGCCATGGAAACTCACCTACATAATTTATTTACAGCATTTCAATAATTCTGTAACATGAAATCAAGAGCTCAGATCCAGTATCAAAGGACTGTAAAATCAATTTTTGGAAGCCCTAACAAATACCCAGTTTCCCATTTGTGACTAAGTTCCTCTTGCGATACTAAATTCAAATTTTTGTGACAAGTACACATCACTTTGGCTCTCCCAGATCCACCTGTAATTAACCATTTCAATATGTTTATTTTTGGTATATTGCATTTATCATATTAGGTCATATATTCTAATTCGGTTAGTCATTTGAATTCATTTCCAATCCATTTCCATCCTACTTTGGATGTAGATCCAGGTTTTATTGGATCACCATTGAGGTTGAAAGTCAATCTATGCACCTTGTTGATCTACATCTTAATGAAATATTTAGAAAAGTGAAATTGATCTTAGGTTATTTCTACTTAGGACCTAGGATCTCCTTTGTTCAAGTGTAGTGTCAAAAAATGTCATCTGTGACATTTTCACACTTGCTTGGGTCCTCATAAAATTAAGCTTAATGAATCCTTGACTTAGTGTTGTAATGTGTTGAACACACTCACATTAGGTCTTGGGATCTTGTAAACTAAATAGACCTAATCATACCTTATTCAAGGTGTTGTGAAGTTTTGTAACACACTTTCACACTTTTATAAGGTTGTCTTTAATAATTGGGATTTTTATGCTTTAATTGGCTTTATTTTACACCCACAAGCCTCATGTAATACATCTTTTTGAGGATAATCCCAACATAAATAAACATCCTTGATCATCATTTAGGTGATTTTAGGTTGTGTGGCCCAAATTTAGTGATTTGGGACTCATACACCACCTTGGGCATATGGGTCCCACCTAGGGTTTTGGGCCCCGATCTAGGTTTCACACCTTCCTAAGCATTTTTGAAAATCTGTCCCATAATTATGCCTAGTGGGACTCATACGCCACTTCTAGCATATGATTCTCATGTGGCCCAAAATCAAAATTAATTCAAATTATTGGTATGATTTTATCCTCCTAGATTTGATGCCACCTTGTAGTGTTGCAATTTCAAGAAATTTAAATACAAGTTTATTTCACTCATTTTACATCTAGCAATTGAATGAGTATCCTTATAGAAAATTTGAGTTCACAAGAGCATTCAAGTGTTTACAAGAGCATTCAAGAGCATTCAAGGGCTGATTATCAAGTGTTTTAGAGCATTCTTCTAGTGTCAAGCATCATGTCAAAGTCATCATGCATTATGTTTTCTTTTGAGCTAACAATTGTGATGTAGGGTTTTATGATTCAAGATAGCATTTAAGTCAAGATCTATCCTATTCAAGAAAGATTCAATATATACATCCATTGGAGCCACTTCTTACATGTTTGCAACTCTTTATTGCTAGGGTTTGGTGAGTTTCAATATTACATTTTGTTTATTCATCATTTCTCTTTTCCTATTTCATTCCATTTTAAGGTTTGATTATCAAAATGAGGTTTGAACAAGGAAAACCCATTTCCACTAACAAAACATTTCCCCCCTCTCTTTAGTGTGTGATTTGTAGGTCTAGGTTGAAGACACATTAAAGAGCAAGTTTGGAAATCAAGTGAAAAGGATAGAGAAGAATCAAACTTTAAATTTCCAAAAAACCCTAACTTGACTGATACACCACTTCTAGCATATGAGTCCTAGTATAGGTCAATTTCCAATTTTCTTTTGCAGATTCAAAATCTACACTACTGAAACCCTAATATGGGATTAAATCACCTAGTTTGGTGTATGAGTCCCAGTCATCATTAGAATCGCTTTTCCTAGCATTTTAGAGCTTCATTCAGTCCTCTATAGGTTTCTAGGTGCACACCTTTCATCTCTCAACTTTTTGTTCTGTTTTACATGCTATTCTAGGCCATTGAGTGAAGTATTGCATTGCATTTATTTTAGACATTAGGTTTTTGCATTTCATTAGTCTTTCCAAGCTCTATCTTAGTGGTGATCCCCTCTTTAGTCTATAATCAAACCCTAGGAAACCCTATTGCAAGATCTCTTTCTCCTTTGTATACTTTAGATTGAGATCTCTAGGGTTTTCCTTGAATGAGAGTGTGAAGATTGTTATTCTATCTCCCAAGCACATAAGTAACAAAAAATCAACCTTTCATTTTGGTGAACATGCATTTAGAACATCTTAATTTTGATTTGGAGTGCATCCTCATCCTAGATCTTGCTTGCATTAACATTGCATTAGGTTTTTCATTATTTAATTGGCATTCTAACGTTTCTAAATATTGCATTAGTGAAAGTGTATATAGGTATCCAATAAAAAAAAGTGTATATAGGTGGCATTGTTTGCATCTTGCATCATTGAAAATCATCTTAAATCTACATTTTCATTTAGTTTATAGATCATAAAAACTAAAAAGCATAAAAATGACTTAAAATTTTCTAAATTTTTTGAGCAAAACCCTCATTGGGACTCATACGCCCCTCTAGGCGATTTAGTCCTAGTGCAGATTTTAAACTACATTTTCTAGAATTCAAAACTCTTTTTTTGTGCTCTTTTTTGTTATTGATAACTTTTTGTTTCAGTTTACAAAGTTTCTGTTATATTCATTTCATTGTACTTAGCTTAAATTGCATTTGCATTCATTTTTCATTTAGTATCCCTTGAGTGAGCATTTCTACTTGGTGTCCTATTACTAATACTATAGTGATACAAAGTTTGAGACTAGTGTCATCCCATGATAGCACGATCGTCATGGATATTGGGTTTTCTAGCTCTTTCACTCCTAGTTTTGACACTAGTTCACTAGGTATGGACCATACCCTTAACAATTCCTCACCTTCAAGTAGTGTAACGCATTTTCAAACAATGGTTGCTAGTGTTCTACAAGAAAACATGATCCAAATTCATGAATACTTAGCAAACCTACAAAATCAAATAAGTACTGAGAATATTTTAACTACTGCCATCCCTACCATAGATAACATTCATCACATGCTTGAAAGTGAAGATGAACATGAACTTGTGCATAACATAGTTCAAATATTTGGAAAACACTTTCCCTCAAACACTAGTTGTCCTTTACCTACAAAAAATTTCACAAGCCAAGGAGGAATTCAAATTACTCCTTTTACAACAATTTCCTCTATTCCTACCTATACCAACCCTCAAGTTACAACAATAATGCAACCAACTAGTAATGCGATCCCTTAGGTATTTCCACTAGCATCCCTAGTACCTTTGTGGCATCGCATGTCATATCTCCTACCATTTTACCTCCCATAATAATTCCATTAACTTGTCCTTCAAACACATACACACTCCACCATATTCACCTCCATCTTACAATACAAGCAATGACCCTCTCGTACACCAACTTTTCAAACCATTTCATCCCTTCAAAAAAAAATTTTCATTATCAACCAAAATCAAAATGGCCCACCCACATATTATGTCAAAAGTAGTCTCTTGTCCTTGGAGATATTGTGAAAACTGATGCCACAAGGTGTAGAGGTGCCTAGATTCAAGAAATATGTGGGGAAAGGAGATTCTTCTAACCTTTTTTTTTTCTTATACGGCTTTATGTAGTGACTTTTTCCTTGATGGAAAGCTCTTGGCTAAACTTTTCCCTAGATCCTTAAAGGATACTGCCTTAGAATGGTTTTCTTCATTACTAAACAACTCAATTTTTTCATTCAATGAAATTTTTGAGGCATTAATCAACCAATTACAAGTGCATATGAATCCTAAGATGACCTTGGCCGATTTGATGAGATGTAAGTAAAAAGAAGAAAAGATTACCAACTTTATTTTGTGCTATCAATTGCTTAATTCCCAAATCGATGTAAAGGTCCTTGAGCCCCACCTACAAAAGATGTTCATAGAGAATTTTCAAATTAAGATACAAGATCTACTTACCATGATGAAATTCCCCTCCTTCATGCACTTATGCACAACCCTTTGTGATTATCAAAACCTAGTTAGTAGTCGTGATGCAAAATCCACCTCTAGTGGAACTGAGAAGTTCAAACCCACAAACCAAAACAATTACAAACCTTTTAGGAAGTAGAATAAAGGATTCATTCAACTAAATATCCCTCAACAAACAACTCAACAAGTCAGTACCCAAGTAGCTTCCATAAAAGCAATGATACCCTTTAACTATGGGGAACCAAAAAGATAATTCACTCCTCTACTCGATACCCTTCATAACGCAATGTTCCAAATTTTAGAATAGAAAATGATCACCTTGACTCCCATTAAAACACATAATCCTAATAAGCCTTTACCTCCAAAATTTAGATCAAATTCTTATTTCCATTATCACCAACAAAATGGACATGATACAAAACATTGTAAGCATCTTAAACATCTTGTGCAAGACCTCATTGATTTCGGTTGGCTTTCCCTTGGAGGTGTTAATGATCAAGGAAATAAGTTTGTTGCCCTTCCTGACCAAAACTTAAAAATATTTACAAACCCCATGCCAAAACAAAATATTTCATTTGTCAATCCTAGGGAAACTACAAAGACTGATGTGATGAATATTGACACGGATGATGAGAACATAGATACAATTCAAGAAAGTCCTATGGATAATAATCAACAAGAAAAAAATCCTATCAATGGTTTTGTTGCATTGTTTAAAATTCAACATTGTAAGGGCCGAACTAAAAATCCTCTTGACATTGATTTCTCCTCTAAAGATATACTTAAACATGCACCCGATGGTCCTCTTTACATAGATGGTTGAATCTATGATAAGCCCACTAATGGTAT
This sequence comes from Sequoia sempervirens, assembly GCA_007258455.2. Classification (NCBI taxonomy): domain Eukaryota; kingdom Viridiplantae; phylum Streptophyta; class Pinopsida; order Cupressales; family Cupressaceae; genus Sequoia; species Sequoia sempervirens. The sequence continues at coordinate 370,082,701 of VDFB02353493.1, forward strand.
ATTAATAGATCCCATATGTGGAGAGAACGTGATCACCAAGGAATTTTTAATTTTGCATGAGCTCTACCAAGAAACATACGATAAACCAAAAGCATGGATCAAGATGCATAATGGTTTTGCTTGCCCTACGATGGTATCGATCACCTTACCTTTGCAAATAGGAATGAAAATGCTAGATGTCTCATTCTCCATCATATCGATGTCAAATCAATTTCGTGTGAAGTTAGGCTATCCATGGCCTCACTCCATGAATGTGTTAGCAGATGGTCATTTCTTCCCTTGGGATTCGTGACATGGACTAATGGCCTCTCGTGGATTCGTTAACTCTGGTAATTGTATTAGGCATTAGAAGGTCGATCTTTTGGTGCAACAACTATGGGAAAACAATTGGTATTAGAGCCAAAGGTGTTGGGTTCAAATCCCCTTGGGTAACATGAAGGGGGAGTTTTTTGGTAGATGGTCAGTGCTCCCTCGAGATTCGTGACATGGACTAACCACCTCTAGTGGATCCGTTAACTCTGGAAGTTGTATTAGACATTAAAAGGTTGACCTTTTGGTGTAGCGAAAACTATGGGCCAACATAATGTCATTCCATTAGTTGTGCATAAATGCTTAAAGTTTCCCTTTGACAGTGGAAATTTTACTATGCATCATAACGGTTTTAACCCTTTATCTTCCCATGGAAACTTTTCCTTAGACTTCTTTTGGCCTGAGCCTATGGAACCTATTAAGCCTCATGAAGACTTCTTTTTCAAATCCTACCAAAAGTTCAAGGCAACATACATAGCAAAATTATCCCTCTGAAACATGGCTCCACCCACTACCGAGCCTACCATCCTTAACGAAACCATGATTGAACGAAAAGAAATTCCAAACAACCAAGACCAACCTAAGATAGAACCTTCACTTATTTCCTACAAAAGTCCAAGAGATAATGAAAACAATCTTGTTACGCCTCCTAGAATAAAAAAGTTTACAAAGTTAAAGAGAAAGTGGTTGAACAACCTTCCATGGTTCCTTCCATTCCTCCCCTTAGAGAGGGAAATACATCTATAGTTGATCATCCTGCTCCTACATAAACACAACTTGAAAACCAAACTAAAAGAAACAAAGGAGCTAGAGAGTGTAGGAATAGACACTGTGCCCTTGCTCGAAGGCTAAATGATGAAACAAATAAAGAAAATAAAAATCCAAACTTGACAAAAGCAATGCACAATGAGTCTCCCTTGCCAAAAAAAGATCCTATAGTGCAACCGCAACACGAGTTGAACACTTCTTTAAAATTATCATTTGACCTCCTATTGTGATTAATTTAGATGATGATGAAGAGATTACTAAAATTGATGAGGAGGTGCATAATGAAATCTATTTGTACCTCTGTATTCTTGTCTATGTCAGAAATCTTTTAGCTTTTTCTTTTCATTTTTCTTGTGTTTTACTTTTGGGGATGATGCAAGGCATTGAGACATTCATGTCTCTTCCATGTTGACCCAAAAGATTTTCCTTTACTTTTATTTATCTTTTATTGTCTTGTGTATTCCTATTGGGGATGACACAAGTCTCTTCTATGTTGACCCAAAAAAAATTTTTTTTTTTTTCTCTCCTTGTGTCATTCTTATAGTTCTACATGTATTTGGGGAATGATTACAGTTTTCATCCCTCTAAAAACATTGTAGCAGGAACATACTGACCTTGAATCCATAGATCCCTTATGTTTGTTTGGAGTGTCATTTTGGGGGCAACTTCTCTTTTCATTTTTCATGACGTAGCTTCATTTGGAAACATATAACTTTGCATAGGGATTTCCATGTTGGCTCTCATGTCTTATTTATTGTTAGCATTTATCATTTGATACTTTAAAGTAATTGCTCATAGTATGGTGTTTAGCAATTTCTTTAAAGTGGGGGCATACATTGGCATTATTCTTTTTCATTTCATGTTTCATGGTGGAGTCTTCTTGCTTCATGCGATGTGTCTTTTTCTTTTTTGTTGACATCGGGTGTGATGTCCTTCAAGAGCATGATCTCTCTTCGCATATTATATTCCTCTTAGTGGCTTGATGCAACACACTGCATCCCCTAAGTTGTGAATATTTCATTCTTTGATTGGTCCTCTCTTGGAGACATTAGGCACAATGTTCCCTAGGTTAAAGACCTTACATGAACTAAGAATGACTCCTTTGAACATTCTTTACATTATATTTGCATTTACAATTCCAGTTATATGGCCATCTTACACATCTTGCATGCTTGTGGAGCCATCTTGTTTGTTAATGAGTCCCAAGCATACGAAGCTTTGCTTGCCTCACAAAGCTAAAAGTTCATTGTTACATGATGCCTTATCAAAGTTATTAGGAGGTATAACTTTGGTATGGTTTGACGGTAAGCTCAATTGAGGCATGAATTTCCCATAGCCACTTGCATGTGTCTGTGAGTGCATATTGTCCATGAATGTATGTGTCTCACCTCTTTGGATTACTCACCCAATGGATGGCCTAAAGTTCCATTGCCTCAAAGTGAGCATGCATCTTTTGGACAAACAACCTAGATCTAATCCACATTGTGTTGGGAAAATGGTCAAATTTTGATCCATCCCCACCTTTTATTTTGTTTTGTTTTTCTCTTTGTCTTTGGAAGTGTATTTTTGTGCCTTGATGATGCTCTTTATATCATTTTCATGAGTGTTCCTTTGTGCATATGTCATTTTTCTATGGGATCTTGATCCTGGTGGCTTGATCACCCCTCTTCATCATTGTCATCCTATCCTACCGGCATTAGTACATTTGGACCCCTCTTGATGCAAATTTGTCTACTTTAGTGTGAGTTTGAAGCAATTTCCTCCTCTCACTAAAGTGGGGGCTAAGTGTAGTGTTGAAAAATGTCATCCATGACATTTTCATACTTGTTTGGGTCATCCTTATTAAATTAAGCTTAATGATGCCTTGACTTAGTGTTGTAATGTGTTTAACACACTCACTAGAATGGGTCCCAAAACCCTAGGTGGGACCCATACACCCAAGGGGTGTATGAGTCCTAAATCACCAAATCTGGGCCACATAACCCAAAAACACTTGAATTATGATTAGATGTTAATTTATGCCAGGATTATCCTTGAAAAGATGTATTAAATGAGGCTTGTGGATGCAAAATAAAGCTAGTTAAAGCATACAAAAACCGGATTATTAATGATAACCTTAGAAAATCATGAAAGTGTATTACAACACTTCACAACACCTTGAATAAGGTATGATTAGGTCTATTTAGTTTGTAAGGGACCAAGACCTAATTCACACCTTTCTAAGCATTTTTTAAAATGTGTCCCATAATTATGCCTAATGAGACTTATACACCACTTCTGGCGTATGAGTCTCGTGTGGCTCAAAATCAAAATTAATTCAAATTTTTGGCATGGGATTTTATCCTCCTAGATATGATGTTGGCTTGTAGTGTTGTAATTTTTAGAAATTTGGCACAAACAAAGTATAAATACAAGTTTCTTTCACTCATTTTACACCTAGCAAGTTGAATGAGCATCCTTATAGAAAATTTGAGTTCACAAGAGAATTCAAGTGCTTACAATAATTCAAGAGCATTCAAGGGCTTATTATCAAGTGTTTTAGAGCATTCTTCAAGTATTAAGCATCATGTCAAAGTCATCATGCATCATGTTTGTTTTTTAGCTAACAATTTTGATGTAGGGTTTTATGATTCAAGCTAGCATTCAAGTCAAGATATATCTTATTCAAGAAAGAGTCAAGATCTATATCCATTGGAACTACTTCTTACATGTTTGCAACACTTTATTGGTAGGTTTTGGTGAGTTGCAACATTACATTTATTTTCATTCATCATTCTATTTTCCTATTTCATTTCATTTTAAGTTTTAATTACCAAAATGGGGTTTGACCAAGGAAAACCCCTTTCCACTAACAAAAAAACATTTCCCCCCTCTCTTTAGTGTTTGATTTGCAGGCCTAGGTTGAAGATACATTGAAGAGAAAGTTTGGAGACAGTTATCAAAGTGTTTAAAGTTGTCAAAGTTGTCACCTTGCATTGGATATCATTGGAAGAATTCTACAGGTTGCAAATCAGAGTTTCAGATATGAAAATCAAGTGAAAAGGACTGAGAAGATATTGAAGAGAAGAATTAGACTTTGAATTTCTAGAAGACCCTAGCTGGACTGATACACCACCTCTGGTGAATGAGTCCTAGTATAGGTCAATTTCCAAATTTTTTTGTAGATCCAAAATCTACACTGCTAAAAAAATGTTCCTACCCAAAAGCCCTAATTTGGGACTAAATTTCCTAGTGTAGTGTATGAGTCCCAGTCAACATTAAAATTAGTGTTTTCAGCATTTCATAGCTTCATTAAGTCCTCTATAGGTTTCCAGGTGCACACCTTTCATCTCTCAACTTTTTGTTATGTTTTACATGCTTTTCTAGGTCATTTAGTGAAATATTGCACTACATTAAGTTTAGAAATTAGGTTTTTCAATTTCATTAGTATTTCCAAGCCCTAGCTTGGTGGTGAGCCCATTCTTAGTCTATAATTTGACACTAGGACAACCCTATTGCATGATAGGGAGGTTGGATGAATTAGTGACTGATTCATGCTCTGGGTCTTGCATGGAAGACCTCTAGGGTGTCTCACTCCACCACTTGCAACCTACAGGACCTATTCCTTCTTAGGGTCCCCTGATTTACCCTTGCCAACCTAGGTATCAACATAGATCCTCCTACCAAGTCAAGACTTGGTGCAATCTTGAAACACTTGCCACCCTAAAGGCTACTAATCCTCCAAATTCTTGAATTTAGTTTTACAGGGGTGTGGAGGTGCTTCTAAAGTCATCAATCCATCCTACTAAGTGTGTTAGGGGTCCACCTAGCTCCATCTGTAGGTCACTTTCACCAAACCCCACTATTAGGCCTAGAAGGCTACTAGTTCTATTAGGTCTCATTCTCCGAGAAATCAAGGTTTTTCCCAAGTCTTTCCAAAGAATACCCAAAACCTTTCTTGGGATTCATGGTTCATATGCCCACCTCTCAAGGATTTTTGCAGTCTTGGGTCACAATTGTTCGTACAAATCCCTAACCTGAAAATGAGCAAAACTAGGCCTTTTAAGCCCTTTCCTAGCTTCTCTACAAATTGTTAAGTCTTTTCCTCACTAGATGGATTGTTGGAGTTTCTTTCTCCTTACCATGTCTTGGCAAGACTCATACTTGCCTTCTCCAAAAGGTAATTTGTCAAGAAATTGACACCCCTGCAAATCAAGTGCTCTACACTAAGGTCTTCCCTAGCCAGACACTTCCCTGGCTCGCCTAGGACAAAACTTTCATAGTAGCTCCTGTGCTTTCAAAGGCCCAAAACCCAACTATATGTACATACATGGAGTCTAGTCACTGATCCCAAAGGGCCGTACAATTTGTACGGTGGGAAAGTGAACTAACACTCCATACTCACAAACTGCCTAGTTCAAACCAACAACAGTATGAAAACCAAAACTAATTACAAACAATGCTTGAAACGGAATAAGGAAATTATCTAATACCACACAATGCTTGAAGAAAAACTACTCTACGTCCTACACAAATTACACTTCCATGATTAATCCATTAAAACATCACTTCAATGGAAAACCCATAAAATTCACACTTAATCACAATTGCTTCTTCTTGAATTCAAAAAAAATTCAAACAATATCAAATGCTTCCAACCTGACTCCAATGTCGAGGCATCCCATAAATATGTCACCAAGTCAGTTATCCTCTCCCCTTGGGCTCTCCTTGGCCGCTTGTAGCTCCAATTGAGCAACATTTTCAAATATTTTGCAAAAGTCCTAAAAGTCCAAAACCTCATTTTGAGCTAGAACCTTATGACACCTATTCTATGGTCAACATGACCTTAATTTGATCAAAACCCAACAAAAGTGCCACTAAGGCTCACATACAAATGAACTAAAATAGTTTTCTTAGTTGTCCTAGACAGACCTTCTAAACAACCTATGGCAACCTATGGGTGCTCCTGCACCATTCTCCCCCCTCTACCCAAACACTAAGGAATGTGGGGAGAGATCAGAGATAGATCAATGCCACACTTCTTGAAATGAGCTTCTTCACCCATGTAGCCTTAGACTCTAGTTTTTCTTTCCACTGTATGAGATGTTCCATGTACACCTTGTATTAAGTATACTTCTTCACTCTGGATTCCAAGATCCTTTTTGCTTGCATCTTGTGTTTAGGTGGTATGACTACAGTACTCACATCCTCCAAGACATCTATACTGACCAGAGTCATATCAGTCACTGATCCTTTATACTTGATCAAGTCAGCCACATTAAACATTGGTGAAATACTTAAGTCTATAGGAAGTTCCACCTTGTAAGCATTCTTTCCATACTTGGCTAACACCTTACATGGTCCCAATCTCTTCATCTGCAACTTAGTTGGTACTCCTTTCTGCAATCTAGATTTGTTGAGATGGACCATGACATAGTCACCTACTGCAAATTGGAGATATTTTCTAGACATATCCACCTTAGCTTTCAACTTGTGAGTAGCCTCTGTGATTGTCTTCTTCACTTGCTCCTAAATCTCCTTCATGGTCTGAGTGAAATCCTCTACATGGCCACTCCTATGCTCCATAGCTTCTAGATCTCTAAGCTCACACACACCTCTTGGGTGCATACCATATACTATCTCAAAAGGACTCCTACCTGTGGTCATATTCACACTATCATTATAGGCATATTCAGCTTGTGATATGACCAAGTCCCATGTCTTTCCATAATCCTTGGTGAGGCATCTTATCAGGTTACCTAACACTCTATTTATCACCTCAGTTTGTCCATCTGTCTGAGGATAGTAAGCTGATCCAAAAGACAAGTTAGTACCCAATGTGCTCCATAGAGTTTTCCAAAAATGACTCATAAACTTCACATCTCTATCCAATACAATGCTCAATGGAAATCCATGGATCCTCACAATCTCTTTGAAGAAAAGATGAGCAATATAGCTAGCATCATGGGTGGTCTTGTAGGGAATAAAGTGAATCATTTTACTGAACCTATCTACCACCACATAGACACTATCAAACCCTATCTTAGTTTTAGGGAGTCCTACCACAAAGTCCATGCTAATGCATTCCCATGGTCTGTTGGGAATAGGTAGAGGTTTATACAAACCTACATTGTTAGCTCCCCCCTTGGCTTTCATACAATCTACACACTACTCCACATACCTTCTAACATCCCTTGGCAACTTGGGCCAATAATAGAACCTCTGCACTAATTCCGGTGTCTTTTTGATACCAAAATGACCACCGAGACTACCATTGTGCTTCTCCTAGATGAGATTCTCTCTCATTGAACCTTTGGGAACACACAACTGATTCCCCTTGAACAAAATTCCACTCTGCAATGTATACTCTGAGAATTGACTGTGAAAGTGATTCTCAAAATTAGAACATACCTTATATGCTTCAGAGAAGTCTTCATCTTCTCCATAGAGATCCTTGAAACTCTCTATCCCAATGCTTTTGAATTGAATCTCTTGCACTGTCAGCAACCTCCTACTTAGTGCATCTGCTACCTTGTTCAACTGTCCCTTCTTGTGTTTGATAGTAAAGGTGAAGGCTTGGAGGTACTCCATCCATTTCAAGTGTCTATTACTCAACTTTTCTTGTGTGTTGATGTAGCTAAGTTCCTAGTTATCAATAAACACTACAAACTCCCTAGGTAGGATATAATGTCTCCACTTTCTAAGAGACTACACTAGAGCATATAGTTCTAAGTCATAAGTAGAATAATTCTTTTTAGCTTCATTGAGCTTTTCACTAAAGAAAGTTATAGGTCTGCCTTCTTGGCTTAGTACTCCTCCTACTACAATTCCACTGGAATCACATTCCACTATGAATAGCTTATCAAAACTAGGTAACAAAAGGATGGGTTGAGTTGCCACTTCTTGTTTCAACTTCTCAAAACCCTTCTCTGCTTCAAGAGTCCATTTAAACTTAGTCTTTAGGTGACCCTTGATAGTATCAAGCACTGGTGCACAAATGTCACTAAAGTTCCTTATAAACTTCCTATAAAAATGAGCTAACCCATGAAAACTCCTTACCTCTATCCCAGTGGTTGGTGTAGGCCAATTTAGGATAGCTTCCACCTTGCTTGGGTCCATCTTCAATGATCCTTGGGATACTACAAACCCCCAATATACAAGATCTTTTTTGAAGAACTCACACTTTTCTAGGTTGATGGCTAACCTATCCTCCTACAACTGTTTAAGAACCATCTCCACATGCTTCAAATGTTCCTCTGCTGTCTTACTAAAGATGAGTATATCATCTGGATACACCACCACAAATATACCTGTGAAATCCTTAATCACTTCATTCATGAGCCTCATGAATATGCTAGGGGAATTTGAGAGGCCAAATGGCATCACTCTCCACTCATACAACCCATCATTTGTCTTAAAAGCTATCTTCCATTCATCCCCATCTTTGATTCTAATCTGGTGGTATCCACTCTTGAGAACTAACTTAGTGAAGTATTGTGCCCCTCCAAGACAATCCATCAAATCCTCTATCTTAGGAATAGGAAACCTATATCTGATTTTAATCCTATTGATAGCCCTAGAGTCAGTACAAAGTCTCCACTTACCACCTTTCTTGGTTGCTAAGACCACTAGTACTGCATATGGACTGATGATCTTCCTAATTAGTCCTTGGTCTAATAACTCTTGCACTTGCCTAGCCACTTCAAGGTTCTGATCTGGTGTGATCTTATAAGCTGATTTTTTTGGTAATGAAGCCCCTAGTATGAAGTCAATCTGATGATTGATAGCTCTCTTTGGAGGTAATCTTGTTGGTGTTCCATCATTGACTATGTCCTTGAACTTATCAAGTAGCTTATGGACTTCCTCTAGGATACCTATCTTCCTGGCCTTGTTTTCTTCCTTGGGATACACCATAACAACATATCCTTCACCTCCTTGTTGAAGAGTGTTGATAAACTCCTTGCCCTTACTTAACAAGACACTAGGGGTCTTTGACTATCCTTCTTCTTCATCCAACAGTGACTGTAACTTGAATGTTTTACCATCCTTCTTAAATGAGATGGTGTTCTCCTTTCCATCATAGATAGATCCTCTGTCATATTTTCATGGCCTTCCCAATAGAATATGGCATGCATCCATAGGCAATACATCAAAAATCAATTTGTCTTTGTACCCTCCAATGAAGAATAATTCCATTATTTTCTGCTCATTCACAAGAGCACTTTGCCCTTTATTCAGCCATGTCACCTTGTAAGGATTAGTGTGGGGTACCTTCTCCAAATTTAACTTCCTCACTACTTCCTCTAAGATAATGTTACCAGTAGACCCTAAATCCACTATGACTTTGCACACCTTCCCAAGTATTTTGCATTTCACCCTGAATAAGGCTCTCCTTTTCTTTGGCTCTTCTTTGACTGGTTGTCTGATCAGAACCCTACTAAACATCAAGTTCTCCCCTATTTCCGACTCAATGTGACTAACCTCTGGTGACTTGACATTCATAGTATCTTCTTGAGCATATGCTACTCTCTTTTCTATATTTGAAGAAGATGCTTTCTTTGGGCACCTATAAGTTGGATGTCTTACTTGACCATAGTTGTAACACTTCATGCTAGCAAAGTAAGAGTTATTTTTTCCTATACCTCTTCGTCTATTAGAACCTCCTTGAGATCCTCTACCTCTTCCATAACCTCCTCTAGAATTTGTTTCACTTCCATGCTCTGTGAGTTTAGACTCTCCCTAATTTCTTTGTTTAGTCCCTCTACTTTGGTATCCACCTCTATGTCCTCTTTGATCTCTTCCTTTTCCTCTTACTTCTCTCTTCAATTTTCATAGCCAATTGATAACATTGGTGCACTATTTTGGGACTTAGAAGAGTCATCTCCTCTTGAATGTTCCACTTCAAACCGTTAAGGTATCTAGCCACCTTAAGACTTTCATCCTCAGATACATTAGACCTAATGCAAAGTTTTTGAAACTCCTCTGTATAGGAATCTACATCTTGGTCTCTTTGTCTCAAGCTCTATCTTTTCTTATGCAAATAAATTTCATAATCATTTGGCATGTATGCTTCTCTCACTTTGGCAACCATTCCCTTCCAAGTGGAAATAGGTTTCTTTCCTTCCTTTTCTCTCTCCATCTGAATGAACTTCCACCATGTCAAGGAAAAGCCTCTCAATCTTGATTTGGCCACCTTTACCTTTTGTGCTTCAGTGACTCCATCACACTCAAAATGGTTTTCCATTCCCTCTATCCAATCCAAGACTAGATTAGCTTCCAATTTCCCACTAAACAGTGGTATGCCTTCAAGTGCTTTTCCACTCATAGCCTTCAATGCCTTCAAGAAAGGATCTTCTTGCAACAAAGGGTTAGGTTCAAAGATCTTGTCTTCCTCTGCAACCTCTTCACTTTTGGGTACCCTTCCTTCCAATTTATCACTAACCTCATCGGTCTTAGTCTGCACATTACTGATTGCTTGCTCAAGTTGGGCTATTCTTTCCCTTAATAGCCTATTGTCTTCCTCCTGATCTTCAAACTTCTTGGCCAATTCTATATTTTTCATCATGATTGTAGAACCACTAGACTCAATATTTGACATACAATAATCAATCCCAAATCTTTTTGGGGCTCTGATACCAATCTGATAGGGATTTGGATGAATCAATCACCGATTCATGCTTTGGGTCTTGCATAGAAGACCTCTAGGGTGTCTCACTCCACCACTTGCAACCTATAGGACCTCTTCCTTCTTAGGGTCCCCTGATTTACCCTTGCTAACCCAACTATCAACATAGATCCTCCTACCAAGTCAAGACTTGGTGCAATCTTGAAACACTTGCCTTAGCCCTTAATCCACCCTAAAGGCTACTAATCCTCCAAATTCTTGAATTTAGTTTTACAGGGGTGTGGAGGTGATTCTAAAGTCATCAATCCATCCTACTAAGTGTGTTAGGGGTCCACCTAGCTCCATCTATAGGTCACTTTCACCAAACCCCACTATTAGGCCTAGAAGGCTACTAGTTCTATTAGGTCTCGTTCTCTGAGAAATTAGGGTTTTTCCCAAGTATTTCCAAAGAACACCCAAAACCTTTCCTGGGATTCGTGGTTCATATGCCCACCTCTCAAGGATTTTTAGGGTCTTGGGTCACAACTGTCCATACAAAGCCCTAACTTGAAAATGAGCAAAACTAGGCCTTTTAAGCCCTTTCCTGGCTTCTCTGCAAACTATTAAGTCCTTCCCTCACCAGATGGATTGTTGGAGTTTCTTTCTCCTTACCATGTCTTGGCAAGACTCATACCTACCTTCTCCAAAAGGTAATTTTTCAAGAAATTGACACGCCTGCAAATCAAGTGATCTGCACTAAGGTCTTCCTTAGCCGGACACTTCCCTGGCTCGCCTAGGACAAGACTTTCACAGTAACTCTTGTGCTTTCAAAGGCCCAAAACCCAACTATATGTACATCCATGGAGTCTAGTCACTGATCCCAAAGGGCCGTACAATTTGTACGGTGGGAAAGTGAACTAACACTCCATACTCACAAACTGCCTGGTTCATACTAGCAACAATATGAAAACCAAAACTGATTACATACAATGCTTGAAACTAAATAAGGAAACTATCTAGTGCTACACAATGGTTTGAGAATAGCTACTCTACATCCTACACAAATTACAGTGCCATGATCAATCCATTAAAACATCACTTCAATGCAAAAACCAAAAAATTCACACTTAATCACAATTGCTTCTTCTTGAATTCAAAAAAACTTCAAACAATATCAAATGCTTCCAACCTGACTCCAATGCTAAGGCATCCCATAAATAGGTCACCAAATCAGTCATCCTCTCACCTTGGGCTCTCCTTGGCTGCTTGTAGCTCCAATTGAGCAACATTTTCAAATATTTTGCAAAAGTCCTAAAAGTCTAAAGCCTCATTTTGAGCTAGAACCTTATGACACCTATTCTATGGTCAACATGACCTTCATCTAATCAAAACCCAACAAAAATGCCACTAAGGCTCACATACAAATGAACTAAAATAGTTTTCTTAGTTGTCCTAGAAAGACCTTCTAAGCAACCTATGGCAACCTATGGGTGCTCCTGCACCATTGCAAGATCTCTTTCTCCTTTGCATACTTTAGATTGAGATCTCTAGGGTTTTCCTTGAATGAGAGAGTGTGAATATTGTTATTCTATCTCCCAAGAATAGAAGCAACAAAAATTCAACCTTTTAGTTCTTTATTTATTTTGGTGAATTGAACATTTGACATCATAACTTTATGATTTGTAGTCTTTCAAACCCTTGATATATGATTTATATCATCTTGTCTTGCATTTCTCATTTAGGGTTTCATATTTTCATCATAAAAGGTCATAAAATCCAAAATATTGCATCCACATTACATCATAGCTTGCATTAGGGTGTGTTTCAGTCATTTAGATAAGATCTTCATTCTAAATTACACTCATAATTGTCATTCTTGTCTACACATTGTCATATGTTTGCATTAACATGTATATCAATTTTTTTGGGAAACATTCACTGTAAAATTTGTTTGCAAATAGGAACAACAACCTTAAACAATAACTTAGAAATTCAATTTTTATGTTTACAAAACCCTACTCAAAAACTCAGTCGTCATTGGGTGACCCTGTCCTTCTACAGGTGTTTCAACAAACTTTTTCATAGTGGTTTTTCTTTTTTTTGCTTAGTTGCACTATACTTGCATATACCTATTTTGGAATTAGTAACTGAATGTTTTTAGATATTTTGCATTTAGTTCAATTAGTGAAAGAAAGTGCATTATTTAGGTTCAAAATTTGCATTCAAAATTCATCATTTTTATGTCTGTGCATATCACATTTAGTCAATTATTACAAATCAATTCTGAAATTTACATTAAAATTTGTTTAAACATCATCAACATTTTTGCATACTTGCATTTTGAGTCAAATTGGGATAAGGATTTTATGGAAACTTATTTATTGTTACAATTGTTTGCAAGTAGAATCAACAATCTTAAACAGTGTTGTGCATAGTCATATTTTGAACTTTTAGAACCCTTGACCAAGACCTAGTCGCCATTGGGTGACTCTATCTTGTTAACTAAGCATCGGTCAATTTTTTGTGAAAAAATACTCTCAAGATCCTCTGTATAGAGTTTCTATCTAAGTCTCATTTACATGTTACTTAACAACCTGAACCTCATTGCAAAATATCATAATGAATATATATTTTTATAAAATTTGGATGTGCTTGAAATATTTGGGTGATGTTTCATGTTGTGTATTTGGTGATGATTCTAATATTGATATAGGGGTATGTGCAGGATCATGATGGGCCAAAAAGTGGCAATATTATGGGTATTTGTAGGGTATGTGGGTGTCGACTTTTTTTTACCAAAAATTGATTAAACGAAAAAGGTTTTTAGAGGAGATTCTCAGCTTTCCACCAATATAAATTATGCTTTAATTTTAATTTAATAAATAATTATTATTCATTTTCTATTAGAATTACGACAAAAGTCCTGATCGATAGGGTGATTGAAAAAATCTATAACTTTCAAACGATATCACATTTTTTGAATCCGAAACACGCATCACATTCTATGCTTCACGTACTATAGGATTAAAAAAAGAAAAATTAAATTTCATGAAGTTTTGACCAAGTTAAGGTGGTCAAACATACGAGCTTTTATATTTTTTAAAAATTGTAATAAAAAATTCATAATTAATTATTTACTTGGAAAAAAATTACAAAAAATATGCATCACATCTGGACATGAGTCCTCTACTCATATATAAAATCTTATAAATTTTTTTTATCATTTTATTATGGTTAGGGTGATCAAACAACCACCTACTTATTTTTTCCCTGAAATTTAAGTACTACTGTATTGAAATTTCAAATTTTCACCAAATAGATTTTATTTATTTTTAAATAAACCTAGTAGTTTAGAAACTACATTAAATTTTCTATAGATTCTATTCTCACATATTTTTGAAATAATATAGATAACTTATTCAAATTTTTACGTCAAGTTGCCTAACACTGATTTTTCTAAATTTTTTGCCACTTAAGGGCCTATTTTTTCCATGATGATCCTGCACATACCCATAGACATTCATGGTCTCTCACCTCCCAATGTATTTCCTCATGAGATAGATGTTGGGAACTATAGTTGTGCTTCTGATATGTGGTTGTCATTGATGTCAACACTATTAGCATTGTCATGTTGAAGGCTGCATATATCGAAGATATTGAGAAAATTGTAAAAGAATAAGTTATAGGTAGTTTGTGGATCAATCAAGTCGTGAAGGAATTTTGTTCAATACATGAAATTTTAGCTGTTGTGGACTGAAGGATTTACTGTTGAGAGTTTCTAGATCATCCACCGGAAGTTTCAAAGGTCTGCATGATTATTTGAGAATGTTATGGAAATTTGTGTTCTAACAGTGTTTCCATGGTCTCTCTCAGTGTTCCTGATTAAAGTTCATATGATTCTGGTAATTTTACTTGTTGCAGATGTCTCTCTATTATTTCTTGGTGCTCATGGACGCTTCTAGTATGTTTTCTATCATTGCTACATGTTTTTGTTGATTGATGTGATCATGGTCAAATATTTTTCTTGTGCATGTTTGTTTTTCTTGATCTTGGCCGACATGATGGTGGTAACGTGTTGTAGATTTTTGAAGTCTGAAATTTAAATGTTTGGAACACTTGAGGATATTTTTTTGGTCTTATCTTTTTCTTGGATGATGGTGTTTGATCCACATTGAAGATTTATTTGTAATACTAAGCCGACATTGCAAATAGTGTAAAATATATTTTGTATTCTCTAGCCGACTAGGTTATTGATGAAAATATATATAGCGGATATATAAGCAAGGTTGTGTGAGCGAAGAAAGCATGCATGTATGTGTGTGTGTCAGTGTTGTATATGTTTGAATATTTTTCAAATCATTTAGAGGCAAAGAAGAGTGTGAAGAGTAAGAGAAAAGTGTGGAGAAAGTTTTTATGTGCTTAATTTGAATTGTAATCCAGCTTTTGCAGAAGCTATTCTATCAGTTCAAATATCTGTGGATCTAATCCAATTTTTTTGTTGGACAGTGAACCCTTTTGTAACTGAGCAATGAGCTCTAGGCAATGAGCTTGAATGCATGTGCATTCCCCTTTTTATTTTTCATTATACTTCTAACAGGGTATAATTGTGGACTAACATCCACCGTGGTTTTTCCCCTAACAAGGTTTCCACGCAAAAAATCTTGGTGTTTTCTATGTTTCTAGTGTTCTTATTATTTGTGATTAATTTCTTGTTCATCAGATTAGAGATTAAGTCAAGTGTGAAAATTTAATTGAAGTTTAAATTTATGTGATAACTGATTCACCCCCCCCTCAGTTGTTTGTCTTTTTTTTCCAACAATAGATATCTTGGGTCAAGGTGATGATAACATGTATAAATTCATATAAAAACTCTTGTGTAACCTTGAAAATAATGCATCCTTTTATCATTCAATGCAATGGCATAATAACACATGTCAATAACCAACACCTCCTACAATTCCCCCACTTGAGATGTTCTACCTCCTACATCCTGAAATTGAATCACAAGGAATATCTCAATCAATGACCATGGAATGGTCTATGAACCACACTCACAGTGACAATATATATAAAAATGATCCTCCATCTTATGAGAAAAAATTCACCAACAGACTCATCGACCTAGAATAGTGTTATGGCCCATGATTTAGGATTGTGTCAAAACAAGGATGTGACATAAAGAACGAGCACACGATCTATCACATATTAGAAAAAACACCATCAGAAGATACTAAGGGTTTAGGTTACCAAGATCCTCCACCTTAACATTAGATAGTTGGTCATTCAAGTAAGAGATATAAACTATATAAGCTTAAAAAGTTACTTTTCCTACATACTACAACCAAGATAGAATGAGCCTTACTAACACTTCTCAACCAAGGACTTATTATATTAGGTACAACTATCTTTGAATGAGAAGATAAGAATGGAAAGAGTACAAACATGTCTTATTGTGCATACCATAGAACATTAGACATCTTACTGATGAATGTCATGCTTTAAAGAAGGTATTGCGGTAATTTGATCCTTATGTGGATCACTATGAACGTGTGATAAATTAAAAATTGTTTGCTTTATTCTTTGCCATGTGATAGTTGTAGTATTATAGCATACTCACTACCATATGTATTATACTTTATTGTCCTCTATATCACAAGGAGTAGCATACCATTGTCTATCTTGGCTTATCATTGTCGTACACTTGGAAGGCAAGGGGTTAGGTAGCCTTGTCTTAGGTTCATTCCTTCTTGGGATCTCTTTATATCTCCTTAAAATGTTAGTGTAGCAAGTACACTAACAAACATTTTAAGGGGGGCCATACAAGTCCCTTGTTTGTTATTTGCATGGTCCCTTCTTATTGATGATAGCATACATCTCCTGTGGGTTTCCATTACAGGTTTCCACTATGTAAATTCCATTGCAGCTTTCCATTACATAAATTCTACTATGACTTTCCACAACAAAAATTCCATTAGAGGATTTTGGCTCTCTAGCATCATCAAGCTTCTAATCAGAAAAAGTGAAATCCCCTCAAAAGTCAACTCTTCACAGAGGTTAAAGTCCCACAATTGTTGAATTTTTACAATTGATCAAAATGACCCTTGAATCTCCATAAAATTAGAGGAGTTATTTTAAAAAGGGGGATTGATGAGAATTAAAATATTTTCATGTCTTGCATGAGTTAAAGTATGATTGATTAGTATTTTTTAAATGAATAATTGCACGATGGACATTGATCTATAATTTATAAATTTTAATATTTTAAAAGGGGAAATTTATCAAGCATTAAAATTATATCTAGAGGTTTAAATTATGATATTTTATGACATAGGTGCTTCTTAGGATGTTTGGAGGGATAAATGATCAATTCATAAAAGGACTAATGTGAAACTGCGCCATGTGCTGGAGGGAGTTGTAATTTAATTAAGGGAGGAGTAAATGAATTAAATGGTCAAGATGAACCTACATATGGATTTGTGCAAGGCCTTATTCATTGTTAGTCGGGGCTTAAAACTCAAATTAAAAGATGAACCTTGAAATGTGGAAAATAGTGGGGCTCTCTTTCACTTCTAGGGTTTAGGATCTAAAAGGAGAGGCTATTCTCAACCTTTCACTCGAGAACAAACCCTTGAGATTTCAATGCAAAGGAGATTGAAATCTGGAAAAGGGGTTGTCCTAGGGATTGAATGAGATAAAATGAGGGGTTCACCACCAAGTGTACACCTGGAAAAGACAATGAATTTGAAAACACAGTATGATATACAAACTAATGTTAAATGACCTAAAAAGATAAACAAAATGTAGTAAAAGATATGTAACTGGAAGTGTGCACCTGGAAAGTTGAAGAAGGTAGAATGGAGATCTAGATCACTGAAAATTCTGATGTTAATGTTGGCTGGGACTCATTCGCTAATTTGGAGGAATCAATCCTATTTTAGGGAAAACGCTTTAGAATAGGTTTCAGCCAAAAGGGTATCCAAATCTGCAAAAAACCTCTATCAGGCTTGTATAGTGGGACTCATTCACCAATAGTGGAAAATTGGTACACTTCTACTTTTCTAGAAATTCTGAAGTGGATTCTGTGTAGAAGTTGAGATATCCAACTTCACAGACCCCAAGAATCACTTGCATGCAATAACCTTTCATCGAAGAAAAAATATTTAGAACAACAAAGAAGTTTTGTAAGCCTTAAGCGAAAATGCATTAACAAGAATTCAAAATGAGGTATTTTACAAATGAAATATAAGATGCCTTAAAATTCAAGGTATGTAGCCACATGCAAGCATAAATGCATAATGACATGCCTAATCAATGAGAGTTGACCCTAGTGTAACTGACATCTAAGAATAACCACTAGGAAATATAACTCCTAAGTAAGCTTATGATGGAGTAAATAATTAATTACACCAACACCCCCCCATAAGTGCAACTTAGGGAGTAGCATATTATTATGCAAAAGATGGGTCCCAACAACAAGGCCTGATCAAGTACCCATGTACAAATGCAATTAAAAGTAAACCAAACAGGGTAAAGGAGAAAACCACATGGAAACAAAACTCCTCCCCAGAATAAGATGCAGAATACTAAGTGATGAAAGATGGAGGACTCCATAAGAGCCCCCAAGGATGCCATCCATCATTAAGATACATGAATGAACCCCCCCATAAGAGAGGAATAAAAATACCACATAGCCCCTCAGAATGAAGTAGCTCCAAAAAGACTGAAGAAACTACATCTCCTGAAAGAAGTGAGAGGGAAGAGGCAGCATGAATGCAATCTTTGAAGGTGAAGCAGGTGTAGCCCAAAATGTCTCCACTGAAGTAGGTGTGACCTCAACCAATGAATAATTCAGAGAAGGTGAAGACTCAAGAGTAGCCTCCAGAGATGGATGATCAACTAGGTCTTGTTGCACTGAAACAAAAGCAACCACATATGTATCTATAGAAGTATCAACAACAACAATAGGAGGTGGAGGAGATGGAATGGATGGTGCAAGAACTAGATCCAAAGAGTGAACAACAATGTTCAAGAAGCCA
The DNA here is from genome assembly GCA_007258455.2 of Sequoia sempervirens. NCBI lineage: Eukaryota > Viridiplantae > Streptophyta > Pinopsida > Cupressales > Cupressaceae > Sequoia > Sequoia sempervirens. The sequence continues at coordinate 370,101,397 of VDFB02353493.1, forward strand.
AATGTATCATTTGAATGATGAGTCACACTAGAAGTGTGAGGAACAACTATAGGAATAGAAGCACCATTAGTAGCAAAATCTAAAAAGGAATACAACCGAGATGAGTGATCCACCACCCCAGTAGCAATAACCGCTCTACTCTCCAAGTCTCTAATGATAACTAAATTAGGTGTAAAGTCCATAGATCTCCCATTGCCTCCATGTGTGATCTGATATATGGAAAGAAGGTTTTTTGTCAAATGAGGAACACAAAAGACATCTTGAGAAGTGTTGTCCCCAAAACTAATAGACCCCTTCCTTGTAACACTCATTTATGTATTATTTCCCATCAAAATAGGAGACATAGTGCAAGGCTCAAAGGAAGTGAAAATAGACTGTGAAGATGCCATATGATGATATGCTCCTAAATTTAGAAGCCATCTTCCAGATTCATGACTTGAATAAGCACAAAGAGCATGTCCCTTCAAAATGATGTGATTTGCAAACCAACTGTGTCTGTGTCAAGTTGCTCTACAATGAATTTCTCCAAAAGATGAGAAGGGGCTGCAAATCAAGGCTTTGATACCATGTAGAAGTTGACAAATCCAACTTCATAGACCCCAAGAATCACTTGCATGCAATAACCTATCACAAAGAAAAGATATTTAGAACAAAAAAGAATTTATGCAATCCTTAAGCGAAAATGCATTAACAGGAAATCAAAATGAGGTATTTTACAAATGAAATATAAGATGCCTTAAAAGGCAAGGTATGTAACTGCCACATGCAAGCATAAATGCATAATGACATGCCTAATCAATGAGAGTTGACCCTAGTGTAACTGAAATCTAAGAATAACCACTAGGAAATATAACTCCTAAGTAAGCTTATGATGGTGTAAATAATTAATTACACCAAACATTTTGTGCCTCTCAGTCTATTCTACTTTTCTGACTGGTTTCTGAATCCGAAACTGCAAAATACCACATGTAGGTCTTCTCCAAGCTTCTTAAAGGCTTTGTGACAACTTTGACAACTTTTAGGGACTTGAAAACTTTTCTCCACCTTTGCTTCTTGGAAAATTTGCAACCTAGCCTTGAAAATCACACACAAGAAGAGGGGAAAATGTTGTGGGGTTAGAGAATAGGGGTTTTCCTTGGTCAAACCCCTTGTTGGTAATTAAACCTTGAAATGAAAGCAAATATAAATGGAGAATGATGAATGCAAAAATATTGATGTTAAAACTCACCAAACTCTTGCAAATAAGTGTTGCAAACATGTAAGTAATGGCTCAAATGGATGTAGACTTAGAATATAGCTTGATGTTGATAGATCTTGAATGCAATGCTTGCTTTAATCACAAAATCCTACACCACAATTGTTAGCTCTAAAACAACATGATGCAAGCAATCCTTGACATGATGAATGAAAATTGAAGGATGCTCTAAAATGCTTGATAATCTACCCTTGAAATGCCTTGAATTCTCTTGTGAATGCTCAAATGCTCTTATGAACTCTTGAAGTGATCTCTTGAATGCTAAGTGTTGAATGAGTGAAAGAACCTTGTATTTATACTTAATTATGCAAGAATTCCCAAAATTACAACACTACAAGCTGACATCAGATCTAGGAGAATAAAACCTTGCTAGAAATTTGAATTAAATTTGAATTTTGGTCACACAGGACTCATTCACACAAGGTGGTGAATGAGTCCCATCACACATAATGTTTAAGACTAAAAATCAAAAGTGTCTAGAAATGTGTGAAACCTACATTAGGGCCAAAAGACCTAGGTGGGAATCATTCGTCCAAGGTGGAAAATGAGTCCTAGACACTAAATTTGGGCCACAAAAGCTAGGAATACCTGACTTTTGATTGGTGTCAGGATTATCCCAAAAAGATGCAATAAATGAGGCCCGTGGATGCAAAATAGGGCCAATTAAAGCATAAGAAAGCCCAATTATTAATGATGTCCAAGCCTACCAGAGGAATGTGAAAGTATGATACAACACTCCAAATAAGGCAAGATTAAGACCAATTATGATTATAATTATATTTATTATGCTTAGTTTATTGATAAAACCCTAGAAAAGTGTGAAAATGTGTTACAACATTTCACAACACTTTTGCAAGGCACCATTAAATTCCATTAGTTCACAAGGTCCCAAGACCTAATGTGAATGTATTGTCCACATTACAACACTAAATCAAGGAAGATTTAACCCAAAATCCGCAAGGAGGACCCAAACAAGTGTGAAAAAGTTGAAGGACCCTTTTTTTGACACTACAAACCTAAATATTTAAAGCTGATCTAAACAAAAATCCCTGCCAAGATGTACCAACTGAAAAAAAGTGTTTTTGAAAGGACAATAGGGAGATTATTTTATTTCTCCAAAAGGGTTGTTGATCAAGATCGAGAAGGGGAGGATATTTGTTTCTCCTAGGTTCAAATTTGTAATAGATTTGTAATAAAATCAATTGATTAGAGATAAATGAGGCATATGCTACTAGAATTTAAAGTACCCTGAATATTAAATGTTGATGCAATTTGGGCCCTCAAATTGGATTTAATCATGGCCCTTGAATTAAAATATAATATCTATAAAAGGAAAAATCCTCTCATTTGTAAGGGGTTGAACTAGAATTGTTGTAACTTCATTTTGAAGCAATACAAGCAAAGGCATTGAATTTTGGTGATCTTTACTTGTTATTTCTAAGTGCATGCATGCTTCCTTCTTCCTATTTATTTCCAACATTGTAAGTTTTAGTTTAGTTGTGATAATGGTTAAGTGTTAAGGTATTTTTATGAACTTCCAACTCATACCATTTGTAGTTTGTTGATTGCAAATTACAATGTATGGTTAGTTTGAGCTATTTTACTGTATTAAGTTCAATTGTGGATGTTTATGCATGCCATGCCAAGCTTTTGGGTAGATGCATGAATTTTTACAATTTGGAAATATGAAGATTACATTTGAAGATTGCACTATTTTTGTAGCGTTGTAGACTTGGTCTTGATTAAATAGAAGTTAGTTTATTGAGATTTTTTTTTTCTGTAGCATCTACCCTTGTTACAATTGTCCTTAGGTTTTCAGAATTAGGATCTCTTTGAAAACCTTAATTTTTTGCAATTTATTTGAATCAAGGTTAGTTTCAAAGCTAAACAACATCATAAAACTATCATATTTAATGATTTTGAGTCATTTTCATAATTTTGTTTTGAAAATACAGCTAGGGTTTTAACCAATCCTCAGACTTTATAAACCCTCAGTCTTGTAAGCTTTCAATTTTTGTTGAACTATAAATTCCCTTTGTGAAACCAACATATCACATTTACCACAAAGTGATTTTTGCATATTCAAGACTTGACATCTAAAGCCTCAAGGCTATTTTCTAAAGTTTTCTAAGAAAAGTTTCCTTTCAAGAGAGATATGAAGATTACGTTTGAAGATTGCACTATTTTTGTAGCGTTGTAGACTTGGTCTTGATTAAATAGAAGTTAGTTTATTGAGAGTTTGTTTTCTGTAGCATCTACCCTTGTTACAATTGTCCCTAGGTTTTCAAAATTAGGATCTCTTTGAAAACCTTAATTTTTTGCAATTTATTTGAATCAAGGTTAGTTTAGAAGCTAAACAACATCATAAAATTGTCATATTTGATGATTTTGAGTCATTTTCATAATTTTGTTTTGAAAATACAGCTAGGGTTTTAACCAATCCTTAGACTTTATAAACCCTCAGTCTTGTAAGCTTTCAGTTTTTGTTGAACTATAAATTCCCTTTGTGAAACCAACATATCACATTTACCACAAAGTGATTTTTGCATATTCAAGACTTGACATCCAAAGCCTTAGGGCTATTTTTTGAAGTTTTCTAAGAAAAGTTTCCTTTCAAGAGAGATAGAACACTTGTGTTTTATCTGTGTTATGTGGTGCAAAAACACTCATCAATAATACTTTTGTTGGGGTGCACATACCATTGTTATGTGAAGAGGAAGGTTGTGAAATCCAATAATTCCTTTGAGATAAATTCAAATAATGAGAAAAAACATATCTTATGAACCATGAACTAAATTTGGGTAGGTTGAAGAACATAATGTGTAGTTCAAGCTACAACTTTATATACACAATGAAACTCTAACATACTAAATGAAATATAATTATTTATGCATAAACTTGAGGAAAGATAAAATTGAGAAGGCACATTGGTTAGGGTACACATATCTTTGTTATGTGAAGAGAAAGGGTGTGAAATCCATCAATACCTTTGGGATAACTTCAAATTACCAATTATTTCTTTCCATTATTTCCATTACTCAAATGAAGAAGATAAATTTTTAAAAAATTCTTATGAATCAAGAACTAAACTTATGTAACTTAAACAACACAATGCGTAGTTGAACCTACAACTTTGACTTAAAATCTAAAATATTTTGTTACTTGAACCATATTTATTTTAAAACCTAGAACATTCTATTAATTAGTAAATGAACTCTCAATTAAACTAAATTATTTAAAACTCAAAACCATATGTTAATTTAAAAGTGACCTTAATTGAACCAAATTTATTTTAAAACCCCGAAACAACAATGAGAAAACCCCCCTAGATAAAGTCCATACTGATCACCTGCCACTTATACTCACGTATGTCATGAGGATAGAGAAGCCTTGCTGGATGCACATGTTCAGCTTTGAATCGTTGACATTCTAAGCATCTAGATACATACTTGATTACATCCTTCTTGAGCTTAGGCTAGAAATACAAAGATTTCAACTTTGCAATCATCTTAAAAACTTTGGGGTGTCTTGAATAGGGTGTATTGTGGATTTCCTCCAAGACAAACTTTTTGAGTTCTCCAAAATATGGAATATACATCCTCCTCTAGTATCTTAGGATTCCATCTAGTTCAATTTCATACCCATCATATCAATTGTCTGAAGGGTTTTCTTGTAGAGCTTGCTTAACCTTTTCATTATGCTCATCCCCTTGCAAGTGTTGCATCACTTGCTACCTTAGATTAGACCTTATCAAGGTCATAGCTACCAAATGTCTTCTTCTACTAAGATCATTAGCTACTCTATTCTCTTTCCTTTAAAGTACTCAATTCCAATTTTTTGTACTCACTAAGGAACTTAAACCATCTTCTCTAACGTGCATTGAGATTTGGTTGGGTGAAGATATATCTCAATCCTAGATGATCTATTTTTAGCTCAAATGGATTCCCCAATAGATAATGCCTCCACATCTGCAAGACATGCACTATTGTAGCTAATTCCAAATCATGTGGTGTGTAGTTCATTTCATTTTGCTTTAGCTTCCTTAACTCATACACCACCAGTTTCCCATATTCATTAGTAAAACTCCTACACCATCACTCGAAGCATCTATGATCATAGTAAATTGACCATTGGGATAAGGTATAGTCAACACTGGGGTTGTCATGAGCTTCTCCTTTAGGAGTTGAAATACTTGCTCACACTTTTCTATCCATTCAAAAAAATTCCCTTTCCTTCGAAGATATGTGATTGGAGATACAATTTGGCAAAATCCCTATACATACTTCTTTTAGTATCCTACTAGTACTAAAATAACTATTCTACTATTGCCATTATCTTTCTGGGCTCTATAAAGACTGTAGATAGGGTAAAAATCAGCTTTAATGTTTAATGAAAAAAATAAACTAATTAGATCTTATCAAGCACAATAGAGCACAAACTAGCATGGAAATTAAAACAAGAAAGCAAAGCAAACCGATCTCCAAGCTAGACTTGATTTATCTCCATTGCTCTTCTCCACCTGCATGAGAATGCAATATTTTGAAGGGTTGACAATGGAGGAATGTTGAGTGCTCATTCCTCTAGCACAATGACTTGACGATGACAATGACAAATAGAAAGAATGATATATAAAGATAGAAGACTGATTTTGATAGATTCTGGGTGCTAGACGAATCAACCTCCTAAATGGATAGTGAGAGGCCATATTTAAAGAGCCATGGCGTTGACGAAGATAAGATTGGACAAGATTCGACAAGGATTTGACTTTTGACAAAAGAGGAAATACAACGAGATGAGATAAGATTTCAAAAAGGATAGAAAGATTTCATTTTCTGTTTTAAGGAAATAAATCTCAAAAAAGATGAGAAGGATAATCGACGAATTATATAATTAAATAAATTAATTAGATACACACGAGTTCATTTTTGGAAAGAAAGCGACAAGATCTTTTTAGGATTTTATTAATTAAATAAATTTTGGATTTATTTAATCAACATCAAATTTATGATTTCATTAATTAAATAATATAAATTATTTAATTAAAATTAGAAATGATTTAATTAATTAAATAATATAAATTATTTAATTAACATTAGAGGAAGGGAATAAATTAAATTAGTAAAATAAATATGATTTATTTAACTAATTAGACGATGACATGGGTATCTAGGGCAAAACATGCTACAAGATGCCTAAATGATGAAATGTCGAGACAAGTGCTTCAAGAGGACAATTTTGGGTGTCTACATTTTGCCCCTCTTTGAGATGATGTTCGAGATGATGCAATTTGTGTCAAGTAACATCATTTCAAAGAAACTAAGGTATGGATACAGAAAAATGGATAATGATAGAAAGAGAGGATGATGCCCCCTCGAGAGGATAGGTGGGTTGAACAAACACGAGTAGGCTCTTGAAATGAAAGGGATGGGTCAAGAACTAAAGATGAAGGAATGGATGATATGTTATGCTGCAATGAAAGATGAGCAACCATGATGTTTGATATAGCACTAGACGTTATGCACCAAGATATAAGGACCAAGGTGACGATGTGTCTCGTGCCCCAGCATAATACAACCTTGTCTAGACGTATGAGGAAGTAGACTTAGAGCATTAAAGTCCTAATGCACAAAAGGTATTATGTGACCTTAGATGCAAAGGATAATGCGAAAAGATATTCCAACACACACAAGATATGAATATTAGCCGGAATGATATGGATTTGATACAAATGCAAGATAAAATGATAACACACACAAGCAAGCAAGCAAGCATGCACAAATTATACAAAAACAAACAAAATATTGCCCCCGTCAAGTTGTAAACCGTTGATTGATTGACTGATTTTGATTGATGATGATAGTGTTGTCATTGTGGGGAGTGACATATCCTTAGAGCAACACAAGAATGACTGATAATTGATAGATTGACTTTGATTGATTGGGTTTACAACAAGATTAGGATCAAGACCAAAGGATGCGATTGGAAACTTGACACTTGAGATTGATTGTCTTGATTGATATGGATTAAGGACTAACTTGCATTTGAATTATTGCTTTATTTTTTGTTGGCTATTTGATTTTTTTGGATTTTTGGGGATATTTTGATTTTTTTGTTGGACTTTTGAATGTTTTGATTTTTTGGACTTTTGACATGTTTTGACTTTTTTGTATTTTTGAAATGTTTTGAATTTTTTGTATTTTTGAAATGTTTTGAATTTTATTTCTTTTGGAATTTTGACATGTTTTGACTGTTTTGGACTTTTGACATGTTTTGAGCTGTCAAAGAATGAAAATTTGAATAGCCTTTGCACTAGATACCAATGACAAGGGAAAAACCAAGTCTTGGTGCAAGGGTGGGTGATGGGATAAGGGATAAAAGGCTCATGGTATATAAATGGATGGTATGGATGTATGCATCACAAGGGAGCAAGGATGTGATAGGTATATATGAATAGACTCAATATGATGGCTAAAGATGGCAGGTAGGATGTAAATGACAAGACATGAATGATAGGAGGGATAGAGAAGACATGGTGCCCCCAAGTGTAAGTGACATAGAAGATAAATCTACTCATGATGCCTGTTTGCTAGGTTTTCATCATGGTACTTATCCAGGGTGCCTGTTTACCAGGTTTTCACCGTTGGACAAAGGGATTTCTGTTTACTCTTTTTTTGTTTTATTCTTTCTTTTAATTTTTTTTTGACTTTTTGACCTTTTGATTTTGGATAGGAGGGACTTAAGTGTCTAGTTGTATGAAAGGTGATAGTCCCACTAGGGATGGCTGTCATTGCATGGACCATGTCAAAGGTCATTATGCTCGTAGATGTTGGTAAGGGATGACATGAAAGAGAGGTGGATTAGGTAGATGATGGATTATGCTATGGATTATGGAGGATAATAATGGATTATGATACGGATTATGTAGGGAAGATGATAGGTATTATATGGGGCTTATGCAAAAGATGAATGGGGAGGCTTAGCCAAAAGCATGGACCATAGGAAGACGATGGTGGAGATATGTAGGATAATGATTGAAAGGTGAGGAGATGGAGGTATGTGGAATTGGTGTGAAATGGAAAGGAACCATGACCAATGGTTGCACACATTGTGATAAACATTGAAGCTTTTGATGTGGATGGGTGTAGGAAGAAATGGAGATGTTTGCTTAGGAGATGGTGGATGAAGTGCCTTAGGTACCCACATAGATTAGTATTTTTATGACTATTATTTTGCATGTGGGTGTTAGGAATTGGAGATTTTTGAATGCAATATGCATTTTTGATGGAAGGGGATGGTTGGTATTTTTGTGATGTGGACGCCTCATTTGACTTGGTTTCTTTTTTCTTAGGTACCCAAACCATTTGAGTTTTGGCCTTTACTTTTGGGGCTTATATAGCCTTTTAGATGTACTTGGCTTTGAATTTTTGCAATTGTATGCTAAGGCATTAGGACCATTAGAATTTTTGACTTTATGTGTAGAGGCATCCAAATTTTTATTTTGGAATCCCTTGGGTTTGGTGGAATGAGTGAAAGCTTTATGTTTAGACAATGTGTGCATTGATTGGTCATGATTAAGATGTTTAGAGGATTTATGGATAAATGAATAAGAGGATTGAATGGTAGGGATATTAGGTGTTGGAAGTAATGGTGGTAAAGTGGATGGTGGAAGGTGTATGGTCACATGCTTTTGACATTTGTAGGATGACGGTGGTGGAATGGCAACATATGTTTTAGGTGTATGATAGGCTTTATGATGGAAAGTGGACTTAGGATGCATGGAGGAAATACCAACATCTTGAGATTGGTGTCCTTGAGATATATGTCCAAGGCCATAAGAGTGCGAAGGGAATTTGACATGGATGGGCTCCAAAATGTCTTGTTCATGAAGGCCTAAACCTTTACCTTGGTAGTTCATATTTTGGAGTGTGCAATGGACAATGGGATTAGGTGTAGGTGAAACACTAGACATGAGTTCCTTATTGGATGGAGAAGATAATGGTTGCTGTTGTTCGAAGGAGGAACATTCATTAATGAGGGTAGAAAGACCAATAGGATATGATGGAGGACTTGCAATGGGGTCGATAGTGGGTGACATGGGATCATTGGGATCTTGATTAGCATTTTGTTCACTTAGATCCAAGGTATTTGTTTGATATTCTATGTGTTCTTGGGAGGCACTTGTCTCATCAAGGGAAGTGAATGTTGATGGATCATGGATAGGACTAGGTGGAGGTGAATTTGGAATATGTTTTTCATGGACGGGTATAGGATCAAGTTTCTCATGGATAGGATCTTCATCATTATGGATATTATCTTGATCATAAAAATGATATAGATTATGGATGGGTTGGATGAAAATGATTTGATCTTGATTAGGACTAGGGCTTGATGTTTCCACATGCTTGGGAGTAGACTCTTGACATAACTCTTGGGTTTCTTGCATGGAAGTGGAAGGGGATGACTCTTGAAGAGACTTGACATGTTCTTGATGGTCAACATAGGAGTTTGAAAGAGGTTGACTTGGACTTATGAAGGGAGACTCTTGAATTAGCTCAAGGGGTTGTGGATGACATGGTTGACTTGAAGGACTTGGCATGACGTTTGAGGACTCTTTGGTATGTTCAAGTATATGTGTTGAATGACATGGAGACAATTGATTCCTTGCTTGTAGCCCTTGGGTCACATCCTTTGTAGGTGGATTGGTGGATTTATGTAATGCCATCAATTTTTGTTTTAAATATCTAAATGTAGGGCATTGATTTGATGGAGGATTAGATGATGATGGGGGTAATGAAGATTTTGATTGGTTAGAAGGTAAATAGGCCAATGAATTAGGAATAAGATATGGTGGCTTATGGATAGGCATTTGATTGGATGGTGGTAAGGGTGCATGGACTAGATTGGTGTTCCCCTTGTCAAAGGTGTCATTAAGACTTAAAGGCTCTTGATGTTGTTGCCAAGGTGGACTTGGGATCCTATATTCTTGTTGTGATGTGGGTGGACATGTTGATGTGGCATTTTTATGATAGGTAAATGTGTTAGGTTGGCATGATGATGAAGGTGACACATAGGATTGGGGTTGAATGTGTTGAGGTTGAAATGGTGTTTGGACTTGTGATATGATTTGTTGTTGTAATGATGATTGAGGGGTTGTATAGGATAATGATTGTTGAAAGGTTGATTGATGTGGATAAGGGTTGACATTAGAAGAGTTGTGATAGGCTGATGAAGGGGAAAATTGATATGTGGATGGATGAGGTTGATATGATGATATAGGTGACACATAGGATTGATGTGAAATTGTTGATGTGGTGATTGGACTTGATAATGTGCTCGTTGGACTTGAAAATTGGCCATGAGATATTGAATTTGTGCTATGAGTTGTTGCATTTGAGGTGATTGGTTTGTTTGAAGATGTTGGATAATGTTATGGGCGCTATGAATGATTTGTTGTTTTGAAGGTGATTGGCTTGTTTGAACTTCATGAAGCATGCGAATAAGCTCTTGTGCTACGTCTTCCAATGTTTTCATGGTGTAAAATGATGTTGATTGGATTGAAGAGATGATGATGATGATTAGGGTATGATGCAGATTGACAAGATTGAATGATTTGGATGATGTGGCAGGTGTTTATTGGAAATTTGACTTGGGCAATATCAAACACAAGATCTCACATGTAGATGTATGAACACACACACACACCAAGCACAATGATAAGTTTCTCTTCCAAGATTAAATGTTATGATTAAGCAAACACTTGAATACACAACAACAAACCTTATGACTAGTCAAGTGGGGTATCGCCAATTAGGTCTCACGCTAGTTTGCACAAGGTTGACTAAGGGATGATTTGAAAGCAAAATCCTGCCAATAAGCCTGGAGAAAGGGGTAACCCACCCTTCACCTTCACTTCCCAAAGGTATAAATTTCTTTGGGGCTTAGCTCAGAGTGACAAGATTTCAACTCCCAAATGAGCATGTCTCTGGATTCACACTCTAATGAGGTCGTCCCTTGGAGGGGTGTGTGCTCCAAGCAGGCCTCCTATGAAGGTTATGACAAAAGCAAACCAAGTGAGGTGTTTTGGACACACACACTTGATTCACACTCGCAAAGATTAATTTCCCTTAGAAATGAAATGTGTGTAAAGAAACTTGAACACTTGTTCTTTTTAGATCCCAAATCAAATGTGTATGAAGACAGTGGTTAATTTTAGACCCAATTTTTGATATGTGATCGAAGACAATATTCGTTTTAAGAACCCCAAATCCAAATGTGTTTGCAAACAATGATTGATTTTATGCCCCCAAACTAAAATGTGTGACAAACAAGATTAAGAGATTAAGGATGGAATGAGGGCACCTAGTTACTTTCGCTTTCCAAGTTGACGTTGTGACCGATTCCAATGCTTTTCCAGCTCCGCTTCGTATGATTTGCCGATGAGTCACCAAGACAAGAAGAAACACCAACGTGCAAGAAAAAGTGTGATTAGATCCCCAAAAATGGAATCTATTAAAAAATCTAACTAAATTAAAAATTAGAAGTCTAAGCTAAATGAAAAAGTTAAAAAAAAATCTAAGTTAGATTAGAAATTAAATCTAAAATTCACCTTAAATCCAAATAAAAAATTAAAGCAAAAATTAAAATCTAAAACTAAAGTTAAATCTAAAATCTAAAAAAAAAAATCAAATCTAAGTCTATATCAAAATTAATTCTAAAATTAAAATGAAAATGTAAATCTAAGTCTTAATAAGTTATAAACTAAATCCACAATCTAATTTAGATCTAAATTAAATTAGAAAAAGCTAAATTTGAACTAAATTAGAAAAATTAAAAATCTTAAATCTAGATTAAGCCTAAATCTAAATTAATTTAAAATCTAAAGTAAATTTTAAAAACAACTAAATTGAAACTAAGTTAGAAAAAAAAACTAGATTAGAATATCTAAATTTACTTACTAAATCAAATTAGAAAAAACCTAACTACTAAATCAAATTAGAAAAAACCTAAACCTAGAATCTAAAGAAAAGCTAATGGAAATTAAAAACTAAATTAATGACATACTCTGTTGACATAATGTGGACATTGACCACTTGAACTCCTACCCGGATGACATAGAGAAGTCCCCAATGAATGCAATCGGTCTGGTTGTTTGAACGGATGACAAGAGAAAGGAGAATGCCGGTGCTGGAAGAACTGCCGGCACAGACTTCAGCATTGACTGTCCACCAACAAAGTGATGGTCCAGCGATGACCGTGTGCTTGGCAAATAACAAACGCCGGTGGAGATTTTAAGGATGCCGACGAACCAACTGATGGAGTTTTGGAACGATAGAAGAATATTTAGAGTTGGAACAATAGAGTATAGGCCACGACAGAGAATCAAGGCTGTGAATAGCTAAGAGCCCGAGTAGTTGATTACTTTGATGACTATGTAGGCTTTTAAGAAGTCAGGCAATTTGCACATGCATAAATTATCGACAACCTACCGTCAGAGGTCTATTGTTGCAGGGAGAAGTCGTTCTTCCTATGATTTTGATTATACCACATGGAATTCACTTTGATTAAGAAATTAAAGACATAAAAGCATTTCCATTTTCCTCAAAGATCGCTGAAAAGAAGATCATAATGACAAGAATCATGCCGATTTGGACAAATATGGTTGTAGGCGATGCATTTAAGGAAGAAGCCACTTCGAAAACAACATAAGAAGATTCTTCCTATAAATCTGATGGCAAAGTAATCAACTACAACTATACCAGATTCTAATTAGAAATCCAATAGACGGTGATGAATGCACAGAGAGGGGGAAGCTAGGTTGGATAATGGCAACACAGTATGGGTGGGGCACCATATTAGATTCTTTGATTGACCGACATCCAGAAAGAAGGTGAGTATGATAGCTTATGCCTGTTGTAGCTACTCTAGAAAGACAAATATATGAATCTTGGACCAAACTGTAGCCAAAGGGAATAAACTAGCTCGAATGGCAGCAAAAAGACAAAAGCAAGCAATGTAGGTAACCATGCTACAAAAAGTCTAACTGCAAATGTGGGAGCCAACAGTGATAGCTATGGCATAGGAAATGGATATGATAGTGGCCAGTGACCACAATACTAACAGATGAGAGTGATAAAAAACCCAACTATGATGACAATTGAAGAATGACACATACCTTCTATGATGAAATTCAAGACAACAAAGACGAATTTGTACCAGCGATTGAGAAAGCATCCACACTGCTAAATACAAAACCAATATGTGGAGATCAAAATCTCCCACCAAGTACGCTACCAATGATGCCAAAGTATGCAACAATTTACTCTCAAAACTTGACAAATGAAGGTTAGAAAATGCAAAATTTTAGAAGAAAAATCTTCAAAATATATGATTAAATCGAAATACGTCAGGCTCATTTGAACACCTTTGACTTCCTCATAAGTCGCTTTAAATAGATCAAAATCCAAAACTGACTACGCCATTGTTTTTCTGGTCATCAAATTGATTTATCAGGACCCTTTGCAAATTTTTCTATCACCGGCCCAAAATTTGAAAATTTCCCAAGGGGGCAATGATACTCCATACCCTCGCTGGGGCATATTTTTGACTTATTTTCTTTGTCACAACACAACAAGCAACATTATGACAAAGAGGGGCAAAATGTAGACACCTAAAATGACCAGGCCCAGTTTCATTTTTACCACTGGCTCCTAGCATAATTATGTCATTTAATTATGTCCTTGGTCCACATTCGACTATTGATTAAATAATTTATTATTATTTAATTAATTCATGTCCTGTTATTCTTCATGATTATTAAAATTAAATATTTATTTGTTAAATTCATTAATTGTCTTTTTTATTAAATTTCTTTAATCATTTAATTTGTCATTTATTTTTTTCTGATTACTAAATAAATAAATTTATTTATTTATTTAATACGTTATTGATTGTCTTAATTAAATAAATTGATTAATTTATTTAATTAATTAGCCTTATCTGCTAAATTAAATAATTAAATTTAATTATTTAATTGCCAATTTCATATTCTTCTCATTTTAAATAAATTAAATTATTTAAAATGTCATGTCAATCTTAACTGTCAGTCCTTTTTGATAAATAATCTGAAAAAAGATTATTTATTATCTCTCAAAATCCATAATTTGAATTAATTTAATTCAAATTGGAAATTAATCTTCCAAAAATCAAGCAATCGGGCAGATTCTTGATTTTCCAAATCTTATCTTCAGTCTCAATCTTATCTCTTTGATTTTTTGAATCGAGCAAATCAGGCAATCTTATCTTCTTGATTTTTCAAAAATCTTTATTTTCTAAATAATTTGTCTCATTTATTCTCCACCGTCGATCCAATTTTATTCTGACTGTTCAATTAAGGATTTTTCCCTAACCCTAATTAGGGATTCCCAGGTTTAATCTGGATTGATCATTTTAGGTTCTTGTCATCAATTTATCTCGTCCGTCCATTCGAAATGGCCTTTTCTATAAAAATCCATCTTCTTCTCATTTTTTGAACACACACACATGCTGACATTTTGCATAGTTATTATAGGCATTTATTTACTTGCACATTTATTGTCAGGCAATTTCATGATTTATTATTATAGTCATTTGATCAATTTTGGCATTTGTTTTAGACATAGGCATTGGCAATAGACATAGGCATTTAGACATAGAAAATCCTTCAAAGCTTGTTGTAGGTCTTAGACAATTTTCAGATTTTGCTTGCACAACAAATCTGAAGGCCACATTATCCAACAAGTAAGAAGGTGCTACAGAAATGAATCATGGAGACTTCGGCAATCAGGTATAATCGTTCTTTCGTGTATTTCCATTGTGTTTTGTAGTTACTTTGGGTTTTTATTATTTTTCTTTCAATTTAGTTGATCTAATCTAACACCTAGAAATTACCCTCAGTTACAGAAGAAGCTAAGGACTTATCCAAAGGTTTCGATTAAAGGAGAATGATGGGGGATGACTGTTGGATAATGGATAGGAGGTTGGAAGACTTGTTGATGGAAAGATGGAAAGGATTGCAAGGTCAACATTGGCACACACCTTGAAGGGTGGTGGAGTGATGGATGAAAAATGGATTTGGAAGGTGATAGGCTATTAGATTGAAGATTGGAGGAAGCTTTCGAATTAGCAAATTTGGATGCCAATTTAGATTTGATTGCTCCTATGAGACTTTTTGGAATCCACATGAATTTTGACTTTGATATTTGCTTTGTGGGCCTTTGTGGCCTTTGAGATTTTTGCTTTATGGACCTTTGTGGTCTTAGGAATTTTTCCTTTTGCTTTGATGGGCCTTTGTGGCCTTTTGAAATTTCCTTTTGATTTATGGACCTTTGAGGTCTTGGAAATTTTTCTTTTATTTTTGCATGCCTCTCCGAGGAGACATGTTGATCCTTTGATACATGTGGATTTTGATATGGAAGCTTTTGACATTTGGCACCTGAATTGCTTCCAAGAGCAATAGGAGAGATGGATGGAGATGAATGGTATGGAGGTATTATGGATGAGTGAGTGTAGGTAGAATTTTGAAAGGGCATCAAGGATGTGTGCCTTTGTTGTTCTTGAGGAATAAGATATGGACCTAGGATAGATGGAAGGTTTGATGAACTAGGATGAGGACCTAGGATAGGTGGAAGGCTTGGTGGATTAGGATGAGGACCTAAGATAGATGGTAGGTTTGATGGACTAGGAAACTTAGGTGTATAACCAAGGCCATGGTAATATGGGTTTTCTTGAGCAAAAAGGGGTTCTAGGATACCTTGTTCATGAAGGCCTAATCCTTTGCTTTTGTACTTCATACTTTGACACATACATTTTCCAATGGGATATGTGTTGTTTGCGAAACAAGATGCGAGTCCATTTTGGGGAGGATATGATATGGGTGAACGGATAGGTGTTGGAAGTATGCTGGAGTGGATGAAGGTGGAGGATCCCAATTTTTAGGTGTGGGTTCATGGATAGCTTGCATAGGTGTGATAGGATCTTGACATGGGGATGATGGGGTACTTTGATCTTGACTTGGAAGAGGATCACGAGGTGTAGAAGATGAAGTAGCTTGCTCTTCATTAGGTGTGGAATCATCATGTAGTGGTATGGAAGGCATATCTTGATCTTGAGAAGGATGAACATCCTCATGGAATGAAGGGATATCCTTGGATGGAAGCATATCTTGGTCTTGATGAGAAAGGATATCTTGATCATCAGGTGATAGGACATCATTAGATAGGATGGAAGCATTATCATGCTCATGGGATGCAATGGAATCATTAAATGGCATGGATTCATTAGATGGGGTGGAAGAAGGGCTTGGACAGATACTTTTCTCTTGAGATGGAAGGGAGTCATCATGGATGAAAAGTGAGGGGAGGGGATCATCATAGAACTCTTGAGAGATTTGGTCTTGGTCAAAGATTGGAAGAACTTGTGGAATTTTGGTATCACTGGATGAAGTGGAAAGAATGATTTGATCTTGAGGTGCAGAGGGGTCTATGATATCATTATTTGGACTAAGAGACTGACATGAATCATTGGATGTAGAAGATATGGTAGAAGAAGGTGGTTTCAACATATGGAATCATTGACTTGGGTGAAAGAATCCTGAAATTTATTTTGGCTTATGGGAGATGATGATAGATGCATGACATGGTAAGATTGTTCAATATCCTTTGTGTTTGAAGACATTGATTTGGGTTTCTCATTTAACTTTTTTAAAAATTCAAAGACATTGAACTTGGATGATGTAGTTGTTGGTGGAGAAGGTGTCATGTCAATATTTCTGTCAGATGGATAGGAATAGATGTGTGGCAACAAATGTCTTTCTATGGCTGTTTCCCTTTGCATATCCCAGATTTATTGTTGAAGGTTTTTCATTTGATGAGCTAAAGCATTCAATTGATCCTCATCTATTTCAGACATGGTGGTTTGGATTTCATTGTTTTGAGTTTCGATGTGTTGGGTTTTGATGTTTTGTGTAATCTTTTGTTAAATCATTAGGTAAACCACATGTTCAGACTCTATTTTTCCTAAGGAAAGGTTGAACTCTATTGAGAGAACTAATTTTTAGAGGATAGATGAACCTAGGTTACTATTTATGGTCTGCAAGAGGCACCAAAACAAATACAAGAGGTACCACTTTAGAGTTTGACCTTAAAACTCATGAAAAAAAAGCTTGTAATAGGTGCCACTTGGGACACCAAAGGTGTCAAAACAGTTTTTGACTCCAAAAATCATGAAAACAAGGCTTGCAAGAGGTGCCACTTGGGACACCAAAGGCACCAAAACAATGTTTGACTCCAAAAATCATGAAAACAAGGCTTGTAAGAGGTGCCACTTGGGACACCAAAGGTGCCAAAACAATGTTTAACTCCAAAAATCATGAAAACAAGGCTTGCAAGAGGCACCACTTGGGACACCAAAGGTGCCAAAATAGTGTTTGACTCCAAAAATCATGAAAACAAGGCCTGCAAGAGGTGCCACTTGGGACCCCAAAGGCACCACTTCAGAGTTGTATGTCAAACACTTTTATAGTCAATCTTAAAATGGTCATATCTTGGTCATATAGAGGTCTTTTTGGGAGCTTTTTTTTTAAATGGGGTAGAATTTCATAAGCTATACAATGGTGTAGGAATTTTGGATTTTTCAATTGTGGTCTCGTTTACCTCAATGAATGTAGTTATAAATCAAGGTTTTCACTTTCAAAATGTGATGTTTTGATGGTGTTTTGTTTGATTTTTGTTTTTAAGACACATCAAGCAAAATATATACTCTTAAGGCTATGTAAGACTGTATTCTTTTGGATTCCACGTGATTTTTACCCCAACTGCACTATCTTTAGTGGACGAATTCAGAAGCTTGGCTGCACAAGCTCCCCCTTACAATGCACTCTCTTCTCAGGCCAACCAAGCTTCCATTCCCCATGAAACTCCCATGGCGAACCAATCAACTCTACTAAAAACTATGAGAATGTGGATGCCTTGGCAACGACTGTTGCTGCACCAAAGAATAGATAAAGGATTTTGGAAAATCTACAACAAGGGTTTTAATGTGGGCATTTCGTTCATGGGGGATAATCCATGCGTTGAGAATCCATTTCAATCCATCTCATCAGAATTATCTTCATGATACTTGAACTTTCCTCAAGTATCCACATTTATATCCTAGTTGGAAGTCACTTGGCTTTAGCATGTTACCAGTTGGGTCATCCCCTTAGGTGATTATGCTTTCCCACAAGGCAGGCCCTCTACAATAAACAAAAGAAAGCAAGTATACTCATAGTTTAATCGATGTTTATTTCACATGAATAAAAAGAGAACTCATGCCATATACTCCACTTACACTCACACATAAACAAGAATGGGTCTAGCTTTTTGGATCACCCAGTTAAGGGGAGAGCACATGCCTGCCATCCATCACATACAAAAGACATGTTGTTCATTAACCCGTTAATTAAGCTATGTTCCTAACTTAACCAAAAGGAAACATGATATTTGTTAACCTTTTAATTAAGCTACGTTCTTATCTTAACCAAAAGGAAAACAAGTGAATAACGTCCAACCCCTACAATGTGTTAGTAATTTATTTTTTGAGTCTTTGACAACAAATTCTAGGAGAACCTACAAATGCACAACACAAAATGTGATTTTCTAATTTGTTGACTAACTACAAGAGGCACCAAAATAGAGACAAGAGGCACTAAAACAGAGACAAGAGGTGCCAAAACAAAGACAAAAAGCTCAAAAACAGTGTTAAAGGTGCTAGAACTCCTTGAAACAATTTGCAAGAGGCACCAAAACAAGTGCAAGAGGCACCAAAACTCCAGAAATAGTGCAGAAGGTTCCTAGAACAGGTGAAAATGGTCTTAGAACAAGTTGAAAGAGGTGACAAAACTCAAGCAAGAGGTGCCAAAATAGGGGCAAGAGGCACCAAAACTCTAAAAGTCACCTAGAATGGTCTCGGAACAGGTGAAATCAATCTCAGAATAACTTGCAAGAGGCACCAAAACTCAAGCAAGAGGCACCAAAACAAGTGCAAGAGGCACCAAAACTCTTAAAGTGGCCCAAAATGGTCTCGAAATAGGTGAAAACAGTCTCAAAACAAGTTGCAAGAGATACCAAAACATATACAAGATGTGCCAAAACTCTAAAAACAACCTAAAAATGCCTCAAAACAACTGAGAATCGCCTCCAAACCGATGCAAAATGTTTCCAAGTCATAAACCTTGAACCTACAATCATGAAACCATCAAAAAATTAATCAATAAGTGAGGCAAAGGCCCCACAGTGGGTGCCATTTTGTGCGTGTGTCGAATTTGGAGAGTATTCTAATGTCAACACAAACCTTAATGAGACAGTTTACATTCAAAGTTTGAAGCAAGTAAAACTACTCTATTCGTAATACAATCAAACCTTTCAAATACATATCATTGTCCTCTATTTCTAGGGATTTATTAAACTGTTTGGCCCTCAGATTTCTATGGGCACAAAGGTTGTTAAAATGACTACCTAGAAAACAAAATTTGATGCTTAATATGCAAGCTAAGATGATTTCTATGTGCAAATGTGTGCTGGAATGATTAGTGTTATGATTCTAAATGAAACAAAATGATGGAAAGGATAATGGATGCAACAATAAATGAAGGATGATGTTGATGATAGATGAACACATGGAGATGAGTGAGATGATATAAAACTATAGTGAACTATCCATGATTATGCATATGCTCAAATGCAAACATAAAAAAAACTAAACTAAAATGTAACTATGATGCAATGGGGTTGATAAAATGTAACTATGAAGCAATTAATTGATCTAAAATGAGAATGCAAAGTAATACATGATATGAAAAATAAGTATAAGACTCCATGAAATCTCCAAGATCCTACGAAAAACCTACATGGTAACAATACTCAAAGTGTGGATGAAAAATGGCATTATAAAACTATTCCAATTTGTATCTCAAAATAGCATTATAACATTCCTCAAAAAGGTGGATGATAAATACTAAGGCAAGAGGGTGTATTTATAGGGTTTCTCAATCATTTTGTGAGGTGGTACCCATCAACAGTCTAGATTTGAAGGAGAAATAATAGATGGTGGAGATGAAAGGAATCATGATGTTGTCCCCTTGACCAAGGACAACATGCCATGTGTGTGGAGAGAATCCCTTGACCAATTGGAAACATGCCAAATGTATGGGATTCCCAAGTGTGAAACAAAGACCCATGTGCTCCAAATTTGTTGGAAGTGTGGGGGAATAAAGCCATGTGCTTTTTCTCATTGGTGGAAGTGTGTGTGAGGATAATTCTAATTAATAATTAGTCTTATTTATTTTCATGTGACCTTTATGAGGCGGCACACAAAAAGTTGTAGAAATGTGCTCTAATTCTTAATCAGGATTAAGGAAGGTTAATTAAATAAACACGATAAGGGTATTTTGTTTATTTAATTATTTAGAAGAATGTGAATTAGAAGAATTAAAAGAAAAGTGAACAATATAAATAAAGTAAGACCTTATTTATATGTAGTTGAAGCATTAATCAAATAGGTTGTATTTAATTAATTGAATGTGATGACCGTTTTTAGGTGTATACAGTAAGATGTTGTGAGTGTGTGTGTAGAAAAAGATAAATCAGTCCAATTGGGGGCCAAAATTTGAAGTATAATAACAAACATAAATATACAGATTTAAAGAAGAGAATCCCATTAGACTTTATTGTTGACTTTGGTACAAACTTCACATCAGATGTGGAGCAGATTTAGAGAAGTTATAAAGGTGATATATACCAATCTATTGAAGTGATCCATATTATCATTTGAGTTGAGATATAAGGTGATCTTGGAGTAGTCATTTGGAGCAAACATTACATCACTTTTGAGAAAACATAAATGCAGTTTTCGAGTAGTTATTAAAGAGTTTAGTATCTTCCAATTTTGAAGAGATTGGTGTTCTTATTGAGTTTGTGCTCAATTACAGGGATTGGTTTCTCCAGTGGATTGGTGCTCACAAATTGTATAACAAGGGATTGGTGTCTCCTGTAGGTCGGTGCCTACAAATATTATAAGTTTTATATATATTGCATTATTTTTAAATGGTTTTCTCTTGCAAGGGTTTCCCCATAAATTCTTTTGTTATTGTGTTCATTCTTTTGATCTTGCATATTGGGTAATTGAAATTTAAATTGGATAGAAGCTTTAGATAATATTGATACAGTGCCCCTTCTCATTATTAGTGTGATCATCAATTGGTATTAGAGCGAGTTCTTTCAGAGATAATTTAACCACTTGAAGGTAGATCCAAAAGGAGCACACATGATAGGACAAGAAGGATATGGTTTCTCTTGAAACAAAGCACCACTGTTGGACAAAACAAACTATGCTTTTTGGAGCATTAAGGTGGAAACCTATTTGAATGCTTTGGGATTTGATATTTGGAAATTTGTGGTGAATGGCTATACACCTCTTGCAACTCCCCCAACATAATAGGAAGGACAAAGGGCTAGTGAAGATAATGTAAAGGAAAAGAATGCAATTCTATGTGGATTATCAAAATTAGAATTTGTGAAGGTCATGCATTGCAAGCCAACCAAAGACATGTGGGATAAACTAAAGAATACCTATGAAGGTGATGACAAAGTCAAAAGAGCCAAGTTGCAAACTCATTGAAGTTACTTTGAAAGTATTAGGATGAAATAGGAAGAAAATATCTCCACCTTCTTTCTATGTGTGGACGTGATTGTTAATACAACTAGGGAACTGGATGAGGAGATAAAATATTCAATCATACTACAAATTTTTTAAGATCTTTACCACTAATATTCGATGCCAAGGTGTTTGCAATTGAAGAGATGAAAGACCTAGATACTCTAACGATGGATGAATTGCATGGTATTCTCACTTCCTATGAAATGAGGATGGAAAGGGAGATGCCACCAAAGAAGGAAGCTACTTTCAATAGTTAAAAAAAAAATGAAGAAGCAAATTTTTTTAGGAAGCTAAAGAAGGGGTTCAAAAAATACAAGGGTAAGTTACCTTTCAAGTGTTTTAGTTGTGGTAAGATTGGAAATTTTGCAAATAAATTCCCCTATTCAAAGAACAATGGTAATGAAGAGGAAGAGAATTATCAATTTAAGAAAAGAAGTAAAAAGAATCAACATCACAAAAATAAAAAGGATAATTTCAAGAAAATTTTGTACTCCTATAAGGATGTTGGTTCATCTAGTGATAGTGATGAAGAAATTTGTAGAGAGGAAACACTCTTTATGGCATCAAAAGTAGAGAATATGGAGAACATTGATAAAAGAGAAAATAAGAATCAAATAAAGGAGGAAGAAAACATTGAAGGTTATAGTGTAGAAGATTTGGAAGAAGACTTGATTTTTGCCATATGACAAATTGAGAGATTGAGAAAGAAAAATCAAAGGCAAAAGTTATAGTTTGAAGAAGAAAGGAAAATATTTGAAGAGGCAAAAAAAGTGATCTCAAATTTAAATATCCAATTAGAGGAAAGCTAAGGGATAGAGGATGTGACAAAAACTCAATTTAAAGAAAAAGAAAAGGAATGTGAGAAACTTGGATCTAAAATTATCGCTCTAAGGAAGGAATTGGAGAAAACTATTGACAGGTTAAACAAAAGTATGAATTTTGAGAAAAGCAATGAGATCTTGGACAATATCCTAAGTGAAAAAAGATCACCATTGCTAAAGACGAGACTTGGTTATGAAGAAACCAAAGCAACTAGTGAGGGACATGATGAGGAAAGTAAAGTCAAAACCTCAAAAGAATCAAAATCAAAAAGCTATGATGATGCAATCAAAAGTCCGAGTAAAGAAGAATGTAGCAAGGAGGAAAGTAAAAATTTCCAAAAGTTATATGCTATGCCAAATGAGAGAAAGGACATAATCAGGAAGCCTATTCTTTCAAGACAAGCTCACATAAATAGGTTTTATCATTCATTTTTGGTTATTGTTATTCATGCAATAAATTTGGTCACAAGGCAATAAACTATAGGCATTATAATAAGAATAATGGGTGGAATAAGAATTATCATGGATTTGAGAATATAAAATACAATTCATTTACTCCCTTGAACTTCAATGTTAAATGCTCTAAGTGCAATAATTTCAGGCATACAACTTGTTTTTGTAGAATTGTCTTTGTAGAGGCACTAAAGCCAAATCAGAAAAAGGGTGTCTTAGCCAAGCCAAATGAAGGAAATATGAAATTATGAAAATAGGAGAAGAGGGAAGAAAATGAGAGATCCATGCTTGTTCAAATTGTGCTTCATGTACAAAATGAGAGAGATTAAGGGTATATTGATAGTGGTTTCTCAAGTCACATGACCGGGGATAAAAGCAAAATTCTCTATCTAAAGAAGATAAATGGAAGAACCATAAAATTTAGGGACAACACAATGGCTAAGATTGCAAGAATAGGGACTCTTAGTCTAGATAATGGACGAACA
Source organism: Sequoia sempervirens (assembly GCA_007258455.2). Classification (NCBI taxonomy): domain Eukaryota; kingdom Viridiplantae; phylum Streptophyta; class Pinopsida; order Cupressales; family Cupressaceae; genus Sequoia; species Sequoia sempervirens. The sequence goes on from VDFB02353493.1 coordinate 370,125,141, forward strand.
AGGACAACTAATGTTTTATATGTTGAAAGACTAAAGCATAATTTTCCAAGTGTCATCCAAATGTGTGATCAAGGTCAAATTAGACTGAATAGTGATAAAAATCCATATGAGCTATGAAAGGGAATACTTGCTATAGTGAAATATTTTAGAGTGTTTGGTAGTAAATGCTATATAAGAAGAGATGAGGAGAATCTTGGTAAGTTTTGATTCTAGATCGGATGAAGGAATATTTGTTGGGTTTATGTTAAGGAGTAAATCATATAGGTGCTACAACAAAAGGCTACAAAAGGTGGTAGAAAGGACAAATATAAAGATTGATGAAGAAAGATACTATAAAATCAAGGCACCATAGATAGAATATCAAGAACAATAAAATTACATAGAAGAAGATGAAGTAGTGATGGGGAATAACGAGTCTAGAAGCACAAAAACTCCAGCTAGGACACCCATTAAGGCACCTCCAAAAACTCTATCTCAATTGGTTCAGAAAAATCATCTTGATGATATGATTTTAAGAGACAAAGATATGGAAGTTCAAACAAGGAGACTGGCTAATCAACCATACTTTCAAAAGATGTCAGTACTTTCTAAAATTGAACCCAAAACTTTTATAGAAGCAAGTGAAGACAAATTCTAGATAAAAGCCATGGACGAAGAATTGAACCAAATTGAGAAGAATGAGACTTGGGAACTTGTTCTAAGACCCAAGGATAAGAATGTTATTGGTACAAAGTAGGTTTTCAAAAATAAGCTGGATGAGAATGGCTAGGTTGTAAGGAATAAGGAAAGATTGGTTTGCAAGGGGTATTCTCAGGTGGAAGGAATTGATTTCAAAGTAACATTTTCTCTAGTTGCACACCTTGAAGCTGTAAGAATCTTTTTTATCTTTTGCATGCTACAAAGATTTCAAAGTAAATCAAATGGATGTGAAATAAAACTTCTTAAATAGACACTTAGAAGAGGAAGTAGATATAGAACAACTTGAAGGATTTCTCTTGTCAAAAAATGGAGATTGTTTATGTAAGCTTAAAAAGGCTCTTTACAATTTAAAACAAGCTCTTAGAGCCTAGTATTCTAGATTGGATAAGTATTTGCAAGATCAAGGGTTTAATAGAGGTATTGCAGATAACAACTTATATTTCAAAAATAAAGGAGATCACCAATTGATTATTGTAGTTTATGTGGATGAAATTATTTTTGGAGGGAGTCATGACAGTATGTGCTAGAAGTTTGCTTGGGACATGCAAAAAGAATTTGAAATGTCCATGTTGGGGAATTTTCTTTCTTTCTAGGATTACAAATCTCTTAAACAAAAGAAGGAATCTTCCTCTCTCAAACCAAATATATTAAAGAGATGCTCAAAAAGTTCAAAATGGAGGAATGTAACCCAGTCAATACCCCCATGGTTACAGATTGCAAGCATAGTAAAGATGATGATTTTCCTAATGTAAATCAATCAATCTATAGATCAATGATGGGAAGTCTACTCTATGTTACAACTTCATGACCTGATATTATGTAGGCAGTGGGAATGGTTGCAATATTTCAAGATGCACCCAAGGAAACTCATGTACAAGCAATTAAAAGAATATTCAAATATTTGAAAGGTACATTGGACTTTGGTTTATGGTATCCAAGAAGTAAAGACCTCACTTTAACAACATACACAAATGCAGATTGGGTTGGTAGCGTAGATGATAGAAAGAGTACTAGTGGAGGAGTATTCTTCCTTGGTAAGAATCCGATATCTTGGATGAGTAAGAAGTGAATATCAATATCACTATCCATAGCAAAAGAAAAATATATTGTAACAACAACTTAATGCACATAGGTCCTATGGATGAAGAAAACATTGAAGGACAATAAGATTGAATACGAGGATCCAATTTCTATATTTTGTGACAATACTAGTGCAATTAATATCTTGAAGAATCTAGTTATGCACTTTAAGACCAAACATATTCCCATAAAGTATCATTTATTACAGGAATAGGGAGTTGCTTAGCAAGTCAAAATGGAATATGTTGCTACCCAAGAACAGATTGTAGATATTTCCACCAAGCCACTTCCAAAGGAGACTTTTGAGTCATTAAGGCAGAAGTTGAGGGTGGTATCACCTTCAGGTAGTTAGTAAATGGATGTTCTTCTTAGGGGGGGTTTATTGATAAAATCATTTTCTATTGATGTCAAAGGGGGAGAAGTACAAAGACAAGGGAGCAATATGACATGGGGAGCAATGGGTTTGGAGTAGTGTGCTTTTAAAAATTAACTATATAAGGTTGTCATCAATGACAAAGGGTTGAATTTTTGTCATTGATGTCAAAAGGAAGGTGTTATTGTTGAAGCAGATTGCAATCTTCCAAGGAAAAAATATTAATAAATAGATTTTCAAAGTATTAATAATTTTTTTTATTTATCTTGTGGGTCGAATTCATTGTATTTTGTCACCCATATTCAAAGTAATATTTGAATTAAATTATATTTAATTCATAGGGCTGACCCACATTGTGGCACCCAAATAGGAATCAAATAAAACAAAATTTAAATAAATTCATTTGGGTTAACCCCTAAATGGTGTGCCCATGGTTATTGTGAAAAGGTGCATATAAAAATAATAAAAGATATCTCATTTGGAAATAGTTGTGTCCTTTCATTGATTCACCACTTTTGGTGAACATATAAAAAGAAGATTGTGATATGTTGTGTGTGTGTGTGTGTGTGTAGAAAAAGATAAATCAATTCAATTGGGGGTAGTAATTTGAAGTACAACAATAAACATAAATATGCAGATTTAAAGAAGAGAATCATATCAAACATTATTCCTAACTTTGGTATAGACTTCACATTAGATTTGGAGCAGATTTAGAGAAGTTATAAAGGTGATCTATATGAATCTACTGAAGTGATCCATATTAGCATTTGAGTAGATATGTAAGGTGATCTTGGAGTAGTCATTTGGAGCAAACATCACATCTTTTTTGAGCAAACATGAATGCAGTTTTAGAGTAGTCATTGAAGAGTTTGGTAGCTTCCAATTTTGAAGAGATTTGTGAGTCTTATGTGTTGGTGCTTAGTTGCAGGGATTGGTGTCTCCAATGGATTGGTGCTTACAAATTGTATAAGAGGGGATTGGTGTCTCCTGTGGGTTGGTGCCTACAAATATTGTAAGAAGTTGCATATATATTGCATTATTTTGTTGTGGTTTTCTCCTACAAGGGTTTCCACATAAATTCTTTTGTTATTTTGTCCATTCTTTTGATCTTGCATATTGGGTAATTAAAATTTAAATTGGATAGAAGTTTTAGATAATACCGATCACCTCTCCCCTTAATATTAGTGTGTGATCATTAGTCACCATCCCCTTGTGTTAGTAATACATTGTTTGCATTATAGCCAAGAAATTGAGACCAAGGCCTATCCCCCACCATCCAAACCACATCCCCATGGATAGGCTTGGAGCTATCAACATCAATTAAAATTTGAGAAAAAGTAGTGATCCAAGTAAGAAGTGGTAGTCAACCCTCAATAAACGACCAATAGCATTACCAATGGTCTCATAAAAAGAATCTTCCCAAAACTAGAGAGAGATTTGAAAGGAACACCCACACAAGTTTGACATTGATAGGTTTAGAAAGGGGGTTGAAGTAAGTAGTCCAAGGCTTGACCAAGAGAGTACTCTCCCCACATCCACAATGCATCATCAAGTACCAAATCCCTGTCCTCTATAGAGTCAAAAGACATAATGAAGGAAGCCCTGAGAGAAGGGAAGAACTAAATATTTCCCTTGATGATAGGCTTCCAAGAACCCAAGACCCATTTGTGTATATCAAGGGACTGCAAAAAATTGTTGAATTTGCAAACCAAAACCCTATGTAGATAAAAATATTTATTTACAAGCATATTTTGTTGACAAATCACCACTAGGGAAGATTTGACACAAGGGATGGCCATTATTTATCCCATAAAGGGAAAGGAATATCCCTAGCACTTGTTATGTTTACATAGGATTGTTGACAACCATGACCTATAGTTGTAATCTTGGCATTACCAAAAATATGAGTGCTCGAAGAAACACTTGAATTTGGAAGAGAGGTGAAACTAGCTCTAGAATCACCACTATCCCCAAAAATGACCTAAACATCCATGAGTAGAGCACCCAAACCAAAGACACCTATTCACCCAACACTAAGGTGTGGAGAAGGGCATACAAAACCAATAGAGGGAACCTACACCAATATAACAAACAGACAAGGCAACCTAAGGGCAACAATAGGGACAACCGCTAAAAAACCACTCAAAACATCCTAAACAGAGACTCCAAGAAGATTGTTAGTTGTGGAAGGCACCAAATGTCTTCAACAAGCATAGTTTTAGCTAAAAAAAGAATGGGGAAATTGAAACATAAGGTAGGAGTGCATTTATTTATAAACAAAAAGACAAGGTAATAGATGGGAGAGCCATGATTACAAGTAATATGATATAATTGTTAATATGATAGAAAAATGGTTGTTGAGTTCAATTTTTTTTAAAAATTTCTCTGAAATGTGATTGATGAACATGAACAAAGGGCCATTTATAAATCCTCAATTACACCTTTTAACTACTTATGTTGACATGAACATCCCATGTCATGTAATTTATTCATTATGCCAAAATCCCATGTCATTGTCCCACAATTTATCACTAGCCCTTTCCTTTTGCCACATGATTTAGGGTGTTCTAACACTTCTACTTAGTGTGGTAATGATTGAGTGACCATTTCCAACTTTCCCACCTTCTATCACATGAAAAAAAAAACTTCACCTAGTAACGAACCCACAATTATGTGATTTGAGTTTTTATATCAATCATTTCTTGAATCACACATTTGAATTGTAACAACCCATTCTTCACGATGCTTATTGCATGAATTGGAAATTATCACCGCTTAAATCACCTTTTGATCACTCAATACCACTTTCTATACCATGTGACCATTCTCATTGAGTGGATTATCTTTGCCATTGAATATAGTTGGAAAATCTTCATTGCTTGTGCATACATTTTTACCACTAGCACAATCATGTCCACAAAACAACATAGCGAATTTGGTTTTAATGTATTGAAGATTACACAATGATGATTGGGAAGAACATGATGCAAATGGAAAATTTCACAAGGGTGTGACAAGAAATAGATTAAACTTGTCCATAAGTCATCAATGTATGAATGGGACTCAAATATGAGATTAGGACTCAAGATGTACCCAAACAAGATGCCCAATATTTATACAAATAGAAGGAAATACAAGTGAGAGTGTTATAATTACAAACCTCTTGAATGTGATTATCCAAATTTGATGTATTTAAGAATTCAATTACCCTAAATTGTTCAATTGTAAAAGCATGAAATTGCCGTCAATTTCATTTGTGGAGTCCAAGACTTGCAATTCAAATTAAACAAAAATGTAACTCGTTTACATAATGGTTAAAAAGAATAGTAATCCATATATAGATTTCTTACTTTCATGGGCTAATGTCAATGCCACACACTCTAGTAGCACAAACAAGTTAGGCCCCTTCTACAATCTACATATTCATAGGTTCACTAAGGAAATTATAACAAGAAAATTCATAGAATTAAAAAATTTGTCACTTATATCTTCTATAGAAAAACTTACAACTAAGCCAAAAGTATTCATTCCAAATATTTCTACCAAATCATCATTGTTTTCACCTTCCCAATATCTTTTTCTTATAGATCAATATAATCCTCTTTTCTAATCTTGAAATGACTTCCATATGAAATTCCTTTCTATCTTTTCTCCTTTATAGACTTAACTAATTCAAGAGATGACCATAAGGCAATAGCCGTAACATTGTTTGCATAACTACTAATACCCTACATCCAAGAAAACAAACCTTGTTCAAGTTGGCTTCAAGATTCACTTTAGCTACACAAGATGCATGCATCATTATATACTCGCTGAATGTGGAAAGTCTAAAGAAATGGTAGATGAGTTTTCAATAACAAAGAAAAAATGTTTCTTATCACTGTGTCCAAATTGCAACTCATAAATAAAAGTACCCATTAAACATTGATACCAATGTACAATAATATCCTTTCAATAACTAAGTTGAAAATGAAAATCCATATGCAAATTTTAGTTGTAGCAAACAATCTTTGGTTGATGGAGATACAAACAACTTAACCAAAGAAATTTCTAACAAACATTAGTTCAAAGACTTACATGAGAAAATAGTGGCTAACCTTTTTTATTGATTGAAGTTAGTTTAGTTATGGGAAACCTCTTTTTGGCCTTCTAAAATGTTGAACACAATATTTTTTATTAAAAAATTGAATATAATATCTAAAATGCCCAAACTTCAACTAAGGAAAATGAAAATCCATATGCAAAATTTAAATAAGCTGGAAATGAAAATCATATACAAAATTCAGTTGTAGCAAACAATCATTGGTTAATTGAGATGCAAATAGCTTAATCAAAAGAAACATCTAACGGGCATCAATTCAAAGACTTACATGAGAAAATATATATTTTTATTGATTGAAGTCAGTTTGGTTATGGAGACCTCTTTTTGGCACCCAAAAAAAAAGTGCCAAACTTCAACTACTTACAATAATAAATTGTGGTAGTCCACTTAAAAGAGGCCCAGCAAAAATGACACAAAGGAGTGCCAAAGACCACTCATTTTACATTAAGATTTGCATTATTGTTATGTTGAAATGATCAATACAAAAAACAAATGGTTGTTAATTAGGGCAGCCTGTTTAGCACTTACATTAGACTGTCGTCTATATTTTGTTCATTACTAGATTTATGTTTAGGGGCATCCCTCTGCCTTCTAAACTTTCAAATCCCTTTCATTTATTATTTTTTCCTTCTACATTTAAAACCTTTATCAGACCGAATACCAAGAAGAAGAAGAAAAATGAATTGTAGGCATGCAATTGCTATAAAAAACAAAAGCAAGACAGTCATGTCCACCTTCATAATAGAAAGTTCCTCTGCCCACATTTTATTTCACACTCAAACAGTGTGCATGCAAATAGTATGAAAAATTATTCTTTATAGACTTATTTTCTGTTTCCTATTAAATTAGTTGGTTTTCTAGTAGGCATACATGGTGGGTCTAGTGGTTGAATAGGATTGGAGATGCAGATACCATTTATGAAGACGAGGAGAAGGAGGGGACCCAAGAATTCTCATTGTCATAGAAAATATATTAAGAAATTTAGGTAGGTTGGATGATTCTGTTCAAGCAGACAACTCCTAGAATATGTTTGAGAATGGAGAGTGCAGTTCTAGTGTTGCTCCTGCAATGTGTATCCAGATGAATTTATTTGTTTTTAAAGCATTAACATCAAATGAGATCACATAGGCTAAACCAAAAGCTTAGAGAGCTTAGCGCATAACCACAAAGGAGGGAAAGGGATTTATAATATGTTATTCTTATTTTCAAACTACAGAAATAACCTGCTTTATATGCATCTCACAACACAAATCTCCTTATTGAATTTTTCTTGTTACTTCAATTGTGTTTTGGTTTTTCCCACTAGTGAACATTGATATCCTTAACTAGATCACTTTAACAGACAACAATGGGAAGGGGCAATGTAGTGATTGGTTTCTGTTTGCAGATGGTTCGACTGAATTGTTAATGAACCATACTCCTATTTTTGTTGTGTGATGAGGGACGAAATGTCAATTGTTATTTCATGATCTAGGTTAGTGAAAAAAAATATTAAATGTTGATGCCACAGGATTTGTAGTGTTCCACCACTCTGCTGATTTGTTTTCACTGTGATTGTAGGTCTGATTTGGTTTTCAATTGATATTCTCTCTTTTTGGTGTTTTTGAGTTTACTTGATAATAATGCGAAATAAGAGCTAATAATATGTACATGAAGTAAAGACTTAAAAATAACTACTCTACTAAGACATAGCTGATAAAATACTTGATATTCGAAGCCAAATACAAGTTCTTCATTACATTATAGATGGCATACAACATATAACATACATCTTTTCAAAGCTAGACATATCTTCAACTAAACTTTAACTTACAACCATATAACACTGTGAATAGTGTTTTGCTACAGTGCCAAACCCCAAATAAGTTCTTACAACTTTTGATTGACGAGCTTCTCCCACCAAAAGATGAATTGGGAAGCTTCTTAGGGTAAGGGCACCCGTTTTTGAAGTAATTGCAGCCACTATAAGGAGGCATCTTTTTTCTTTATGCTGGTTGAAACCCTCATGAAAGGGTGGCTGGTTGTAGATGCAAAAAAATCAGCTCAAAACCTTCCAAAATGCGAACAAATCCCTTGTAGATGTAAAAAAAGTCAATGGCAGCAATGTTCCCTTCAGAAGAATGCTCCAATAACTTGCAAACAGCAATGTATGGCTGCAAATGAAGTAACCAAACTCTAATCAGCAACTTTAAGATGGTCTTTCACACCCTCAAGCAGCTCGTAAACGAACAATAAGCCCCCTCCAGGCTCACCAATTGCAGAAATCAGGAAACCCTAGTTTTCCCTCTCTCCCAAACTCCAACTCACAAGCTCAAGCAAACAAAATAACTCATAACATGAGGGGGTCAAACTTCTCCTCTTTCTTGTATAATTTCACATTGAAATCACTATTCATTAAAGTAAGTTACTATTCACTTAAGTTATAACTTTTTTTGACTTTAGTAATGAATAGTAACTAAAAAATATAAAGTGAACCCTTTAAATAATAGACACATGGTCCCTAAGCTAGAGAAGGTGAAATAAAAAGGTGGAGATCATAATTTTAAGCACAATTATCACGCCAAATGCACAAATTCACCCTATCACCATACTCTAGATATCAATACTACAATTTCATGACCAAGTGCCCGTTCGAGTGACCCTCTATCTAGAACCATTAGCCTATGAAGGTTGATGTTATAGGCTAATCCACCATATCTGATGCTCGTGAAAGAATGGGGACATTACAGTCCGCCCTCCCTGAAATTGCTTGTCCCCAAGCAATCTTTACTACAAAGAAACTTCACTCCTTAGAAGGCCCAAAAGAAGAACTGTGAAATGTCCCATGCATCACTAACTAACTCCAGAATTGTTAGCATAAACACAACTGTACACTATTCCTGGATCCCAAACCCAAGATGGAAGTCTACCATGTCTAATAACCTCTGACTTCCTCTGCACAAATCCGATCACAACCTCACCATGCTAAAAATGGTGATGCAACCAGTTGGAACCCTTCTAAACTGCAGTGCCAGACCTGCCACCACCTCGATCCTAGTACAACTTGAACTCACATCCATCTACCATGAAGAGACAAAAATATCTAGAAACATCCACAACACAATTTCTCTCTAAAGTCTCTCCAAAACACCCACAAAAGTGATAACTAATCAAACCATCATGTCCGATGACACTGTAATCACCCGGTAACCATGTATCTATACGAAATCCCTGTGACAATAAAGTAGCAAACCCTATTGGATACCTATCAACATGATGGATAATAGACTATCGTCCCTGCAGGTAATCCCTACAAACGACTGAGTCGGGTGCTTGCAGCCTTTAGTCATGAGTTACTTCCCCTGACTACACCAAGAGAATCACCCTACACCCAAGAATTGTGCATCAAATACAAATCATGTACAAGTGGATCAAAGAAAAAATTGTAAGCATTCCTCACTATGTACACACTATTAAACTCCTCCATGAGCCCCGTTTGGAATCCTGATGCACTAGGACGATACAAAACCCTACGGTTATCGCTCAACCCTGAACTAGTATCAGGAGTGTGATCGGTTTCTAGCTCGAAGAGTGGATTATCATAGATCAACCCACCATCAAACTCAAATAAGGGATTATTTGTGAACTGCGCAATCACTCCATGTTGATCTGAATCATCCATCTCTAATTCCCTAGAACAATACCCTGAATTGTACTCCTGAATTGGCTCATCAATTTTTCCAATCATAATCAACTGTGTGGGATGAAATGATAGAATTTCTCCCAGGAGAGGGAAACAAATCTACATAAGAACCAATCTCCCAACTAGATGTTGCTTTGCATATCTCCTGTGAAGTGGATGAAGTGGTGTTGTGAGTTGACACAAAAGTCTCTAGTGAATCGACTACCATGTCACGAGAGCTATCGATAATCTACTCGGCATCACCTGTCATGAGACTAAACTCAGGAGAATCAGGTGCAACACATGTCTCTCTGCAACTCTTAACCAATGTTCTCACACCATCTGTATCAGTTGCACCTGAAACTAGGATGGATGTAGTAACCACATCCTCAACCTGCTCACAACCACAATCCATGGACATATGTTCTTCACCAACTGCCGCCATGGAAACTTGAACTATATCGGAAGATGGTGAAGATTGTGCCAAAATCAAGACCACAGTAAGCTCCTCGACCCATGACTGTGACTCTTGAAGGGCCAATTGACTGCTCTTCAAGGAATCCATAGTAATCTCTAGCTCATAAGTGAGGTTATCAACCTCCTCTTCCTTTCCCTTCAATGCCTTATGATGGGTGCAACCCCACTCGATAAGGGAATCTTTATCCGCAAGTAGATGTAGGTAATTTTTTTTCATAATTCCAATTGCTTCTCAAAGTGCATGAAACTCTACAAGGGAAAAATTTCTATCACCGTGCCCATTTGTCATAGGAGTGCTCCCACACAAAATAGCCAACATCTAACGAGCAACATCAAAATGCTCTATGGCCGTGGCAATCATACTATCATTCACCTTAAGTTGCCCTATCACATGATGAGGACCCTGGAACTTAACATTCCCATAAAAGTTTTCTAATTTAGAAGTTGCACTATGATATGAGGTTGAATCATCATCGCTCACTAACTAATAAGCAGTATCGTGTGTGTTATCAACATCACACACAATATCAACAAGGGTACTACTACTATGTACCTCATAGGATGGCTTAATAGATATTGTAAAGGCTGTTGTTTTGGCAGTAGCTTCACACACCTCTTCTTCCAAAGCAACTGCATATCCACCTAACTCACAATCCTGGGATTCATTGCCCATAAATAAATTTTTTGATTGGTTTTCTACAGTCTAATATGAAAAGTCAGGCTCATTGGGGCATGAATCTTCACCACAAATTGCATCGTTAGTACCTGAATCTCAAGTACCAACATGTGGCAACTCTGTTGAAACCTCATCCCTTGGTGAAATCTCTATCCTCTCATGCTGATGCAAAGTTTCATCACTACTGTCATGAAAGTCAGAGTTGTTATCAGTGCTGATAATAAATTCTTGAGCACTGTGAATTTCATTCTGGAATTCTACCATACTATTTTCATGTTGTAATATTTCCTTATCGACAACAGTTTTATTTTCAACCTCACGCCCATCGGTAGACTGTAGTTAATTCTCTCCTGACTTATCACCTTTTAGCCCAAACACATCATAGAGACTTTTGGGTACTACACCAAGTCCCTCATTTTTCTTTCGTGATAAGGTTCGTCTTGGAATGTAATCTTCATACTACTACAAACTATGAGCTAATCTTCAATACGAAGGCATGAGTTTTCACCGGGTATTATTCAAGATGCCCTCAACATTGATCCTAACTCCACCATACCATAAGTGGTGAAGGAATACATTGGGGCCCATCCAAATGGCAGTGCTAACTCTATCTCCACCTAGAACCCAATATAAACAAAACTCACATCCATCCATCATGAGGAGGTAATAATATCTGGTAGCATTTTCTACGCAACATCTCTCCATGACCTCCGTTAAACTCTCATGGATGTGATATCGACTTGTGCCATCATGCCTGCTAATGCTATAATCCCTTTGTAACCCTGTGTCCCCTAGTAGCCTCTAATGCAAAGAAGCAACAAACCTTGTTGGATGCGCATCAACATGATGGAAGACTAAATTCCAATCCTGCAAGCACTCACCTGCCAACAATTGAGTTGGGTACTTGCAACCACTAGTTCCATCTACTGAAGATGGTAACTCTCCATCCCAAAATTGATAATATACACTTTGAGCCAATCCACACCTGTGCGTCAACAATTCCTCCATGTGTGGACTAAAGGAGAAGTGATGAGTACTCCTCACTATGCATTCGCAGTAAAATGCTCCAACCTCTATCAATGGCTCATCACTAACAACACTGTAATCAAAAGACGGCTCGTACCTTTGATACTATAAATTAGACCTGTGTGAGTCCTGAATTGACAATCCTTGTGCATAAACTAAATTGGTATCTTCCAAGTGATCAAAGGTCTCATTAGTAATTGCTAATACAAAAAATTTAGGGAGCTCAAAACCCTCATTGATTTCATATGGGGCCCTTTCTTCATGCGCACGTCCCTCAACATGATCATCCTGCAACTCTACCTCATAAAGTGGGTTAACATGGGACATATCAACTTCTATCTCAAGAGGGAGATTATTAAAAACATGAAGGTTACTTTCAGCATTTTGTTTAGGCCCATCACCCTTGTGTTCTAACTTTTCTTCATCTTCAAAAGGACTCAAGTGCTCTTCCCCTACAACTGCCTTAGAAATTTCAACTTCATCATCACCAAGTCAATCTTCTAAGGTCTGATTTTTTCTCTCCAAGGGATCAGCTATATGCTGGTTGTTAACTACTAAGAATTCATTGTAGAGGCTTTTAGATACTGTAGTGACCTCTTGTTTCTTCTCCTCTTTGTTTTGTGGTGTGGACTTGAAGATGGATGTCGCATACCTTGCTGCTCTGTCTAAGGTAGTAGGGTTTGAAAATAATTTATTTGTCTTCCAACTCTTTTAAGCTTTGTTTAAGATTTTTCATATTCTTATTGCACTACTTCTGAGAAATAGCCATGTTCAACTAAAACTTCTGAGCTGCAATTGAAACTTACCCAACATATTGGCAGGAAACCTCTCTGATACCACTATTGTGTTCCACCACTCTGCCAATTTGTTTTCACTGTGATTGTAGGTCTGATTTGGTTTTCAATTAATACTCTCCCTTTTTGGTGTTTTTGAGTTTACTTGATAATAATGCGAAATAAGAGCTAAGAACATGTACATGAAGTAAAGACTTAAAAAGAACTACTCTATTAAGACATAGTTGATAAAATACTTGATATTTGAAGCCAAATACAAGTTCTTCATTACATTATAGATGGCATACAACATATAACATACATCTTTGCAAAGCTAGACATATCTTCAACTAAACTTTAACTTACAGCCATATAACACTGTGAATAGTGTTTTGCTACAGTACCAAACCCCAAATAAGTGCTTACAACTTTCGATTGACGAGCTTCTTCCACCAAAAGACTAATTGGGAAGCTTCTTAGGGTAAGGACGCCCCTTTTTGAAGTAATTGCAGCCACTATAAGGAGGTGTCTTTTTTCTTTATGTTGGTTCAAACCCTCATGAAAGGGAAGCTGGCTGTAGATGCAAAAAAGTTAGCTCAAAACCTTCCAAAATGTGAATAGCTCCCTTGTAGATGTAAAAGAAGTCAATGGCAGCAACATGCCCTTCAAAAGAGAGCTCCAATACCTTGCAAACAAAAATGTATGGCTCCAAATGAAGTAACCAAACTCTGATAAGCAACTTTAAGATGGTCTTTCACACCCTCAAGCATCTCGTAAATGAACAATAAGCCCCCTCCAGGCTGGCTCACCCACTACAGAAATCAAGAAACCCTAGTTTTCCCTCTCTCCCAAACTCCAACTCACAAGCTCAAGCAAACAAACTAAGTCATAACATGAGGGAGTTGAACTTCTCCTCTTTCTTTTATAATTTCACATTGAAATCACTATTTATTAAAGTGAGTTACTATTCACTTAAGTTATAACCTTTTTTGACTTTAGTGATGAATAGTAACTGAAAAATATAAAGTGACCCCTTTAAATAATAGATACATGGTCCCTAAGCCAGAGAAGGTGAAATAAAAAGGTGGAGATCATAATTTTAAGCATAATTATCATGCCAAATGCAAATGCACAAATTCACCCTATCACCATACTCTAGATATCAATACTGCAATTTCACAACCAAGTGCTCGTTCAAGTGACCCTCTATCCAAAACCATTAGCCTACGAGGGTTGATGTTATAGGCTAATCCACCATATCTGATGCTCATGAAAGAATGGGGACATTATAGGATTACAAATCCCTTTAGATTCTTTGTTCAACAAGTTCAATGAGGTCAACCAAGGTGCATTTGGCGTGCAATTTATAAGACCAATTTTCTCAGCCTTCAACAATGGTCCATATGAAGGTGCAAATTAAATCTAAGAGAAATAAAGCAACCATATGATTGGGATTGGGGAATTTTTAATGCTAGGTAAATTCCTCATTGTCTACCTTACCCCTAATGACAAAAGTCCTTGCAATACTTCCACTTTAGAATTGGTCTCTATATCCAAAAATTTATAGTTGATGTATTGTATATCTTAAATCTCTACAATCAATGCTATTAAAGTGAACCTGATCTCCTTATAGTCTTGAAAATCTATATCAGTTATGAATGTATTTGAAATGGTGTGTACTTGTATGTAGTTCCTTCACTGTCCATGAATGGATACTTCAATCTGAAGCTAAAGGAAGCTAATGGAATATACTTGAAATCTTGTGCAGGTGGAGCAAAGACTTTTGAGCTCATATAGCCCATTGCTACAGTTTATGCTACCCATGGAATTATTCACCACTACTAGAATTAGGAGTGCTTCAGGGTTTTTTAAAATGGTAGACTAATCAAAGGAAATATTTGCAAATGAAGTTGTCAATATTTAAAAGATACAGTACTGAAAAACTAGAACCCCTCTAATGTTGCGAGGAAATTCATCCCATAGACTAGGAGCTAAGGATAGTCAACACATGTATTGAAGCAATAACCTGCACTGAAATTGCAAAATGAGCCCTTGTATTAATTCTATTGGCACCCATGGAGCTCATATTTGGAGGTGGTCACAAAGAATCTCATTGACAGTCTAATAATTGTTTCTTTGGAGTCTTTTATGTAGATATTAAAGCTGGTCAAAAGGAAGAGTATTCATGAGAAATCCATATGCAAAGCATGTGTCCATCTATTGACAGATGAGTATTTTTGTTGTTACGAAGCTTTTAGGTAAATTGAGTCCTTTGGACCAAAGGGGCACACAAAAGCCCATACTTCATCTTAGCTTTTTTGAAATGAAAGGAAATCATTTTTTATCAATATCCAATGGGTACCTATAGCTATGAGAAATGTATTGCAAACAAAATTTGAATAAAGCTTAATATTTATTTAATGGCTTAAGCTGATTTATATTTGAACTCATTTTCCCAAAATTTTAATGCATCCTAAATAATGACTAGTTTCTATTTGATAGGTGGAATTTGAATGTTAAAACATGAAAAAAGACAAAATCTGTGAGATCTAGATGGTGGAAGTGTGTTTAAGCCACATTGTTCCCTTCTATGGATGAATTTTTAAATACATAGAATAAACTAGATAATGATCATTGGATGTAATGTCCCCTTCTTGCACCTGATTAGTTTGGGAGTTCCATTCGCCTATTTTAGGGTTCCTGTAGGCTAAGTGGAGTTGGTTAGGGGGCACAGAGTCTGTGTTGGGCTTTGTGATGGTTTTCAATGCTTTCTGGTAGGTGTTACTATTTATAGCAGTGGACTTTTTTAGCACTTACTATTTGTAGTAAGTTTCAATGTATTTCAGATTGTGCCAATTTGGTGTTTGGGAACACTTACTATTTTTAATAGTTGCTATTTATAGAAGTGTTATTTTAGCAATTGGTCTTGACCTCTATTTCTCCAACAATGTGATATTTTCTTTTTGGGCATTGGTGAATTCTAAGGGTAATCAAATTAATATTTATATTTCTGTCACTTAAGTTATGTTATAAAGTCACTTTATAAATTAAGTGAGGTCCATGTGTTCAATAAAGGACCCCTTGTTCCACGCCTAGGAAAAGGTGAATAAAGTTGTTTTTAAAAGCCAAATTATTAGTCTCCAAAAGTGGGTGACTAGTTTAAGTGAGGCATAAGGAATTTAAAATAAAATTTAAAAATCTCATGAAGCCCATGGGGTTTCTTGGAGGGAAAAGTGATTTCAAACTTGTGTTGCCCTAATTTCCTTCCCTCTTCTATATAATCACCTCTTGGGAACTCATTTGGACATCTCTCTTTTGGCAACATAACAAGATGTTGCTAGAATGCTTCTAGGGTTTCATTTTTGTGAGTTGAGGGGAAAAAACCCTCACTATTAATAGCTGATTTCAGTGGTGAGAGATCCACCCTAGCCAGGAAGAGTGGTTCTACTTCAGGGATCAAATTAGTCTTCACAAAGTTTCTGATTTTTATCATTTTGGAGATTGAAGAATGAAAATTTTCTCAGTGTTTTAATGTGGGATCAAAGGTTTGGTTGTGCTTGTTGGTTTGCTTCATTTTGGTGGTGTTTGGAAGTGTTAAAACACAATTTTAGAGGTTTGATATACATTTCTAGAATTCTAGAAACTCACTTTTCATAGTGGTTGGAAATGCAAAATTGCTCGTAGCTCTGTTGGTAATCGAAGATTTGTACTAGGTATTGTTTCAAAAGATTCCTCATAGCTGGGTGCCACATTTCAAGCACTCATTTGCAATTTTTGGTGAAGTTTTGAATTTTAGGAGCAAATCACTCCTAGGGAATCGTGTCTTTTTGGATTTGTTGCACAATTAGTTCTGTTGATGTAAAGGCCTATAAACTTCCTTAGAGTTTGTGCAGCTGTTCATAGGTGATAAAGGGTTGTGGTTGATTGGTTTTCTATTATAGCTACCTATTGGTGTATATTATGAATTTATTGTTGCTCATTTGTGATTATGAGAGCACCATTTGGGATTGTAATTAGGTATGTAATCAGATTTTTAAACTCTAATTTTAGTTATATATCATTCGCCTTTGGTGTTGAAATCAGTTATTCATTGTTTATGAAATTATCAAGATATTTCCTTGCATATTTGATATTGTCAATGCATGTAATTGAATGATGAATGGAATACAACTCTTTCCTACATGCAAGCATACACAAAAAAGAAATTAGGGGTGGTTATTATAGTGGTATCAAAGAAAACCTTTCTTGCTAGCCTATGAAAAATATATGAAACCAACTTCATACCTTCTATGAGTGGGAGGGAACATAGATATATTTAGAGGGAATTAAGGAAAGGCCATTGGCAGCCCCCATAGGTTCCAAAGGGTGAAACAATCTTGAATGTTCTCAAAGCTCATTGGGAGTCTTCATAGGGTGTTGAGATGCATTAGGACCCTCCAAGTGAAGGGGAGAGTCCACAAAGACACATGGATAATAGAGGCAAGGGTAAAGCTGGTTTAGTTAGTCCCAGTGCAAGAATGGAGAAGTTTGATACGATGATGGATATGATTTCTTAGTTGTTGGGGAAGATAGGGAAAAATATGGTAGTAAACAACTCACACGACAACACATAAGGCAATCCAATACATAATGGGGACAACAAATCCACATATCAGCAAGGGGGAAATGGAGGACAACATACAACATGTTCAAACACATTTTCTAGACCTTCTAGCCCTCATTTATTCCAAAGGAGATACCAAAAAATGGTCATGACACTCCCTTACCTTTGGTTGATGAATTAAGGAATGCATACACTGAATATGACACTCTTGTAGAGGCTCTAAAAGAACATTTATCTTTCAATGAGTTCATGGATTAGAACAGGAAAAGGGGTGGTGGTAGATCTGATCATAGAGGACCAATAGTTTAGAGGGACCTACAATAGGCTATAGGCAAGGCAACTCTTTCCCATTATGATGGTAGTGATAAGTGCATTGCCAAGGAATGGGTACTAAAGTTGGACAACTACTTGGCCCTTAGACCCATGATGGAGGAGGAGGCAATTAGGTTCTCCACTCTACATCTTGATGGAGTAGCACACGAGTGGTGGTACCACGACATTGTCACTTTGGGTCACAGGTCTATCACTTTATATAATGAGTTTACCACTAAGCTCATCAACAGGTTGGACAAGAAAGATCCTAAGTTACATTTCAAAGAGTTGTCCCAATTGAAGTAGTATGGCATAGTGGAAGCTTACATAGCAGAGTTTTAGAGGCTCTCAGTGATGGTCACAAGGATTACAGAGAAGAGATTGGTGGTATTGTTTAGTGAAGGACTTATGGAGCCACTTAAGGGCTGGATTAAGGCATCTGACCCTCCAACCTTGCTAGAAGACATGAAAAAAGCAAGGAGTATGGAGTGGGATGCCCCTAAATCTAAATTTCATTCCAAACCATTTTTGCACAAGAAAGATAAAAAACCATTCACAAAAGACACCAATCAGCAAAAGAAATCAATCACTAGGCTTGATGGTGATACTCTTAATGACTTGAGGTGGAAGAATTTGTGTTTCTCATGCAAAGAACCTTGGAACCCAGGACATAAATGTGCAACTAAGGGAAAAGTTAACATGATTGATTACTATTTAGTAGAGGAGTCTTCATTAGAAAAATTAGACCAACAATTTGATTCAAAGGAGAAAGAGGAAGAAGAGTCTTCTAAGGAGTTTGAAAAAGAAGAGACAAAAGAGGGGAAGCTTGCCCAACTTTATAGTTTCCAGAAGAATGAATCCTTGTGCATCAGAGGGGTTCTTAATGGGAAACATTTGATTGCTTTGATAGATTCAAGTGTTGCACATAATTTTATAGATGAGGGACTTGTAGCACATAGGGGTCTTCAGACACAAGAGGTTGATTGTTTTAGAGTGATGGTTGTGGATGGGTTTACCATTACTTGCACGAGGATGATTCCTCAACTCAGCCTTCAGTTGGGTAATTATGAAGTCAAGGATGACTTCTATGTGGTTAGAAATTGGGATATTGATGTAGTGATGGGTATTCAGTGGTTATGTTCCCTTGGTGAGATCACACTTAATTTTCAAACCATGGAGCTGAAGTTCAAATTAGATGGAAAGAATATGGTCTTGAAGGGGATATCTGTTGGGTGAAAATTATGTAATAAACTTTTCGAAAGATTACACAAATTGGACTTCAGCCACAGCTATGTGAGATGTAAATCTCTCCTCTCGGAAAGGGGAGGCGCCCTTCTTACTACTGATAGAAGCGATAGTAAAACAAACAAAGTAATTACAAAATGTACACAATACTTATGAAGTTGGGGGGTGTTACATTCATCCTTCTCTCTTTTTTCAGAGAAGATGTTTAGAATGCTTCACTATTGGAAGTTCTCAATTCTTAATAACTCTAAACTAACAACGAGCAGTAATGCCAATACCTCTAGCTTGTCAAAGAAAAGCGTAGAGATACTAGAAGTGATTAACAATAAACAAATAAAATAGAAAGGAAAGCTCACAAAGGCACAAAGTCATTCCGTAGCTTTTTCAATGGTGGATCTATGAAAAGTGTGTAGTTTGTCACATTGGAAGCACAAAGTCTTCTTAGACACAACAATTCCTTGAACAACATGAAAAATTACAAGCACAAAGTCTTGTAGATCATCCAACCAAATTGTCAAAGAGCATGAACAATTACAAGCACAAAATCTTGTAGATCATTCAACCAAAGTTAAAAAAAACACAAATGCATATCTAAATAAAGAATGTAACACAAAGTTTACATACATTACTTAGAGTCCTTCAGATTGCATAAGCTAATCACCCCCAAATAAGAGCAATTCATAAAAGTATTGAATCCAATGCAAAGTCTAGTTTGCAATCTTCTTCTTTATTGATCAAATTTCATTCACAAAGCATGAACAAAAAGTTTCACAATTCTGCTTCAAAAAGGGTAGCACTTCGTTGCAAAATACTAAAGGATAAACTTTACAATAGAGATCCCTCACATTATATAGAAAGAGGGATGAGAAAAATTAGGAAACTAATTGAGGAAATCAAGGAAAGTTAGGTGAGATATTTTAGGAGATCTCACCTAACTTTGACCAAAGTCAAAGTGTAATTTATTTTCAAAAGATTACATCTCAAACTTGGTGCAATTACATTTCGAAAAAAGACATTTAAGATGTCAAAAACTATTTACAAGATGCATAAATGGAAGCATCAAGAATCTTCATGGTTCCTTCCTTTGGGCACAGAGTCTTCATACTTCTTCTTGGTCTCCTATGAACGCATCATCTGGGCTAACTATGTAATCTACAAGGGTGTGAGCTCTTGTGATCAACCTTCTGGCAAATGAATGGATTTTCTTGCACCCGCGAAGATGCGTCTTGAGATTATCAAGTGTCAATCGTATATCACAAATGATATGTATTGATGCTTTGGGAAAAAATGTCATCCTCAACTTGCTACATAATGACTTCTTTGTAGATCTAGGATAGTTCACTAGATTAGAAGATGTCACCTTTAGGATCACTTGATGAAATCTGGAGAGAAACTGCAAGGATGGTGAATCAATAGACATTAGTAGAAAAAGTAGCATTGGGAAGCGTGAAATGAGAAATGATGTTGAGCAAGTGTGAAACAAGCAACTATGCACAGAAAATGATGCGGGAGTGAAGAAATGGGGTCCAAAATAGAAATAGAGCAAGTTTGAAGAGACTAAGATAAAAACTGCCAAAAGTGTAAAGGTGCTAAAATTCAGCACTGTTGCACTAAAAATGACTAAGTCTAGAAAAAGTGCAAAGGTGCTAAAATTCAGCACCATTGCACAAAAAATGACTAAGTCTAGAAAAAGTGCAAAGGTGCTAAAATTAATGCCATAGTCAAAAATTGGCTAAGTCTAGAAGAAAAGTGCAAAGGTGCTAAAATTCAGCACCATTGCACAAAAAATGACTAAGTCTGGAAAAAGTGCAAAGGTGCTGAAAATAATGCCATAGTCAAGAATTGGCTAAGTCTAGAAGAAAAGTGTAAGAGCACACTTTTTTAGCACTTCTGCACATTTTTGAAAAATCACTTTTTATGCAGGGTCACTAATTTTTGGCGCCCCTGCACTTTCAACACTTAGCCAAAAATTTGGATGAGCTAGACAACAATGTGTAAGAGCACACTTTTTAAACACTTCTACACATTTTTGGAAAATCACTTTTTATGCAGGGTCGCTGATTTTTGGCGCCACTGCACTTTCAACACTTAGCCAAAAATTTGGATGAGTTAGAGGGCACTTTTTTGGCACAACTGCATCTTTCACAATTTAACTAAGTATGATCAGTGAGACTTCGCAAAGGAGCTCGTTTCGAAGGTCTTCGTGAGGCGAACACAGGGGGATGCTCAAACTAATTGTTTGAAGCTTTGGAATGCACTTCAAGGTGGATTGAAAATCACCTCATTTTGCGTGCTTGAACTTCACGAACCTAGGAAACAAATAAGTTTCATAGGGGGTTATTCGTGAATCGAGGGCTGCTAGATTCCATGATAATAATATCCAATGGAGGGCCTCAAATAGTTTCCTTCAAATGTATGGAGAGGTTTTTCAGGCATGATTGGGTAGAGTGAGCAATAGAGTGTATAGTTATGCCCACGATTATAGGAGAGGAGAAGTGTTCTTATCCTTCAGACATTCAAGATTTGCTATCCAAGCAAAGTAAGGTCTTTGGTAGCATACCTCGAAGTAGGCCTCCTGATAGAGGCATTGAGCATGTTATTGAGTTGGAGGAGGGGGCTAAGCTCGTCATCACTACACCATATAGGCATCTGAAGAGGGATAAGGATGAAATTGAGAAGGAAATTAAGGAGGTTTTGGACATGAGACACATTAGACAGAGTAAGAGTCTGCTTTCTTCTTTCATGGTGTTAGCGAATGTTCTACCCAAAATAAAAATTTTGCTTCATTAAGGCATTTTTATAAAAAAGGTCAAAATTTTATAAAATTGTTGTCTAAAGTCAATAAAGGGTCAAAGTGTCTAAAAATAGCAATTGTCTATTATTAGAAATTTCTAAATAACAAACAAATCATAGGATTTTTTTAGGTTTTTTGTCAAGAAGATGCTTGCAAAATTTTGAAAATTTTGAAATTAGGGTTTCAGGCCCCCATTTTGAGAAAAACCCTAAAAATAGGATCTTTCCATAAATGGATCAAAATGGTTTTGATTGGTTAATCTTTCATCACAATCACATTGGTCCAATCAAAATCATGAAAAAGTAGGTTTTGTTTTGGTGGGTCTATTTCAATTTTTCAAGAGAAAAGTTAGGACCTTTGAGGTCATCAATGGAGAATGGCCAGATACCAAGTGTCAAAATCTAAGCTTCAAATGCTTTGCAGAAGAATCTATGGCGAAAGATGCTCGAAAAATGGTGAACGGTGGAGGGGAAATTCAAAAGTTGATAATTACCAAAATTATTCTAACACTGGAGATGCACACCTTACCTCAACGAAGGCGCCTAGGCTTCAATGCCTTAGAATATTTTCAATTTCTGTTAGTCACGCACGTGCCACGGTGAACGTGGTCACATCACCAACAACACAATCAATGTAGTCAACAAGATGGTGAACATGAAGCATGAGGAGGTGAAAATCTTCGAGAAATGAGTAACACTGTAGCCAAAAGCGCCCCTCCAGGCTAGGGGTGCCCATGAATTCATGTAATGATCCGAACTAATTTTTTTTGTTTTTCCAATTACAAATTACAATCAACACGCACCCATTAAGGTTAGCTCTAAAACCAAAACAATGCGGAAGTAACACTAACCAAGGATGTACACCAAGATCCTGATGTTGGGCAAGGTGTGAGCATATGGTTAGAGGATCTGATGCAAATGTAGAGCTGGAAGGGAACTCTAACCAAGAATGTGTCTAGGATAGATGAGCATATGGTCAGAGGATCTTATGCAAGATGAGCTGAAAGTAACTCTAACTAGGATGGCGCCAAGTGATGGTGAGCATATGGTCAGAGGGTCCCTGAGAACTACTAACTTAAAGTAAATAGGCGGCAAGCCAGCCTCTTCCACTTATTCGGCGGGAAGTACAATTAATTAAGTAAAAGAGAGAAAGGAGAATTGTTGATAGTACTACTAACCCGCTTACAATTTGATAGAATGCTTGCCAAAGCCCAATATTATAAGTAATTTGACGCTGCAATAATATATATGACTTCCTCAATGCTTAACAAGACTCTCTAGACTCAAACTCCTCACAAAGATGCATTTCTCTAAGACTAATATGACAAACCAGCGACTGAAATGAAGTAATCAGCAACACTAGAACTCACTAAAATACTCACATCTCACTCAATACTTGCCAGAATGACATGAGACTTGATGAAAACGAATGCTAGGATGATGACAATGAAGACTAGACAAAGAAACAACTGACAAATTGAAGTATTATTTTTTCTAAACACTTGCCAAGCAGACCAGAATGGTACAGCCTAGAGAAGGGCAATTTTTGCAAGATAAAATCTAAAACAGCAAAATAAAATCTGAAACTTCTAGGAAGGGGTCGCCCCAAGCTGAGAAGAAAAAAGGAAAAAAACCCAAAATGATAATATTTTTATTTTATGAGATATGAGAAATTCTTAAAATCAACCATGATATTCAGCAACTCCAAAATATGTCTAAAATGCAAGGAAAATGAATTAATATGCTAGGAAACTCAAGTGCAATGCTAAAACAACTCAACTACAATCTACTTCTCAACTAGTTGCTATCTTTCAAGCAAGAAGATGAGCCATTGCTAGGAGGTATGCTTTCCTCGAAGCGTGTGCTTGAGGACAATCTAGTAGCATAATGGTATGGTAGACAAAAGATGATCAAATGAAGAGTTGAGGCATGCATATAAAGACTTGAGGAGAATCTTCTAGAAGCTTCAAGAAGGGCACCAAAATTCAAATTTGACTTCAACTCTTTTCCCTCCAAAGGTGGTGTCCTTTTCTCATAAGGAAATATTTCTCTTTTATAAAAATTAATCTTTCTCTCAAGTAGGCGTCCCACTTCTCCAACCCTTAATTTGGCCTTAAAATATAAATTATCACCTGATGAGGCATTCAACCATAAAGCCCCCTTTTTAAAACAACATAAAGTTATAATGCTAGGCCAAGGGGTTATAATATTAAAATATAGCATTGTAATATGAAAATAACTTATCTCTCTAGAAAATGAATCCAAAGGCCAAAAACCAAATTACCAACTGAACTGGTTGAAGAAGAGAGCCAACCGCATTGTAGCCAACATCACCACTGCCAGAAATAGAATTTACTAAAAATAGTAAATTCA
The DNA here is from genome assembly GCA_007258455.2 of Sequoia sempervirens. Classification (NCBI taxonomy): domain Eukaryota; kingdom Viridiplantae; phylum Streptophyta; class Pinopsida; order Cupressales; family Cupressaceae; genus Sequoia; species Sequoia sempervirens. The sequence goes on from VDFB02353493.1 coordinate 370,149,334, forward strand.
TGAAGTTTCTCAAATCACCAAACAAGCTATACCACTATGAAGCTCTCTGAAAACTTAGAAAGAATCTGCAATCCAAACATCAATCTTCAAACAACAACCTCCTCAAAAATAGGAAACCCTAATTTTTCCCTCCGAGTAGCCTACGGGTCACCAGAATAGGCCAACAGTCAACTGAATCGATCACAATTGAGAAGGGAACATTATAGTCTACCCTCCCCAAGATTGCTTGCCCTTCAGCAATCGCAAGTTTGGATGTTGCAGAATCTCCTCATTCTCCCAAGTTGCATCTTGCAAGGAAAAGTTCTTCCACTTCACCAAGTATTCTTTGGTTGTCCTTGTCCTCAAAGAATGCTCTTTGGAATTAATAATCTCCTTTGGAATCAAGGTCAATTGTCCTTCATCTAAGGGAGGCAACTGAGATGAAGCAACAACATTGTGTCCAAGTGCCTTCTTGAGGTGAGACACATGGAAGACATTGTGAACCTTACTACTTGAGGGTAGTTCCAACTCGTAAGCCATTGCTCCAACCTTTTTGATGACTTTGAATGGCCCATAGAAGCGAGGTCTAAGCTTCTCCACTCCACTCTTCTTGAGAGTAGACTGTCTATAAGGCTGAAGTCAAAGATAAACCATATCTCCAACCTCAAATGAACACTCAACATGATGTTGATCAGCATACATCTTCTGCTAATTTTGTGCTATTTCAAGGTTTTTCTTCAAAGACTTCAAAATATCTTGACTTTGCTGCAACCAATCCTTGGCTTGAGGGGCTTTACTATCACCAAACACAAAATCAGCAAAGCTAGGAGCCTCATAACCATAGAGAGTCATGAATGGAGACATCCTTATTGACATGTGGAAGGATGAATTGTAGCAATACTCCCCAATGTGAAGCCATTTCACCCATGCCCTTTACTAGTCTGAGACATAATTTCTAAGATAGCCCTCCAACCACTTGTTCACTATCTCTGTTTGACCATCAGTTTGAGGGTGATAGGGAGTGCTTGGAGTAAGCACTGTACCACTCATCCTGAAAACTTCTTGCCAAAAGGTGCTTAGGAACTTGTTGTACCTATCACTCACAATGTTTTTTGGAAACCCATGCAACCTAAACACTTCATGGAAAAACAAATCTGCAACTTGGGCTACTGAAAATGTGCTAGTGATGGCAAAAAAGTGAGCAAACTTTGTTAATCTGTCTACTACAACATAGATACAATCTTTGCCTTGAACTTTGGGCAACCTCATGATGAAGTCCATTGATATGGTTTCCCATTTTTGGTTGGGAATGGGAAGAGGTTGCAGCAGACCAGCTGGAAGAGAATGCTCATTTTTGTTCATCTGACAAGTGGGACACTACTTGGTGTACCATTGGACTTCCTCTTTCAACCCATTCCAATGAAACCTCTCCCGAATCTGCCTATATGTCTTGAAATAACTATTGATGTGATTTTTGTGACTACACCAACAAAGAATAAAGTTTCCCGATGGATACTCTATCCTCTCTTGAACAAAGTTTCTTGCATGCTAAGATTGTGAGATAGATCATGCATTTAACTCCAAGGTTCCTTCATGCAATAGAATACCCTTAGTTGGCTCAATGTGTTTTGCTAGTATTGAAAGGGGACTTACAAAATTGTTAGGTAGTTGATAGCAGACAACGGATTAGGGACTTTCATGTAATTTGGATGATTTGGCAGGTAAGTGAAAATTTGCTAACGCTAACCAGAAATGAACTGAATTTAAAATGAGTGTAAGGCCTAAGCAGTTTATGTTCAATCTAGGGATTGGACGTGGGATCAATCTTGACAATCTTTGACCAGACTCTGCTCCGCCTCACGTTGGACAACTTACACAAATTCGGTGCAATCTTCAAGGGAGTGACAAGAGATTTTCAAATTATAGCTCAACATGTAAGTACCATCAGAATGATGCATACAAACACCTGAATCACAACCGAAGTTAAGTTTGTAATGTTTTCCAGTTGACGACATAAGGAAAACTTGTCGTCAACAAGCCGCTATTGGTATGGATAAAAATGAAGTTATCTCGATCATAGTAATGAGACTCAGATGTGGCTCAGACTCGATGAGGGTGACTTGGCGCATGACTCGAGACTCAGACATAGCGCAGACATGGCAATATAAAAAAAAGTTCAAAATACCCTAAAAATTTAGAGATTTTTAAAGATTTAAAACTTGTTTGAAGCACCCTTTATTGAATACAACTCAAATAAAATCAAATTTGATCACATGCACAAGTATACAATGATTACATAAGTATAAAGTACATAAATTGTAGTTGCGCTACTAAAGGAAATAGCATACTTAGATATATAAAATTAGTCAGGTGTATACAAAACTCATGGAATATGAAATCCATGACATCAAATGTTCCATACAAATATTAAATATCAAAAGTAAAATAATAGCTATAAGTCAATGACTCTATGCCCTATGGCATAGTCCAGCATCCTTCTTACGAAGGCGTCTAAGGGTCTTGGATGATGTTGCAGCTGCAGCCATAGTCTCTGCCTGTGTTTGACTCTCCATGCCACTCTCACCGACAACATCTATGTCTCCTTGTGCTCTACCCTCCTCCTCAACCATGGCTACAACCTCGGCCTCTCTCTCTGCCTGGTCCACCCAATCAAGGTCCTCGTCACTAAAGACTGCATCTATAGCCTTAGTGATCCACTCAGACTGTGGATCAACCTCCTCTAGACTGATCGAGGTTTTGTCATGGTCAAAAAGCTTCCTGTATCTGAGCCAAAGGTTGTAATGAACATATACCAAGTCATTCATCCTCTCCACTGTCAATCTATTGCACTTCTTAGAGTGTATGTGCTCAAACATACTCCAATTGAGCTCACAACTAGATGAACTACATGGTTGGCTCAATATATGAATGGCAATATTTTGTAGGATCAATGTATCAAAACTAAACATATGCCACCAACTATCTGAGATGAGAAAAAGAAACAAAATCAATCTCATTTAAAGTTTCAAGTTCAAGTGTAACATGTAATAATAAATTATAATATAAATAGATGAAAATTATGCCCTTAAATATATTTTTACCTGGAAGTAATGTTGTCCTATTATCTTTGCACATTTGACATGCAAAGAAGTCTCCTTATGCCTTAGTGAAGGCATCTATCTCCTACACCACTTGTGTAGTAACAACGGGCAACATCCGCTCTATCGTTGTGTAGAGCCCACTAAGAATTTCTCTATCTGCACGGAGATCATGGCGGAATTGGAAGGCTGGATTTAGGAAACATGCGGCTACATGGATGGGCCTATGAAGTTGGTTTTTCCATCTCCTATCAATGATATCCCAAATGGGATGATACTTCTCCTCAACTCCACCATAGACTGATCTAATGGCCTCTTTGGCCCTATCCATGCCCTCATATATGTAGCCCATTGCAGGCTTCTCCCCATGTGCAACTCGTAGGAGCACTAGCAAGGGCTCAATAAACTGCAAAGTGCAAACATGTTTCACAAATAAGTGTGAACGAAAATAAAGTTTAAAATAAAAGTAAGATATGATTAAAAATTGAAACATAATAAATAATTAAATTTTACCTTCACAATCTCATCCATTGGTGTCCAAAACCCTTGCTCATCAAAAATGCAATCAACCACAACAATCCCTGCAGTGCTTGTAGAAAATGATGAGGAAGACCACTCCTGTAATGAGCTAACCCAATTTTTTTTCAAACTTTGAGATGATCACAATAGCACCAAAGTACTTGTTAAGGTTAGCTCAAATCAAATCAGCAACTGAAGGAAAGAGCCTCAACGCTAAGAATGTGATTTTTGACCCAAACTAGGTAAGAAGCTACCATATGGTAGAGTATCACTAGTAAAGAATGTAGTACTAGAAAGTAAACTCAATGCCAAGCATGTGCACTCCTAACCCGAGGGGGGCAAGGTGCTACCATATGGAGGAGATTCTATTAACAATGATGCTATGCAAGTAAAATAATCTCAAAGCCAAGCATGTGCATTCCTAACCCAAAGAGGAAAAGGTGCTATCATATGGCGGAGAAACATAAAGAAAATACAATGTAGAGTGAGCAAGGGCTAGTCACATCCAAAAACGTGGGAATGAAAGTGATTAAATTGAAAGTAAACTAGGTGGCAAAACTATCCTCTTCCACTAAAGTGGAGATACAAAATGTAAAGTGCAGAAAGTAAAAGAGTTGATGAGTACTACTGATTCAGCATTACAATATGATGAACAATCTACAAATACAATGAGATATAGATAACTAATGATCTCCAAAATGTTAGGAAATGAAGTCCAAACAAGCACAAGCTATCCAACATATGAAATATAGCAAAATGGGCTAAAATATCAGGTCTGATATAAAATTGCAGCAATCAAAAAATTCATACCAGCAAGCCCTATAATCACCCAAATGCTCATAACTTCGTCAGAACACCTCCGAATGATGTGGAATTGAATGAAAATGAGAGCTAGGAATTGAGCGACCAAGACCAAGCCAAGAAACTCCTCCAAATAGTAGTGATTTATTTATGCATGCTTTCCAATGCAACCTCAAAGAAGGTACAACCTCCAGAAATGTTCTACCAACAAGATAAAATTTGAGACACCTCCAAAAAACTAAAAACTTGCAAGGAGGGGTGCCCAAGGTAGACTAAAGCATAGGGCCAATACCCAGAACCACCAAAAAATCGTGCATGGACTTATGAGCAGATTTATATTTCAGCAAAACCCTAATTAGCAAATGTAAAACTGACAAATCTCTAAAATCTTCAACCTTGATGCTCTGTCTACTAGTTTGGATGAGAAGCAATCTCTAGAAACTCAGCTAGGTGCTATCTTTCAAGCACAAAACCAAGAGAAAGAAGTAGGAGGTATGCATCCCTCAAAGTAAGCTCTAAAAGCATTTCAACAACATAACAATATGATAAGTAACAATAGATAATCCAATTGAAGGCCAAGTCTCTTATTTATAACTTTTTTGTCTCCAAATTCAAATCTTACTTTCCCTCCAATTAGGGTGCCTAAATGAAATTCACTTTTCACCTTTTCTCCAAATTTCATTTGTATTTTATTTCCAACCCATATGAGGAAATATAATTTAATAAAATGAAAATATATCACCAAAAGGCATCCAAGATAGACTTAAGTGAAATATTCTATAACTTGCAAATATTTCACTAAAAGATTTAAGTGAAATATTTAATTAAACTCAAATGTCTCCAAGCTAGGCATCCCTTTTTGCCTTAGCACTTATTTCACTTAAATATTAATTCATCAAATAAGGCCTCCAAAAATGTTTAATTAATAAACATTATAAAAATCACTTATCTCTCCAAATCGTCCTCCATGCCTTAGCCAAATATTTTTCACTTAAAACATTATTTTTCATCAAATATCAAACTTGCCAAAATAATCACCTCAAATGTTGGAGACCACTGCTCAAGCTAACTTGCCAGAAATAGCCATTGCACTGAACTGTTGAACTACTACTAAAAATAGCACTGCTAGAAATATTACTTACTAAAAATAGCATACTGCTAAAAATAGTAAGTTGTTTCAAACTCAATTTCTCCATATTTTGAGTAGTCGTCGCAACTTACTAAAAATAGTAAGTCCAGAAAAGTCATTTGATTCAGTTGCATGTCACACCATCGCGAAGCTCTTTGAAAACCTAGAAGGAATCTGGAAGCCAAACTGGAAAACTCCAACATGCAAGCCTCCAAAAAGCAGCAAAGAATGCAAATCAATATCCTGTCATGCATGTTACCTCATTGCGAAGCTCTCCAAAAACCCAGAAAGCTTCACCCGACATGGGTTAGAAACTCTTGCATGCAAGACCTCAAAAATGCCTCCAAAGTGGAAACCCTAATTTTTATTTCAGCTTAGCCTACGAGTTTCTGGAAATAGGCTAAATCTAAACAAACAGTGTAGGGCTAAATTGGGGACATTACAACTCCTCACTAGTAAACATGTGCCTTAGGGCTTCCCTTGACTGAATCAAGGATTGCATTGTGATAACATTTGTTGCAAACCTGGTGATGCCAGGATGAGACAACTCCCTCAACCTCGTTTATTACCTCATAAGATTAAGCACCCATGTGTGGTTGTATACAAATTTGCATATGTTTTTTGCTACTTCCACACATGTTTTGATCCATGGGAGTTTTCCAAGATCCTCCAACATGAGGTCAATGCAATGGGTGGCACATGGAGTCCAAAATATAGTAGGGTGGCTCTCCATCAATAATCTACCCGTAGCAACATAATTTGTTGCATTATGTATCACCACTTGCACTACTTTCTCTTCCCCCACATCACCTATCACCTCCTCTATAGCCTCACATAGGTATGTGGAATTTTTGAATTGGGTAAAAGCATCAATGGACTTCATGAAGACGGTTTCACCTGAAAAAAAAAAGCAAAACCAATTATTCAATAAATTAAAAAACATAAATCAGCCATATTAAATTATTAATCACTAAATCAAATTCAAATTCCAATGCATTGAGGGAAGTACAATTACCTCCAGAGGAAACTGGGAAATTAAGCAGCGTCCTATTTCTCCTATCAGTCCAACCATCAGTCATGATGGTGCAACTAATCATACCCCACTGTTTGCACTGCTCCTATAATTGTGCTTTCACATCTGCCACCTTTTGAGTCAAAAGTGGGCCCCTTAATTCATCTTCACTAGGGGCTTGAACCCTGCCCCACATATGGTTATGGCATCAACCATGTTTTTCCAGAAAGGTGATCTATAACATGTCATAAATAAATTAATAAGTTACATAAGTATTGTAAAAAAATTTTTTTTTTAGTTTTTAACTTTAAATTTGAATTCGATATTGAGATACATCTAGATTCTAAATTTAAATATAAATTTCAAAACAATTAAATGAAAAAGAATTACCTGGCTACATGGAAGGGAATGGTGTAGTAGTACCAAAAGTCTGCAATTAACTTTTTTACTGCATCATGTGCGTCTTTGTTCCAACCCATGCTCTCAAGCGACGGTTGGAAACCAGGATTAGTGCGTGGTACAAAATATGAGTCCAGCCTAGATTTACGAACTCTAGGGCCAATGCTAATACTGCCACTACCACTAGCAATAGCAGTGCCACCAGCACTGGGAGTACGCATAGGCAGAGCTAATGCAAAAATAGAAGCACTAACACTAGGACGGTATGGAGGCATGGAAGAAGCATCTCCGATAGCACCAAGTCCCTGTCCAACTCCAACACACACCAACTCCTCCTTCTATTTCTTTTTCATTTATTTTTGCATTTCAAAAGTTTCTAATTGCACCTGCACTTCACAAACAACCTCAGGAGGTGCTCTAGGGCAACCCACTGCATCATGGGCGGGTATGCGTGCAAGATGGTATTTTAATCTATTTATGCCTCCATGATATTTTTTTTGTAGTAGAAACATTTGGTGTCTCCGCTTTTCATTCTGGGAAAGATTTCAGCATGTTTCCAAGCAGGGTCTTTTCTGACTGGGGTTTGAGACATTGTGAAAATAATAATATGGATTGATTTGCAAATGAATGTGGTTGCAAAAGTAGGGTTTCTAAAATTATTTAAGTTGCAAGTAGGATTTGTAAAAAACATATGCAAACTCAAAAAAAAATGATTTTACAAATTACAATGAATTATTTGTTAAAAAAACACAAAAAATCAATTAAAATCAAACTTACCTCTTAGATTTGGATTGGAATGCAATGCAAACTCCTCCCAATCACTGGTAATGAGCTCTCAATGCACCTCCTTGCTGGTATGAAGCTCCCCAAATGATATATGACCCTGGATTTCTCTTCAACAACTTGTTGGTTTCCCTCTCTTCTCCTCCTATTTTTCCAAATGAATGAAATGAGGTTGCTTTTAGGGCTAAGAAGAAAATATAAGTCAAAAAATAAAATATTAAAAAACTTGAGTTTCTTTTTTTTTGGGCTTTTTGGCCTTTGCTGGTCCGATCGCGTCTAGGGATTGGGATTCACCTGGACTATGTGCGTTTGGTGCATCTGGCGCGTCTGGCCTGGATGCAGCTGCGTCCGCGTTCACGCACCAAGGACGCAGCCAGGGTCATGCGGAGCGCAACTTGCCGCATCCGGGCGAGTCATGGCGAGTCTCGGGACCATGGTCTCGTTTGACACCACAGATCCACAACTAACATCTACTTGCATGAAAATGAAAACTACTCTACTTTACGCTACTTGAAGTCAAAGGGATGAAGAAATCTTGCTAGCTACTCATAACAAAGATGAATTCACTATTCAATGAAAGATCTTTTATTACAATATTTTTTCGCAACAATCTCTTACAAAGTTTTCAAAGGAAAACTTTCCTCCTTCAAACTACGCTATGCTAAGATATTACAACTAAAGTGTTCCTGCTCTACTCTCTAGTCTAATCTCTAAGCTCTACTAAAAAAAATGAGGGGGGATCCCACCTTTATATAGCTGGCCAAGTCCAACAGACGGCTTAGATTACTAGATGGCCCAAATTGTGCCACCTCAGCCCTAAACAAGATTCAACCTAAAAACCACCACCAAGAGGAGTGGGGTAAAATGAGCCATTAATGTCCATCATCTTCCAAAATATTCCTTTTCATAGACGTGTTCACACTGCTTCAACTTCTTGGACTAGTACGACAGGCACGTTCTCGATTTGAAACTTGAAGGTTGTAACCTTTTTTTTCTACTACTTGACAATGATTTTCCTCCTTGATGTTGTTCATCAACTTCGAAGTACTTGCTTGGGTTTCCATTTTTTTCTCCATCTTGAGCTTTGAAAACATTTCTTGTCTTGAACTTAAACATTTCTTCTCTGCCACTTGAGTAGGGCACATACTAGGCCTCAACACTTAGCCATTTCTTGCAACTTTTCAAAACTCATAATTCTATCTCTCTTTGAGGGTTGTAATATCATCGTGCTTCATCACTTCAAGTCATCGTGCTTTGGCCTCGACGTTCATCCTACAAAACAAGCAAGGAGAAGAGCATCAAAACACTTCATAATATAAATTCACTTTACTTACTTGATCTCAATGTTTGGGTGATCTCTTCATCTGATAGGGTTCATCATTTTCCTCCAGCACAACTTTTGCCTTTAAATTCCTCTTGCCTTAGAATATTTCTGCATTATCATTCATCCCCCTTTGAGCGCATCTAGAGACTTGAGCTTCCATTTTCATTTCACTGGCTGAGGCATTTACTCTGATTATTCATCCAACTCTGGCTTGAGAAAATTGTTTTCATCAGGAACCTAATCAAAAATCATCTAGTCATCCAATTTCAAATTCATCAACCTAAGCATTTTTATGTCAACAACACATTTTATTCCCTGCCTTAGAAAGATTTTCAAATTTTCGTTAGGAAAATTTCACCAACCTAGTGCCCATCAAAAATCCTCACCTCGAAGGCTTCGGCAAAGTGTGAAAGACCTTAAAATACATTCCTCACCACAGATGTCCAATACCCAGAAGAAAATTCCCTTCAGAAAGCATTGAATTCATGTGTCTCCAAACGAAGGGGTACATTTAATTTTTTTTGAATTTCAACCTTAGAAAATTATTTTTTATCAAATTTATTCCAATTCTTCATCTCTGGGCATATTTTCCTGCTCTGTCTTGAAAATTCTCATCAACCTCATGAAGCTGGCATCTTCTGACTTCCTCTCACCAACCTATCCATGCCTTAACAAATTTCATCATCCCCCATCAGACTTAGGCGCATTTCTCTAGAGGTGAAATTTTGATACTTAGAATAATTTTCTCACCTCTTCTTTAGCTTGGGCGCATTTTTAGGGTCATACTTCCATTTTAGACACCAAGAAAATTTTCCAAGGCTCCTCCAAGTCAAGGGTGCATTTGACTAAGTCCTCTTTAATTTTTTCATCCTTAGAAATTTTTTTTCACTAACTCACACAAGTCAAGCGCATCTAGGGGGTCCTCCTTTCAATCATGATGCCTTAGATGACTTTTAAGCATCCTTCACAAGGTGGGTACATTTTCTATGTAGCACTTCCACTTTCCATACTTAAAAACATTTCCACTTAATCATTTCTTCCTTGGGTGCATTTTACCTCCTCAGCTTCCATTTCTCCCTAGAAAAATCTTCAACTCAGCCTCCTCTACTAGGGCGCATTTGAGGGTCCATACTTCCAATTGCCAACATTGAGAAACTTTTAATTTATCTTCTTCAACTTGATGCATTTCCCTAGGCAAGCTTCCATTTTTCATACCTTAGAAAAATTCTCATCCATCTTTAGTTTCTTAAGGTGAATTTTGATGTTGGACTTGAAAATTTATCAAACTTGGTGGATTTTATGTCTTTTGCCAAATTTTGAGTGATTTTCTCATGCTAATCCTTGCTTGCCCTAACTTTCTATTTTTAGAAAGTTCTCTAGATTTTGTGCTTTGAACTAATTTTTGAATTTGGAAAGCCTGATTTTGCTTCATTTCAAATCTCGGGATGTGATTGAGTTGTCGGGGCCTGATGCCTGCCTGTACCTGCTATTTTTAGCAACTTACTAAAAGTAGCAATTGTTCAGAATGTCTTCAAATTTCACGTGTTGAATGCCTAAAGTGTGGTGGTCATGACTAGATGATGTCTTTGCATGATTGTCGTGTTTTTCCTTTAAATTTAGGAAACCCCAATTCCTCTATACCAACCTGCTAAAAATAGTAAGTGCCTAATTTTCCATCTTCTGCAACTTTATTTGATTTGAAATTTGAATGTCGTGATCCTTATCAGGTGACCTGGTTATTCACGTTGGTGCCTGCTGCTAGTTTACTATTTTTAGCTTATTTTTGGAACGCCTTACTATAAATAGTAAGTGCTCCATTTGTCTTCAAATTTTACCAACGGACTCCTTGGAAGATGCTAATCATGATGGGATACTTTGGTTTTCAAAAATTTTGGGGTTTGGCCCCTCATTTTGGGTCTCGAAGCTTGAAACCCTAATTCATCTTGCATGTGCCTCGAATGAGCTCCATTCAACTCTGTTTCTATTGCATGTCACTGTGTTCATGATTCTGAAGTGTTGGGCAGTTGCCAGAGTGTACTTGCTAAAAATAGTAAGTGGCTAAAAAAGTGATCAACCAGCTACCAGATGATTTTGCATGTCAAACTGCCTGAGAGATCTTGAAAAACCTAGAAAAACCCAGAAAAATCATCAACATGCAAGCATTGGCTAAAAATAGTAAGTTCCCAAAAAGTGATCGGTTCCGCTTGCATGTTACCTCATTGCGAAGCTCTCGAAAAACCCAAAAAGATTATGTTGACATGCGTAGGAAACTTCAACATGCAAACTCTAAAAAATAGCCTTTGAAGGTTGAATACTAAAAGGTTGTCGTCCCATTTTGCATGTTATATCATTGTGAAGGTCTCAAAAAACCCACAAAGAATCTTCAAACATGCATCTAAGAGTCTAACATGCAAACCCTAAAAATGGACCTCGAAGGCAGGACTGCTAAAAATAGAAAGTTGTCCATTTCTCCTCAAAATTTTCCAGTGATGAGTTCAAAGTGCTCAGAATGTAGTGCAATTATTAGAACTTGAAAATCTTACTAAAAATAGAAAATTGCTAGAATTTAGTGAAAATTTAGAGGGAGCCTACTGGAAGCATACTAACTACAATGTGAAGCTCAGATTCCAACATATTCACTCCATTTGACTTCAAATTGACCAGAAAACTCAAAACCTTAATTCTATAGACTTAGCCAAAATCTCACGTTTAAGCTCAAAGGCAGGCACATACCCGGAAAGGCAGACAACAGAAGAGAGAGACAAAACCAAAGCCAAAAGATGAGGAATGGAGCAAAAATTAGGGGGTCCCCATTTTGAATGGGGTGATGTGTAAAAAGGTCACAACAATAACCTTGATGACCAGCAAGTGGGATGTCATGGAAAGTCATCAAAATCTTCTTTTTGAGCATAGAATCGGCCACCAAAAAGATCCTTCCCTTGTAGTGTATCAAACCATCAACCACTTTGTACCTTTCGTCATGGAAAGTACCTTCAATGATGCTAGTTGCAAACTAATTTTTGGCATAATCAACAAGCAACATCTCCTTCCAATCAGTAGTAAGCTCACACATGTTGATGTGATTTTTGTGACCGCACCAATCAGTAGAACAAAGTTGTCTTAAGGCTACTCCGTTCTCTCTTGATCAAAGTATTTTGTGTGATAAGATTGCAAGAAATTTCGCACGTTCAACTCCAAGGTTCCAAAATATGTAGAATACCCTTAGTTGGTTTGATGTGAATTGCTATTTTCATGAGGGGACTTACACAATTGTTCAAGATTCTAGCAGTTAACAATAAATGGATGATTAGAAGGGGTTTGTATAGTGTGGATGATTTGGCAATAATTATGTTTTTAGGAGCTAAGACTAACCAAAGATGAACGAAAAGTAAATGAGTATAAGGGAGAGGAAGTTCTAGATTCTATTCTAAATGCAAGGTATGTGGAGCTCGATTTCAGTAGACTTCGACCAAATTTATCCTAGCCTCACGGTGGACAGCTTCAGCGAAATTGGTGCAATCTTCAAAAGGATAGCAAAAGATATTCAGATTACAGTTTAGCATACATATACCATCAAGATGACACATATCAGCATACAAATCACAATCAAAGTTAAACTCAAGATAATTTCCAGTCGACCACGCAAGGTGAGCTTGTCATCAACAAGTTGCTAGTGGTATGGAATGAAATGAAGCTACCTCAATAAAACACCACACATCCAAAATAAATTACTTGCATGAAATGAAAATTATGCTACTTTTTGTTACTTGGATCCAAAAGGATGAAGAGACCTTGCTAGTTGTCCATGACAAAGACAAATTCCACCATCAATGAAAAGATCTATTATCATGAAAGTTTTACACAACAATCTCTACAAAAGTTTTCAAATGGAAAACTTTCCCACTTCTCCACAATATGCTATTCTAAGCTACAAAATTATACTATCACTCTCTGCTCTAGTCTCTAGTCTGATGTCCAATCTAATTCTAATAATTAGAAATGAGGGGGACTCCCCCTTTTATAGATAGCCCAGTCCAATAGATGGCTAAGATTACAATCAAAAGAGTGGCTAAGATTAAGCCATCTCAGCCCTAACCCTAAAAATTACCAGAATGGGGAGAGGTGTAATAAATGAGCAAAGATTCCCACTCACTCCCAAAATAGTAAAGGAAATTAATTCCCATAATCAGTCTTCTAGAAGGTCATCATCCAGAACTGTGTTTCCATTCTCCTTCTCCTTGGCTACAAAATCAATGAACCTGGAAAGCACAGCCTCAACCTCCTGAACTGAGATAGGTGGAATGCAATCAAGCTAGAACTCTAACACCATGACTAAAATTTCATGTCGTGCACAAGATTTTCTCCAAGAAACTAAGGAATCCTGTGTGCTCTAGATCAAACTGGAGAAAGTAGAGGTGTTTTCAAAGTCATCCTGTACGAAGGTCTTCACCTCTGAGAAGTAAGGCACCAACCTACCCCTCAAATTATCAGCAGTCACCTCATCTAGATTCAACCACCTAGCAAATATGGCCTCAAAATTATTTCGGACTCCATCAATGATATTAGCCATAGCCTTTCGTACTCTGGATGAATCCGCATTTACCGCGTCGAAGAAACCACGTCCCGTGATAGTTGAGGAATACCATCTAGAAAATTCATACATATAATTTTCCTAAATGACCCCTCCATCAACCAACAATCACAAAGGAACATGTCTCAATGCCTCAAGACGTCGAATAACCTTGCTCTGATAAACAAAAGCATCTCCTCAGGCCTGATCAATTGCCTCTATTCATGCCAAAATACTAGAAGCCTGCTAAAAAGCAATAGCAAGGTCCTCCATAAACTTTTTTGTCTCAGCACAAACTCCTGTAACCCACTTGTTTGTCTCCTATCCCATCTTCCCCAACTCCAACAAGCCACTAATTGACTCTCTAGGTATCTCAGGTGGAAGCTCTATCACCAGAATCTCCTACCCACGAGGACAAGACAACTGCTGCACATATCCAATCAAAGCCTTATGCTCTCTTTTCAACTTCTTATACTTTCCTTCCTTTTTAAATAATTTGTCCTTGAGGGCAAGGTAGGAGTTATCACACTTTACAATCTATGCACCTGTGGGGCATCCTAACTCCAAAGTTGTGACCACATAACTCTCAGGTATTGCTTCATCTCGGTCACAATCAACCTGTGGCACTGCCATGTGAAGGGTGCGAGAGCCATCCTCCTCAGTGGATATTTTTGAAAATTTATATGCTCTCTTCTTTTGTGGAGGCATGCTGATCCTATTCAAAAACTCTTCCATCTCAACTACTAGATCAATTTCTTCACTGGGGCTTCTTCTCATCCTCTCTCTAAGCCAATCAGGTACTGTATATTGTATTTCAAAGGGCTACTGTTCTTGTGCCTCTACTTCGTAGACTTATTCAACTTCTATATCATTCTGGCGAGGCTCATCATCCTCAAGTGGCTAAGTATCTCCTTAAACTATATCATCACCATCCAAATCCAACTCTAACTCATGCTGAAACTGAGGGTCAATAGTAGTCCCCTCATCATCTTGCTAATCATCTCTAGTAGGTGCGTTGACGCTCTGGCCAACTAACTCTCTCTGTGGTGGCTGATTATTTTCTTGTACCGCTCGTACCTGATTCAATGCATTCATTTGATCAACAAAAAGAGATACCTCCTATATACTTGGAGAACGTGTCTCCAATGGCGTGGGTGATTCAACTACAACTCGTGGAGGCTCCAGCTAAACTGGCTCTTTCCTTCTAGACTCTGGACCTTGTGTGATTTGTTTCTTCCTGCCGGTGGTGGGTGTCCTGTCATCTCCCATAAAATTGTAAGTCAATGCAATCGACTTACTCTTCAGCCTACTCACACGCCTATCAACCCATGCTCTAGTAAATGTCAAGACTAGAATGCAAAGTGTGTCCAAATCTGCTATCTCAAGCTCTAACCAATCTGGAAGTGGAAGTGGAGTATTTCTTACTGCTTCATAATCTGGATGGATGATGTTCATGTCCTCATCCACCTAGTCTAGTACTGGAATGACTTCACACTCCCTGATCATGCTTATTGGCAACCTAGAGAACATTCTCTTCTTGAATTCAGCTTCACCTGATGCATTAGCCCAATAATCCTCAATGTTTTCCTTGTGTTTAAACTCTTCTGATAGTATCCATCTGATGTTGTTATGCAGATCATAGTGCTGTCAGCTAGTGTGATATGAAAAGTGATAAAACTGAAGCTCGCTCTCGGCTTCTCTAGCTACCTGTAATGAAGGACACACTTCATCGGAATTGGCCATGACAATTGGGAAGTCAACACCTCCCTTCTTATTTTCTTCTGAATCTTATCATAGGAAACCAATTGCCTAGATATCTCTAACATCAATATTTTGTTGGTTGGATATTTAGGTAGCCTATATGGATAAGAAGAAAATCCTTGCAGCCTTATGTAAGAAAATTTTGGAAACTATATAAACTAGCACCCATACCTCTCAATTAATTCCTGGACTTCCCTTGAGATCCTGTGATGCATCCGCTCCTGAAGTGTTCTTGTGATGTGCATGGTGAAGGCATCATTGGCAAGCTTGTAATGAGTGGTGCTTGTTAGATGCAACTATGAAGAGGCCTCGTGAATTTTGAACTGGTGAGAGCCACAACCAACAAGTTCCTTGTATGAAATTCCCCTATACTTCGTTATACGAGCGAGCATGTAAATAATGTAGGAGCTCATATAAAATGTCTTCATTCTTCTTAGGCTCAGGAGTTGCTCATGTAAATTGTCACTGATCATTATAGCCCAGTTCACATAATCCTTTCCTTCCAGCATGAGGTTGATGTAGTAGAATATCCACAGCTCAAAAATAAATGACTGTGGGCAACCTCGAACTCGAATCAGTATCATAATGAGATCACAGTACTCCTGCTTCAAGTCTTCTGCTATGATGTCTCGATAGCTTTGTACGAGAAGGTCTGGGGTTGCTCATCCAGTGGGTATTGATTATCTATGTACATCTCTCGAATGTAGAAGCATACATTCATTCAGCTCATTCTTTGCACTTGTAAATCATGTTTGTATGCACTGGGATTGCAAAAGCCTTTCCAATAGCTGAAAGAGTGAGGTTGGTGAGCACTTGTCCATCTGGTGACATGATTGACCTATGATCTTTCTCATAGCAGTTGGCGCACTCCATCATTAGCTCCGAACACTGAATGGCTGGTGGGAAACTAGCAGCTGCATATAATCCACTTCGAACAATGTTGTGTGAGGTGTCTGAAGTATGATGATGACCAATTCCCATTATTTTATTCTTGAACGCCTCCAAGTTGAAACAACCAAAATTGGTATCAGTCAACTTGCCCAACTTCGAAGTGAACTTTGACTCTGGCATAAATGTCTTGCTCAGTTTATTTATAACTTCTTGTCTGGATGCACCATTGTTGTCCTTTCCAGTTGTCCTTACCTCAGCCATATCTCGTTTGCAAACCTCAACTTCTCCTTCAACAGATTTTGAATTATCAATCACTTAGAAAATTTCTAAGAAAGCTTCAACAACTTCACTTCACACTTTAGCAACTGAAGACTTAGACTTTAGTAACTTCACTTTTTGAAATTCGTACTTCTTCAATCAGCAAATCAGCAAGTGCGCACTTCCAGCTTAACATTCAACTTCAACAATGTGATGTTTATAAGCTTCAGTAGTCCTCTTCAAATCAAAATTCTTTAGCAACATTCAGTCTCTAGCAAAATTTTGAACTCCTTCAACAGTTCAATCTTCATAGTAAATTCAAACTTCAGCAACTTCCAACGCCCTACATTCAGCAACTCACTCGTTTCAAAAATCTGAACTTCTTCAACAATTGCAGCCACAACAAAATTTTGAACTCCTTCAACACTTCATTCTTTATAGAAAATTCAAACTTCTTCAACTGGTGAGGAGAAATGAAAAACCTCTCAATTCTTATAGCAAAAATTGAATTCTAGAAGGAGCCAAGTATAGCCAGCGCATTAAATCTCCACTACTCCACTTCAAGAATTCAAATTTTACCTCTCTGATATTTCTGACACTTGTTCAAGAATCTCAACCTTCTAGAAGTTCAACTTTGACTGGCATCTTTTGAATTCACTTTCAAAATTTTTTAATTTAAATTCATCTCTTAATTCACCAACCAGAGCTCTATCACTTGAAATTCAAATTTTACTTCCCTTCAGCTTTGGAAAATTTGTCTATGAAGAAGTCGATCAAAATTATCTAGGCAATTCACTTTAAATTCATCTTCGAAGAATTTTCCTTTTCAAAAACCATTTTATTCAAATTTTCCTTAGAAAATTTCAAATTTTCCCTTAGGAAAATTCAAATTTTCCCTTAGGAAAATTCACAATTCGAGTACTAATTAAATTCTTCATGCTGAAGGCCTCTGCGAACTATGAAAGACTTTGAAATCCATTCCTTGTCAAAGATCTTCAATACCTAAAAGAAAATTTTCTTCAAAACTTGTCAAATCCATGGGTACCCAACGAACGGGTTCATTTAATTTTTAAAATTTTGAACCTTAGAAAATTATTTCCTTGTGGAATTTAACCCGTTTCCTTATCTCTATGAACATCCTGTTGCTCTGGCTTGAGAAATTTTTAAATCATCCCACAATGCCAATATCTCTGACTTCAATACTGGGAAATTTGCTCATGCTTCAAGAAGAATTTCATCACCTTCATGCCTAGGCATATTTTCTAAGGAAGAAAATATTTTGCCTTAGAGAAATTTTAAATCACCTTGCATTTTGAAAAATTTCCTTAGAAAATTTTATTTAACTTCATCTGTTCGCCAATGGTGGAAATTTCATCAACTTCACTTAGAAGATTTTCTTGAAGGCACATGTCACATTTTATATTTCATTCACCACCTTGCATTTTATTTCATAGTTGAAAGACATTTCATTTAAACTCCAACGCCTTAGCAATATTCATTTTAACATGGTGCATACTAGCATGTGTGAAGGATATGCCTTAAGTCCATGCCTTAGCGATTTCATTACTTGGCATTTTTAGCGCCTAACAACACTTTCTCACTTCAACTTGGGCGCATATTGGCATGCATGAAGGATGACTCTTGGACTTCCCTGTTTTGTCTTCACATGCCCTCTTTTGGGCGCATTTGAGCCAAGGAGGAGGATGGGTGCATATAAGAGGGTGAGAAGGATTTTAAATTTCCAACGCCTTGCATGTGACTCTTCATCTCCCTTATTTTGTCCTCACATGGCCCCATTTGGGTGCATTTTTCCATGGGAGAAGGATGAAGTTTGTTGACTCTTTGACTCTCTAACCTTTTGGGCGCATTTCCACATAAGTGAAGGATGGGCACATTTTGGATAGGCAGGAGGATATCTTGCCTTAGAAAATTTTTTATGCTTCTTCATCAACTTGGGAGCATTTGGCCATGGGTGAAGGATGAAAAAACTTTGACTTTCTTGACTTTCTTGTTGCATGGGCGCATTTTAGCCTAGGAGGTGGACAAGTTTCTCATACCTAGAAATTTTTTTCATGTTTGGCTTGTGAGGAGGGTGCATTTCACCTAGTGAGCAGGATGAAACCCATGCCTTAGAAATTTTTCTTGCTTCTTCATCAACTTGGGCGCATTTGGCCATGGGTGAAGGATGAACTCCAATACTTAGCCATTTTTTCTTCGTCTTTGCCAGTTTATCCATGCCTGCTATTTATTGTAATCCCTTCCATTTTCACACTTCAGAAGCTCAGGTCGATTTGAAATTTTGAACACTGGATCCTCATGAATCCATTAGCCTGTTGACACTACTATTTCGGGTTGGTCTGCTATTTTTAGCCCATTTCTGAAGGTGGTTTGCTATTTATAGTAACTGCTCATTTCTAGTACCTCCACAACTCTGTTCGCTTTGAAATTCGAATGAGGGGCTCCTCACCACATGACCGGCCTGCTGACACTGACACCTGCTGCTAACTTGCTATTTTTAGCTTGTTTCTGAAATGACTTACTATAAATAGTAAGTGCTCTATTTGCCCTCAAATTTTATCAACAGATAGTTTGGAAGATGCTGATCGTGGTGGTATACACCGGTTTTCAAATTTTTTGACTTTTTATCCCTCTTTTTGGGTCCTAAAGCTGGAAACCCTAATTCATCTTGCATGCATATCAAATGGCCTCCATTTGTTCTCATTTTTGTTGCATTGCAATCAGCTCATGATTCTAAAGAGCTAGGAGGCGGCTGTCGGGATGTACTTGCTAAAAATATTAAGTTCCTAAATGAGAGACCATCTCTGTTTGCATGTCACACGATTGCGTAGATCTCAAAAAACCCATAAGGAATATGATGGCATGCAAAGAAAATGCTGACAAACAAACCCTAAAAATAGCCCTAGAAGTCTGAACTCTGAAAGTTGTTATCTCATTTTGCATATTATACTATCACGAAGGTCTCTGAAAGCCCAGAAGGAATATCGAGACATGCGTTTAAAAAATATGTACCTATCCCCTAAAATCTACTCTCGAAGCTAAACTGCTAAAAATAGTAAGTCGTCAGTTTTAGCTCAAATTTTGCACACGAGCAGCTAGATGTGTTCTGAATGCAATGTCGCTGTCAGAATTTCAAAAATGCTGATGGGATGCTTGAATTTCACACTTACTAAAATAGTAAGTAGTCAGAATCTGATGAAATTTTGTTGAGGGCTTGCTGGAAGCAAACTGACAGCAGTGTTAGTCTCAATTTTCAATTTATTCACTTTATTTGACCTCAGATTGACCAGGAAAGTACAAACCCTAATTTTTAGACTTGGCCAAATTTTACGTTTAAGCTCATATACGGGAATGTCCTCAGAAGGCAGACGTCAGAAAAGAGACAGACAACGAGAGAGACAAAAACCAAAGCCCAAAAGACCAGAATGGAGCAAAAATTAGGGGTCCCCATTTTGAATGGGGTGATGTGTGAAAAGGTCACAACATCTGGTGACTCCATGGGAAAGTGTTGAAAAAAACTTTAAGAATTGAACCTTGATTAATCTTCCTCAAGCCATCATATAGAAAGATACTTACTCAAAAGGGGAGAAGAATCTGATATTGGATCAGAACACTTTCATCTAAGACCCTGTGAGTGTGTGCATTCGTTCCATCTCTAAACCATCTTGACCTTCAGAATCGGGCATAGCAAGTGATACAAATATCTTAACTTCAAAAGCATCCTGGACATTGCCTCACTGCCAGTCAGGTGTCCATAGCCCCAACGAGGTTGTCGCTACAATTCTCACGAATATTGCTCCACTACTGGCCGGGCATCCATAGCCCCGGTGGAGTTACTCGTATGTTCCCAAAACCAATATTTCATAATATTTCCTTTTTTATTTTCTCATTTCTTATTTTTCAGATATTTCTTTTAAGCACATTTTCTCTTTTCTTTTGATTTTCCATCAATTCCTTGATTGGCTGGCAAGCAATGAAGCCTCCAATGGGTTTGAGAATTGTAGTGGCACTGAAGTAAGATGTAAAATTTTCACCTGCTAAGACCTTTCCCAAGAAACCAAAATGACTCAGAATGGAGATAGGTGATGTATTTAAGATCTTTAGACTCATGTGTTAAGATACAATAACGGGTTAACCTCCCGAGATGAGTTTAATCCAAACTGGATGATGACAAGAGGAAAACAACCTTAGTTTTTTCAAAAATTTGCACAAATTCCAGCAGAAAGAAACCGCGTTGTGAAAATTAAAACATCATCACCCCCTTCACAATGGGAAACCCTAAAATCCTTGCCCATTCCAAACCAAAACCACTTGAGTGGACAACTCAAGGGAAGAACGCCAAACCAAAAACCCAAAGGGCAACAAACCAAAAACCAAAAATGAAACAAACCAAAAATCAAACGGGAAACCAACGAGAAAGCAAACAAAAAAGAAAATGGGAAAGAAAATCTAATCTAACTATGTTACAAAGTAGGCTCTTGGAGAGAACCTAGGACTGGAAATAATGCTTGAGGAACTATCTATTGACGGGCAATGGGACATCCTCTCCTGTCAATGTACGCAATCTAAATGCATTATCTCCTAGGATTTCAAAAATTTGATAGGGGCCCAACCACAATTTTTCAAACTTGTCATGATCACCTTTCTTCTCGTGGGCCTTGTCCCAGTATAAGACCAAGTCAGAAATCCTAAATGGCTTGATCTTTGCTTGTTTATCAAACCATCTTTTCACCACTAATTGGTGTTTTGCCAAATTCTCAAGTGCTTCATCTCTTTTCTCCTCTAAGTGCATCAACTGAGATAATCTTGTTTGAATTTGATCCTCTACTTTGAGGTACTCTTGAATAAACTGCAGTGTTGGAATCCTTAATTGAACCAGAAAAACAAGATTTTGTCCGTAAACCAAATGATATGGTGATGTTCCCAATGAACTCTTTGTCCTTATTCTGTCTGCCCATAGAGCAAACCTCAGCTACGTGTGCCAATCTTTAGGATTCTTATCCAACAGCTTCTTGATGGCATTCAGTAAATTCTTATTTGTGGACTCTTCTAGTCCATTCCCCTATGGGTAGTAGTTAGAAGAAAATTTTAGTGTGATTCCATATTCAAAGGCCCAATTGGAAAACTTCAGCGAGGAAAAGGCTAAACCATTGTCACTGACTAAGGTATGAGGGCATCCAAATCTTGTGACAATGTTTTCTTCAAGGAACTTGATGACCACATCCGTTGTGCACTGCTTCAAAGCTTGAGCTTCTGTCCACTTGGTGCAGTAATCAGTCGCTGTCAAGATGTATCTATGTTGTCCTGATGACGATGGATTGATCATCCCAATAAAGTCTAATCCCCACTTGGCAAAACATCTAACCTCAATCACTGGTTGCAAAGGCATAACAGGATGTCTTCCCCTATTTGCAGTTGTCTGACAGATATGGCAAGCCTTTACATGCTCATATGTATCTTTGAAGAGTGTGGGCCAATAGTATCTAGCCCTTAAAATCTGATGGGCCATGGCCAAACTACCTCTGTGTCTAGTCCCAAAATTTTCATGGAAGTGCTCCATCAATTGTTTTGCTTGTTGTTTTCCTACACATCTTAAATAAATTCCTTCACAGTTTCTTCTATAAAGAACTAATCCCTGGAGCATAAATCTATGACTTCTCATTCTCAATGCTCTATGCTAGACTGGATTCAGGTGGCGAGGGCATTTGTGATTCAACAAGTAATAAACGATGTCATCGTACCATTCACTTGGAGATACCTCATCCAATACATATGTTTGCTGAACTAACTCTGGACCAACCATTTGATGAGCCTAAAATGCGCTCATAATTTAATGCTATGATGAACCTTTTAATGTCTTTATCTTTGTCATATCTTGGCTGTTTAAACTTTGTTAAAACCTTTTTATGGGAAATCCTGTAGCAAAATACTTTTATATTCCTGCAGCTGACTGTGTTGACCTAATTGCATTTATTGCCATGTTGACTCCCGAAAATGACTGGTATATCGTATATAGTTTTTGAATGATGAAGTAGATTTAAAATGTGTGATTAATGAATAGATATCATGTATATGCCATGCACCTTTTCCTTCGCATCTGTTACCTTCTGTTTCGTAGGTTGTTGAAGAAGGATCAAGTCAAGCGCAGCCGATCTCGGCCTTGCAGTAAAGTCCATTTCCTGCACGACTTCGAGGAAGCTCCGGCGAAGACTCTTTGACCGAAACCGTTGGGAAAGATTTCAATGACAGTCAATTTGGAAAGAGTGGAGTGCTAGATTCTCTCCGGATCGGGTTGAACGTATAAATTCATTATGAAGTTTGTTCCTTGATTCGGGGATATACTTTTATTTCCACGACTTTCTTTGATAGGGTTAGTTAGTTAGTTTTTTTTCTGGAAATAAGACACTCCTCCTACGTGAGTGAGTAAGTTAAGTTGGAATAGAGAAGATAGGTGATAGAGTGAAATAGAACAAAGTAGCTGATATCATGTAAGAATCAATATGATAATGAAAGATAGAATCTGTTTGATCAGAAACAGAGTTTGTTGTTAGTTTCATTTCAACAGAGCAATGTATATCATTCTTTTTCATGAATAAAATTCAATGAAGTTCTGAGTTTAACATCTACGTAATCAGTAGGTGCTTGCTAAGGGGGCCCACTTAGTAAGTATCTGTAGCTAGTTAGTTAGTTGTTCCTTTCTATTGATCTTCAGTTAGTTTTCATTTTTGAATTTTTCCATACAAACTCAGTCTTATAGTGCTCCTGCAGCATAGAGAGCCCATCCCTATGACTGTTCTTGCAACATAAGGCTAGTTCATAGTTTGCATCTCAGTTGTAGTTGTTATAGTTTTTCTCGTAGTTGAGTTGAAGAATTTTGCATTACTGTTCTGTGGCTTAAATAGAATTTCTTTCTAGTATGTATTTCTGCTAAGAGTTGACCGCACCAAGTTCCTAGTGCATATATTTTGCTACGGCATTTAAAGTCTACGTCCCCTGGTTTGACAAGTAAAATGAACGTCCACAGAGAGATATTAGTCACCTGTCGGGATATCCAATTTTTAGGAAATTTTTACTGTGATATTCATATCCTTTTGTGAGGCGGGCCATTTTTTGGCGTCGTTGTCGGGGATGGCGTCTAGCTAGGAGTTTGTCAGAAGTCATTTTTAGCACTAGTTTAGTTTGTTAGTAAATTTTTCTAGATCCTTTAAGCCGCTATTCACCATATTGCATGTATAGAAGAAGAAGAGACACACTGGGAAGGTTCCTCCCTGAAAACCTATTTATTGAACTACCGTTTGACCCAGCTGACAACGAACCTGAGGAAAACCCATTTGCTGCATTATTTCAGCAACCCAACATGGAAAATAACCCACCTAATAATCCACCTCCTGCTTTTGAGCTCCCTATTGTTCCCCAGCGAGATACTGACAATCTTAAGAATATACCTTCTTCATTGCTTCCAAAATTCTATGGCCTGGTCACTGAGGACCCAGAAACCTTTTTGTTTGAATTTGATGTTCTCTGCCACAGTTATGACTACAATACACATGCTCATAAACTGAAGCTATTTCCTTCCACCTTGAAGGAGGGAGCTCTCAGATGGTTTATGAATATGGGAAGAGGCATTGTTGATAGTTGGGCGGCCATGCAGACAAAATTCCTTGAAAAGTATAAGGAATATTGTAAGAGTGCCAGTAAAGGTGATGACATATTATGAATTCAACAGAAGGACGATGAAAGCCTGGAAGATTATATTTCTAGATTTTTGTTTTCACTGAAGAGGAACTCAAACCATACCCTCAATGAGGACTCTCAGAAACTACTCTTTCTCAGAGGAATTAGTGATGCCTATATAGACGCTCTGGACCTGATGGGAGGAGGTGATATCACTCAGCTACCTTGGGATGACATCAAAAAAATATGTCTTAACTATTCCAGAGCAATAGTTAAAAAAGGTTGAGGTCATCATACTGCAATGGGAAAGTCTTCTTCTGATGGAGTCTCCCAGAGGGAGATAACAAATTTGTTGTCTGCCTTCAAGCAGGACATTATTTATAACATGGCGACACAACTGGATACCATGCAAGCTTGGAGGAAACATGAGGAGGCTGAGACAATTTTGGCCGAGTTCTGTCCATACTGCAAACAAAAGAAGCGTGACTGTAGATGTAAGATGGTGGCTAATTTGGAGACCAGACAACTACCTACTGACTTCAAGCCAGTAGAAGGTGATGATGATCAAGTGTTCTTTGTCACACAAAGGAGACCATGGGCCCAAAGACAAGGTATGCCTCAAGATCCTCTAACCTTCAGTAATCCTTATTCTGGTTATAATAACCAATGGCAACATACTTATGGACCACCACCACCCTAGAATCCACCTCAACAAAGTTGGCCTATTTATCAGACCCCACAATGGCAATCTCCTCAAGGAGGTTGGCAGCATCTACAAGGGCAATGGACCCCACCTTCAGAAAATTGGAAACAAAACCCTCAATGGAGAGGCCCTTAGCAATGGCAAAATTAGTCCTCTGGATTCCTGTAGCTTCCACAGCCACAACCACAGGCTCTTATGCCACCTCCTGCAGCAACTGCCACAAATCCAAGACCTCCAAAACAAACACCTATGCCTGCCCAGCCATTGCCCAATCCCAATAATAAACAATAGCAGCAGCCACAGCAAACTGCATATTCTGCTGAAGCCAACAAATATCCAGCCTATGCCTTAAACGTTAGTGACATTCATTTGAGGTCCGAAACTACTTTACTTGCTCCAAAACCACCTCTGATTACTAAAATACCATATTCTCCACCTGAAGAATCTACTACACCTGTTGTTCTTGCTGAACACATGCCCGTCATTGACACAGTTTCTAAGGAGCCTACTTTGCCAACTCAAGACAACCCACCTTTTCTTCAAAGGTTGCAAGGTACTGCATCTAAATCCATGGAAGAACCCACTTTTGACATTCTAGATTAGCTCAAGAATGTGCAGATTCAAATCCCTTTATTTCAGGCTATTAAAGATATTCCTATTTTTGAAAAAGTTATTAAAGAAGTCTGTTTGAAGAAGCCTGGCTGAAAGAAAAAGGATCCTCAAACAATTCATGTCTTAGGGAAACTAGCTGATATAATATTGGGAAATGTGGTTGTTGCAAAGTATATTGATCCTGGAAGTCCTATAGTGCAGATACATATAAATGGCCAAGTTGTAAAAAATATTTTGATAGATTTAGGTGCTGCTATTAATGTTATGACAAAGCATACTATGAACTCCCTAAATATTTTAGACATTAGGTCTACACCCATAGTTCTGCAGCTTGCAGATAGCTCTACAGTTAAACCTGATGGGATTGTAGAAGATGTAATTGTCACTCTTGAATCTTGGGAGTATCCTGCTGATTTCACAATATTATCAGTCAAGGCAACTTTAGGAGGATATCCAGTTATCCTTGGTAGACCATGGTTAGCAACTGCTGATGCTTTTATAGGATGTCATTCTGGAGATATGACCATTTCTGATGGACAGTCCACAAAGAAATTGGCTATGTACCCACATGCTAGACCTCAATCAGATTTGTTTCAACCTATTTGGCCAGATGTCGGGGAAGAAATTGAAGAAGCCAATTCTTTGGATCAATTAATGATGATTCAAAATGATTCATTCTCACAAATTCAGAGTGAGGATGCTTTGCTATTCCAAATTCTACAGTACAATTCTAATACAAATAGTTCATTTGATCCAAATGGTACTCATTTACAATGTTTCCTATAGCAATCAAATTATGAAAGTTTACTACCTAAACTTCCAACAATTTTTCATAATTTGCTTCCACAAGAAATACGAACATCACCTATAGATTCTATGAGTAATCTCACCAAGCAGATAGAGCTATCAGCATCAACAAAAAGCTATCAGCGTCTCAACAGGCTGACTTATTAAAAATGCTACAAGAATAGTATAGATCTTTTGCATGGGAATATGGGGACATGCAAGGAATAGATCCTCGAGTTTGTACTCAGAATATATATCAAAGAAGATTGCTCACCGGTCAGACAACCTCAAAGAAGAGTAAATCCAACACTTAGAGAAATAGTTAAAAGTGAGCTTCAAAAGTTGCTTGATGCTGGTTTTATTTATCCAATCTCTGACAGTCAATGGGTTTCTCCATTAGTCATTGTTCCCAAAAAAGGTGGAAAATGGAGAGTGTGTGTAGATTACAGAGAGTTAAACAGTGCCACTAAAAATGATCATTTTTCATTACCTTTTGTAGACCAAGTATTAGACTTAGTGTCTGGCAAAAGATATTTTTCCTTTCTGGATGGTTACAGTGGGTACAATCAGATACAAATTTCCCCTGAAGATCAAGACAAGACCACTTTTACCTGTCCATGGGGAATATTTTCTTATTCAGTCTTGCCTTTTGGCCTATGCAATGCACCAACAAATTTTCAGAGAGCAGTGATTAGTATTTTTGCTGATATATCTCATGAATGCATGGAGATTTATATGGATGATTTCACTACTTTTGGAGTCACATTTGAAGAAGCACTGGTGAATTTAGAAAAAGTACTGAAAAGATGTAGAGAGCAAAAATTGTTTCTAAACAGTGAGAAGTGTTTTCTAATGATGGAAGAAGGTATTGTGCTAGGTCATCATGTTTCAAAGTATGGAATTCAAGTTGACCCTGCTAAAATTGCAGTTATTCAGAATTTACAAACTCCTGCAAAACAAAAAGATGTCAGAAGTTTTCTTGGTCATGCAGGGTATTATAGAAGGTTTATAAAAGACTTCAATAAAATTGCTAGCCCGCTTTATACTTTGTTAACAAAGGATTCCCAGTTCGAGTGGACAGAAGCCTGTGAAAAATCCTTCCTGCAACTAAAGGATTTACTTACTAAAGCACCTATTCTTCAAGGACCAAAATGGAGTTTGCCTTTTCACATACATGCTGATGCTTTTGATTTTGGCATAGGAGTAGTTCTAAGTCAAAAAGAAAATTCAATTGAACATGCTATTTACTTTATCAGCAAGAACCTTCAAGGTCCTGAGCTCAACTATACTATCACAGAAAAGGAGTTGCTTGTAGTAGTGTATGCTTTGAATAAATTTTGGCATTATGTCATAGGATATTAGATATTTTTTCATACTAACCATGCAGCAATCAAGTATCTGATGAACAAACCTGTCATCTCTGGTAGATTGGCACGATGGCTTTTGTTGTTACAAGAATTTGATATCACAATCATTGACAAGCCAAGAAAAGTTAATGTTGTAGCAGACTTTCTGTCAAGACTTCAATTAACTGCACTTGTTGAACATGAGATAGTTGATGATAAATTCCCAGATGAACATTTGTTTTCCATTGCTGCATATACACCCTGGTATGCAGACATTGCTAACTATCTAGCAACAAACAGAATACCAGCCCACTTTTCTCCAAAAGAAAAGAGGTTGTTAATAGAGAAAAGTTTTAATTTTTCATGGATTGCAAACTATCTATTTTATACTGGACTTGATCAAATAATGCGAAGATGTGTCAGAGAGGATGGAACTTATGATATATTGCACGCTTGTCATGATGAACCATGTGGAGGATATTATGCAGCCAAAAGAACAGCAATGAAGATTCTTACAACTGGGTACTACTGGCCAACATTACACAAAGATGTTGTGGCTTATACAAGAAAATGTGACAGATGCCAGTGTATGGGAAGACCAACTAAGTCTGATGAAATGCCACTATATCCACAGATAATAGTCACCCCTTTTGATAAATGGGGGATGGATTTTGTAGGACCAATTGATCCACCATCACATGGAAAATCATACATTCTAGTTTGCACAGACTATGTGACAAAATGGGTCGAGGTAAAAGCTATGAATCATGCCCGCGATAACAAAGTTGCTGAATTCCTGTATCAACAAATCTTCACAAGATTTGGTGTGCCCAGAGAGATTGTAACTGATCAAGGACCATAGTTTACGTCAAATCTGATCATTGCACTAATGAACGACTACAAGATCAAACATAGGAAATCCACTCCCTATCATCCTCAAGCTAATGGTCAGGTTGAGGTAACAAACAGAGAAATTGATGCCATACTCACAAAGACAGTGCAGATACATAGGAAAGATTGGAGCAATCGACTTCCTAAAGCAGTTTGGGCTTATAGAACTACATGGAAAACAACAACTGGGTTTACACCTTTTGAGATGCTTTATGGAAAAACAGCCATGGTTCCCATAGAGTTTGAGCACAAATCATTAAGAACAGCTCTTGAACTCAACATAGACATATATGAAGCACAGAAGGACTGTCTCCTACAGCTAAATGCTTTGGATGAAATGTGAAAAGTTGCCCTGCAGCATACAGAAACAATCCAACAGCAAAGAAAGAAATAGCATGATAAGTACATCAAAACCAGGAAATTTTCTGCTGGAGATTGGGCCCTGTTATATGACTCCAGATATCAAGAAAATTAGGGAAATCTTACAACACGCTAGCTTGGCCCCTACGAAGTTGAAAATGTGTTCGATAATGGAGTTGTACAATTGGTAATAGTTGATCCAGTCTGTTTCAAATTACTAGTCAATGGCCACCAACTTTGACTGTACTATAAGTCAGCCTCAAAGGAAGAATTCATACAGCAGTTCATTCAGGTTCCTCCCGCTACTCTTCTTGCAGCCAAATACTTTAGCCTCTCTCCTGCAGCGTTACAGTAATTTTCAAAAAGCATGCCCATAATAAATTTTTTTTTTTTTAAAAAAAAAAAAGGAAACCCCTTTTCTCTATTTTTCATTTATCACCTCCACCTCACTTCTTTATCTTCCATCCCTCCACCTCATCCATCCATTCCATCCACTTCATCTATCCGCATTAACATTAATTAAGATATCTTTCCCACTTGTCAATTCATGCAGCGCCGTCATCTTTCTTCACACGTACATGCAAATTATGAAGGTACGCCATATCTTTTCTTTTTTGCATATTTAATTTATTTCATTTAATTCATTCACTGCTATGCATGTACTGGTCATTATCATCTGAATCCCTACCTATTTTTTCATACATGTGAGGACACATGTCATATTTTAAGTAGGGGGCGGGGTAGTCCATTTTTCAAAATCTGTCTTTTCGCCGCAGCCATAACTGCAAATAATCTTTCTTTACTACTTTTCTGGTACTTTTCAAAATAAGATCGCATGTCCTTCTTTATTGCATGTTTTCTTGTAAACTACGATTAAGACTGCTTGTTTAAAAGTTTATTTTTGAAAAATAAAGATAGAAATGTGACAGCATAAAAAACCAGAGTAGAAGAAAGGGAAACAGAGAATTTGAATCTTCAACAAGAAATTGAGTTCAGCTAAGAAAAACTACAAACATGGGTGGTCAGTTGGTATGGCATGAGCCTATAGCTCATGAACTGTTACTGCAAAATCTACAAATAGTCCATGCATTTAGTCTTTGTGGATGGCTAAATTATTTCTTAAGCTTGAATGATTTTGATGAGGAGGCTACTGGAGAATTTTTGAGAACCCTTTCTGAAGGGGAAGCCACCGTATGGGGTTTAATAGTTGTTGCAACCAAAGACAGAATAGCTGAAGTAACCGGGCTCCCATCCATTGGAGAAAACTTTTCTTTAGACGCTGTAGCTACAAGGGCCGAGTTTTCAATGCCCACTGATGGACCACTAGAAGTCTCCAAGCGGGGATACAAACGTGTGTCGTTACCGCCTCCATATTCAGAGTATGCCACTTATATAATGAGGTATTTGACCTGTGAAGGCCATTTTTCCTACCTGCATTCTCATCATTTTAAATTGTTAAGCCATATGAGGCATGGATTAGTCATAAATGTTCTGAATTTTTTGTTAAAATTTTTAGAACAAAGTGCCTATGGAACTCAACAGGGGAAAGACAATTATGTCACCCATCATGACCTTATAAAATTACTGATTGAGCGTTCTTTGAGAGATGCATCACCTCTCTCCTGGCAACAATTTGTTGCCCAAAAGAGTTTGCAAATACCACAACCCCCTAGGGTAATTACGCCACGGCCTCAACGAAAGAAGAAAGAAATTGCATCTACTAGTGAAACAAGGCAAGGGTCATCCTCTCCTGTAGCACCCGGTCCTACAGCTTTTACACCTGAATCCTCTATTAGGGTACAAAATAGGTCTGCCGCTAGGAGAGAGAAAGGAAAATCAAAGGCAAAAGGGTCCCCTGAATCGGACCCTCGTTCTCAGAAAAGATAATGTCCTTCTCCTACAACACCTTCCCCTGCAGCCATTTCTCCTACAACAACACCTGTTGCTATTTCCAGTTCACCGTTATCCTCTGATAGGGCCGAGCCCTCTAAACAAATAAGAAAAAGAAGAGCTACTGGAACACCTCCTACAACAGCATCTGTGCCAAGAAGGGTTTCCACAAGGAAACAATCTAAGACCTCCCCTGCTTCACCGCAACCTGAAGTGATTATAATCTCAGAAGGGTCTGTTGAATCTGAATTTAATGTTTCTCAGAATGACTCTGAGAATGCTGCTCAGAGCTCGTTTGTTCCTGAAGAGGAGCACGTTGAGACAAAAGTAACAGAGCACAATGAGCAAGAGTTACCAAATCTTGATGATTTGGCTAATGCTGCTATGTAATTTTCGGAGGAAGCACAGACTTCTCCACCACAACAACAAGAAGAATTTATTTTGCAGCAAGAACAAGAACTGACTGAACAATTGAATGTGCCTAATGAAACTGTATTTCACTTCATAGTTTGTAAAGCCATTGTTGTGTATAAAAGGACAGTTTTAATTGAGTTTCTGGAATATGTTAAAAATAATTGGGAAACAGTTACACTACAAACCCTGACTTTCTGACACATAGCCCAGACTAACATGCAACAAAGTCTGTGGGAAGTAGAAAAGAATAAATTGAAAAAGGAAATTGAAAGTTAGAAACAGGAAATTGCTAAGTTGAAAGCAAAAATGGACGAAATGTTCAAAGTAGCTGGCCAAATTGTGGAATGTAGACCGCCACCCAGAGTTTATGCTCTGTGTCTCAAAGAACAGTTTTTATGGTTTCAATTGATGAGAATTTCCAAAAACCAAGACCCTATAATTCATACTGCCAAAAATTTTTATGAAGCATATCAGACAGCCCCTAACTGGTTAAGGAATTCTCTGTGTGAATTCTATTTACATGACTTTTTAATACCATTTGAAACATAATGGAATCCTCTTCCATACATTGGTGATATTCATTTGAGAGCATTCATGCAATAGGTAGCAAATGAGGTAAATTATGGCAGGCAGTGGGAAATGTATGAGAAGCTGAGAAAATTGAGCCTATTCCATTGCGCAAGCAAAGTATAAACCCTCATGTATTGTTGAAAGATTGGTTTTCTCTAACATATAGTATTAATAATGTTTTAGCCAGAGAGAAGATATTTGATATCAGAAAGCAAGTACATGATGAATTCCAGGCGCAACCATACTCATTCTAGAGACTGGCATACACCAGAAGTGAGAAAAGATGGGAGAGATTAACCGTTGGGTTAAGAAAGTTAGAACCACATGGTCCCCTAAACTTCACAGCAGCCCTCAAATGAACCAGCAGATATATTCAATTGGGACTTCAACCAAGATTTGAATTATGGCTACCGCTAACATTCAGACCCCATGTGCTAATGTGGCCCCTCTATCCTCACCATGCTTCAAATCTCAACAATGAAGTGGAAGACCGAAGATATGAAAGATGCCGCGACTTCAGAGGATTTTATTACAAGTTTGGACATCCATTCCAAAGTCATGCAGCCACCACTGACTTCAGAGAAACTACAAGGAAAGTAAATGCTGGAGGACCAGCATTGGGCTAAGTAGGGGGCAGTGATGAGCCTAAAATGTGCTCATAATTTAATGCTATGATGAACTTTTTAATGTCTTTATCTTTGTCATATCTTGGCTGTTTAAACTTTGTTAAAACCTTTTTATGGTAAATCCTATATCAAAATACTTTTATATTCCTACAGCTGACTGTGTTGACCTGATTGCATTTATTGCCCTGTTGACTCCCAAAAATGATTGGTATATCGTATACAGTTTTTGAATGATGAAGTAGATTTAAAATGTGTGATTAATGAATAGATATTGTGTATATACCATGCACCTTTTCCTTCACATCTGTTACCTTCTGTTTCGCAGGTTGTTGAAGAAGGATCGAGTCAAGCACAGTCGATCTCGACCTTGCAATAAAGTCCATTTCCTGTACGACTTCGAGGAAGCTCTGGCGAAGACTCTTTGACCGAAACCATTGGGAAATATTTCAATGACAGTCAATTTAGAAAGAGTGGAGCACTAGATTCTCTCCGGATTGGGTTGAACATATAAATTCATTATGAATTTTGTTCCTTGATTCGGGGATATACTTTTATTTCCACGACTTTATTTGATAGCGTTAGTTAGTTAGTTGTTTTTCTGGAAATAAGACACTCCTCCTACGTGAGTGAGTAAGTTAAGTTGGAATAGAGAAGATAGGTGATAGTTAGAGTGAGATAGAACAAAGTAGCTAATATCATGTAAGAATCAATATGATAATGAAAGACAGAATCTGTTTAATTAGAAATAGAGTTTGTTGTTAGTTTCATTTCAACAGAGCAATGTATATCATTCTATTTTCATGAATAAAATTCAATGAAGTTCTGAGTTTAACATCTACGTAATCAGTAGGTTCTTGCTAAGGGGGCCCACTTAGTAAGTATCTGTAGCTAGTTAGTTAGTTGTTCCTTTCTTTTGATCTTCAGTTAGTTTTCATTTTTGAAGTTTTCCATACAAACTCAGTCTTATAGTGCTCCTGCAGCATAGAGAGCCCATCCCTGTGACTGTTTCTGCAGCATAAGGCTAGTTCATAGTTTTTCGTTTCAGTTGCAGTTGTTATAGTTTTTCTCGTAGTTGAGTTGAAGAATTTTGCATTACTATTCTATGGCTTAAATAGAATTTCTTTCCAATATGTATTTCTGCTAAGAGTTGACCACACCAAGTTCCTAGTGCATATATTTTTCTGTGCCATTTAAAGTCTACGTCCCTTCGTTTGACAAGTAAAATGAACGTCCAGAGAGAGATATTAGTCACCTGTCGGGATATCCAATTTTCAAGCAAGTTTTATTGTGATATTCATATCCTTTTGTGAGGTGGGCCACCATTGTGATTGTCTACGCCAAAGCTTGTCCTCGGACCAATTTCATAGGTTGTATTTCTATATCATATTCTTGCAAAGTGGTGACCCACTTGCCTCTTCTTTCTCCTAACTCATTCTACATCAACAAAGTCTTCATTGTAGCACCAAGAATAATTGTGTGAACATTGCTTCTCAATATATAATGTCTAAATTTGTTAACAGCCTTCACCGAAGCATAGGCATGCTTCTCAATACTAGGATATCTCAATTCTGCCTCTTTCAAGGGTGCACTCATAAAAGCAATTGGATATTCATCCCTTTCTTTTGTTATCTGGGTTAGCACTGTTGTGGAGGTATACTTTGAGGCAAATGAATACAAATAGAAAGGCTTGGTGTAATCCAGACTGACCAACACTGGGGAATCTACTTTGCTTGCTTGATCTCATCAAAAGCCTTCCTGGTCTGAGGAGTCCATTCAACCTTTGTATTCTTCTTCAACATCTCATTTAGTGGCCTCACTATTTTAGCAAACCTAGTTATAAACTTTCTCACAAAATTAATCTTGCCGAAGAACAATCTTAACTCTTTCTGCCTACCTGGCAAGCCAATCCTTGAAATAGCTTTGATACGCTCAGGGTCAATTGAAATCCCCTTCTTTGAAATGACGCGACCCAACAATTTACCCTCAGTGACACCAAATATGCATTTCTTAGCATTTAGGGAGACACCAAATCTTCTGCATCTTTGAAAAATATTCCTTAAATCTTCAACATGGTCCCCTCTTTTCTTTGAGAACACAGTTAGGTCATCCATGTAGATAATTATACACTTTCCTACCAAATCTCGAAAGGCGATATCCATTGCTCGTTGGAAAGTGGCTTCTACGTTAATTAGGCTAAAAGGCATTCTTCTGTATGCAAAGGTTCCCCATTTTGTGGTGAACATTGTCTTCAATCTGTCTTCTTGTTCCACCATCACTTGGTTATATCCTGAATATCTGTCCAAGAAGGACATCATCTATGAACCATTCACTATTTGCAATACCTCGTCTAACGAAGTCAAAGGATAATTATCCTTTTTTGAGGGCCTATTCAAATTGCGGAAGTCTACACAACCTTATTTCTCCATTCTTTCTAATTGGAACAAGATTGGAAACCCACATGGAGTGCCTTACTAGAAAGATGATCCTGGCTGAAAGAAGTTTCTTGACCTCCTGATAAATTAATGGCTCTAGCAATGGATTTACTAGCCTTTGCCTCTGTCTGAATGGCTTACTTCCTGGTTTCAAGGGAATTGTATGTGTAATCAATGATGTATCATACATCTTCAAATCTTCATTTCCCCAGGCTATTACATCTGGAAATTCTTTCATCACCCTTAGGATGCCTTTTCTCTCTTCTGGTGTGCAAACTTTTCCAATAAAAACATTCTTCACTTGTTCATCTGTTCCTAGATTGACAGCTTCACAATCATTGCCTTGAGTGCTCTGATTTCTGCTCAGTTTACTAGTGTCAAATAATCTCTCTAATTCAACCATTCCTCTTGGAATGACATTTGTCTTCAAATTTAGAATCCCTTCAGTATCAAATTCTGCTTCTTCGGTCTCTTCTTCATCTATGATCTATGCTTCAAATACACCTGAGCATGTGAGAAAATATAGAATCTGTTTATCATCATCAAACACTTGGAAATTCTTGATGTTGTCAGGGATTGCTGGGGTTGAAGCCAATTCTATAGTAAACTTCTTTAATCCTTCCATTGCCAATGGTTCCAATGAACTAGTAGCTTGTGCTAAAGAATTTGCAATGGGGTTCTTGGATCTATAAACCTGTTTGATATTGAATGCATCAAAGCTTTCTATCAAGTCCCATACTCTATTTCGATAGCGGCCTAATCTCTTGTCGTGACAAGCGTATTGTTTCCTCACCTGGCAAACCACAATATCAAAATCTTCGAAGGTGTGTACAATTTTGGTTCCCTTATGAATGGAAAGGAGCAATCCATGAATTAAGGATTCATATTCAGTGACATTATTAGTGCATGCAAATTGAAGCCTATAGGCACCCAAGTATGCTTCTCTGGTTGGGCTAATAAGTTCAAATCTTGCTCCATTGCCTTTCTTCGACTTTGACCCATCGAACCTCAAAGTCCATACTTGATTCTCTGTATGAGTGCTCGGAGATTGAACATGTGTATCTTCTTGATTGTATACTTCTGAAACTTTTTCTTCAATCTCTAACTAATTTGTATCATCTTTTACAAGTTCTTCTATTAAAGTCTCCTTTTCTTCACTTGTCTTTTGATATTCTTCTTGCACTGAGGCTTGTGGGATGAGCTTCACAACTTGATCTAATGCCACTTTTCACATGGTACAGGTGATCTCAGAGTGAAATGCCTCATGTATTCTACACCAATTTGGAAGAAGCAAATTCCTGATAGAGGCATCCTTATCCAGCTTTGTTTCTTGTTTCACACTATTTAGGACAAATTCCCTGAATTTTTCAAACGTTCCCCCACCTTCATTATCACTTGAGTCATTTTCAATCAACATTTTGGTGGAAGCAGTGGTGTCTTCTAAACATTTCCCCTCACTTGGGCTTTGCAGCATCAATACTTCTTGTTTGACAAGCCTATATGAGCCTAAATCAGTTTCTACAAACAATATTTCATTCCCTTCACCATACTCAGTGATCATCAATTTAAGCCTCGGTGTAATTTTGATCCTAATCTAATTCAGGACTCCCCTCCATGGAAGCCACACGTGGGAAAAATAAGTTGCAATGTACCCATTCAACTTTCTAGCCCAGTCTTTGCTCAGCAACATTCCATATCCATCAGGTATATCAACTACTGATATGTCATTGTAGCTCTAGATTCGGGGATCAACTGACAACTGCATATGAATATTATTCAATTCTCCGACCATTGGAACCTCAGTCTTATCTAACTAGGTTACTTTCTTGGTTGTTTGGAGTGGTACTATACCCAATCTTTGACACACCTTCAATGGCATAATGTTGCTTGAGGCACCAGAGTCAATCAAACAATTGTGTAATAGTTTTCCAAATATTCTAACTAATACCAAGAATGGGGTGGGCTCATCTTTCCCTTGATAAAATACTATTGGTTTCTTTCTTTCCTCTCGTATAATATTCTTCTTTTCATTCCTCTTATCCAATGGAATTTGATTTTCTTGGGCAACTTTCTGTGTTTGCTCTTGCTTTTGATCTGTGGGAAAATTGAATCTAACTCTTCTTTTATCTTCAATTTTTAGCTTCTCAGGCTCACTTGAAGATCCTTGTACCATTCCCACAAAACCTTAAGACCGCTGTGGAATCTCCCAAGTGCTGAATGGCGCGTGAGGCACCTCTTCTACCATATTTGCGCTCTGCATAGGATGAGACTACATGTTTACAGAAGGATTCCTTGATGAACTAGGTGATTCTTGGGATGTGTTATTTACCACGGCTATTTCATATAAACTTCCCAGGATGGTTTCCCTAACCTCTAAAATTTTCATTAATTCTTGCAAGGGAAGACTGACTTTTATTTTCTTCACTTCGTCCAATACATAGGAACTTAGTTTTTTCATATCATCTCGTGGAAGATTGTCCTTTTGTGGACGTTGCATTAGTTGGACTGACTGTTGGATAGTCTGTTGTCCATTTCTATTCTGCATCACATTTTGTTGCTTATACTCTGGAGAATCCCTAGGTACATTCGGATTGTTGCTTGCATTTGGATTCAGTGGAGTTGCAAAATTATTTGGAGGAATTGATGATGCCAGGGGCTCTTTCTAATGATAGCTCCATTAATAAACTTTAGGTGCCGTACCTCCAGAAGTTTGAAATGCTTGCACCTCTCTTCTTCCTTCCACTAAAACACTGTTATTAAGAGGTGGGAAAATATAATTGTCTTGACCAAGTGGCTCCTCTGAATAACTATCCTGAACCTCTGAATACACTTGAGCTTCTGAATAAACTTGAGCTTCTTCAACTTGATCATCTGGTGTCCCCACAGGACCATTTGCCAAAGCTGGCAGGAATCTATGATTAATTAGCAGTGGTGTGTAACTTTGGTGCTCAGGTAGGACATTAATTTCTTCTAAGATTAGCGCCTGGTCATATCTTTATACTGGGACAATCTCATATCCCATAGTTGGAGGATTCTCAGTACCCTTCGTGCATTTTACTTCTCTAAAAATATCAACAACAACTTGAAATTCATGGCACTGTAACTCTGAGTGATGGTTTGTATTGTGAAGTCTACACCATCTTGACATGGCAGCCTCTACCAAGAAAACTCTATTAGTAGGATGGTTCTCTGGAGATTGTGGATTATCTAACGGTGATGAAACTCCTCCATTATTTGCCCCCGTATTCCAGGACCTCTTCTGAAATCCTTGATTATTACTTCGATACCCATGACTATTATCATGGCCATGTCCTTGATGGGCATCTTGATGGTATGGAGTATTATTCTGATATCCTTGATTGTTACCCTGATGTGGTTGATAATTTTTCAACATAGACTGCATCTGGTTATTCTGATTTCTAAGGTAGGTAGCCTCAATTAACATCCTCTTCATTTGTTCTACTAATTCTTTCATTTCATCTTTCTCCTCTTGAGTTCTCATTTGTGGCACTGTGTTCTGGAGATAGACAAGCTGTGTAGCTGGAGTCTGGGATAAAGGTATCCCATGATGGAGAACTAACTGATTAGATGGTGCCAGAACTGGATTCAATGATGGAATTTGCTAGTTCCATGTCAAACCAAGGGTCTGCATCTGATTGTTTGCAGTCGTCAATCCTG
The DNA here is from genome assembly GCA_007258455.2 of Sequoia sempervirens. Lineage (NCBI taxonomy): Eukaryota > Viridiplantae > Streptophyta > Pinopsida > Cupressales > Cupressaceae > Sequoia > Sequoia sempervirens. The sequence goes on from VDFB02353493.1 coordinate 370,187,858, forward strand.
TGTACAAAGAAGGCCTAGTTATGTTTTGTCCCATATTTTGACTTACTTCCACAGCCTTTGTGTAGGCTTGGTTCATATTGGTTGGTGCCGAATGAGCTTGTCTCACAAACATTATAGTCAATGGGTCTAAGGCTACATAATAGTTTTCCCTAGCATCCACAACAACGTATGGAGTACATAGCCTTGTGAGAGCTTTCTAGAATCTATTGTTGAAGGCATGAATAGGTTCTTTGTCTTGTCTCCTTACTTCTGTGAACTGGTAGAAAATCTCTACTGGGGTAATGGGAATACCAAACTTTCCAATGAAAGCTTCTTTCATCTACTCCCATGTTCTTATGGACCCAATTGGCAAATGTATGAACTAAAAGTGTGCTTCTTCTCCCAAGGAATATGGGAACAGTCTACAAGCTACATTTGCGTATGAAGTTTGTCTATTTCACAAATGATCCTCGAACATCTTGATGTGATCCTCAGTAGAACGATTTGGATCATTGACTTGATACTTAGTGCAAAAATGCTCTAGATTCTTCAGCATGTCATGGTAATCAACAAACTCAAGATGGGATGGATTAATAACCAGCCAAGTAGTGCCATTTGGAGTGGGTTGGCCTCCTAGTTGACCTCCTAGTTGAGCCATTGCTTGAATTGGCTGTCACCTTTGATATACAATTACTGGGGTTGTTTGTTGTTGTTGTTGAGGTGTAGTAACCTAAACTGACTATTGAATAAACACTGGTGCGATAACTTGAACTGCTTTTGGTTGAGAAAACCTTGAAGTACTTGGTGGAGTTCAGAACAAACTTGAAATCTCTTCTCCACTTTCTTCACTTGACTGAACTTCCTCGTTTGAAAATACTTCTTCACTTGAATGAACTTCTTTCTTCTTTCTTGCTTGAGTTGGTAACTCTAACTCCACAAAGTCTTTGGATGAACTTGGCATGGACCTCAAAATTCTTTTCAACTTATCAGGTGAAAATGAACTAATATGATCCAGGATGTAGCTAATTATTGGTAGCGAGGTGCGGGAGCAGGAGCAAGTGGTTGTCTTTGATTCAGCAAGTTTCGTTCAATTGCAACTTGAATTTCAATAGCCTTCTCTTCTTCCTCCTCCAACATGAAGCAAGTTTGCATGTACTTAGCATAGCTCTCCTCTGTCTTCCACACAAGATTGTTCAGTCCCGAGAGGATGTCTTCTTGATCGTCATTGAATCCAAAATTAGGCTGTAACACTAGAAATATCTCTCTATGCAGTAACACCATCTTGACTCATAATAATTTCTTCTGCAATGAATTTCCTTTTTGATGAAAATCCCTGATTTACTTGAATGTGGTTGTTCACTGCAAGGAATCCTTGGAATGCCCTCCTGCTAATGCCATTTTCCTGTTGATGTGATTTTTGTGACTGTACCAATCAGCAAAACAAAGTTGTCTGAAGGCTACTCCATTCTCTCTTGATCAAAGTATTATGTGTGCTAAGATTGCAAGAAAGTTCGCACGTTTAACTCCAAGGTTCTGAAATACTTAGAATACCCTCAGTTGGTTTGATGTGAATTATTGTTTTCACGAGGGGACTTACACAATTGTTCAGGATTCTTGTAGTTACCAGTAAATGGATGATTAGAAGGGGTTTGTATAGTGCAGATGATTTGGCAATAAGTATGTTTTCCTAAGACTAACCAAAGATGAACGAAAAGTAAATGAGTATAAGGGAGAGGAAGTTCTAGATTCTATTCTAAATACAAGATATGTGGGGCTCAATTTTAGCAGACTTCGACCAAATTTCACCTAGCCTCACGGTGGACAGCTTCAGCGAAATTGGTGCAATTTTCAAAGGGATAGCAAAAGATATTTAGATTATAATTTAGCATACATATACCATCAAGATGACGCATATAAGCATACAAATCACAATTGAAGTTAAACTAAAGATAATTTCTAGTTGACCACGCAAGGCAAGCTTGTCATCAACAAGTTGCTAGTGGTATGGAATGAAATGAAGCTACCTCAATAAAACACCACACGTCCAAAGTAAACTACTTGCATGAAATGAAAATTATGCTACTTTATGCTACTTGGATCTGATAGGATGAAGAGACCTTGCTAGCTATCCATGACAAAGATGAATTCCACCATCAATGAAAAGATCTATTATCATGAAAGTTTTACACAACAATCTCTACAAAATTTTTCAAAGGGAAAACTTTCCCTCTTCTCCACACTATGCTATGCTAAGCTACAAAACTATACTATCACTCTCTGCTCTAGTCTCTAGTCTGATGTCCAATCTAATTCTAATAATTACAAATGAGGGGGACTCCCCCTTTTATAGATAGCCCAGTCCAATGCACGGCTAAGATTACAATCAAAAGAGTGGCTAAGATTAAGCCACCTCAGCCCTAACCCTAAAAATTGCTAGAATGGAGAGTGGTGTAATAAATGAGCAAAGATTCCCACTCACTCCCAAAATAGTAAAGACAATTAATGCCCATAATCAGTCTTCGAGAAGGTCATCATCCAGAACTGCATTTCCATTCTCCTTCTCCTTGGCTGCAAAATCAATGAACCTGGCAAGCATAACCTCAACCTCCTGAACTGAGATAGGTGGAATGCAATCAAGCTAGAACTCTAACACTGTGATTGACATTGTATGTCGTGCACAAGATTTTCTCCATCAACTAAGGAATCCTGTGTGCTCTAGATCAAGCTAGAGAAAGTAGAGGTGTTTTCAAAGTCATCCTGTATGAAGGTCTTCACCTCTGAGAAGTAAGGCACCAGCCTACCCCTCAAATTATCAGCAGTCACCTCATCTGGATTCAACTACCTAGCAAATATGGCCTTGAAAGTATTCTGAACTCCATCAATGATATTGGCCATAGCCTTCCATACTCTGGCTGAATCCACATTTGCCACGTTGAAGAAACCATGTCCCATGATTGTTGAGGAATACTATCTAGAAAAGTCATACTTGTCATTCTCCTAAATGACCCCTCCATCAACCAGCAATCGCAAAGGAAAATGTCTCAATGCCTCAAGACGCTGAATAACCTTGCTCTGATAAATAGAAGCATCTCCCTAGGCCTGATCAATTGCCTCTATTCGTGCCAAAATACTAAAAGCCTGTTGAAAAGCAATAGCAAGGTCCTCCATAAAATTTTCTGTCTCAGCACAAACTCCTATAACCCACTTGTCTGCCTCCTGTGCCATCTTCCCCAACTCCAACAAGCCACTAATCGACTCTCTAGGTATCTAAAGTGGAAGCTCTATCACCGGAATCTCCTGCCCATGAGGATGAGACAACTATTGCACATATCCAATCAAAGCTTTATGCTCTCTTTTCAACTTCTTGTACTTTCCTTCATTTTTAAATAATTTGTCCTTGATGGCAAGGTAGGAGTTATCACACTCCTCTACAATCTATGCACATGTGGGGCGTCCTAACTCCAAAGTTGTGACCACATAATTCTCGGGCACTGCTTCATCTCGGTCACAATCAACCTGTGGCACTGCCATGTGAAGGGTGCAAGAGCCATCCTCCTCAGTGGACATTTTGGAAAAATTTTGTGCTCTCTTCTTTTGTGGAGGTACGCTGATCCTATTCAAAAACTCTTCCATCTCAACTGTTGGATCGATTTCTTCACTGGGGCTTCTTCTCATCCTCTCTCTAAGCCAATCAGGTATTGTATACTATATATCAAATGGTTGTTGTTCTTATGCCTCTACTTCACGGACTTGTTCAACTTCTATATCATTCTAGAAAAGGCTCATCATCCTCAAGTGGCTGAGTATCTCCTAAAACTATATCATCATCATCCAAAGCCATCTCTAAATCATGCTGAAATTGAGGGTCAGTAGTAGTCCCCTCATCTTGTTGATCATCTCTAGTAGGTGTGTTGATGCTCTAGCCAACTGACTCTCTTTGTGGAGGCTGATTATTTTCTTGTACCACTCACACCTGATTCAACGCATTCCTTTGAATAGCAAAAAGAGAAACCTCCTATATACTTGGAGAATGTGTCTCCAATGGCATGGGTGATTCAACTACAACTCGTGGAGGCTTCGGCTGAACAGGCTCCTGCCAAACTAGCTCTTTCCTTCTAGACTCTGGACCTCGTGTGATTTTTTTCTTCCTGCCGGTGGTGGGTGCCCTATGATCTCCCATCAAATTGTAAGTCAATGCAATCGATTTACTCTTCAACCTACTCACACGCCTATCAACCCATGCTCTAGTAAATGTCAAGACTGGAATGCAAAGTGTGTCCAAATCTACTATCTCATGCTCTGACCAATCTAGAAGTGGAAGTGGAGTATTTCTTACTGTTTCATAATTTGGATGGATGACATTCATGTCCTCATCCACCTTGTCTGGTGCTGGAATGACTTCACACTCCCTGATCATGCTTATTGGCAACCTAGAGAACATTCTCTTCCTGACTTCAGCTTCACCTAATGCATTAGCCCAATAATCCTCAATGTTTTCCTTGTGTTTAAACTCTTCTGACAGTATCCATCTGATGTTGTTATGTGGATCATAGTGGTGTCGGCTGGTTTGATATGAAAAGTGATAAAACTGAAGCTCGCTCTCGACTTCTCTAGCTGCCTGTAATGAAGGACACACTTCATCGGAATTTCCTGTGACAATTGGGAAGTCAACACCCCCTTCTTCTTTTTCTTTTGAATCTTATCATATGCAACCAATTTCCTAGATATCTCAAACATCAATATTTTGTTGGTTGGGTACTTAGGCAGCCTATATGGATAAGAAGAAAATCCTTGCAGCCTTATGTAAGAAAATTTTGGAAACTGTATAAACTAGCACCCATACCTCTCAATTAATTCCTGGTCTTCCCTAGAGATCCTATGATGCATCCACTTTTGAAGTGTTCTCATGATGTGCATGGTGAAGGTGTCATTGGCATGCTTGTAATGAGTGGTGGTTGTTAGATGCAACTGCAGACAGGCCTCGTGAATTTTGAACTAGTGAGAGTCACAACCAACAAGTTCCTTGTATGAAATTCCCCTATACTTCATCATATGAGCTAGCATGTAAATGATGTTGGAGCTCATATAAAATTTCCTTACTCTTCTTAGGCTCAAGAGCTGCTCATGCAAATTGTCACTAATCATTGCAGCTAAGTTGTCATAATCTTTTCCTTCTAGCACGAGGTTGATGTAGTAGAACATCAACAACTCAAAAATAAATGACTGTGGGCAACCTCCAACTTGACTCATCATCATAATGAGATCACAGTACTGCTACTTCAAGTCTTCTACTATGATTTGTCTTGGCAGCTTCGTACGAGACAGTGTGGGGTTGCTCATCCAGTGGGTATTGATTGTCTCTGTACATCTCTTGAATGCAGAAGCATACATTCGTTCAGCTCATTCTTTGGACTTGTAAATCATGTTTCTATCCACTGGGATTGCAAAAGCCTCACCAATAACTGAAGGAGTGAGGTTGGTGAGCACTTGTCCATCTAGTGACATGATTGACCTATGATCTTTCTCATAGCAGTTGGTGCAATCCATCATTAGCTCTGAACACTGAATGGTTAGTGGGAAACTAGCAGCTGCATATAATCCACTTTGAACAATGTTGTGTGAGGTGTCTGAAGGATGATGATGACCAATTCCTAGTATTTTATTCTTGAATGCCTCCAAGTTGAAAGAGCCCAAATTGGTATCAGTCAGCTTGCCTAGCTTCGAAGTGAGCTTTGACTTTGGCATAAATGTCTTGCTCAATTTCTTTATAATTGCTTGTCTGGATGCACCATTGTTTTCCTTGGCAGTTGTCCTTGCCTCAACCATATCTCGTTTGCAAACCTCAACTTCTCCTTCAACAGATTTTGAATTATCAATCACTTAGAAAATTTCTAAGCAAGCTTCAGCAACTTCACTTCACACTTTAGCAACTGCAGACTTGGACTTTACTAACTTCACTTTTTGAAATTCGTACTTCTTCAATCAGCAAATCAGCAAGTGCATACTTCCATCTTAACATTCAACTTTAGCAATGTGATGTTTATAAGCTTTAGTAGTCTTCAAATCGATTAGCAACCTTCAGTCTCCAGCAAAATTTTGAACTCCTTCAACACTTCAATCTTCAGAGAAAATTCGAACTTTAGCAACTCACTGACTTGTTTCAAAAATTCAAACTTCTTCAACAATTGTAGCCACAACAAAATTTTGAACTCCTTCAGCACTTCAGTCTTCAGAGCAAATTCGAACTTCTTCAACTGGTGAGGAGAAATGAAAAACCTCTCAATTCTTATAGCAAAAATTGAATTCTAGAAGGAGCCAAGTATAGCTAGTGCATTAAATCTCCACTACTCCACTTCAAGAATTCAAAATTTCCCTCTTTCATATTTCTGACACTTGTCCAAGAATCTCAACCTTCTAGAAGTTCAACTTTGACTGGCATCTTTTGAATTCACTTTCAAAATTTTTTAATTTAAATTCATCTTTTAATTCAACAGCCGGAGCTCTGTCACTTGAAATTCAAATTTTACTTCCCTTCGGCTCTGGAAAAATTGTCTATGAAGAAGTCGATCAAAATTATCTAGGAAATTCACTTTAAATTCATCTTCGAAGAATTTTCCTTTTCAAAAACCATTTTATTCAAATTTGCCTTAGAAATTTTAAAATTTTCCCTTAGGAAAATTCACAATTCGAGTACCGATTAAATTCTTCATGTTGAAGGCCTCGGCGAACTGTGGAAGACTTTGAAATCCATTCCTTGTCAAAGATCTTCAATACCCAGAAGTAAATTTTCTTCAAAACTTGTCGAATCCATGGGTACCCAACGAACGGGTTCATTTAAATTTTTAAAATTTTGAACCTTAGAAAATTATTTCCTTGTGGAATTCAACCAATTTCCTTATCTTTGTGAACATCTTGTTTCTTTGGCTTGAGAAATTTTTAAGTCATCCTGTAATACCAATATCTCTTACTTCATTACTGGAAAATTTGCTCATGCTTCAAGAAGAATTTCATCACCTTCATGTCGAGGCGTATTTTCTAAGGAAGAAAATATTTTGCCTTAGAGAAATTTTAAATAACCTTGCATTTTGAAAATTTGCCTTAGAAAATTTTATTTAACTTCATCCATTCACCAGTGGTGGGAATTTCATCAACTTCACTTAGAAGATTTTCTTGAAGGCACACGTCACCTTTTATTTTTCATTCACCACCTTGCATTTTATTTCACTCTTGAAAGACATTTCATTTAAACTCCAATGCCTTAGCAATATTCATTTTAACATGGCACATACTAGCATGTGTGAAGGATATTCCTTAAGTCCACGCCTTAGCAATTTCATTACTTGGCATTTTTAGAGCCTAACAACACTTTTTCTCACTTCAACTTGGGCACATATTGGCATGCATGAAGGATGACTCTTGGACTTTCCTGTTTTGTCTTCACATGCCCTCTTTTGGGCGCATTTGGGCCTAGGAGGAGGATGGGCACATATAAGAGGGTGAGGATGATTTTAAATTTCCAACGCCTTGCATGTGACTCTTCATCTCCCTTATTTTGTCCTCACATGGCCCCATTTGGGTGCATTTTTCCATGGGAGAAGGATGAAGTTTGTTGACTCTTTGACTCTCTAACCTTTTGGGCGCATTTCCACATAGGTGAAGGATGGGCACATTTTGGATAGGCAGGAGGATATCTTGCCTTAGAATTTTTTTTATGCTTCTTCATCAACTTGGGCGCAATTGGCCATGGGTGAAGGATGAAAAAACTTTAACTTTCTTGACTTTCTTGTTGCATGGGCACATTTTAGCCTAGAAGGTGGACGAGTTTCTTATAATTATAATTTTTTTTCATGTTTGGCTTGTGAGGAGGGCGCATTTCACCCAGTGAGCAGGACGAAACCCATGCCTTAGAAATTTTTCTTGCTTCTTCATCAACTTGGGCACATTTGGCCATGGGTGAAGGATGAACTCCAATACTTAGCCATTTTTTCTTCGTCTTTGCCAGTTTATCCATGCCTACTATTTATAGTCAGCCCCTCGATTTTCACACTTCATTAGCCTGTTGACACTGCTATTTTGGGTTGGCCTGCTATTTTTAGCCCATTTCTGAAGGTGGTTTACTATTTATAGTAACCGCTCGTTTCTGGTACCTCCACAACTCCATTTGCTTTGAAATTTGAATGAGGTGCTCCTCACCACGTGACCGGCCTGCTGACACTGATGCCTACTACTGACTTGCTATTTTTAGCCTGTTTATGAAATGACTTACTATAAATGGTAAGTGCTCTGTTTGCCCTCAAATTTTATCAACAAATAGTTTGGAAGATGCTGATCATAGTGGTATACACCGGTTTTTTAAAATTATGACTTTTTATCCCTCTTTTTGGGTCTCAAAGCTGGAAACCCTAATTCATCTTGCATGCATATCAAATGGTCTCCATTTGTTCTCATTTTTGTTGCATTGGGATCAGCTCATGATTCTGAAGTGTTGGAAGGTGGCTACCAGGATGTACCTGCTAAAAATAGTAAGTTCCTAAATGATTGACCATCTCCATTTGCATGTCACACCATTGCGTAGATCTTGAAAAACCCATAAGGAATATTCTGACATGCAAAGAAAATGCTGACATGCAAACCCTAAAAATAGCCCTAGAAGGTTGAACTCTGAAAGTCATTATCTCATTTTCCATGTTATACTGTCATAAAGGTCTCTGAAAACCCAAAAGGAATATGTAAACATGCGTTGAAATACTCTACATCTATCCCCTAAAATCTGCTCTGGAAGTTGAACTGCTAAAAATAGTAAGTCATCAATTTTAGCTCAAATTTTGCACACGAGTAGCTTGATGTGTTCTGAATGCAATGTGACTGTCAGAATTTCAAAAATGCTGACGGGATGCCTGAATTTCACACTTACTAAAAATAGTAAGTATTCAAAATTTGATAAAATTTTGCTGAGGGCCTGCTGGAAGCATACTGACAGCAGTGTTAATCTCAATTTTCAATTTATTCACTTTATTCGACCTCAGACTGCCCAGGAAAGTACAAACCCTAATTTTCAGACTTGGCCAAATTTTACGTTTAAGCTCACAGATAGGAATGTCCTCAGAAGGCAGACATCATAAAAGAGATAGACAGTGAAAGAGAGACAAAAACCAAAGCCCAAAAGACCAGAATGGAGAAAAAATTAGGAGTCCCCATTTTGAATGGGGTGATGTGTGAAAAGGTCACAACAACACAATGAGCTCAAATGAGGCCACCTAGATAGAGCATCTACCACAATGTTGTTTTTCCCTTTGACATACTCAATGTCAAAATTGTAAGCTTGAAGCTCACTCACCCACTTTTGTACTCTTTCATTCAAATCCTTCTGAGGCATAAAGTGCTTGAGACTATTGTGATCAGTCTTCACCACAAACTTGCTCCCCACCAGATATTGTCTGAACTTAGCTAATGCATGCATGATTGCAAGAATTTCCTTGTCATAGATGGAGTAGGTCCTCTCAACACCACTTAGTTTCCTACTTTCAAACACAATGGGATGCTTATCTTGCATCAAAACAGCCCCAACACCTTCTCTAGATGCATCACACTATAACTCGAAAGGCTTGGAGAAATCCGGTATGGCCAAAACTGGACAAGAACTCATGATCTTCTTGAACTTATCAAAAACACTTTGAGCCTTTTCTGACCAAAAGAAAGCCCCCTTTTTAGTGAGGTCAGTAAGAGGAGCAGCACTTTGAGAGTAGCCCTTCACAAATCTTCTATAAAAACCACAAAGACCCAAGAACCCTTTCAAATGAGTCAAGTTCTCTAGTGGTGGCTAATCAACTATTGTTTTGATCTTTTCAGGATCAACCTTCACCCCATCAGCACTGATTATGTGACCAAGGTAGAGCAGCTCCTTCATTCCAAATTCACATTTGGACTCTTTGGCAAACAAACTTTCTAACTCTAGGATGCTAAGCACTTCCTCCAAGTGCTTGATATGTTCTTCCAACATCTTGCTGAAGATGAGGATATCATCAAAAAAGATCAACACAAACTTCCTCAACTGTTTCTGAAAAACTCTGTTCATACAAGACTAGAAGGTGGTTGGGGCATTAGTCAACCCAAAAGGCACGACTAAAAACTCAAAATGACCATAGTGGCATCTAAATGTCATCTTCTCAACATCTAACCCTCTCATCTGAATTTTATAGTAGCCTGACCTCAAATCAATTTTTGAAAAGAACTTGGCACCATGTAGCTCGTTAACAAGCTCATCTATCTGGGGAATGGGGTACTAATTTTTTATTGTGCTTTGATTCAAGTCATGATAATACACACACATGTGGATGGTGCCATCTTTCTTCTTCACAAGAACTACTGCTGAAGCGAAGGGACTCTTGCTTGGACAAATGAAGCCCATCTCCAAAAGTTCACTTATGTTTTTCTCAATTTCGTCCTTCTACTTCTTAGGATACCGTTACGGTGTTGTGATGACAGGCTTGGCCCCATCCTTGAGTTCAATGACATGCTCAGCTCCCCTTTCAGGAAGTAGCCTAAGAGGTAGATCAACAAACACCTTACTCTTCTTGGTGAGTATGGACTGGATATTTGGAGGATAGTCCCTCTTTGTTTCAACTAGACTAGTTGGAAGAATCATACATTCCGCAGCCCACTCAACTTGATTGTGCCGAAACAGTCTCTCCATTCTTTTGAATGACACAACCTGAGGTCCACCATTGGACATTCCTCTAAGCACCACCTTGTTTCCATCAGATTGGAACTTGAGCTTCATTGTTTGTAGATTGAGAGAGATTTCACCAAGTGAGCATAACCATTGAATACCAAGTATGACATCTGTGTCACCAATAGTAACTACATAGATGTCATCTTTTACTTCATAGTTTCCTAACTACATACACATGTTAGGAACTCTTTGGTTGCAAGAAATATAAAACCCATCAACCACCATGACTTTGAATCCTTCAAATTCTTTTGCTTTGAGTCCTCTCTTTGCAACCACACCTTCGTCAATGAAGTTATGTGTTGCCCCAGTATCAATTAAGGCAACAATATGGTGACCTCCAATCCCACCATGAACTTTGAAAGATTTTTTCTTTTGGAAACTAGATAGTTGGGAAATAGGGCCCTCAACTCCTTGCTCCTGATCGGACTCTTCTAGAGCTCTCTCTTCCTCGCTGTCCCCAAAATAAGACGGCTAATAAGACATATCAGATTCTGATCCATAATCAGAATAGGCCCCCATTTGGTTAGAACGCCTCTTTCCATAGCATCTATGACCTTTAATCTAAGGCTCCAAACATGTGTAACACTTGCCCTCTTTTCTAAGCTATTCACACTACTCATCAGTCAACTTGGGTGGAAACTTCTTGTGCTGATTTGAAAAATTCTTCTTATCCCTCTTGTGGCCAAAGGTCTTGGGTGGAAATTTTGGCCTAAGGGCTGATAACTCCATACTTCGAGAGTTTTTGATTGCTTCTTCGAGACTTGGTGGATCGAAAGCCTTAACCCACCCTTTCAAGGGTTCAACCAAACCTTCAAAGAACAATACTACCAACCTTCTTTCAATGATGTTAGGCACCATCACGGATAGCCTTTGAAAATCAGCTATGTAAGCATCCAAGGAACCATGCTGCTTCAATTGTGCTAGCTCACTAAACTTCACTTCAAGATCCTTAGTGTCGAACCTATCAATTAGCTTGTTGGTGAATTCATCATAGGTTCGAATGAGGTTGTGGCCAAGCGTGACAAGACCATGGTACCACCACTCATGGGCAGCTCCCTCCAAATGCAATGTTGCAAACTTTATGGCATCTTCCTCTGCCATGGGCCTTAGTGATAGGTAGTTATCCATCTTTTGAACCCATGACCTTGCTTAACACTTATCAATTCCATCGAAGTGAGCCAATGACACCTTCCCAAGGGCTTTTTGGAAGTCAGTCCTAGGAGCCATAAGAGCTCAGTTATCAGTTCTTCCTCTGTTCCTTTTGTTTCTTTGGTTCAAGAACTGATAAAAGGACCATTGGTTTCTATGATCAGGGGGTAAGGTGGTATACTCCAAGTAGGCTTTCCTGGCATCATCTACAAAAGGAATGGTAGCTTCAACTTGTGGATCCTCCAACTGAGTGAATGTAGGAAAGAGTGGCCTAGAGGCTGATCCTCTAGAGGTGGTCTCATGTTGGCCAATAGTCTTGTCTCTCCCATTGCCATTGTTTCCATTGACACCACTATTTTCACCTGTGGAATTGTTTTAAATAGGGGTATCAATCTGAGCAGCTTGTTGATCCATTCTTGTGAGTAAATAGGACATCATAGCAATCATCCCATCAAACTTCTTTTTCGTCCTATCCTCTCTCTCATCCATTGCCTGCTTATGACTGTCTAACATGTTCTCAACTGCTTTACCAATATCTACTGCTTTCCCTGTTTCTCTCAAAGCCTCTGAAAAAGTATCTGCTTCTAGCACTGGCAGAAACTGTGACTGCTATTTTCTGGCCTGACTTCTAGTGTAGTATCTGCAATCACTACCACTCATCTGACAACTGAATCACTGTAGGGCACAGGTTGGCAGAATCATGGCTCTAATACCACTGTAATGATCTGGACCAATTTTTTTTGTTTTTCCAATTACAAATTACAATCAACACACACCCGTTAAGGTTAGCTCTAAAACCAAAACAATGTGTAAGTAACTCTAAGCAAGGATGTACACTAGGATCTAGATGTTGGGCAAGGTGTGAGCAAATGGTTAGAGGATTTGATGCAAATGCAAAGGTGGAAGGGAACTCTAACCAAGAATGCGTCTAGGATAGATGAGCATATGGTCAGAGGATCTTATGTAAGGATGAGCTGAAAGTAACTCTAACCAAGATGGCACCGAGTGATGGCGAGCATATGGTCAGAGGGTCCCTAAGAACTACTAACTGAAAGTAAATAGGCGGCAAGCCAGCCTCTTCCACTTATTCAGTGGGAAGTACAATAAAGTAAGTAAAAGAGAGAAAGGAGAATTACTGATAGTACTACTAATCAACTTACAATTTGATAGAATGCTTTCCAAAGCCCAATATTATAAGTTTTTTGATGCTGCAATAATATATGACTTCCTCAATGCTTAACAAGACTCTCCAGACTCAAACTCCTCACAAAGATGCATTTCTCTAAGACTGATATGACAGACCAACAACTGAAATGAAGTAATCAACAACACTAGAACTCAATAAAATACTCACAACTCACTCAATACTTGCCAAAATGACATGAGACTTGATGCAAATGAATGTTAGGATGATGACAATGAAGACTAGACAAAGAAACAACTAACAAATTGAAGTATTATTTTTTCTAAACACTTGCCAGGCAGACCAGAATGATACGACCCAGAGAAGGGCGATTTTTGCAAAATAAAATCTGAAACTTCTAGGAAGGGGTCGCCCCAGGCTGAGAAGAAAAAAGGAAAAACACCCAAAATGATAATATTTTTATTTTATGAGATATGAGAAATTCTTACAATCAGCCATGATATTCAGCAACTCCAAAATATGTCTAAAATGCAAGGAAATTGAACTAATATGATAGGAAACTCAAATGCAATGCTAAAACAACTCAACTACAATCTACTTCTCAACTAGTTGCTATATTTCAAGCAAGAAGATGAGCCATTTCTAGGAGGTATGCTTTCCTTGAAGTGTGTGCCTAAAGATAATCCAACAGCATAATAGTATGGTAGACAAAAGATGATGAAATGAAGATCTGAGGCCTGCATATAAAGACTTGAGGAGAATCTTCAAGAAGCTTCAAGAAGGGTGCCCAAATTCAAATTTGACTTCAACTCTTTTCCCTCCAAAGGTGGCGTCCTTTTCTCATAAGGCAATATTTCTCTTTTATAAAAATTAATCTTTCTCTCAAGTAGGCGTCCCACTTCTCCAACCCTTAATTTGGCCTTACAATATAAATTATCACCTGATGAGGCATTCACCCATAAACCCCCCCTTTTTTAAAACAACATAAAGTTATAATGCTAGGCCAAGGGGTTACAATATTAAAATATAACATTATAATATGAAAATAACTTATCTCTCCAAAAAATGCATCCAAAGGCCAAAAACCAAATTACCAACTGAACTAGTTGAAGAAGAGAGCCAACCACATTGTAGCCAACAAGACCACTACCAGAAATAGAATTTACTAAAAATAGTAAATTCATGAAGTTTCTCAAATTACCAAATGAGCTATACCACTCCAAAGCTCTCTGAAAACCCACAAAGAATCTGCAATCCAAACATCAATCTTCAAACAACAACCTCCTCAAAAAAGGGAAACCCTAATTTTTCCCTTCAAGTAGCCTATAGGTCACCAGAATAGCCCAATGGTCAACTAAATCGATCACAATTGAGAAGGGGACATTACAATTCAAGGGTTCAAATGCAGTTCTTTGGACTTGCAGTTTTGGGGGTCCTCTTCATAATTCTTCCAACTTCTCGATGAATCCATCATCTAGTTCACATGATTTTTCAAACTCCCGAAAACAAAGATCAAATGAGAAATGTTGAAAGCCAAGAACATAGAGGTGTTTACAGTCAACAAATGATTTTTTCAAAATGTAGTTCAAACTTCACATAGACCAAAGTCAAGACCAAATTGGTCTTCATTCATGATTTCATTAGAATAACTGACATGGATTTGCATCAAGTGGATCTAGAGGTTGACTTAAATGCTTTAGAAATGAACCAAATTACACTTCAAAACATCGAAGAATCCAGGTTGCTAGAGCTGGCTTCCCTTCCCATCACAATACAGTGTATAGAATTCATAATGTCTTGTGTAAAGCATTAATATTCTACTACTTGATAAATCCAATCAATAAATGGACGAGTGGTATGCAGTATCAGGCCCAAGGACATTGAGAAGTGCGTAGGTATTCCTCAAAATCCGAATAGTTCAGTCATTACCATGGATCAGTGTGAGAGGGCATTCAATGTTGATAAGGACAAGTGTCAGAGTAAAATGGCAAAAAGGTGGCTAAAATAGAAGAACTTAACTTGCCAAAGAATGTGAATTGCAGAGAGTTCAAAGATGAGTACACGTTTTTTATTACCCTTCTTAATCACATTTCCAGTCAAGGAAATGCCTATAAATTCCAGCCTTGGATGTATTACATCATGGCTCAGATCATTTACAGAAGGGAGCATTACAACTGGGCCTCTTTGATTAGTGATGTTCTCCACAAATAGATGACTGGCTTCTTGGTTGCTCATGATTTTCACATGTTCGAACCTCATGTATTTGATTGCCTTCCAAGGCTAGTTTAGAGGATTGAACACTGTGGGGATTCTCAATGTACAAAAATTTCATCAGTATTACGAACAACTTGAGTTCACACAGTTCAAGCGACACCACAAGCGTTTGCAAGAAGCATTTTTTATGTACACAGTGAGGAACTTAGATCGGGAGCTACATGTATGTATCTCAACGGAAGCTAGAGCAGCAATGGTAGAATGGGTGGATTGGTTCATTCGGTTCCCTACCTATACCTACATTCGTGTCTACGGATATGCAGGTCATCTAGCCATGCTACCCCATTATCCATTGGATAGGGTCGTTCTCATGGAGTTTCTATTGCAATTGTACGATGTTCACTGACATTTGCACAACAAATGCAATTCAGCTGCCTCTTTTCCATTATAGATGGGGATTTACAGGTGCAAAACAACAGTTGATGGTAAGGCTATGGGCCATCAGTTAGCAAGACTTAATCTTAAGTACCTTGTTGAGAGAATCTCATATGACCCTTGGGGTTATTACTTAGCATGGCTTGGAGGTCGCTCTTATCACTAGTCTTCTATAGAGGACTACTAGGTCAACTGCGAGGACAAGTTCAAGGTGTGCAAGTGCAACTATAGCAAATTCACTCTTTCACAATTTTTTGTTTTCATGTCAGAAGATGTGGGAGGATTGTCAGATGATGATGGGGTTGTCAACAATATCATACTCTACTTGGATAACAAGAAGATGAGGAGGGTAGCCATGCCAAATATAGAGCCACCGCTGGCAGATATTTCACTGCCTTCCCCATCAAAGGAAAAGCCCGAACAAAAGAAAAGGATAAATCCTTCTAAAGGGAGCAAAGTGCCTGAGAATTCAAAGGGAAAATCACCAGTTGCTGATTTGGACCAGCAAGAACGACATGTGGAAGTTGCCACAAATTTAGTTGAAAGCATGTCAGAAAAAAAGCTAGAGCCTCCCATGCCATCACCAACACCACAACGGTCTCTAGTTCCAGCACACATTGACTTGGGGCTAGATTTTCCATCGTATAGCAGTGCCTCCACACATTCACACTCATCAAGAGTTCCTATGACTAGCACCGATCCTTCCAGTGAGATTAGTCGAGACTCGTCTTGGCTTGAGAATAAGCTGGGTAGGAAGAGTAGGCAGCTATAATGTCCCCTTCTCAGTAGCCGTTAGGGAATCACTTAGCCTTTTAATTCCTGAGGCTAATGCCGAGTTGAGGGAATCACTTATTTAATTACTTAATGTTGCCTAAGTTTCAAATTAATCTAAAGGGGTGATATTGAGTAATTAATTAAATCACATCTTAAGGTGACTTAATGAAATGTTTCTAAGGTGACTTCTGAAATATTTGGAATGTTACCTTGTAAAAGTCACTAAGTTTTGAATAATGAAAATTAAAAAGTGACTTATGAAATAATTGAAATATTATTTTATAAAGAAAAAGGAGTCACTTATGTTTTGAAGGGAAAAATACAAAAGGGAAAAAGAAGGAAGGATTCAAAACTTTTTTGAATGCATATGTTTTAATGGGAAGAAATGGTCGAGCTCCTTGTAGGGTTTGAGACCCTTGTAGTCTAGATTTGGGTGTGAAACACCACCCCAACTAGAGTCACTTCAAATTTTTGGGAAGAAAAAATATTCTCATTCTGTAAAGCCATTTTGGTGAGATTTGGAAAAAATGGATTTCACATTTTCGTGATTACTTGTTCGCTGGATTATGCAACTTCATGGAAATCAAACATGGTATTTCTTATTGCATTTTTGGAGGGCGTGGCTTGTGAGATACCTTCGGCACAACAACTACAGATAGAAGATAACACTCAAGTAGTGGGTTTTTGAAGAGAAAAAGTAGTACAAGAAAAAATGTGTTTCTCCTAGTTTAGTCTGCCATATTTTTCCAGTCTTTTGTGCTTGCAAAAACAACTTGTGAATCTTGGGTGAAGGCCTGTACATTCCTTTAAGTTGGATGACCCATTCTTCAGGTGATTCAGTTTAAACAATGAGAGCATCACTGTTGCACGAGTTTGTTGGTTGCTACTATGTTCATTTTTTCATTTTCTTGAGTTGGAGTCAAATAAACTACCAGGTTTCAGCATTTTTGTCATTTCCTTGAATCATGCTATATATTGTTGTAGCTGCAAGTCTAAGTTGAGAAGAGTCCCAAACGCTGTATGCAAAAATGAGTCTTTAATATAAACTTGAATGCCCAAAAGACATTTTCCTTAGCTCTATTATATCTAAATAATATCTTTGTGTATTGGTCAAACTATAGTTGAGAGTCTTGTCCACTATATCACTATAACATTTGGGTATTGTGACAAATGAATACTTGAACTATTGTTGATGATTTTCAGTCAAAATTACACTTAAAAAATTGGCATTCAGCTTACTATTGCTGCTGCTCAGTTAGTTTAATGTGCAGCTAGTGTATTAGAAAGGGTTTCGTGAGTTAAGTTGATTTTAAAGAATTATTGTAGAATGTGGTCCTTATGCTTGCAATTAGAAGGTGTCATACTATTGAAATTCAATAAAAGTCTTGTTGATATGATTTTCATGACCACACCAACATAGAATAAAGTTTCCCAATGGATACTCTATCCTCTCTTGAACAAATTTTCCTACATGCTAAGATTGTGAGATAGATCATGCATTTAACTCCAAGGTTCCTTCATGCAATAGAATACCCTCAGTTGGCTCGATGTGTTTTGTAGGTATTTCAAGGGGACTTACACAATTGTTCAGCAGTTGACAGCAGATAGCGGATTAAGGGATTTCATGTAATTTGGATGATTTGGTAGGTAAGTGAAAATTTCCTAACACTAACTAGAAATGAATAGAATTTAAAATGAGTGTAAGGCCTAAGAAGTTTATGTTCTATCTAGGGATGGGACATGGGATCAATCTCGATAGGCTTCATCTAGACTCTACTCTGCCTCACATTGGACAACTTACACAAAGTCGGTGCAATCTTCAACGGATTGACAAGAGATTTTCAAATTATAACTCAACATGTAAGTACCATCAGAACGATGCATACAAATACCTAAATCACAATCGAAGTTAAGTTTGTAATGTTTTCCAGTTGACCACACAACACAAACTTGTCGTCAGCAAGCCACTAGTGGTATGGATAAAAATGAAGTTGTCTCGATTGACACCACAGATCCACAAATAACATCTACTTGCATGAAAATTAAAACTACTCTACTTTACGCTACTTGAAGTCGAAGGGATGAAGAAATCTTGCTAGCTAGTCATAACAAAGATGAATTCACCATTCAATGAAAGATCTTTTATTACAATAGTTTTTCACAACAATCTCTTACAAAGTTTTCAAAGGAAAACTTTCCTCCTCCTTCAAACTACGCTATGCTAAGATATTACAACTAAAGTGTCCCTGCTCTACTCTCTAGTTTGATCTCTAAGCTCTACTCAAAAAACAAATGAGGGGGGATCCCCCCTTTATATAGCTGGCCAAGTCCAATGGATGATTCAGATTATAATCAGCTGGATGGCCCAAATTGTGCCACCTCAGCCCTCAACAAGATTCACCCTAAAAACCACCACCAAGAGGAGTGGGGTAATATGTAATGTCCCCTTCTCAAATGTGATCGTTTAAGTTGACCGTTGGCCTATTTCGGAGACTCGTAGGCTACTTGGATGGTGAAATTAGGGTTTCCTAATTTTGAGGAGGTTGTTGCTTGAAGTTTGGAAATTGGATTGCAGATTCTTTCTGGGTTTTCAGAGAGCTTCACAGTGGTATAGTCAGTTTGGCGTTCTGAGCAACTTCATGAATTTACTATTTTTAGTAAATTCTATTTTTGGCAGTGGATAGGTTGGGTTCAGTTCAGTTGGTCTTCTTCTTCAGTTGGTTCAGTTGGCATTATTGTTTTTAGCCCTTGGTTGTATTTTTATGGAGAGATAAGTATTTTCACATTATAATATTATAACACCCCCTTGCCTAGCATTATAACTTTATGTTGTTCTTAAAAAGGGGACTTGATGGGTAAGCTCTTCATTGAAAAGATAAATTATATTTTGTGGCCAAATTATGAGTTAAGTAAAAGAGGATGCCTACTTGAGGAAAGGTTGATTTTTAAAAAAGTTGAATTATTTTACTAAGGGAAAAAGGATGCCACCTTTTGGAGGGAATATGTGTTGAATTCAAAATTAGGGTTTGGGCACCCTTCTTGAAGGTTCTAGAAGGCTCTTCTCATATCTATTTATTCTGGCCTTAGCTCTTCATTTGGGATCTTTTGTCTACTATACCGTTATGCTGCTGAATTGTCTTCAGGCACTCGCTTCGAGGAAAGCACACCTCCTAGAAATGGCTCATCTTCTTACTTGAAAGATAGCAACTAGTTGAGAGTTAGCTTGTAATAGGTTTGATTTTCATTTTCAGTTGAGTATTTGCATTTTGGAGTTCTAGTTTTCATTTTCTATCTCTTTTCTAGAGTTGCTGAATATCACAGAGGAATGTAAGATTTGCTCATATCTTTGAAAATAAAAATATTGCAGTTATGGGTATTAAACTAATTTTATTTCTTGCTAGGGGTGACCAAGTGTTCCAAGTTTCAGATTCTATGCTTGTGTCTTGAATTTTATGGAGCAAAATTTCCCCTCCTTGAGTGCCATACTTTTCTATGGATGCATTGATTTCCATGAAAAATAAATATGAGCCATTTGGGTTGGTTTCTCTGTTAATTTTGGGGCGCCATCATCTTAGGAGTTGAATGCATTTAGTTTCATATGATTTGGGTGAGTTATGAGTGTTTTGTGAGCATTTTAGTAAGTTGTTGTGTTGCTGGTCTGTGCATTTTCTGTCAAAAATCAGTCATATCAGACTTAGGAAAAATTTAGTAGTTGAGTGAGGAGTTAATATTCAAAGGGGTTGAGAGTGTTGGAGAGATAATTATAATTATTGCAGCATTGAAAGCTTCTAATCTTATGATTCTGGCAGGTTCTCTAATACATTGTAAGCTCAATAGTAGTACTGTCAACACTTCTCAATTCTTCTATTTGAATTTCTTGTATTTCTCACTGAATAAGTGGAAGAGGCTGGCTTGCCGCCTATTTACTTTCAGTTAGTAGCTTTAGGGACCCTCTGACCAAATGCTCACCATCACTTGGTGCCATTCTTGGTTAGGGTTATTTTAGTTTATCATGCATTGATCCTTTGGCCAAATTCTCGCCATCACTCGACGCCATTCTTAGTTAGGGTTACTTCAGTTTATCATGCATTGATCCTCTGACCATATGCTCATCTACCCAAATGCATTCTTGGTTATATTTCCTTTTAGTTTGCATCTGAATTAGACCTTTTGACCAATGCTCACACCTTGCCCACATCCGGATCCTGGTGCACATTCTGGTTAGAGTTGCTTTCTACATCATTTTGGTTTAGAGCTAACCTTAACAGGTGCATGTTGAATTGTAATTGCATTGCAAAAAAAAAAAAAAAAAATTGGTTCGGTTCATTACAATGGTATCAGAGCATGATTCTGCCAACCTGTTACCTACAGTGATTCAGTTGTCAGATGAGTGACAGTGATTGTTGATACTTCACCAAGAGTCAAGCCAAAAGACAACAAACACAGTTTCCACCAATGCCAGGAGCATATACCTTTTCAGAGGCTTTGAGAGAAATAGGAAGAGTAGTAGATACTGGTAAAATAGTTGAGAACATGGTAGAAAGTTATAAGTAGGCCATGGATGAAAGAGATGAAAGGTTGGAAAAGAAGTTTGAGGTGATGATTGAAATGATGTCCCAGTTACTTGCACGAATGGACCAGTAAACTCCTCAGAATCATACTCCTAATCAAAACCATGCTACAGGAGAAAATAGTGGAGTCAATGGGAACAATGGTAATGGAGGAAGTAGAACTATTGGTCAGCATGAGGCCACCTCTAGCGGATCAGCCTCTAGGTCGCTCTTTCCTACATTCACTTAGAGCAAGGAACTGCAAGTTGAAGTTTCCATTCCTTTTGCAGATGATGCCAGGCAAGCCTACTTGGAGTATGCCACCTTACCCCCTAATCTCAGAGACCAATGGTCCTTTGATCAATTCTTGAACCAAATAAATAGAAGAAATGAAGGAAGAGTTGATAACCGTGCTCATATGGCTCCTAGAATTGATTATCAGCAAGCCCTTGGGAAGGTGTCATTGGCTCACTTCGATGGAAGTGATAAGTGTTCAGCAAGATCATGGGTTCAGAAGTTAGACAACTACCTTTCACTTCATCCCATGCCAGAAGAAGATGCCATCAAGTTTGCAACACTTCATTTGGAGGGAGTTGCCCATGAGTGGTGGTACTATGGTTTGGTCACACTTGGCCATAACCTTATTCGAACCTACGAAGAATTCACCAATAAGCTGATTGATAGGTTTGACACTAAGGATCCTGAAGTGAGATTTCATGAGCTTGCACAACTAAAGTAGCATGGCTCCTTGGATTCTTACATTGCTGATTTCCAGAGACTTTCTATGATGATACCTAACATCACTGAAATAAGATTGGTTGTTTTGTTTTCTAAAGGTTTGGTTGAACCTTTGAAAGGGTGGGTTAAATATTTCAATCCACCAAGTCTTGAAGAAGCAATCAAGAATTCTTGAAGTATGGAGTTATCAGCCCCTAGGCCTAAATTTCCACCTAAGCCCTTTGGCCACAAGAAGGATAAGAGACATTTTTCAAATCAACACAAGAAGTTTCCACCCAAGTTGACTGAAGAGCAACGTGAATAGCTTAGAAATGAGGGCAAGTGTTACACATGTTTAGAGCCTTGGACCAAGGGTCATAGATGTCCTAGAAGAGGGTGTTATAATCAAATGGGGACCTATTCTCATTATGGATCAGAATTTGATATGTTTGATCAACAGTCTTATTTTGGGGACAGCGAGGAAGAGAGAGCTCTAGAAGAGTATGATCATGAGCAAGGAGTTGGGGGCCCTATTGCCCAACTCTCCAATTTTCAAAAGAATGAATATTTCAAGGTTCATGGTGGGGTTGAAGGTCACTGAATTGTTGCCTTGATTGACACTGGAGCAACACATAATTTCATTGACGAAGGAGTGGTTGCAAAGAGAGGTCTCAAAACTGAAGAATTTGAAGGCTTAAAGGTCATGGTGGTGGATGGGTTTCATATTTCCTACAACCAACAAGTTCCTAACATGTCTATGCAGTTGGGCAACTATGAAGTCAAGGATGAGTTCTATATGGTTACTATTGGTGACACAGATGTAGTACTTGGTATACAATGGTTACACTCACTTGGTGAAATCTCTCTCAATTTGCAAACAATGGAGCTCAAGTTCCAATTTGATGGAAAGAAGGTGGTGTTAAGAGGAATGTCCAATGGTGGTCCTCGAATAGTTTCATTCAAAAGAATGGAGAGGCTAGTTTGGCATGATCAAGTTGAGTGGGCTGTAGAATGCATGGTCCTTCTAGGTAGTCCAGTTGAGACAAAGAGGGACTATCCTCCAGATATTTAGTCTAT
Source organism: Sequoia sempervirens (assembly GCA_007258455.2). Classification (NCBI taxonomy): domain Eukaryota; kingdom Viridiplantae; phylum Streptophyta; class Pinopsida; order Cupressales; family Cupressaceae; genus Sequoia; species Sequoia sempervirens. Next base: position 370,210,629 of record VDFB02353493.1, read on the forward strand.
CCTTACCAATAGGAGTAAGGTGTTTTCTGATTTACCTCTTGGGCTACCTCCTGAAAGAGGAGCTGAGCATGTCATTGAACTCAAGGAGGGGGCCAAACCACTCATCACAACAACGTATTGGTATCCTAAGAAGTAGAAGGATGAGATTGAGAAAAACATAAAAGAACTCTTGGAGATGGGCTTCATTCATCCTAGCAAGAGTCCCTTCGCTTCAGCTGTAGTTCTTGTGAAAAAGAAGGATGGAACCATCCACATGTGTGTGGATTATTGTGCCTTGAATCAAAGAACAATAAAAAATCAGTACCCCATTCCTTGAATAGATGAGCTCATTGACGAGCTACATGGTGTCAAGTTCTTTTCCAAAATTGATATGAGATCGGGTTACTATCAAATTTGGATGAGAGGTTTAGATGTTGAGAAGATGGCATTCAGATGCCATTATGGTCATTTTGAGTTCCTAGTCATGCCTTTTGGGTTGACTAATGCTCCAGCCACCTTCCAGTCTTGTATGAACAGATTTTTCCAAAAACAGTTGAGGAAATTTGTGTTGATCTTCTTTGATGATATTCTCATATTTAGCAAGACGTGGGAAGAACATCTCAAGCACTTGGAGGAAGTGCTTAGCATTCTTGAATCAAAAAGTTTGTTTGCCAAAGAGTCCAAATGTGAATTTGGAATGAAAGAGCTGCTCTACCTTGGTCACATAATCAGCACTGATGGGGTGAAGATTGATCCTGAAAAGATCAAGGAAATAGTTGATTGGCCACCTCCAAAGAACTTGACTCATTTGAAGGGATTCTTGGGTCTTTGTGGCTTCTATAGAAGATTCGTGAAGGACTACTCTCAAAGTGCTGCTCCTCTTACTGACCTCACTAAAAATGGGGCTTCCATGTGGTCAGAAAAGGCTAAAAGTGTGTTTGATAAGTTCAAGAAAATCATGAGTTCTTGCCCAGTATTGGCCATACCAGATTTCTCCAAACCTTTCGAGTTACAGTGTGATGCATCAAGAGAAGGTGTTGGGGCTGTTTTGATGCAAGACAAGCATCCCATTGTGTTTGAAAGTAGAAAACTAAGGGGCGTTGAAAGGGCCTATTCCATATATGACAAGGAAATTCTTGCAATCATGCATGCATTAGCAAAGTTTAGATATTATCTGGCGGGGAGCAAGTTTGTGGTCAAGACCGATCACAATAGTCTCAAGCACTTCATTCATCAGAAGGACTTGAATGAAAGACAACAAAAGTGGGTGAGTAAGCTTCAAGCTTATGATTTTGACATTGAGTATGTCAAAGGGAAAAATAATTTTGTGGCTCATGCTCTATCTAGGAGACCTCATTTGAGCTCATTGTGTGAGCTTACTGCTGATTGGAAGGAGATGTTGCTTGCTGATTATGCCAAAAATTAGTTTGCAACTAGCATCATTGAAGGTACTTTTCATGATGAAAGGTACAAGGTAATTGATGGTTTGATATATTACAAAGGAAGAATCTTTTTGGTGGCTGATTCCAAACTCAAGAAGATTTTGATGACTTTCCATGACATCCCACTTGCTGGTCATCAAGGCTACTTCAAAATAGATAGGCAGATTTGAGAAAGGTTTTCTTGGAAGGGGCTGAAAGAGGAAGTTCAACGTTACATCAATGAGTGTAGCACTTGTCAAATGAACAAAAATGAGCACTCTCTTCCAGCTGGTCTACTGCAGCCACTTCCCATTCCAAATCAAAAATGGGAAAGCATTTCGATGGATTTCATCATGGGATTGCATAGGGCTCAAGTCAAAGATTGTATGTATGTTGTGGTGGATAGATTAACAAAATTTGTTCATTTCTTTGCCATTACTAGTTCGTTTTCAGAAGCTCAAGTTGCAGATCTAATTTTCCATGAAGTGTTTAGATTGCACGGGTTGCCGAAAAACATTGTAAGTTTTCAGGATGAGTGGTACAGTGCTTACTCTAAGCACTAGCTATCACCCTCAAACAGATGGTCAAACTGAGATAGTGAACAAATGGTTGGAGGGCTATCTTAAAATATGTCTCAGAGCAGCAAAGAGCATGCATGAAATGGCTTTGGGGAGTATTGCTACAATTCATCCTTCCACATGTCAATAAGGATGTCTCTGTTCATGGCCCTCTATGGTTATGAGGCCCCTAGCTTTGTTGATTTGATGTTTGGTGATAGCAAAGCTCCTCAGACCAAGGATTGGTTGCAGCAAAGTCAAGATATTTTGAAGTCTTTGAAGAACAACCTTCAAATAGCACAAAATCAGTAGAAGATGTATGCTAATCAGTAGCGTGTTGAGCATTCATTTGAGGTTGGTGATATGGTTTATCTTCGACTTCAGCCTTACAGATAGTCTACACTCAAGAAGAGTGGAGCGGAGAAGCTCAAACCTCGCTTCAATGGGCCATTCAAAATTGTTAAAAAGGTTGGAGCAGTGGCTTATGAGTTGGAACTACCATCGAGTAGTAAGGTCCACAACATCTTCCATGTGTCTCGCCTTAAGAAGGCACTTCGAGAAAATGTTGTTGCTTCATCACAGTTGCCACCCTTAGATGAAGAAGGGCAGTTGACCTTGATTCCAGAAGAAATTATTAATTCTAGAGAGCGTTCTTTGAGGAGGAGAACAATCAAAGAGTACTTGGTGAAGTGGAAGAATTTACCCTTGGAGGATGCTACTTGGGAGAATGAGGATATTCTACAATATCTAGACTTGCAATTGCTTGAGGGAAAGCAATCTTGGGGAGGGCGGACTGTAATGTCCCCTTCTCAAATGTGATCATTTCAGTTGACCGTTGGCCTATTCCAGAGACTCGTAGGGTACTCGGATGGTGAAATTAGGGTTTCCTAATTTTGAGGAGGTTGTTGCTTGAAGTTTGGAAATTGGATTGTAGATTCTTTTTGGGTTTTCAGAGAGCTTCGCGGTGGTATGGTCAGTTTGGCATTCCGAGCAACTTCATGAACTTACTATTTTTAGTAAATTCTATTTTTGGCAGTGGACAGGTTGGTACAGTTCAGTTGGTCTTCTTCTTCAGTTGGTTCAGTTAGCATTATTGTTTTTGGACCTTGGTTGTATTCTTATGGAGAGATAAGTATTTTCACATTATAATATTATATTTTAATATTATAACACCCCCTTGCCTAGTATTATAACTTTATGTTCTTAAAAAGGGGACTTGATGGGTCAGCTCTTCATTGAAAAGATAAATTATATTTTGTGGCCAAATTATGAGTTAAGTCAAAGAGGATGCCTACTTGAGGAAAGGTTGATTTTTAAAAAAAGGTGTTTTATTTTACTAAGGGAAAAAGGATGACACCTTTTGGAGGGAATATGTGTTGAATTCAAAATTAGGGTTTGGGCACCCTTCTTGAAGGTTCTAGAAGGCTCTTCTCATATCTATTTATTCTGGCCTCAGCTCTTCATTTGGGATCTTTTGTCTACTACACTATTATGCTGTTGAATTGTCTTCAGGCACTTGATTCGAGGAAAGCACACCTCCTAGCAATGGCTCATATTCTTGCTTGAAAGATAGAAACTAGTTGAGAGTTAGCTTGTAATAGGTTTGATTTGCATTTTCAGTTGAGTATTTGCATTTTCGAGTTCTAGTTTGCATTTTCTGTCTCTTTTCTAGAGTTGTTGAATATCACAGAGGAATGTAAGATTTGCTCATATCTTTGAAAATAAAAATATTGCAGTTCTGGGTATTAAACTAATCTAATTTCTTGCTAGGGGCGACCAAGTGTGCCAAGTTTCAGATTTTATACTTGTGTCTTCAATTTTATGGAGCAAAATCTCCCCTCCTTGAGGGTCGTACTTTTCTACGGATGCATTGATTTCCATGCAAAATAAATATGAACCATTTGGGTTGGTTTCTCTGTTACTTTTGGGGCACCATCATCTTAGGAGTTGAATGCATTTAGTTTCATATGATTTGGGTGAGTTTTGAGTATTTTGTGAGCATTTTAGTAAGTTGTGTTGCTGGTCTGTGCATTTTCTGTCAAAAATCAGTCATATCAGACTTGGGAAAAATTTAGTAGTTGAGTGAGGAGTTAATATTCAAAGGGGTTGAGAGTGTTGGAGAGATAATTATAATTATTGCAACATTGAAAGCTTCTAATCTTGTGATTCTGGCAGGTTCTCTAATACATTGTAAGTTGAACAGTAGTACTGTTAGCACTTCTCAATTCTTCTCTTTGAATTTCTTGTATTTCCCATTGAATAAGTGGAAGAGGTTGGCTTGCCGCCTATTTACTTTCAATTAGTAGCTTTAGGGACCCTCTGACCAAATTCTCGCCATCACTCGACACCATTCTTGGTTAGGGTTACTTCATTTTATCATGCATTGATCCTCTGACCAAATGCTCACCGTCACTCAATGCCATTCTTGGTTAGGGTTACTTCAGTATATCATGCATTGATCCTCTGACCATATGCTCGTCTACCCAGACACATTCTTGGTCAGAGTTCCTTTCAGTTTGCATCTGCATTAGACCCTCTGACCAATGCTCACACCTTGCCCACATCCGGATCCTAGTGTACATTCTGGTTAGAGTTCCTTTCCACATCATTTTGGTTTAGGGCTAACCTTAACAGGTGCATGTTGAATTGTAATTGCATTGCAAAAAACAAAAACAAAAAAAAAATTGGTTCAGTTCATTACATAATAAATGAGCCATTAATGTCCATCATCTTCCATAAGATTCCTCTTCATAGATGTGTTCACACTACTTCAACTTCCTAGACTAGTACGGTAGGCACGTTCTTGATCTGAAACTTCAAGGTTGTAACCTTTTTGTTCTCCTACTTGACAATGATTTTCCTCGATGTTGTTCTTTAACTTTGAAGTACTTGCTTGGGTTTCCAATTTTTTTCTCCATCTTGAGCTTTGAAAACATTTCTTCTCTGCCACTTGAGTAGGGCACATACTAGACCTCAACACTTAGCCATTTCTTGCAACTTTTCAAAACTCATAATTTTATCTCCCTTCGAAGGTTGTAATATCATCATGCTTCATCACTTCAAGTCATCGTGCTCTGGCCTCGATGTTAATCCTATGAAACAAGCAAGGAGAAGAGCATCAGAACACTTCATAATATAAATTCAATTTACTTACTTGATCTCAAAGTTTGGGTGATCTCTTCATCTAATAGGGTTCATCATTTTCCTCCAACACAACTTTTGCCTTTAAATTCCTCTTGCCTTAGAATATTTCTGCATTATCATTCATCCCCCTTAGAGTGCATCTAGAGACTTGAGATTGCATTTTCATTTCACCAACTGAGGTGTTTAGAAAATTATTTTTTATCAAATTTATTCCAATTCTTCATCTCTGGGCATATTTTCCTACTCTGTCTTGAAAATTATCATCAACCTCATGAAGCTGATATCTTCTAACTTCCTCTCGCCAACCTATTCATGCCTTAACAAATTTCATCATCCCCCATCAGACTTAGGCACATTTCTCTAGAGGTGAAATTTTGATACTTAGAATAATTTTCTCACCTCTTCTTTAGCTTGGGCACATTTTCAGTGTCATACTTCCATTTTAGACAGTAAGAAAATTTTTCAAGGCTCCTCCAAGTCAAGGGTGCATTTGACTAAGTCTTCTTTAATTTTTTCATCCTTAGATTTTTTTTTTCACTAACTCACACAAGTTAGGCGCATCTAGGGGGGGCCCTTTCAATCATCATGCCTTAGATGATTTTTAAGCATCCTTCACAAGGTGGGCACATTTTCTAGGTAGCACTTCCACTTTCCATACTTAAAAACATATCCACTTAATCATTTCTTCCTTGGGCACATTTTACCTCCTTAGCTTCCATTTCTCCTTAGAAAAATCTTCCAACTTAACCTCCTCTACTAGGGCACATTTGAGGGTCTATACTTCTAGTTGCCAACATTGAGAAAATTTTAATTTATCTTCTTCAACTTGGTGCATTTCCCTAGGCAAGCTTCCATTTTTCATGGCTTACAAAAATTCTCATCCATCTTCAGCTTCTTAAGGTGAATTTTGATGCTGGACTTGAAAATTTATCAAACTTGGTGGATTTCATGTCTTTTGCAAAATTTGGAGTGATTTTCTCATGGTAACCCTAGCTTTCCCTAGCTTTCTATTTTTAGAAAGTTCTCTAGATTTTGTGCTTTGAACTAATTTCTGACTTTGAAAAGCCTGATTTTGCTTTGTTTCAAATCTCGGGATGTGATTGAGCTGTCAGGGCTTGATGCCTACCTGTACCTGCTATTTTTAGCAACTTACTAAAAATAGCAATTGCTCAGAATGTCTTCAAATTTCACATGTTGAATGCCTAAAGTGTGGTGGTCATGACTAGATGATGTCTTTGCATGATTGTCGTGTTTTGCCTTTAAATTTAGGAAACCCCAATTCCTCTATACCAATCTGCTAAAAATAGTAAGTGCTTGATTTTCCATCTTCTGCAACTCCGTTTGATTTGAAATTCGAATGTCGTGATCCTCATTAGGTGACCTGCCCGTTCATGCTGGTGCCTACTACTGGTTTACTATTTTTAGCTTGTTTCTGGAATGCCTTACTATAAATAGTAAGTTCTTTGTTTGTCTTCAAATTTTACCAGCGGACTCCTTGGAAGATGTTGATCATGATGGGATACTTTGGTTTTCAAAAAATTTAAGGTTTGACCCCTCATTTTGGGTCTCGAAGCTTGAAACCCTAATTCATCTTGCATGTGCCTCGAATGAGCTCCATTCAACTCTGTTTCTATTGCATGTCACTGTGTTCATGATTCTAAAGTGTTGGGCAGCTACAAGAGTGTAGTTGCTCAAAATAGTAAGTGGCTAAAAAAGTGATCAACCAGCTACCAAATGATTTTGCATGTCAAATTGCACGAGAGATCTTGAAAAACCCAGAAAAACCTAGAAAAATCATCAACATGCAAGCACTGGTTAAAAATAGTAAGTTCCTTTAAAGTGACTGGTTCCGCTTGCATGTTACCTCATTGCGAAGCTCTCGAAAAACCCAGAAAGATTATGTTGACATGCATTGGAAACTTCAACATGCAAACTCTAAAAAATAGCCTCTGAAGATTGAATACTAAAAGGTTTTCATCCCATTTTGCATGTTATATCATTGAGAAGGTCTCGAAATAGCCACAAAGAATCTTCAAACATGCATCCGAGAGTCTAACATGCAAACCCTAAAAATGGACCTCGAAGGCAGGACTGCTAAAAATAGCAAGTTGTCCGTTTCTGCTCAAATTTTGCCAGTGATGAGTTCAAAGTGCTCAAAATGTAGTGCAATTATCAAAACTTGAAAATCTTGAGAAAACAAACCCCAAATTAACACTTACTAAAAATAGAAAATTGCCAGAATTTAGTGAAAATTCAGAGGGAGCCTGCTGGAAGCATACTGATTGCAACGTGAAGCTTAGATTCCAACATATTCACTCCATTTGACTTCAAATTGACCAGAAAACTCAAAACCCTAATTTTATAGATAGCCAAAATCTCATGTTTAAGCTCAAAGGTGGGCACATACTTGGAAAGGAAGACAACAGAAGAGAGAGAAAAAGAGAGAGAGAGAGAGACAAAACCAAAGCCAAAAGATGAGGAATAGAGCAAAAATTAGGGGGTCCCCATTTTGAATGGGGTGATGTGTGAAAAGGTCACAACAAGTGTAATGTAATGAACTCTGTCATTTCCTATACATGTCATTAATTGAATGCTCACAGTTGCATATATTATTTCTATATTTGAGACAAACAAATCAATCAAAACAAAACAACTACAAAAAGAAAATTGCACATTTCAGGTCAAGGACTCCACAGTGGTATCAGAGCTTGCATTCCTGCTAGCCTATGTGTAGATTTGCATTATGAACGAACACATCCCAGATATCAACCCACTTGACATACATTATAGAAGATTGAGAAGAGGGTTGTGGCCATTTGAATTCATGGGGGATAGAGAAGAAATACCTGATGGCAACACCCAACACATATTGAATGATCTAGCTAGAGGTCAATATGAAATAGCACAAAAAATAGTGCAAATTGTTCAACAACTTGTGGGTGGTAGAAAAAACAATGGAAATAATGGCAAGAATGGTCAGAATGGTCATAATGGTAGACATGATAATAATGATACATCCCAGAGCAATGCTAGGGCAGCTAGCAAGGTGACACAAAGGCCTTTAATGCCTCAATTCTTGGGGGAACATGGTGCTGCAACCCATGGGCAGTGTTGATGAGTGTTTTATGACCACACAAAAATAGAATGAAGTTTCCCAACGGTTACTCTATCTTCTCTTGAACAAAATTTCCTACATGCTAAGATTGCAAGAAAATTCATGCATTCAACTCCAAGGTTCCTTCATGTAGTGGATAGTCTCAGTTGGCTTGATGTGATTTGCTGGTATCTCAAGGGGGACTTGCGTAATTATTCAATCAGAGCTCAAAGAGAAAGTGGTTTTCATACGTTTTGAAGAATTTGGTGATGAAACATAGGTTTCCTAAACTAACCAGAAAAGTATTGAATTTAATGGCTGTAGGGATTAGAAATTCTATGGTCTACTCTAAACGTGAGAGGTAGAGATCAACTCTTGCAAACTTCAACCAAGCTCTACTTCACCTCACCTTGGACAACTTCCACAAAACCGGTGCAATCTTCAAAGGAGTAACTAGAGATATTCAGATCACAACTTAACATGAAGATACCATCACAACAACGCATACCAACATATAAATCGTAATCGAAGTTAAGTCCAAATTTTTCCAATTGACCACACAAGGTGAACTCACCATCAGTGAGCCCACTAGTGGTATGGATTAATGAAGATTACTCAAATTAAACACCACATTCCACAACTACCATCTACTTGCATGAAATAAAATCTATTTTACTCTAAGTTCTAATTGGAAGGACGAAGAAATATTGCTAGCTACCCACAACAAAAGATGAAACCACAAGCAATGATAACTCTTCTTATTATAGGAGTGTTGACAACAACTTCTTACAAAACATTCAATTTGAAAACTTTCCTTCCTCTTCAATGTATGCCATGCTATCAATCTATCAATCTATGGTATGTTATCTCTCTATGCTCCTCTATTCTAATGATCTAATAATGTACAAATGAGGGGGGATGCCCCTTTTATAGATAGCCAAATCTAATGGACAGCTCAAATTGAATTACAATGAAGGGCTCAAATTGAGCCACATATGCCTTGATCAAGATTCTTCCCTAAAAACTGCCACAAAGAGGACTGGGGTAATAAATGAGCCAAAGATTTTCCACCCTCTCCCGAAGTCATAATGAGAAATTAATGCCCACCATCATCCTCTAGCAAGTCATCATCCAACAAGGCGTTTCCATTCTCCTCTTTGACTGTGAATTCGATGAACTTGGCTAACACTGCCTCAACCTCCTAAACTGAAATAGGTGGAATATGGTTGAGCTAGAATTTGAGCACCATGACTATTTTCCCATGTTCAGTACAAGATTTTCTCCAAGTGACTAAGGAATTCTGAGTACTCTGAATGATGCTGGAGAAGGTCAAAAAAATTTCAAAATCATCCTGAACAAATGACCTTACCTCTGAAAAGAAAGGCCCCAATCTATTCTTTAGGCCATCTGCAGTCATCTCTTTTGGAGTTAGACTTCTAGCAAATATAGACTCGAGTGTGTTTAGGACTCCTTCCAAAATATTTCCCATATCCTTTCTAACTCTAGCCGAATCTGCCTGTGTTGCATCGAAGAAGCCTCGGCCTGTGACCACTGAAGAATACCAACTGGTGAAGTCATACTAGTCACCCTCCTGTATCACGCCTCCCTCCACCAGAGTCTTCAAGGGTATGTGCATCAAAGCCTCCAAACAAAGAACAATCTCAGTCTGATAGATATGGGTCTCACTCCAGGCCTAATCAATGGTGTCCATGTGTGCCAAAATGTTAGAGGCTTGCTGATAAGAACGAACGAGATCCTCCATGAATTTCTCTATCTCAGTGCGAACATTGCCAATCCACTTATCTGCCTCCTGAGCCATCTTCCTTAGATTCTCTAGTCCACTAACTGATTCTCTCAGGAATTCCGCTGGAAGGTCAACTATTGGTTTCTCCTGCCCACATGGATGAGCTAAGTGTTGGACGTAACCAACCAATGTCCTATGCTCCCTTTTTAATCATTTGTACTTTCCTTCAGTTTAGAGCAACCTATCCTTGAGTGCCCGATAGGAATTATCACACTCAATTATCTAAGCTTCTGCAAGGCGGCCTAACTCCATAGTGGTGACCACATAATTTTTTGGAAAAACATCATCTCGATCACACTCAATCCTAGGACTGGCCACATGTAGTGTGTGAGAACCATCCTCATCCATAGAGATCTTTGATAATTTTTTGGCCTTCTTCTCTAGTGATGCACTGATTCTACTGAGGAACTCTTCCATCTTAATCATCGGGTCAGTTTCCTCAATAGGATCACTTCTCATTCTTTCCCTTAGCCAATCTGACACTGCCCACTACAAATCAAAAATGATAAGTGGTTGCTCCTCTCTCACTTCTTCTTCACACACTTCTTCTCTATTGATGTTTTGATGAGGCTCATCAATCTCTGTATGCTGGGTATCTTCTCCTGAAACTTGAGCTTCCTACCCTGCAGTAGCTTCATCCTCTAAAGCTGCCTCAATTTCCCATTGGAAGTGAGTATCTGTGGTTGTTTCCTCTTCTTCTTCTAGATGGTTGCCTCTTCTAGGCACGTTGACATTAACCAATTGAATCCCTATGGGGTGGCTGATTTGCTTCTTGCAATTCTTCTTTTTCATTCAATCTATTTCTTTGGTCTGCAAACAGTGAGACCTCTGGCTGATTTTCTTCTTGCAATTCTTGTTTTTCATTCAATTTGTTTCTTTGGTCTGCAAATAGTGAGAACTCCTGTACACTTGGAGAGAAAGCCTATTGGTGTGGATTGTGCTTCCTCGATTCTCTAAGGCTCCTACTGAATTTGTTCCTCTCTTCATGGTTCTAAAGCTTGGGTGACCTGCTTCCTCTTTCTAACTGTTAGTGGCCTCTGATCACCCATCAAGTTGTAAGTGAGAGAAATTGACCTGCTCTTAAGTTTGCTCACATGCCTCTCCATGCAATTTCTTGTAAATGTCAACACTAGTATGCATAATGTATCCAAATCTGTAATCTCAAGCTCTGACCAATCAAGGAGAGGGACTATTGTATTTCTCACTATCTCATAATCAGGCTACATAACATTCATGTCCTCTTTCACCTAGTCTAGAACTAGAATAATCTTACACTCTCTAATCATATTCAATGGTATCCTAGAAAACATCCTTCTCCTAATCTCAATGTCATCCACCGCATTAGCCCAGAAATCTTCAATATGAGCCTTGTGTCTATACTACACATTCTACACCATTCTAATGTTATTGTAAGGTTCAAGGTCCTACTTGTCGGTGTGGTACGTGAGGTGGAAGAACTACAACTCATTCTCAGCTTCTCTATCTGCCTGTAATAAGAGACAAACTTCATCTAAATTTCCCATGGTAATTGGGAAGTCTAATCCTCCTTTCTTTTTCTTCTTCTGAATTTTGTCATAGGAAATGAGCTGCCTAGACACTTCTAACATTACCATTCTATCAATGGGGTACCTTGGTAATTTGTATAGAATTGATGTAAACCCCTACAACCTAATATAGGTGAACTTCAGAAATTCGATAAACCAACATCCATACTCTTTGATCAGCTCCTGGGTCTCTTTTGAAATTCTTTGTTGAGTTCTCTGATGAAGAGTCCTTGTTATATGCATTATGAAGGCGTCATTCACTCTTTTGTAGTTGGCGGTGCTGGTCAAGTGCAATTGCAGGCAAGCCTCATACATTTTAAATTGCTCAGGACCACATCCAATTGGCTCCTTGTAAGTTATCCCTCTATACTTGGTCATCCATGCCAACATATATATAACATATGAACTCATGTAGAACACCTTTGTTCTTCTTAGGTGCCTGAAGTGCTCATCTAAATTGTCACTTATCATCCTTGCCCAATCATCACATTCCTTTCCTTCTAACATGATGGTGATGAAATAAAACATCCATGACTCGAAGATATAAGATTGGGTACTTCCATTCACCTTGTTGAGCATCATAATCAAGTCACAGTATTCCTACTTCACATCATCTGATATAATCTGCTTAGGCAGCTTGGTGTGAGTAGGCATGGGCTTCAACATTCAAACTAAATTGATCATCCCAGCACATCTCTCAAAAGAGGAGGCATACATCTTTTCAGCTCTTTCCTTTGTTTTGTACACCATCCTATCAAAGTGGGAAGTCCAAATGCCTCTCCAATGGCATCAAGCATGAGACTGGAAAATAACTTGCCATCAGGAGAAATAATTTTTCTTCGCTCTATCCTATAACAATTGGCACACTCCATGATTAATTTCAGACACTGAATGGCTAGTGGGAAACTAGCAGGTACATAAATTCCACTCTTCATAATATGGTGTGCAGTGACTAATGGAGGGTGGCTTCCTAGCCCGTACATTCGACTTCTGTGTGCTACCAGATTGAATGAGCCAAGGTTTGTGTCAATCAACCCTCCCAACTTTGAAGTAAACTTTGATTCATTATCCCTACTTTCTTGGATGCATTGGCCTTGCTAGATTCAACATTTACAGCCTTGTTTTCTCTTGTAGTTGCTCCTCTGTTTACTTCAACCATCCTGCAGAAAAAGATATTCATTAGAAATTTAACTTAGAAAATAGATTAACTTCGTGATGACCAAAATATGGAGCAAGAAAAGCCTTCAACATTGAAATTATAACTTCAAACCTCAATACTCTACCAGCAAAATTAATATCCCTTCAACACTTAGAAATTTTCTTGCTCTCTTCAACAGCTTCTCCAACTTCAATTTTCTTCACCTGTAGAGTCTCAAGTTTTGACTTGCAGCTATGAGGAGAAATGAAAATTTTCATGGCTCTTATAACTTAGTCTAAGAATATTTCATCTTCTAGAAGAATTCCTATTTTAGCAAACTCATTTAATTCTTCCTCCACTACTATGCAACAATTATTATTTCAAATGTTTAAAAATTTCACCTCTTTGGCATTTCAAAAAAATTCATCCGTCAGGCTCCATTGAAAATTTATCTTAGAAGACTTTATCTACCTTAGAAATATTTTATTTCCCCTAGAAAATTTTCTCAATCACAAGCCAGGCATCCAAAATCGTAACCCAAAGTGTAATTTTAAAATTTATTCCCCTTAGAAAAATATTGAAGACCCTCCTGACTTTCATAAAAATCTCCCCTTAGAAAAATATTTTACAACTTTATTATTCATGGTTACACATAAAGGGGTTCATTTAATTTTTCTCACCCTTGAAAAATAATTTTCACTAATGTTTTCCTATCCCATACTCTCTCTCTCTCTTGGGCGCATCTAGCACTTTATGCTTTTGTTTTCCTTCCTTAGAATTTTTTTGATGAACTCACTTCATGAGCGCACTAGAGGGGTTGAGCTCTCATTTTCATGCCTTAGAAAAAATTTCAATCTTTACTTGCTTCTTAGGTGCACTTGGAGGGGTGTGATTTTGTTTTCATGACTTAGCCAAATTCTCTCACCTCCATGTTCTAGGCGCATATGAGGGGGCCTACTTTTATTTGCCATCACTTAGAATGCATTTCCACCTTGGTGACTTGGGCGCATTTTACCCCTCTTAATGATGGGCGCATTTTGGGGGTCCTGCTTCCACTTTCTATCACTTAGAAAATTTTATGCCTCCTTACTCCTTGATGGGCGCATTTAGGGTCCTCTACTTCCATCTTGATGCCTTAGAACCTTTTTAGGGCTCCTTACAACTTGGGCACATATGGAGAGTGGAGCTTGCATTTTCAAAGACTTAAGAAAAATTTTCAACTCATCCTCTTGGAACTTGGGTGCATTTCAAGGGGTCTCCTTCTAATTGAGGGCGCACATTGACGTTGGTAGTGCCATGTTGATGACTTAGAAACTTTTTGAGTCCTTCCTTCTTAGATGGGTGCATATGAGGGCCCTTGCTTCCACTTTGACATGCCTTAGGTGTTTTCTTCATCCAACTCCATGGTGGGCACATTCTACAGGTCAAGCTTCCATTTTACTTGTCTTGGAAAATTTTCCTCCAACTTCTCCATGATGGCGAATTTGGGGGGGTGTCATGCCATTTTTTTTTTTTTTCAGACTTAAAATTTTTCATGCATCTCCTCTCAACTTGGGTGCATTTGGGAGGGTGTTAGGAAACTTTCATGACGTAGAAATTTCTTCCACCCAACTCCTCCATGATGGCCGCATTTGATAGGGGCTCCTACCATTTTGCAACTTAGACAATTTTTCAAGCTCCCTCTTCTCAGCTTGGGTGCATAGGCGAAGTGATGCTTCCATTCTTCTTGCATGCCTTAGAATTTTCATCTGAAGTGTTAAGGATACTTTTGGAGGTGGCTCTAGAATACTTAGCCAATTTTTTAGCTTGCTCACCCTCATTTTCTATTTTTAGTAATTGCCTAATTTTTAAACTTCTACAACTCCTCTCAACTTGAAATTCGTTCCACGTGATCCTCATGACTTATCTGACCCATTCACACCTGCCCTTCATGTTGACTTGCTATTTTTAGCCTTATTCTAGATGTGACTTACTATAAATAGTAAGTACATAGATTGCGCTCAAATTTTCCTAGTAGATAGCTTGAAATATGTTGATCATGATGGGATACATTATTTTTTCATTTTTCTTGAGTTTTACCCCTCATTTTAGGCACCAAAGTTGGAAAACCTAATTTCATTTACATGTGCCTTGTTGATGTGATTTTTGTGACCACACCAATTAGCAAAACAAAGTTGTCTGAAGGCTACTCCATTCTCTCTTGATCAAAGTATTCCATGCACTAAGATTGCAAGAAATTTTGCATGTTCAACTCTAAGGTTCTGAAATACTTAGAATACCTTCAGTTGGTTTGATGTGAATTGTAGTTTTCATGAGGGGACTTACACAATTGTTTAGAATACTTGTAGTTAACAGTAAACGGATGATTGGAAGGGATTTGTGCAATGCGGATGATTTATCAATTGGTATGTTTTCCTAAAACTAACCACAGATGAACCAAAAGTAAATGAGTGTAAGGGTAAGAAGGTTCTAGATTCTACTCTAAGGTGGGACATGGGATCAATCTTAACAAGCTTCAACCAAACTTTGCTCTGCCTCACATTGGACAACTTACACAAAGTAGGTGCAATCTTCAAAGGGATAGAAAATAATTTTTAAGTTACAACCCAACATCGAGATACCGTGAAAATGACGCATATCAAGGCATGAGATACAACTGAAGTTAAGTTTATGAAATGCTCCAATAGACCACGCAAGGAAAACTTGCCATCAACAAGTCGCTAGTGGTATGGAATAAAATGAAGTTGCCTTGATCAATGCCACAAATCCACAACTACTATCTACTTGCATGAAATGAAAATGCTATTCTAAGTTACTTTACACTACTTGGAATTGAAGGGATGAAGAAACCTTGCTGGCTATCCATAACAAAGACGAATTCCACCATCAATGAAAAGATCTTCTATTATGAAAGTTTTACACAACAATCTCTTACAAAAGTTTTCAAAGGAAAACTTTCCTTCTCCTCCAAACTATTCTATGCTAAGCTACACAATCAATCCTTCTTCTACACTCTGAAGTCTCCTCTAATCTGATCTCTATTCTAATCTATTACAAATGAGGGGGACTTCCCCTTTTATAGATGGCTCAGTCTAATGGACAGCTCATATTACAATGAAAAGAATGGCTAAGATTAAGCCACCTCAACCCTAACCCTAAAAACTACTAGAATGGAGAATGGTACATTAAATGAATCAAAGATTCCCACTCACTGCCAAAATAGTAAAGGCAATTAATGCCCGCAATTAGTCTTCTAGAAGATCATCATCCAGTAGTGCATTCCCATTCTCCTTCTCCCTAGCTACAAACTCAATGAACCTAGCAAGTATAGCCTCAACCTCCTGAACTAAAATAGGTGGAATGTAATCAAGTTGAAACTCTAACACCGTGACTAACTGTTCATGCCATGCACAAGATTTTCTCCAAGTGGCTAAGAAATCCTGCATGCTCTAGATCAAGTTGGAGAAAGTGGAAGTGTTCTCAAAGTCATCTTGTACAAAGGTCTTAACCTCTGAGAAGAAAGGCACCAACCTACCCCTCAAATTATCAGTAGTTACCTCATTGGGATTCAAGCGTCTAGCAAATATTGCCTCCAAGGTGTTCTGGACTCCATCAATGATGTTGTCCATAGCCTTCCTAACTCTAGCTGAATCCGCCTGTGCTACATCAAAGAAACCATGTCCTGTGACTACTGAAGAGTACCATCTAGAAAAGTCATATCTATCATTCTCCTGAATGAATCCATCGATCAACATCTGCAAAGGAGTATGCCTCAATGCCTCAAGACGTTGAATAACTTTGCTCTGATAAACATATGCATCACCCCAAGCCTGATCAACTGCCTCCATCCATGCCAAAATATTAGAAGCTTGCTGGAAAGCATGAGCAAGGTCTTCCATGAACTTTTCTATCTCAGCACGAACTCCTATAACCCATTTATCTGCCTCCTGTGCCATCTTCCCCAACTCCAACAAGCCACTAATTGACTCTCTAGGTATTTCAATTGGAAGTTCTATTGCTGGAATCTCTTGTCTAGAAGGATGAGACAATTGCTGCATATATCCTATCAAAGCCTTATGCTCCCTTTTCAACTTCATATACTTTCTTTCCTTTTTAAATAATCTGTCTTTGAGTGTGTGATAGGAGTTATCACATTCCTCTATGATCTGTGCACCTGTGGGGCATCCTAACTCCAAAGTTGTGACCACATAGTTCTCTGGAAATGCTTCATCTTCATCACAATCAACCTATGGCACTGCCATATGAAGGGTGCGAGAGCCATCCTCATCAGTTGATATCTTTGAAAATTTTCGTGCTCTCTTCCTTTGTGGAGGCACCTTGATCCTGTTTAACAACTCTTCCATTTTTATCACTGGATCAATCTGTTCACTAGGGCTTCTTCTCATCCTATCTTTGAGCTAATTAGGTACTATATATTGTATATCAAATGGCTGCTATTCTTGTGCCTCTACCTCACGGACTTCTTCAACTTCTATATCATTCTGGTGAGGCTCATCGGCCTCAAGTGGCTGAGTATCTCCTGAAACTATATCATCATCATCTAAAGCTGCCTCTAACTCATGCTGAAACTGAGGGTCAGTTGTAGTCCCCTCATTGGTTTGCTGATCATCTCTACTAGGTGCGTTGAAACTCTAGCCAACTGACTCTCTCCGTGGTGGCTGATTTTCTTCTTGTACCGCTTGCACATGATTTAATGCATTTGTTTGATCATAAAATAAAGAAACCTCCTATATGCTTGGAGAATGTGTCTCCAATGGCGTGGGTGATTCAACTATAACTCTTGGAGGCTCTGGCTGAACAGGCTCCTGCCAAACTGGCTCCTTCCTTTGAGATTTTGGACCTCGTGTAATTTACTTCTTCCTGCTAGTAATGGGTATCTTGTGATCTCCCATAGAATTGTAAGTCAAAGAAATCAACCTACTCTTCAATCTATTCACACGCCTATCAACCCATGCTCTAGTAAATGTCAAGACCAGAATAGAAAGTGTGTCCAAGTTAGCAATCTTTGGTTCTGACCAATCCGGGAGTGGAAGTGGAGTATCTCTCACTGCCTGATAATCACAATGTTCATGTCCTCATCCACCTAGTCTGGTACCGGAATGACTTCACACTCCCTAATCATGCCTATTAGCAACCTAGAGAAGATTCTCTTCCTGACTTCTACTTCATCTGATGTACCAGCCCAACAATCCTCAATGTTTGCCTTATGTTTAAATTCCTCTGATAGTAACCATCTGATATTGTTATGCAGATCATATTGTTGTCTGTTGGTGTGATAGGAAAAGTGATAAAATTGAAGCTCACTTTCAGCTTCTCTAGCTACCTATAATAAAGGACACACTTCATCAAAATTTCCCATGACAATCAGGAAGTCAACTACTCCCTTGTTCTTTTTCTTCTGAATTTTATCGAAGGCAACCAATTGCCTAGATATCTCTAACATCAATATTTTGTTGGTTGGGTACTTAGGCAGCCTATATGGGTATGAAGAAAATCCTTGCAGCCTTATGTAAGAAAACTTCAGAAATTGTATAAACCAACACCCATACCCCTCAATCAATTCCTGGGCTTCCCTTGAGATCCTATGATGCATATGCTCATGAAGTGTTCTCGTGTTGTGCATGGTAAAGGCATCATTGACATGCTTGTAATGAGTAGAAGTTGTCAAGTGCAACTACAGACAAGCCTGATGAATTTTAAACTGATGAGAACCATATCCAACAGGCTCCTTATATGAAATCCCTTTATACTTTGTCATACGAGCCAACATGTAAATGATGTAAGAGCCCATATAGAACATCTTTGTTCTTCTCAAACTCAGGATTTGCTTGTGCAAATTGTCACTGATCATTTTAGCCCAGTTGACGTAATCCTTTCCTCCCAGCACAAGGTTGATGTAATAGAACATCCACGGTTCAAAAATAAAATCCTAAGGGCAACCTCCAACTCGACTTAGCATCATGATAAGATCACAATACTCGTGCTTCAAGTCATCTGCTATAATTTTCCTTAGTAGCTTCGTAAGAGAGGGCTTGGGGTTGCTCATCCAGCGAGTATTGATTGTCTCTATACATCTCTCGAATGTAGAAGCAGACATTCACTCAGCTTGCTCCCTTAATTTGTAAATCATATTCTTGTGTGCTGGAATCCCAAAAGCTTCACCAATGGCAGTAGGAGTGAGGTTGGCGAGCACTTGACCATCTGGTGACATAATTGATTTGTGATCCTTTTCATAGCAATTGGTGCAATCCATCATTAGCTCCAAACACTAAATGGCTAGTGGGAAACTAGCAGCTGCATATAATCCACTTCAAATGATTTTGTGTGAAGTGGCTGAAGGTTGACGATTACCAATCCCCAGTATTCTGTTCTTGAAAGTCTCCAAGTTGACAGAGCCCAAATTCGTGTCAGCAAGCTTGGCCAACTTTGAGGTAAACTTTGACTCTGGCATGAAAGGCTTGCTCAGCTTCTTGATGACAGCTTGCCTAGATGGACCATTGTTATCCTTGCCAGTTGTTCTTGCTTTAGCCATATGCAAAACAATAAACATCCATCAGCAAATTAACTTAGAAAAATAAATAAAATGTTTTGCAGGGCTGCCAGTCGACTTCAAGAAGTTGCAATATTATTTCTCATTTGCAAACCTCAACTTCTCCTTCAACAGAATTTGAATTATCAACCACTTAGAAACAAATTTCTAAGCAAGCCTTAGCAACTTTACTTTCAGCAATTTCAAATCTTGACAAAGTTGCCCACTCTACTTCAACAATTGGACTCTCTTAAATTCGTACTTCTTCAACTTCAAATTAGATTCAGCAAGTTTGCACTTTCATCAAATTAATCTTCTTCCTCTCTAAATCAAATTTCTCACTTGTATTGGAAGACTTTAGTAACTCATTCCAACTTCAAGTTGTACTTCTTTAGCAATATTGAACCTCAACAATCTAGTCTTTTTAAAATTCGTACCTCACCAACTTCAAATTTTTAAAACTCAGCTTCAGCAACAAGACTTCAATTCGTACCCCCTCAGCTTCAGCAACAACTCAAGTTTCAGCCTTCAGCAAACTCCTCTTCAACAAGTTTCAAACTTCAGCCTCAACTCAGCCTCAGCAACTCACTGCAACATAAGACTTAGAGAAAATTCAATTTTTCTTAGCTGTGAAAAAGAATGAATGAATATTCAGCTCTTATAAGAAAATTGAATTCTAGAAGAAGGCTAAGTTTAGCCATTGTATTAAATCTCCACTGCTCCATTCGAATTTCCCTCCTCTGGCATTTTTGATACTTGTCATCCGACGTCAGGAATCTTAATCTTCTAGAAGTTCAACTTTGACTGTCACATTTTTAATTCTCTTTTAATTTAACTTCATCTTTTAACAATTTCTATTCACTAGCCAAAGTTCTATCTTGCAAATTTTAAATTTTAATCACCTCTGATGCTCTGGAAAATTCATCTGTGAAGAACTCAATCAAAATCATCTAGGCAATTCCCTTCAAATTTGTCATCTGGAAAATTCTATCTCGAAAACACATTTTATTCACTTTGCCTTAGAAAATTTTAAATTCTCCCTTAGGAAAATTTCACAATTTGAGCACTGATTAAATTCTTCATCCAAAAGGCATTGGCGAAGTGCAAAAGACATAGAAATCCATTTCTCATCGAAGATCTCCAATACCAAGAAGAAAATTTTCTCCAAAACTTGTTGAATTCATTGGTATACAATGAACGGGTTCATTTAAAATTTTAAATTTTGAACCTTAGAAAAATATTTTTTTAATGAATTTAATCTTGTTCCCTCATCTTTGTGAACATCTTGTTGCTTTCACGTGGAAATTTTTTGAATCCATCCTGCAATGCCAGCATCTTTTGACTCCATCACTAGCAAATTCATTCATGCTTCAGGGAAAAAATTCATCATCTTCATGTCTAGGCATATTTTCTAAAGGAAGAAAATACTTTGCCTTAGAAAAATTTTAAATCACTTTGTATTTTTGAAAATTTTTCCTCGAAAAATTGTACTCAACTTCATCCATTTGTTAGTGGTGGGAAATTTCGTTTCATCAACTCACTTAGAAAGAATATTTTCATTACCTTGGGCACATATTATACCATGAAGGACATTTTCATTTAAAAATTCCAATGCCTAGCATATTATTTTTATTCACTCAACACCTTACACACTTGGGTGCATACCACACTTGAAGGGGAATATTAACCACGCCTAGCATACTTCATTTCACCCTTAACACCTTGGGTGCATTTCTCATGTTCAAGAGAATGAAAACTTTCAATGCCTCCAACATGTGACCCTTGAGCTTCCTTGATTTTGTCTTCACATGCCCTTATTTGGGCGCATTTTGGCATGCATGAAGGATGAAACTTCCAATGCCTTAGTGACCTTTGGGCTTCCTCCTTTTTGTCCTCACATGGCCTCATTTGGGCACATTTAGGCATGGGAGGAGGATGAAATTCCTTTTGACTTGTTGACTAGCTTGAGCACATTTTACATGATGTGAAGGATGGGGTGCATTCTAGCATGTGAGCAGGACGAGTTTCATATTTAGAAAATTTTGCTATCAACCCTCTCAAATTGGGCGCATTTTTCCTAGGCAGGAGGATGACTTTCACTTGGAAACTTTTTGCATGCATGACTTGAGGTGGCGCATTTGGACAAGGCAGGAGGATGAAATCAACACTTAGGAATTTTTTTGACCCTAGCTAAAGATGGGTGCACTTGGAAGGTGGTGTAGGATGAAGTCTCAGACTTAGCCATTTTTTTCTTCATCTTTGCCAGCTTCTCTATGCCTTACTATAAATAGTAAGTCTTTGATTCTCATACTTCAGAAGCTTAGATTGATTCAAAATTTTGAACACTGCATCCTCACAACCTTCCCAACCTGCTCACACTACTATTCTGAGTTGACTTGCTAAAAATAGCATATTTCTGGAGGTGATTTACTATTTATAGTAACTGCTCGTTTCTGATATCTCCACATCTCCGTTTGATTTGAAATTCGAATGAGGCGCTCCTCACCACGTAACCTGCCTGCTAACATTGGCGCATGTTGCTGACTTGCTATTTTTAGCCAGTTTATGAAATGACTTACTATAAATAGTAAGTGCTCCATTTGCCTTCAAATTTTATCAACAGATAGCTTGGAAGACGTTGATCGCGGTGGTATACACTGGTTTTTTTAAATTTTGACTTTTTACCCCTCTTTTCAGGTCTTGAAGCTGAAAACCCTAATTCATCTTGCATGCACATCAAATGATCTCTGTTTGTTCTCATTTCTATTGCATTGCGATCAGTTCATGATTCTGAAGTGTTGGGAGGCAGCTGCCGAGATGCATCTGCTAAAAATAGTAAGTTCCTGAAGGAGTGATTATCTCCATTTGCATGTCATATCACTGTGAATCTCTCAAAAAAACCATAAAGAATATGCAGACATGCAAAGGAAACCCTAACATGCAAACCCAAAAAATAGCCTCGGAAGGCTGAACTCTGAAAGTTATCATCTTGCTTTGCATGTTACACCATCGAAAAGGTCTCTGAAAACCTAGAAGGAATTTTCTAGATACGCGTTTAAAAAATTTGCATCTAAGCCCTGAAATCTGCTTCAGAAACTGAACTGCTAAAAAATAGCAAGTTGTCTATTTCAACTCAAGTTTTTCATGCAAGCAGCTTGATGTGTTCTGGACGAAGTGCGACTATTGGAATTTCAAAAAATGCTGAGAGAATACCTAGAATTACGCACTTACTAAAAATAGTAAGTAGTCAGAATCTGATGAAATTTCAGTGGAAGCTTGTTGGAAGCACACTAACCTCAATGTTAATCCATGTTTTCAACATATTCACTTTGTTCGACCTCGGACTGACTAGAAAGATGGAAACCCTAATTTTTAGACTTGACCAAATTTCACATTTAAGCTCAATGGCGAACACATTGCCCGAAAGGTAGACCATAGAAAAGAGACAGACAGAGAGAAAAACCAAATCCAAAAGACCAAAATGGAGCAAAAATTAGGGGTCCCCATTTTGAATGGGGCAATGTGTGAAAACGTCACAACATCAAGGGACTCCATGAGAAAGTGTTGAAAAACACTTTAAGAGTTAAACCTTGATTAATCTTCCTCAAGCCATCATATAAAAAGATACTTACTCAAAAGGGGAGAAGAATCCGATATTGTATCAGAACACCTTCATCCAAGACCTTGTGGGTGTGTGCATTCGTTCCATCTCTAAACCACCTTGACCTCCGGAATCAGTCGTAGCAAGTTATACAAATATCTTAACTTCAAAAGCATCATGGACATTGCCTCGTTTCCTGTCAGGCATCCATAGCCCTGACAAGGTTGTTGCTACAATTCTCACAAATATTGCTCCACTGTCGGTCGGGCGTTCATAGCCCTGGTGGAGTTACTCGTATGTTCCCAAAACCAATATTTCATAATATTTCTTTCATTTTTCAATCTCATTTCTTTTTTTTTTTTTAGATATTTCTTTCAAGCATATTTTTCTTTTCTTTTAATTCTCCGTCAATTCCTCAATTGGCTAGCAGACACTGAAGCCTCCAATGGGTTTGAGAATTGTAGTGGCGCTAAAACAAGATGTAAGATTTTCACTTGCCAAGACATTTCCCAAGAAACCAAAATGACTCAAAATGGAGATAGGTAAGGTTTTTAAGGTCTTTAGATTCATGTGTTAAGACACAATAATGGGTTAACCTCCCAAAGCAAGTTTAATCCAAACTGGATGTTGACAAGAGGAAAACAACCTTAGCCTTTTCAAAAATTTGCACAAATTCTAGTGGAAAGAAACCACATTGTGAAAGTAAAACCATCAGTAGCCCCTTCACAATGGGAAACCCTAAAATATTTTCCCATTCCAAACCAAGACCACTTGAGTGGACAACTCAAGGGAAGAATGCCAAACCAAAAACCTAGAGGGAAACAAACCAAAAACCAAAATGAAACAAAGCGGGAAAGGAAACAAATGGGAAAGCAAACCTAATCTAACTATGTTACAAAGTAGGCTCTCGAAGAGATCCTAGGAATGGAAATAATGCTTGAGGAATTGTCTGTTGACGGGCAACGAGACATCCTCTTTTGTCAGTGTACACAATCTAAATGCATTATCCCTAAGGCTTTCAGAAATTTGATACGAGCCCAACCACAATTTGTTGAACTTGTCGTGATCTCCTTTCTTCTTGTGGGCCTTGTCCTAGTATAAAACCAAGTTATAAATCTGGAAAGACTTGATCTTAGCTTGTTTTTCAAACCATATTTTCACCGCTACTTGGTTCTTTGCTAGATTTTCAAGTACTTCATCTCTTTTCTCCTCTAAGTGCATCAAATGAGATAATCTTGTTTGAATTTGATCCTCTCCTTTGAGATACTCTTGAATAAACTGGAGAGTTGGGATTCTCAGCTATACTAGAAAGATAGGATTCTGTCCATATACCAAGTGGTATAGAGATGTTCCTAAGGAACTCTTTGTTCTAATTTTGTCTGCCCATAGAGAAAACCTCAGCTGCATGTGCCAATCTTTTGGATTCTTATCCAGCAGCTTCTTAATAGTGTTCAATAGATTCTTATTTGTGGACTCTGCTAGTCCATTCCTGTGTGGGTAATAGCTAGAAGAAAACTTCAGTGTGATTCCATGTTCAAAGGCCCAGTTTGAAAACTTCAGCGATGAGAAGGCTGAACTGTTGTCGCTGACTAGGGCATGAGGGCATCCAAATCATGTGATGATATTCTCCTCAAGGAAACTGATGACCACATCTATTGTGCACTGCTTCACATGCTCATATGTATCTTTGAAAAGCGTGGGCCAATAATATCTAGCCCTCAGAATCTGGTAGGCTGTGGCCAAACTTCCTCCATGTCCAGTTCCAAACTTCTCATGAAAGTGTTCCATTAACTGTTTGGCTTCTTGTTTTCCTACACATCTCAAATAAATCCCTTCATAATTTCTCCTATAAAGAACTGATCCTTGAAGCATAAACCTTTGACTTCTCATCCTTAAAGCTCTTCATTGCACCAAGTTCAGGTGGCGAGGGCATCTGTGATTTAGCAAGTAATAAACCATGTCATCGTACCACTCTCTTTGGGACACCTCCTCTAGTATATATGTTTGTTGAACCAATTCTAGACCAACCATCACGATTGTTTGAGCTAAATCCTGTCCTTGGACCAATTTCATAAGTTGTATTTCTATATCATATTCTTGCAAAGTGGTGACCCACTTGCCTCTTCTTTCTCCTAACTCATTTTGCATTAACAAAGTCTTCATTGTGGCATCTGGAACAATTGCATATACCTTGCTTCTTAGGATATAGTGTCTAAATTTCTTGATGGCCTTCACCAAATAATAGGCTTGCTTTTCAATGTTGGGATATCTTAATTCTGCTTCCTTCAATGGAGCACTCATAAAAGCAATTGTATGCTCATCCCTTTCTTCTGTTCTCTATGTTAAAACTCTAGCACATGTATGCTCTAAGGAAAATGAATACAAATAGAAAGGCTTGGTGTAATTTGGACTAACCAGAACTGGAGCATCCACTATAGCTTGTTTGATCTCTTCAAAAGATTTTCTAGTCTCTGGGGTCCATTCAACCTTTGCATTCTTCTTCAACATCTCATTTAGTGGCCTCACTATCTCGGCGAATCCAGTTATAAATTTTCTAACAAAATTAATCTTGCCGAAGAATGATCTTAATTCTTTCTAACTACCTGGCAAGCCAATCCTTAAAATAGCTTCGATATGCTCGGGGTCAATTGAAATACACTTCTCTGAGATGACATGACCCAATAATTTACCCTCTGTGACACCAAATATGTATTTCTTAGCATTCAGAGAGACACCAAATCTTCTGCATCTCTGAAAAATCTTTCTTAAATCTTTGATGTGGTCTTCTCTTCTTTTTGAGAACAAAGTGAAGTCATCCATGTATATAATTATGCACTTTCCCAACAAATCTCGAAAGGCGATATCCATGGCTCGCTGGAAAGTGGCTCCTGCGTTGATCAAGCTGAAAAGCATTCTCCTATATGCAAAGGTTCCCCATTTTGTGGTGAACGTTGTCTTCAATCTATCTTCTTGTTCAGCCATCACTTGGTTGTAGCCTGAATATCCATCCAGGAAAGACATCATATATGACCCATTCACTATCTATAATACCTCATCTAAAGAGGGCAAAGGATAATTATCT